>PVHT020004944.1:37324878-37459731 GCA_004024745.2 Catagonus wagneri
GTGAAATCACATGACCATAGGGCATGAAACTGCCTGTGTATTCTATTTAATAATGAGAGTGAACAGTTGTTAATACTTAGGTCTTTCAAACAGGTCTGTGCTAAGGGGTGGGCTTTTCCAGCACTGGATCTTGGGGGGGGGGGGGGGGAGAGTGCTCTGCTCAGAGGTACACAGAGAAGGAAGAGGCTAAGAAGTGGCAGTGCCATCAGCCAACAAGAATGAAAGAACCTATAAAGCACCAAATTCCCAAAAGTGCTCTCTATCCTTTCATCATTCTATGGGTGATTAAAAAAAAAATGACATTATCAATAGGATGAGGGGAGGAGTTTATAGCACTTAACTACCATCCTGGCTTTGAGCCAATCACTTTTTCAACGCTCGTTTTTCTCATTTTCATCTGTAAAACGTAGATAATGCGTCACCTTGCAGGGTTACTGGAAAGAGTAAAGATAACAAACAGAGTGGTCATACGGCCTCCTTTGCCCGGGGCAGTCCCAGTTTATGCCTAGTGTCCCAGCATAATTATTAACTTTCACTTTCAAAAGCATCTCAGTTTGAACAAATGATGATGCAGTTGCCCTGCGTATAAATTACCAAGCGTAACATCTGACACAGGGTGGGCCCTCGGTCACTGCGGCAGTGACTGCTATTCTAGATTCTAGGATCGTTCACGCGTTTCAACCAAAAAGCAAAACGAAAACCTCAAAAGCTAACAAAACCTTAAATTCGTCATAAACCCAGGATATACCAACTCTTTCTACCTAGAGAGAGAAAGTATAGATTGGGGGTTGTGTTTCTCATTAGGACTATCACCTACTTTAGCAGAAATGACCACAGCTAAGAAACACCGTGTTGGGCGCGTCCCACTGTTAGAGCAAGCTGGCTGTGCCTGCGCTTGACCTGTTCCCCGCCGCTGGACTTGGGCAACTTGGTTAATCTCTTTAGTTTTCTACTTCTTTAAACCAACCGAGCTGCCATCTTGAGATTTTTCTTAAGGTTTTCTCATAGCATCTTTGTGGTACACTTGAGACACTAATAGGGATCAGTGAGTACTGCTCTACAGTGAATCGAACATGTTTTCAATCCTCACCGGCACATGGTTTCCCTTTGTGCCCAGAGCCCACCACATACTAACTAGCACTTCGGTGTCGGACAGAAATACTGTCCTGATCACCACCACTTAACTCAGCACAACCTATCTGAAAGATGCCATGTCCAACTCTTCCACTAATGTGAGTTTTTCTATAGCAAAATGAGATATTTTACAAAGCACAGCAGCTCCTTCCAAAACAGGCCAAGGGCTTGTCCAGTTCCCTAGCACAGCTGATTTGTCAATGGAATTCTCATTCCCTGAAGGAGTTAACAGGCATTCGAAGGTTTCCCATGATGGGGCAGCGAAGTCTATCAGACCCCACAGGAAAGCTACACACTGCCCTTCCCTGCAAGGATGGAGATGCCGAGTGAACCCTGAATAGACCTTCGTCCACTGCATTCCATGTTCACCAGAAATCATGAGGTACACAGAAACAGAAGGAATGCTGGTTCCAAGTCTCAGACTGGCGGGAGAGCCTGCACACCAGCACTATGCAACAATACAAAGCCAGCTCTCCTTGCCTGTGAAACAGCTTGGAACTATCTGCTCTAAATACTTTCCATAGCAAGCCTGGAAGACCAAGGTGACTCTATGCCACCAAGAATATTCCCAGGCCATCTCCCACGCTGCTGGAAGGTAGAGACTTGGGGAAGCAGGCACATTCCAATAGTAGCAGAGGTAGAAAAGGCGGTGAAGTTAAAGAGTAAATACAGAAGGAAGAATGGCCCAAGCAACAAATTCTGGCCTCTATTCATACCGTTCCCTTCTCTAGGGGCGTAGTGAACGGTGACTACTTATACAGTCCCCTGAGGGTGTCAGTGATGAGGGAAAAACTGGCCCAAGTCTGACTCTAAGTGGGTTTAGAAGAGAGGGGAGCGTTGGGATCCATTAATTCTATTTTAACACTTATTGAGTGAGATTCACAAGGCGTCAGATATCATGCTCAGTACTTTACACCTTAACGCCTTCTTTACTCTTGTGAGGGATTTATGATTTTTGCCTCCTACAGATGAGAAAATTGAGGCAAAGTGGTTAATTGATTGTCACATATGTAGGAGCCAGAGATCAGAACCAGCCCTATTTGCATCTGTACCTGGTGAATTCTGGGTGTGGCAGATGAGGGGCTGAGGTGTGTCTGGGCATGGACTGGAGGGCAAGTTAGAGAACTGCAGAGGGGCTGAGAGCTTAAATCTGGCTGGAGCATAAAAACAACATGAGAGAATATGAATGAGCCACTCAACGAGGGGCCTGTATGGCACTCACTGTCAGCAGGGGCGGGGAGCGGGGCAGAGGTGACTACGACGTAGTGGTTAAAAAACTGGCAGAAGCCTCCACAAGTTGGCTGCTCCTTGTCACGAGGAGACTGCTGCAACACTCCAGGTTCGATGGAGGAGGGGCCGTGGTGGCCAAGACCATGGAGGGGGCCCGGCTGTGAGCATCACTGAGCAGCTGGGGAAGGCCTGCATCAGAGTGAGGAGGAGCAGCAGCACGGGTGCCCAAGAGGAAAACGAAGGCCTCGGCAGCGATGTCTACAAAGGACGTTCTCTTTCCAGATATCAAGGCTGCCTGAATTCCCAACTCCATTAAAACAAAAAGGCAGCCCGACAGAGGGCAGCCCAGTGAAGAGGGAGTGTCAAAACGAACACTGAAACAAAAAGCTAATGCATCTCGCCAGGCCATGACTGATATAACTGACTTGTTAATTCTTCAGAGGAGGTGTATATATTCAAAATTACACCACCTCCCACAATGTGCCATTAAAAAAAAAAAAAAACAGATGGAAATCTTAACCTGGAAATGCTCATGGAATCATGCGTCCTCTTCCTCTCACCTGGCAAAGCAGTCAGCCACAGTTAAGTTTGTTTTATTGCTTTTTAATTATCGTACTTTCATAAATGAGCACCACCTCATAATTAGAGGCCTGATTCTCCGTTCAGTTGTGTGGGCAGGTATTCTCACCTCTCCGGCCTGTTGTGCTAGACCAGTGAGCTGCCTGCCACCTCCCCCCCAACACACCCTGTGCATCCTCCGAACACAGAGGCGGCGGAGCACCCTAAGGCTTCCGTTTTCTACTTGGTCTTCCACACACATTCCCTTCTCTTTACCACTGAAAATACGTAAAACCGAGAGCTACCCTAGGCTATAAGCCAGTCAGTGTTGCAACGAACTTAAAGAAGACTCAGCATAAGGTGCATTTCCTCTTCCTCTTTTAAGAAAGGACTGAAAAACATTTGGACCCCAAAGGAACTCTAGACAAGTTCAGTCGCCTGCCATAAAGAAATTAAGACAGAAAGCAGGTACTGTGTCTTATTCGCCTTTGGAGCTCCACAGCCTGGCACACAGGAGCTGTGGAATAAATATTTGCTGAGTGAATTAAAAGAATTCAGAACTGTGTCCCAGATACCATCAAAGCAGAAACGAACAGTCATCCTGAACCATCTCCTGAAGTGAGTGTGAGGGGAGTGGAGAGAGTTTAGGAAGGGTGCAGAGAAAATATACTTTTGTTGAAGTAATTTGAAAATAGACAAGGGGAGAAAGATTTTAAAAGAAATCCACTGGCCTCAGTATTGTCTAACGATACGAGGCAATGACAGAAACTGATGGAGGAAAATAATCTGGCCTTAAAGTACTCAACACAATGACTCAAAACCACACACCGATGTCAAACTCAGAAGAAGTCTTTCCAGATATTGGAAAATTGCTCCATAGAGAATCCTGTACATCCAATTCTTTTCATTAATCAAAGGGTGGATAGACAAAGGAAGATTCATCCTTGAGTGTGAAGTATTAGACAAATAATGAACCTAAGATGAATGAATTATGACTCTAACAAAGGAATGCTGTTGGGGTGAAGGTGTTATTCCCAAATGGCTTTCCACTTGCAGAAAAACAGCTTCAGACAAGCCCCAGAGTGTAGACTGGGGTACAAAATGACCTGGAAAAGATGGTTTCTATGGGTATCATTTAGAGATCCATATCCCTGAATACCTTCAGGCCGAAGGTACTTTGGCTCCTTTCTCAAAGCAATTACAGTACAGGTTCTCCTGCCCAGGTTTTGTTTACATACGAACAAGCTTGGCAGTGGGTCATTTGTGTAGGAGACAAAATCACCAGCTCTTTGAGCACAGGTACCTTAATTAGTATGCACAGGATACAACACAAAATTTTTTCCTGGAAAATGTTTTCAAATTACAAACAATTAAGGATCTGTAACACCCGCCCGCTGGTCTTTTATGTAAAACAAGCACAAGAGATGATGGGTCAAATAGAGAAGACTTTGTTTTTAAACTATTCAGAAAATACAAGGCATCAGTGATCACCTGAAGGCCTCATTGTAATTTTGATGCCTCAAGAGGTTGTCTTTTTGAGAGACATTACTGCTAAAATGTTAAGTAGGTCAGAAATGGAACTTCAGAAGTCGTAACATTCTGATATCCCAATAAATGATTTTATGGTCAGCACCTCACTTGTTTATATTTTAGAAAACCACATTATTTGGACAATAACCAACAACAGCATTTTTTAGAAATTCAAACATCACGATAGCATCCTGATCATCATCCCGGTGGACAAGGGAGAGAGCAAATCAATCTGCAAATACCTCTATTTTCAAAAAAAAAAAGATGAGTCAGGTTTTAGATTCTTAAATACTTTTTTCTTTAGACAATACCCTAATAAAACAATTACGAAGTGCTGTGCCACACCCCTTTGATTAAGCCACACTTCACAAAATATTTCTATAACATCTGAACATATTAAATAAACACCAAGGCAGGAAACGCAGCCTGGAAGGCCCCATCCTGCACTGGCCGGAGTCTGAAAAGGGCCATCTCACTCAAACACTTAATCAGATAAAATCTACTGTAATTCCACTGCAGCTCTTGCACTTCAGGAAAGCCAGTTCAGTCTCTGACATTTTGATTTTCATAGCAGATGGAAGCAGGAAAAAAAAAAAAAAAAACTTCCTCGGTTCCCAAGCATATGCGTCCAGTTGAAATTTTATGTCTCGAACCTTATGCAACATCCAGCAAACAAACAAACAAAGGCTATTTTCTATTACTCACTATTACTCCAGGATTTCAGTAAATATTTGATACTGATCTCAAAGAAGCCGGAATCCTGCTGGCTGGCCATGTCGGCGGCATACAAAGAGGCGGCGCAGACTGGACTGGGAGCCGCTGGAGGAGCAGGTACCAGGCGTGGGGATGTGCCTGTCACAGGTTAGTGATGTAAGCGGGGTCAGCAGCGAGAGGAAGGCTCTGCAGATCCACCTCCGGCGCCGGCAGGGAGTCCTCATTTAAAGGACGCGGAGGAGCAGGAGAGAGATGCTCGGCCGCTCCTCCTCCTCCGGGTCCAGGACTGGCTTCTTATTTGCTGGATGCCGATCGGAGCCCTCAGAGGCGGCGGCCGCTGCTTTCATTTCTAGGCTGCCATGACCTGCAACGCCCGCTGCCGGCCACGCACATGCTCGGCTCAGGCAGGTAGGGACCCGAGGAAGTCCCCACCTGCACCGGGATCCGTCCTCCCCGGGAGGGAGGGTTTCTCAGTGGCCTCCGCCCGCCGGGGCCGCCGTAGAGCTGAGGGGAGGGCTGGGCTGGGCGCGCCTCCCCAGCCTGCAGTCTCGACCTGGGCCACCCTCAGCCCCTGCCTTTGGAGCGGCTGTGGGAGGAATAGCCCAGCTTCTGCCGATCTGCAGAAATGCTCCTGGAGAGCCGGCCGTGCGGCACCGGCTGCTCTCCCCCCACACACACACCCCGCGTCTGCCCCTGAAATCCACACAACTGTGTCGCCGCAGTAACGCAAGTGGCACCGCGGGTCTGGTTGCAGCTACGTTTTTGAAAAGCCCCATCGCCAGCCCCTTTGCGGTAGGAAAGCTTACTAATACCAGGATATTGGCCTGGGCTTTTTCCTCTCCCTTCACGGTGGAGGCTTCTTCCTCCCAGAAATGCTGTCATTTTGAGGGGCAACCCCCGCCCCACAGTGGCGCGAGCACCCGAAGGGGACCTTACACCGTGCTTAGGCCTGTTTACCCAATGCCAGGCTCCTCCATAGATCTGCAAACCTGTCTTTTTTAAGAATCAGGGAGCCCAATAAAGCTAATTCTTATTTGTATTAAAAAGATAAGAAGCAAAAGCATCATATTCCTTGCTGCACAACGAGGGCTTTTTACTTCATGAAATCTTGATAGCAGGTGTCCTGATTTCAGTTCGCTTTGTTCCATGTTATTATTTAGCTTGACTAGAGGATTAAATAAGCCTAATTTTGACATGCCACAATTGAGCAGGTGGGATTTAGCTAACCAACGCATAAAAACCCTGAATCCTCCCCTCCCCAGTACACTTAGGGTCACCATTTTCCAACGGGATTAATAAATTATAATAATTTTCAAAAAGTTTTGAATGCCCCTCCCCCACCCAAAAAAGCAACACACAAATAGGAGTTGCCAGGCTAACATTTGAGACATGGCAGGGAAAGTATGATACACCTTTTTTAAGATTACAATTTTTTTAAAAAATTCAACACCAAAGAGAATTTTTAGGACTATGCCCTGAAATGCCCTGAGACACTATCAGTATAATGAGCCTTCCCAACTTCTTACACAAAGGGCGAGCACTCCACCATCAAGATTGCCAACTCCACTCACAGCACTTTCTTCTTTCCCATCAAGGCTCTTCAGAGTTACTTCTTGTTCATTTACATGCACACTAGAGCTGATGAGCTACTTTTGTTTTGTCACCTGTACCTTGAACATAGGATTCCAGGTGCAACAGGAACCCAAAGGATTTACCGAAATGGCTATTACACCTGAAAACAAAAGCTAATATGCACGCTAGCTTTCTGGAGTCCGCCCATTGCAGATGGCCATAAATGAACAGGAAAGCTGCATGGGGCCTTGGAGTTTATGAGCACAAAGATTTTCAAAACTCCTCAGCACGTCCTAGCTACGAGACCTGGGGCAGACTATTAACCTCACTCAGCCTTAGTTTATTCATCTATAAAATGGGGATCAGAGTGGTACTGACCTCACCGAATTGCTGGAAAGAGTAAAAGACATTACAAATGAAAGCGCTCAGATAGTGTCTTGCATATAGTAAGCACTTAATTAAATTTTAGCCATATTGATATTTATTATGAACCCTTAGGTACTCCAGGATAGAATTTTAAAATTTAAGTTAAATACGTTATCATTTAAGATCTACCTTTTTTTTTTTTTTTAAATGGTTGTACCTGAGGCATATGGAAGTTCCCAGGCCAGAAATCCAATCTGAGCAGCAGCTGTGACCTACATCACAGCTGCGGCAACAGCAGATCCTTAACCCACTGTTCCCAGAGAGGGACCAAACCTGCAACTCTGCAGCCTGTACCGCAGCAATCAGATTTTAACACACAGCGGGAACTTCAGCATCCACTACTTTTGAACATCAGTTTAACGATTTGGGGGCTGCAAGCTGGAGACATTCAGCACAGGTGCAGTAGCCATTCTATTGAATACATTACTCAAGCAGATTCTCTCTGTTGACTTTATAAAATACATCTTAACTGGCTTTTAAAAGTTTCCAATCCTGGAGTTCCCATCATAGTACAGCAGAAACGAACCCGACTAGGAACCATGAGGTCTCGGGTTTGAGCCATGGCCTGGCTCAGTGGGTTAAGGATCTGTGAGCTGTGGTGTCGGTCGCAGATGCAGCTGTGGCCGGCAGCTGTAGCTCTGTTTTGACCCCTAGCCTGGAACCTCCATATGCCACAGATGCAGCCCTAAAAAGCAAAAAAAAGAAAAAAAAGTTTTCAATCCTACTGTAAACACATTAATTTTGTTGAGAATGCCACTCACATATAGTATTTCAAGAGGAAACTATCATAAAATTTTAAATGCTGTTTAGAAAAGAATGTTTTCAGTTTCATCTAGTTTTCCCTCTGAAGAGTGGATCAGCAACTAAGTGCCCGGTTTCTGTCCCTTAGAAACTGAAATCTTGTCTAGTGTCTGCTTTTTTTTTTTCCTTATTAGAGTATCTTTAAAGAGCATACATTGTAAAAGAACAGAAAAGGTCTTTTGTTTTGTTGAAAGGCCTGCAAATCAAACAGAATGACACCTGTTGCAAGCTGGGATAAGACGTTTACCCTTGTTTCCTCTTTCTCTGGGTACGTGGGGGTGGGGGGCTTATAAAAAATGTAGGCAGAACAAGCACCTGGACAGGGGTGATTAAAACACACAAGCAAATCTGAATTCATCCCTGATTATGAGACTTCAGTTGTCATTTAAGATAAGCAACAATTATTTCAGGTTTCCTGTCTATAAAAAGAGGGACCCCCATCCTTAAAAATCTTAGAACATGAATCTTTAGTCAAGGAATTAGGCAGAGATATTAGGGGCTGAGGGGAAAGCAGCAATAATATGAGAAAAGTGGGAGGCCTGAGAAATGGTGTCAAAGAGCGAGAAAAAGTCAGAAAGTGACCTGAGGAGTTCCTGTCATGGCTCAGTGGTTAACAAATCTGACTAGGAACCATGAGGTTAAGGGTTCGATCCTTGGCCTTGCTCAGTGGGTTAAGGATCCGGCGTTGCCGTGAGCTGTGGTGAAGGTTGCAGACGCGGCTCAGATCCCGCGTTGCTGTGGCTGTGGCGAAGGCCGGCGGCTACAGCTCCTGTTAGACCCCTAGTCTGGGAACCTCCATATGCCGTGGGTGCGGCCCTAGGTAAGGCAAAAAGACAAAAAAAAAAAAGGAAACTGACCTGAGACACCATCTATATTTGTTGCAAGGTAATATTTGCTGAAAAATCCCTATTTTATCAGATGGAAACCTCAACTCAAACCTATGACATGCTGTTAATAGCCCATTTTACAGATGAGAAAACGGAAGTTTAAAGAGGCATTAACTAAGGTCTAAGGTCAAAGTCAGAGGGCCCATAAAATTCAGGTCTAGTCAATTTTAGAACCCGAGTCATTTCCCTTAAATTTTATTTATTTACTTTAGTCACAAGCAAGGTCAGAATCACGGTTACCAACTTCGTTTTTTTGGGTCTTTTTTAGGGCCACACCCATGATATATGGAAGTTGCCGGGCAAGGGGGTTGAATCCGAGCTGCAGCTGCTGGCCTACGCCTCAGCCACAGCAACGCCAGATCCGAGCTGTATCTGTGACCTGCGATGCAGCTTGTGGCAACTCCGGATACTTAACCCACTGAGCAAGGCCAGGGATCGAACTCAAGTCCTCATGGACACCATGTTGGGTTCTTCGTGGTTACCAGCTTCTTTAACAAAAGTTCAGAAAGAGGTCACGCTGAGCAGGCCCTTGGCCCCACTGGCTCTCCAGGACGACTCACTGCCTTCCTATCCAGCTTCCGTCTGGGGGAGGATTTGTTCCCTGGGGGCTGTGGCCCTACCTAAAAGGAACCTAGAGAAGAATGCCACAATTTTGCACCTTAATTTCATTCATTGCACAGGCCGTGTTCTGTGTAAGGGACGCTGGACCTGGGGTGGGGGTGGGGCGAGCAAGAGCAGAAATCTAGTCTGAACTCCACTCTCTGTGCTGTAAAGGGCTGGTGACATGCTGTGTTCACCCTGGTGTAGGGCTGCATACGCCCAGTGCTCAGTCTGCGAGAAGGGTGCCTATTTGTGATCAAGACACCTAATGGGCCAGTGGTTCCCTTGGGCTGTGCAGCAGAAACTAAGAAGACAATGCTTCAAGATGGCAGAAGCCAAGGGGTCTGCTATGTCCTAGGTTACTGGGTGGCAGTGGGACAAGGGTGGTTAAGAGTGCATGGATCGTATCTTACAATGGATTCCTGTTGGAACCATCTGTCCCATCTCCCCCCTACCCCGCAGAAGAGCTGTGTGTCACTCCCTTGCATCCCCTCCCCCCGCTGCTAGCAGGCAGTAAGTCCTCATGCAAAACACACAATGAGTGAGGCAGTGAATGAACAGACTTGTCATTGTCATGCATACCTACTGCTGGCTGTTGCCTGTGAAAACAATGTGCAACCGAAATGCCATTGGTTTGTGTTCTAATTCATATTTAATTTCCCCCTCCTTAGCATCTTCAACAATTTTTTTTTGAGACCGAAATATGCGGTGTTCAAAAAAAATGTGAAAACCAAGTGAGACAAACCATCTGGATGCTTGCCAACACAGAGCCATTACCTAATGATTTTAAAGCGTCTGATTGAATTGATTGGGTTAGGACTAGAATCCGCCTCCTTTCCCTGTGGATGGCTGCACGTGGCTACACACGTGTAATTACTGCCACAGAGTGACACATACATTCATGCACAGAATGCAGGAGGCAGAGGAGAGATGTTTTACCAGCATCCTGAAGAAATAAAGGAAAATCTCTTAATGTAACAAAAAAAATCGCTTTATCAGTTTTTGATCTGCAGTTTCAAATCCCCAAAACTCATTAAATACATTATATTCCTAGTACTATACATGGTTTCTTAATAAGAACAGTTCCAAGTCAAATTAAGCAACGCCTGGGTTGAGCTAGAAAGACAGCAGCAGAGATCAATGGTAACAATTGTGGAGAAGAGAGGGTCTTGTTTTTCTTGAGGCAGTAGAATAAGAGGCCTTTTGGAGACAACCTCAAGAACAAAAGAATTGAGATAAATCACCAACTTCTGTTTTCATCTATGCATAATTTAGGCTGATCTATCCCCTGCTAAGAGATATGAGAGAAAAAAATATGCAGTGATGCCATACAACATTCATTTCATAAACATGAAATGCAACAATCATTCCCTTAAATAAAAGCCAACCCGCATATACACATCTTCGCAAAAATAGATTGTGCAAGTTTGGAAAACATTTTCTCCATTACTAGCCAGTACAAATAATTCTTTCCACTGCATTGAAAGACATTTAAATTTTCTGAATGTGACAGGACTTCATTAAAGCCCAGCTTGTTGCTGTACAGATTCAGACAGAGACAAGGACAAGCGTGTTTCCCTAAAATGGTTTTTGTTAAAAAAAAAAAAAAACCAGCAGCAGACCCCGTTTTTCTTCCGTACTCGCCCCCACCTCCCAAAGGAGTTTCATAAGGAACCAGGGGCCAGGACAAAGGAGCTAGACATTGGTCTAGAGCAATGAGAAACCCTGGAAGGAGTCGAGCAGGCAGAGGGGACAGGACAAGCCTCAAGTCCACCCCTTGCTGCCCTCACACGGACGCCTCCTTCGTGAGCTCATGTCACCCAGGGTGTGTGACATGTTCAGAGTGGGCTAGGAGGATGGACACTTCGGAGCCCCCGACGTGGAGACACTGTGCCAGGCTCTCTCTCAGAGGACCTGTGTGGACAAAGCTGAACAAGGGACAGGTCTGCTGGGCACCTGTGGGCCACCTGTCTACAAGCAGCCCTGGGACCCCAGAACAAGGAATTGGGACTAAGTGTCCTTTAGCTCAGGGCTCCACCCCTGATGCCTTCTTAACCGGCGAACTGAAAACAAGGCCTCTCCCGTGACACTGCTCCAGACAACCGAATGGAAACTTTGAGAGCAAGTTTTCAAAGGACACACATTAGAAGGGGAGCCACACTGGAGACCAGAGCCTGGAACATCTGGGGGCCTTGGCTTCCTTGTCTGTACAATAGTGCGTATCACACTGGTTCTTTTATGAGGATTGAATGAACGCAGGGGAAGACGACGATCCTTAAGGAGTAGACCTCCAGGCAGCACTGAACCCAGAATACCCAGCAGAGGACGCCCCCTTCAACTCCAGCGCCAGGAAGAGGAGGGAGCTCTGCTCGTCACAGAGGCTCCCCCACTCCAGCCCCCCTCTCTGCTGGCTACCGGGGCAAGGCTGAAGCTTGGCAAAGATAAAGAAAGCCAAACGTGTACATGAAAAAAAGTATTTTCTAATATTTTAGTGCTTCTAACTTCCAGTGCCCAGGGTCAAGCTGAGCACAGGTTCTGGTCAGCTGTGAATCAGCTCAATATTTACCTAATTTACTCTTCCCATTAACCTCTCAAGGTAGAGCCTGCATGTTTGGATTATTAACACAGAGCCCAACCCAGGAGATGTTGATGGTCACATAGATTTTGCACGTGTAAATATAAAGATCTGACCCCAATTTCTGCCGAGTAAATGCAAAACACCCATAGTATTTAATATTGTTCTGACACATGCACACATAAATAGAAAATGTAGGAAAGCTTCCTCCACTGACCTTTATCACAAAGGCACTGATAACGTCCCTACCTTATTTTCATTTTTTTCCTCTTTTCAGGGTCACACCTGCAACATATGGAAGTGTCCAAGGTAGAGGCTAAATCCGGGCTGCAGCTGCAGGCCTGTGCCACAGCCACAGAGTGGCATCTGAGACCTACACCGCAGCTTGCAGCAATGCCAGATCCTTAACCCACTGAGCCAGGCCAGGGACTGAATCTGCATCTTCACAGACACTATGTTGGGTTCTTAACCTGCTGAGCCACAACGGGAACTCCTCTATTTCCATGTACTACCAGCAACCTGAAAGATTATTTACACTGAGATACAAATAGGTCCAAAAACTAACTACAATAGTAGCCAACAATTATATGATTATATCAAGTCTTTTCTGAGTAAGTTAAAAATGGCACTTCCTTTGCACATTATTTACCAAAAATGCACAGATATTTAAAGTAAAAAAAAAAATTCTATTTATATTAATCACCACTCTTTCCCCAAAACTATTTGCCATCTAAATGAGAAAATGCTGGTTCTTCCCCATAAGAATGATAATTTAATAAACCAAAAGGAGCATTCTCATCATTTCATTAAAATGTTTGAGCCATGGTAAGCTATTTCCATGATTGAGTAATTAAAAACTAAGTACTTATTTAGGGTTAGAGCTAATATTCCCACTAAATTTCTAATTTAACATATAAAAATAAATAGTAGAGTTTAAGTCATGAGGGTCAGATCAACTTTTCCTCATAGGTACCATTTTAATAGCTTCTGAAATCTATTAAGTCAATGAAATTGGAAAAAAATTATAAGTTTTATTAAACTCCTTATATCCTCACTACTTACGTTTTACATATGCTCAAGTTTTTTCCTTCTTCGAGGTATGATCACATGTTTACATGGCTACCTATCAATGAAGGCTGAAGGACTGGGAATCAGGAAACTGCTTTCTCTGCTCCTAATTTTGACCTTGATACTATGACCCTGGACAGGTTACTTTTCTATTGAATGAAGGATGTTGCTTCTTATCATCTCTTGGGCAGGCCAGCCTTGATTTTTCCATACTATTGGGAGGAACCATGGCGTGATGAAAGCAGAACGCTGGGCAATAAATTATTTCATGTAAGTCTTGAGCATTTATTATTTGCTTTTTTCTTTTTTTTTTTTTTTTTTGGGCAGCAGATTCACCTCAATTATGTTTTCACGAAGCTAGCTTGAAAGTATCTGATAAAAAGCCCCTGGCTGACTAGTAGGAAAAGCTGACCTGGGACCAAAAAGTAAAGGGGAATTAGATAAATCAGTATGAAAACTATGGGGCTGTCTACTGTGTTATTACTGGGGCAACATCAAAGTGCTTTATTCAGCTAAGAGGAAAACTGATAGAAACTACACAACTGGACACGTCCTGTAAACCAGCGATAAACCATGGCTGAAGTCAAGTTAGACTACGAAGAGCTGAGCAAAGGAATTAACGATCTATAGAATATCCCTTCGTTTGGAAATAATGCTTTCCAGAAGAAGTGTCTGCCCACTGAGCATCACTGACTAAACCTTCAAACTCTTCAAAACTACCATCTGTTCCTGGGGCGGAGTGGTTCTGACCCTGAGCTCCTGCCGTTAGAAGACTGTGGTCTGAGCCGAGCAACAATGGATCAGAGAAACCCCTATGTCACATGCCCCTGACACAGGATCAGTTCAGACGTGGAATAAAATGTAACTGTTAAGGGGCAAGCGTATTTGGGAGGACAGAGGAAGTCTTGCAAGGCATGTTTTTAGAAAGGGTGGGAATCACCACCCTGCTTTGACCAGACAAGCCGCCCTTTGTGTAGGAGGGTGGGGCTGTTAGAACCGGCCGAGTGATGGAAGGGAGTAGCTTAACGGGCTGGTGGGGGGAGCAGTTCCAAAGGCTCAGCAGCCAGAAGGGAGAATAATGATCTTTGCAGACAGTCCTGGTGGGGGAGGCCACTCTGAGAAGCCCAGGCAAACAGAGCTGGAAGGTCATTCTACCCCTCACGGTGTTAGCTATGCAGAAACCCAAGTTCACGGCCAGCCCCTCCCACGCCGTGCACTGGCCACAGTGATTCACGTCTAAGTTTGAGCTGCTCTCTTCTTGTTCCTAAGGTGCCTGTGATACTCAGCTATCTGCTATCCACAGAAAATAGTTTTAGGACCTCACTGGAGATTCTGCAGTTGAAAGGGCTTTGTATTCCAAGAGTTTAAGGATGAGACCAACAAAAGGGTGGGAGATCCCTCCTCAGACCTTCCCTTCTCAACACTGTCAACTCCCAGCTCTACTGAACCTAGCCTGCTGGACTTTCAGTTTAGGGGCATACCAGAGTTGTCTCGCTATTTAAGTGGCCATTTCCAAACTCCAGGAGTCTGCTGGTGGTTGGCTTGGGTCTTATCCAGATGCCACTTCAGCCTCTCTGGATAAATACAGGATGAGTGGCAACCGCATCTGCCTAGGACTCCACCCGACCTGAAGACTTGTTAACATCTTCTTTACTTTCCAAGGGAATATCCTTGGAATTTCCCCTTTTCCTTAGTCTTTAAATGAAAAAACAACAGAAAAATTCACCTTGCCTATAAATTCTTATAGCCTCATCTTCGTATATCACTCTCATGTCTGTAATTCAAATTTTCTGTTCATTAAAACAATCAGTAGCAGAAGAGTATGGAAAAGGGATAAGGTCATGGGGCTTCTGTCAGACTTCCGGGTAAGATGAGATGCTGGCGGGGGACTTCTCACAGTAAGAAATGTTAGTAGGAAGAAGGCTGAATATGAAATGGACATAGCAAATACTCCCTCTTTTGACTCTCTCTTCTTAGAAACGAAGAAATGGAGATTTATGGGATCTGATAGCTAGGACATGGCAAAGTAAGGATTAATAACAATAAAGATGATTTCTGGTTATGTGATCAAGGCAGGACTGGAGCTCAGATCTGACACCAGGCCAGTGATGTCCACATACACAATTTACCATTGTCCAATAAACAGGTTAGATTCAGTGTAATATATTTAACCCAGTATACCCCAAATATTATCACTTCGACATGTAATAAATGTAAACTCACTAATGGGACAGTTCATATTTTTTTTTCTTCACTTCTTCTGGAATCTGGTGTGTATTTTAGAGCACATCTCAGACCTGCCACAATAGTCCACACGTTCAGTAGGTGCCTGTGGCCACTGGCCTCCTTATGCAAAGAGCAGCTTGGCAGGGGGGGGGTGGCTAAGTATTTGGAGCAACAAATTCCTTTGGCAAAGCCAATGGCTCCTTCTCAGAACGCGTTTCTTTGAATGAGACTAAAGACATGGGGTTATAAGGGAAGCAGTTACTCTGAGTTAGTGTTTTCATTTTTTTCCTTCTGAACATATATCCAGGAGTAGGATTGCTGGATCATATGGTAGCTCTATGTTTAGTTTTTCAAGGACCCTCCATATGGTTCCCCACAGTGGCTGCACCAGTTGAAATTCCCATCAGCAGTGGGTGAGGGGGAACCAGTTATCTTGACACACAGTTGTCAAATTATTTGACAATTTAAAATTCAAATTATTTTAAATTGTGGTATTGTATATACACATTTTTTTGTTTGCCCCCCCTCTTTTTTTAGGGCCACACCCACAGCATAGAGAAGTTCCCATACTAGGGGTCGAATTGGCGCTGCAGCTGCCGGCCTGTACCACAGCCACAGCAACCCAGGATCCAAGCCACATCTGTGACCTACAGAATCGCTCACTGCAACACCAGATCCCCAACCCATTGAGCAAGGCCAGGGATAAAACCCGCATCCTCACGAATACTAATCGGGTTTGTTTCCTCTGCCCCACAGTGGGAACTCCCTATATATGCATTCTCTAATAACACACGAAATAACAATCTAGAGACAAGCCTCATATTTCTAATAATTTAAAAATAAGGCAAGGAACATAAACCGTATTGAAAAATCTACCTGAAGTAACTGTACTGGGATGCAAGTATCTCCAATTTCATTTGGCAGTAAAGTCGTGGGTCCTGCTAATACTAGGTTTGTTGCCTATATTCGTCATTGAAGAAAACACAAAATTTCACTTAGAGGTTAATGAGGTTGACTATACTGATAATTGAAGAAAATACAAATTTTTAGTTAGAGGTTAATTTCAGTTAGAGGTTAATAATCCAAGTGTCATTTTTTTTCCCCACATAAGCCCAGGACTCCTTCAGTCCTATTCAAGACCTGCTCCTATCAGTCCTTCATCCCTTTCAGTGGACGTTTCTCTACCCACTGGTCTCTACTGCTCCCAAACACCAACCCCTTCCAAGAGAGCTCGGTTTCAGGTGACTCTTGAAAATGGTCATAAATTATCGATGCACACACGGAAAGCTTTTCGTGTTTTCCTCTCAATTCGTCTTTTCTCTCTCTCTCCTGCCACTTGTTTTTTCTGTACTCCCTGCTGCACTCTTTAGTATCTTCCACTATGAAATTGTCAGATGGTACATAAAGAATGGAACCAAACTAAACAGAAACAACACCTAACACAGGACTTCTCCTAGAAACCACAGGGACCATACACACCATCACTGTCACTTGACTGTGGAATACCATGTCATTATGATCCTCACTCTGTCGAGTAATTGCAAAACCACTCCTGTTTGTGTGTGACCTAAATTGTCCATGTTAGAGACTATACTGTACAAAAATGCCATTTTTGTGAGTTCAATAAGCTTCCCGCCAAATTTGTGTATTGATAAGCTTATGAAGGATAGCCTAAATTCTCCGACTAAACAAGTGGAGAGGAAATTATGTTAGATTATTTTACACTTAGAATAGTACTTTGATCTTAACAGCTAATTTAATTTTTACGATTTATTTAAACCTAACCCTAACCCTAAATTCATTTAGTGGAATGCATTTGGTGGATCAAAACTAATAAAATACAACAGAAAGGACATATCAGAACACACTATGCAGTAATAAGGCTGAGCACTGTTTCATGAAACTTCTGCTTTATGTAAATACATAAATATGTATGATATGGACATATATACTTACACATGTGAATAATGAGTTGCAATGTAAAATATTTTTCTCATTGTGTGTCACAATCAAAAAAATTTGAAAACCTTATACACTGCTGGTGAAACTGCAAAAGCTGCTGTGGAAACACTTAGCAAATCTTCAAAAAGTTAAACATAGAATCACCAAATTACCCTACGATTCCACTTTTGGTATACACCCACAAAGAACTGAAAACAGGAACTTAAACAAATACATGCACAGCTATGTTCCTAGAAGCACTACTCACATTAGGCAAAAGATGGCAACAGCCCAAACGTCTATCAACGGATGAATGAATAAACATATTATGATCTATCCATACAATGGAATATTATCCAGCCATAAAAAGACCTCAAATACAGAGACACGCTACACAGATAAGCCTTGAAAATATCATACTAAGAGGAGTTAACTAGACATGAAAGGTCCCATATTGCATGATTCTCTTCATAAAAAAACATCCAGAATTGGTAAATCCATAAAAATACAAGATGCAGATTGGCTGTTGCCAGGGGTACAGAGAAGGGAGAATCTGCTGAATGGTTGAGGATTTTACTCTGGAGCAATGGGAATGTTTTGGAACTAGATGGAAGTGATGGTTACATGCCATTGTGAATGTACAAATGTCACTTTAAAATGACTAATTTTATCTAAGTTTGCCTCCAGAAATTAAAGGGAAAAAAAAAATTTGGAATGCCCTAGCTCTAAAAGGCCTGACATTGGGTCTATTTTTCTACTTGCATGGTGACCACTCGCGGTGCTGCTACATCGCCACCTAGTGGTGAAGGACATTTCTGTTTGGACTGGAGGATACATCAGAGGGAATTCGGTGTTTATGACACAAGTCAAGACCCAAGCCCTATATAAAAGGTATCGGAGAGGATTAAGATGGTGCAATAGAAGGACTGGAGCTCAATTTCTCTCATAAAAACAAAATCACAACCAAATGCCGAGCAACCTTCAACCAAATGGACTGGAAACTTCCAAAAGATATTTTACTATAGAAGACAAAGAGGAGAACACATCAAGAGGTAGGAGGGGCGATTATGCAATATAATAAGCAACCCCATATCCCCCGGGTGGGAAGCCCCACAGACTGGAAACTAACTGCAGCAGAGAGACTCAGCTACAGGACTGAGAGTTCTGAGCCCCATGTCAAACCCCACACCAGGGTATCTGGCACAGGGAGAAAGAGCCCCCAGAGCATCTGGCATTGAAGGCCAGTGGGGCTTGTGTGCAGGAGCTCCACAGGACTGGGGGACACAGAGATCCCATTCTTGAAAGGCGCACACAGACTTTCACGTGCACTGGGTCCCAGGGCAAAGCAAAGTCTCCACAGGAATCTGGGTCAAACCTGACTGCAATTCCTGCAGGAACTCCTGGGAAAACAGGGGTGACTGTGGTGTGTTGTGGGGGAAGGGCATTGGAGGCAAAGCTCTTGGGAACATTCATCAGCCTGAATTTCTCTGGAGGTAGCCATTTGGGGAAAATCTGGCCCCTCCCATCAGTGCTGAGAAGTCCCAGGCCAAACAATAACCCAGGTGGGATCTCAGCCCCACCCATCAGTAACAGGCTGCCTAAAGACCCCTCAGGCAAACAGCCAGCCTCTAATCTCACCCAGAGACAAAGCCCCACCCATCAGAGGGATAGGAATCAGCCCCACCTACCAGTGGGCAGGCACCAGTCCCTCCCATCGGGAAGCCTACAGCAAGCCCCCCCCATACCAACTTGAGCCACAGGGGAGGCAAACACCAGAAGAAAGGCTACAACTCTATTGTCTGCAAAAAGGTCACCACACCAAAAACCTATAAAAATGAAAAGACAGAAAACTGTCACTCAGATAAGGGAGAAAGAAAAACCCCAGAAAAACAGCTCAGTGATGAGATTATCAGCCTCCCAGAAAAAGACTTCAGACTGTTGATGCTGAAGATGATGCAAGACATTGGAAATAAACTGGAAGCAAAGACTGATAATTTACAGGAAACACTGAGCAAAGAAATACAAGAAATAAAAATTAAGCAAGAAGAGATCCAAAATACAATAACTGAAATAAAAAATTCATTAGAAGCAGCCAACTGTAGCATACAGGAAGCAGAAGAAAGAATCATTGAGGTGGAGGACAGATTAGTGGAAATCACTAATGCAGAAGAGAAAAAGAGATAAAAGATTGAAAGGAAATGAGAGTCTCAGAGAACTCTGGGATAACACTAAATGCACCAATATCCATATTACCAGGGTGCCAGAGGAAGAAGAGAGAAGGGCACAGAAAAAATATTTGAAGAGATTAATAGCCAAAAACTTGCTTAACATGGGAAAGGAACCACTCAGTCAAAACCAGGAAGCACAACAAGTACCATATAAAATAAACCCAAGGAGGAACACCCCAAGACACATATTAATCAAAATGACCAAAATTAACGACAAAGAGAAAATATTGAAAGCAGCTAGGGAAAAGAAACAAATGACATACAAGGGAACCCTGATAATGTTATTGGCAGATTTTTCAGCTGAAACTCTGCAGGCCAGAAGGGAGTGACATGATATACTTAACATGATGAAAGGAAAAAACTTCCAACCAAGATTACTTTACCCAGCAAGGTTCTCATTCAGATTTGAAGGAGATATCAAAACCTTTACGGATAAGAAAAAGCTAAGAGATTTCTGCAACACTAAACCAGCTTTACAACAAATACTAAAGGAACTTCTCTAGGCAG
This sequence comes from Catagonus wagneri, assembly GCA_004024745.2. NCBI lineage: Eukaryota > Metazoa > Chordata > Mammalia > Artiodactyla > Tayassuidae > Catagonus > Catagonus wagneri. The sequence continues at coordinate 37,344,876 of PVHT020004944.1, forward strand.
AAAGAAAAGGACACAACCAGAAACAAAAACACCACAAATGACAAGGCTCACCAGTAAAGGCATATATACAGTAAGGATACCAAATCATCCATGCACAATTGTGCTACCAAAATCAGAAATCGTGAGAGGAGAGCACAAATACAGGACACTGGAGATGCACTTGCGATTAAGAAACCAACAACTTAAAACAATCTCATTTATATATAGACTTTTATATCAAAACTTCAGGGTAACTGCAAACCAAAATTGCTACAATTGATACACAAACAAATAAGAAAAATCAACTCAAATACAACATTAAAAATAGTCATCTTTTGAGAGGAGACAACAAGAGAGTAAGGGAAGAAGAAAAAAGAGCAACAAAAACCCAAAACAGTTAATAAAATAGCAAGAAGAACATGCATATCAATAATTACCTTAAATGTTAATGGACCGAATGCCCCAACCAAAAGACATAGACTAGCTGAATGGATACAAAAACAAGACCCATATATATGTTGTCTTCAAGAGACCCACTTCACTTCTAAGGACACTTACAAATTGAAAGTGAGAGGATGGAAGAAAATATTCCATGCAAATGGGAATCAAAAGAAAGCCAAAGTAGCAATACTCCTATCAGACAAAATAGACTTTAAAATAAAGACCATTTTAAGAGACAAGGAAGGGCACTACATAATGATCAAAGGATCAATCCAAGAAGAAGGTATAACAATTTTAGATATCTATGCACCTAACATAGGATCACAACAATATATAAGGCAACTGCTAACAACCTTAAAAGGGGAAATCAACAACAACACATAGTGGGGGACTTTAACACCCCACTTACAGCAATGGATAGATCATCCAGACAGAAAATCAGTAAGGAACAGAGGCCCTGAATGAAGCATTAGCTCAGATGGATTTAACAGATATTTACAGTACATTCCATCCAAAAGCAACAGAATACACATTCTTCTCAAGTGCACACGGAACATTCTCCAAGATAGATCACATCCTGGGCTACAAATCAAGCCTCAGTAACTTTAAGAAAATTCAGATCCTATCAAGCATCTTTTCTGACCACAATGCTCTATGACTAGAAATCAACAAGAAGGAAAAAACGGCAAAAAAATACAAACACATGGAGACTAAACAACATGCTACTAAACAACCAATGGATCACTGAAGAAATCAAGGAGGAAATTAAAAAATACCTAGAAGCAAATGACAACAAAGATACAACACTCCAAAACCTCTGGGATGCAGCAAAAGTAGTTCTAAGAGGAAAGTGTATAGCAATACAAGCCTACCTCAGGAAACAAGGAAAAGCTCAAATAAGCAACCCAACTTTACATCTAAAGCAGCCAAAGAGGGGAAAAACAGAGAAGACCTCAAGTTAGTAGAAGAAAAGAAATCATAAAGATCAGAGCAGAAATCAAAGAAATAGTAATGAGGAAAACCATAGAAAAGATCAATGAAACTAAAAGCTGGTTCTTTGAAAAGATCAACAAAATTGATAAACCATTAGCCAGACTTATCAAGAAAAAAAGAGGACACAAATCAATAAAATCAAAAAAAGAAAAAGGAGAAGTAGCAACAGACATCACAGAAATACAAAGGATCATAAGAGACTATTATATGCAACTCTATGGCAATAAAATGGAAAACCTAGAAGAAATGGACAAATTCTTAGAAAAGTACAATCTTCCAAGACTAAACCAAGATGAAATAGAAAAGATGAATGGACCAATCACAAGTTCTGAAATTGAAACTGTGATTAAAAAACTTCCAGCAAACAGAAGTCCAGGACCAGATGGCTTCACAGGAGAATTCTATCAAACCTTTAGAGAAAAGCTAACACCTATCCTTCTGAAACTCTTCCAAAAAATTGCAGAGGAAGGGACACTCCCAAACTCATTCTATGAGGCAACCATCACCCTGATACCAAAACCCAACAAAGATACCACAAAAAAAGAAAACTACAGGCCGATTTCACTGATGAACATAGGTGCAAAAATCCTCAACAAAATACTAGCCATCCGAATCCAAAAATACATTAAAAGGATTGTACATCATGATCAAGTGGGATTTATCCCAGGGATTCAGGGATTCTTCAATATCCACAAATCAATCAGTGTGATACACCCCATTAACAAACTGAAGAATAAAAACCGTATGATCCTCTCCATAGATGCAGAAAAAGCCTTTGACAAAATCCAACACCCATTTCTGATAAAAACCCTTCAGAAAGTGGGCATAGGGGGAACCTACCTCAACATAATAAAGGTCATCTATGACAAACCCAGAGCTCACATCATTCTCAATGGTGAAAAGCTGCAAGAATTCCTGCTGAGATCAGGAAAAAGACAAGATGTCCACTCTCGCCACTACTATTCAACATAGTTTTGGAAGTCCTAGCCACAGCAATCAGAGAAGAAAAGGAAATAAAAGGAATCCAAATTGGAAAGGAAGAGGTAAAACTATCACTATTTGCAGATGACATGATACTATTCCCAGAGAACCCTAAAGACTCTACCAGAAAACTGTTAGAGCTCATCAATGAATTTGGCAAAGTCGCAGGATACAAAATTAATACACAGAAATCAACTGCATTTCTATATACTAACAATGAAAGATCAGAAAGAGAAATTAGGGAAGCAATACCGTTTACCGTTGCATCAAAAAGAATCAAATACTTAGGAATAAACCTGCCTAAAGAGACCAAAGACCTGTACTCTGAAAACTATAAGACGCTGATGAAAGAAAGAAAAAAATGACACAGATGGAAAGACGTATCATGCTTTTGGATTGGAAGAGTCAATATTATCAAAATGACTATATTACTCAAGGCAATCTACAGAGTCAGTGCAATCCCTGTCAAATTACCAAGGACATTTTTCACAGACCTAGAACAAAATATTTTCAAGTTTGTTTGGAAGCACAAAAGACCCAGAATAGCCAAAGACATCCTGAAAAGAGAAAAATGGAGCTGGAGGAACCAGGCTCCTTGACTTCAGACTCTACTACAAAGCTACAGTCATCAAAACTGTATGGTACTGGCACAAAGACAGAAATAGAGATCAGTGGAACAGGATAGAAAGCCCAGAATTAAACCCACGCACCTACAGTCAACTAATCTATGGCAAAGGAGGCAGGACTATACAGTGGAGAAAAGACAGCCTCTTCAGTAAGTGGCGCTGGCAAAACTGGACAGCCACACATAAAAAAATGAAACTAGAACACTTCCTAACACACAAAAATAAACTCAAAATGGATTAAAGACCTAGAGAGAAGAACAGATACTGTAAAACTCTTAGAGGAAAACATAGGCCAAACACTCTCCGACATAAATGACAGCAATATCTTGGATCCACCCGTCAGAGTAATGACAATAAAAAGAAAAATAAACAAATGGGGTTTAATTAAACTTAAATGCTAAATAAAATGAAAAGACAACTCACAGAATGGGAGAAAATATTTGCAAAGGAATCGACTGACAAGGGATTAATCTCCAAAATTTACAAACACCTCCTACAGCTCAATACCAAAAAAACAATCAACCTCATCAAAAAACGGGCAGAGGATCTAGGCAGACAATTCTCAAAAGAAGACATTCAGAGGCAAATAAACATATGAAAAGATGTTCAACATCGCTCCTCATTAGAGAAATGCAAATCAAAACCACTATGAGGTACCACCTTACAAAGGCCAGAATGGCCATCATCAAAAAGTCTACAAACAATAAGTGCTGGAGAAGGTGTGCAGAAAAAGGATCCCTATTACACTCTTGGTGGGAATGCACATTGGTGCAACCACTGTGAAAAACAGTATGGAGATTCCTCAGAAAACTAAAAATAGAAGTACCATTTGACCCAGCAATCCCACTCCTGGGCATCTATCTAGAGAAATCCATGACTCGAAAAGACACATGTACTCCAGTATTCACTGCAGCACTCTATACAATAGCCAAGTCATGGAAACAACCTAAATTCCTATCGACAGAGGAGTGGATAGGGAAGATGTGGTACATACACACAAAGGAATATTACTCAGCCATTAAAAGAAATGAACTAACAGCATTTATAGCAACATGGATGGACCTAGAAATTATCATGTGAAGTGAGGTCAGTCAGACAATGAGACACCAACATCAAATGCTACCGCTTACATGTGGAAACTACAAAAAAGGATGCAATGAACTTCTTTGCAGAACAGATACTGACTCACAGACTTTGGCAAACTTATGGTTTCCAAATGAGACAAGTTGCGGGGTGGGGGGATGCGCTGAGGGTTTGGGATGGAAATGCTATAAAATTTGGTTGTGATGATTTTTGTACACCTATAACTGTAATAAAATTCACTAAGTAATGGAAAAAAACAAAACATGTAATCAAGGGAAAAAATTAAAAAAGGTATTGGAGGTTCTTTTGGGAATCTTCCCATGTTTCTTCATGACGGAAGAGATGCTTGGGCGATCTATATGAACATATTTTAATCATTTCAGAGTGTAACTGTAATTCCTAAAATTACCATTTAAAAATAAATATTCACTATGAACTAAAAAAAAAAAAAAAAGACCCAAGCCCTTAACTGGGGCCTCTACTTCACCAGTGTCCAGAGATGCATGGCAATAAACTCCAGCCCCTTTGAGCTTCAGACAGGGAAGAAGGATCGTTTCCAATTCTGTTCCTGAAATAGTTCTCAGGAAGCACTGAATCTTTACTGTGGAAAGGTTCATTCGTTCCATATATTATTTTCCAATGTATAAGTGAAATCATACGGTATTTGTCTTTCTCTTTCTGAAAACCAGCTATAATGAAAAAATAAAAATCATTATTAAAAAAAAAAAGTTACTGAATCTGAGATCTGTCTGAACTGGGACCAGCACACCAAGGTTACCGTAAGGGTTCCTGGAGCATAGCAATGCCTGCAGCAGGGAAATGCTCACCAAGTGTGAGTTCCCTTCCTCAGTCTTCGTTATTGCTAAAGCTACTTGGTATGGACTTGCGAACCCCAAAGATATGAGCTGGACTGAGGGGGCTCCCCTGCTTCAGAATGCCATTGCAAGAGAAACAAAGACTCTGGGTGTCTGGAGCAAAGAGATGGATCTGGAGAGTGCAAGCACAGGACACAGAGCAGAAACTATACAAACACAAAGCCCAGAGGCCAAAGCAGCAGGACCTGATCTAACCGGACAGGAAGAGGAAAGGAAAGGAAACAGCTTGGCAGACATTCTAGCTACTGCCAAAAATGTTGCCCGAAAGTTCTTAATCATGAAAGGGAGGGGCTGAAGGGGAAGAGAGAGGCCAAAACATACACAAGGCAAAGTATTCGGGAATTTCTGCCAGTGGGTTTGCACGAAAGACTCCAACTTCATCGAGTGTTCTATAAAACGGGGATGGAAGGTAGAGGCAACTGTGAGATGCAGTTACAAAAACAACCAGAAAAGACAGACACAAAATTGTGAGCTTTTCAAACGACAAGGCCAAAGGGTATCGGCAACTCAAAGGGTACAAGTAAGAACATGGAGGAAGGAGGGTCATGAAATTAATTCGAAATAAAACAGGGAAGAAAAGTTACCAGAGCAAAATGCACATTTCCCAGGGCAGAATAGTCATGATTTGTAAGGAAATGTCCTCAGGTGGTGTCATTTGGCATCGGAGAACCATGGCAAACAAAAGCCAAACACTCGTTAAACACTTCTGAGAACGCCGACAGGACAGGTGGGTAGGTGGTCAGCAGAGCAGAGAGTCCTGCCCCAAGGTTCGAGAGCCAGGCTGCCCCCCTGGGTGTCCTAGGGAAGCGGGGCTCCCCTCTCTGCAGGGGGTATTTCTTGCCTCCTGCCATCCCCTTCTCTGGGATGACTTTGCCTCATTGAATGTGAAGGCTCCCATTTTTCTGTCACCAAATCCCCAAAGCCACAGTCTTGCATCTCCTGTTAAACGGAGGAACCGCCTCTTCTGACCCCATCTCCCCCTGCCTGCTGGGACCTCACTCCCTTGCTTTCTTAGCCTTTTTCTTTGAGATCTTTCCCTTTTTGTTTTGTTTTTTTTTCCCCCCCTTTTGTTTCTCCTTTTAGGAAGTTCCCAGGCTGGGGGTAGGATGGGAGCTGCTGCTGCTGGCCTCCGTGACAATCACAGCAGCATGGGCTCCTTCACCCACTGACCGAGGCCAGGGATGGAACGCGCAGCCTCAGGGATACCAGTCGGGTTCACAACCACCTGAGCCACAATGGGAACTCCCTCCCAACTTTATTAAAATATTGAATGCCTCGCCTCTAAAAAGCAAACCACAGACAGTACAAAACCCTTCTTTTTAGCCCACATACCCTTCCAATTTCTACCTTACCATTGTAGCTCCCTGTCTCAGCCCAGCTACCCTCACTCCTCTCCCCCCTCCACCTCCTGCATCCACTTCAGTCAGTTCCAGTCTGTCTCCAGCAGCCACTCTCCCGCTAAGGTACCAGGAGCCCCCAGTGCGCCCATGGGCACTTCTCAGTCTTTAATTGAAATGTCATCTCAGCAGCATCTGCTGCCCAGACCCCCTCCCTCCTTTTCAAACTTTCCTGGTGTGGGAGGTTTTGCAGGTTGGCCCTGCCTCATCTTCAGTCTCCCCTGCCCCCTGCCCAGCCCCCACATTCTCCAGCCACCTTGCCCTCCCCCGCTTTAGGGTCTAAGCAGGGCTTGTCCACAGTGGCCTCCATGCATCCTCTGTTCTTTTTGTCTGGCTAAATCCTGTCTGTCCTCCCATTAGGCCAGGCATTACTTCGCCAGAGAAGCCTTCCCCTGACATCCTGGTCTAAATCCAGACCCACTGTTAAAATTCCTCACTGCTACTTTTACCTTTTTTTTTTTTAAATAGCCCTTATCACCATTTGTACTTATACATTTATTGGGTAACTTTCCAATACGCTTCCCTCCCTCTGTGGACTATCAACTGCGCTAGGGCGGATTCCACGTTCACGGTCCCCCGCCAGTGCCCCAGGTGAGCCCAGTAAACAGCATGTAGGAGGCACCCGGAAGGTGATCCCTGAGTGAACAGCTGTCGGGGTAAATGAATAATAAGCCAATATTCTCATCAATGGCAGGGGTCCAAGCACATTAGCAATTTCCCATGGATGCTCCAGGCCTTCGATCTTCCTTCTCCGTGTAGAAGCTGTCTGTAATTTTTAGGCTCCCAGCTATGTTTGAACAAAGTCTCATTTTGCCTAAGAGGAAGAGTAAGCTGGCAGCCCAAGGAGGCAAAAAGCCAAGGGCAAAGTAAGCTGGAAGGAAACAGTCCCAGTTTTCTTGGTGTTTTATTTCCGTGCCACACTTTTCAACCGCATCAGTTGTAGAGGGGGCTCTTTCCTAGTTGTATTGTAGCCCTGAAACCACAGAAACGTGTATAGTAGAGGCAAAGTCCAGGAGGAGTGGGGAAGGGAAAATAAGAGGAACTCTGAAGACGGAATCAAAGTCTGGTGGATCTGGGGGGGAGGAGGGGTATATTACAGTCATGGGATCAAATCCACCCATTACATTAATGGAAATCCCAAGCCTCAGGTGGAAGGGCTTTGCCCCAGGTCTCCAGGAGCGGGAGAACTGGACGGCCTGAAATCCGTGCGCTTTTGCAAACCACCAAGTGCCTGTTAAGGTAAGAGGCCAGGACACTGATCCTATTACTTCTGCGTGATGACGGAGAGATTTCTCAGCAGAGCTATTCCACACCTATCCTCAAAGCATCAGGCCTGGCACATCTCTGATGAGACTGTGAAGCTCTTTTTCTACTCAGAAAGAGCAGGAGGGCTTAGAAAGTCCCACGCAGGTGTCTGGCATTGACTTTGATTGTCAAAACGCCCGACCCCCACCCTCTAAAACCCACACTGCGAGGAGCCTGCTGATTTGATGATGGCAGAAAACGCCCTGCCGTCCGCGGCCAGTGAGCCTGGGAAAAGTCAGCTTCAGAGCTTCAGAGGCACCTGATGAAACCTCTCTTTACAGCTAAGTTCCTTCAGCACACACACCCTTTCTCAATAGCCCTCCTGATCCCTCTCACTCTGCTACTTACTGCCCTTTTTCCAGAAATCCACAGACACAATAGAAAGAACTGTTTCATACAAATTAAAGACTAAAAACCATATGATAGCACAGGATAGCCTGTTTTTTACTAAAACATCCAGAGAGATGTAACTCTAGAGATTAATTTTTGATATCTTCTGCCGTGACCACAAAATTTCCTTAAACGCCATATGTTCAAGTCCTTAGAAACAACTAGGCGGACGCAGGAGGCGATCCATGAACTCTTATAATGCTCTGAAAGTGCTTGTCAGCGACAAGACTAAATTTTATGGGGACACACTTACCCAGCTGGTCATTCCCAGAGAAGGAGCTCCAACCAAGCAAGACCACCGTGGCTCACTGGAGAAAGCATCAAATTAGAAGACGTTAAGGCCCGCCCTGTCTGTGAATTTCACAATGGAGAGACTGAAGCGTTTAAGTTAAACGGTCAAGGGCAGAGAATGAGTCCAAACCCTGTTCTTATATTTGCAAACTTTGCTGTCAGGACCAAGAGAAGCTAGGTTGGTGCATTTCAGAGTCTAACTCTGAAGAAGTTACAGTTTCATTCGTTGGCTCTTCTGGTCCCTCAACGGTTCTGGGGTCCTCTGAGGTCAGAGCCATGGCCCCATTGGGCTGCCGGAACCCTTCAGCTTGAACTGAGCCAGGCTCACCCAGTACAGATATCACCTCCACAGTTCCTTCCCAACACAGGTCGCCTCTTAGAATCTGACACACGGAAAAGCCTGGAAGCACGGAACTGTTTGGTTTGTAACCAAAAAAAAAAAAAAAAAAAAAAAATTCCTAACGTTTCCTAGGAGGCACGGCACCAAGAAGCGGGCTACCAGGCGCTCAGGGAACGCCGACTGTGCGTGGAAAGACTGACTTCAAGAAGTAACCTCTCCCCAGGTTTTGCTTATTAAATTGTCCTCCACCAATGGGCTCGTGCCTGTGGTAGTTTAATGCAGGTGTGTGGAAACCTATAGGGAATCGGAGCTCCCATTCAAATCTCTTAACTACGCTGGCCCTTACCCAACTCCTGTGCTTTATTGAGAGGATGAAAATGATCACACTTGTGGGGCTGATTGCTAAGAGCAGATTCCATAACAGGCTACAAAGGGGTTTTTTTAAATCAAGTAGATGACTTTCACACTCTCACAATCAAACATAAAAATGTATGAACAACCTATATGGGAAAAGAATATGCTCACACACACACACGCATCCTGGGATTACCTGTTCAGTCAGTTAATTACAGATTTAGAAGAACCAAAACGCTTTCCTCATATACTCTTAGTTAACAGCAAGAACAACAGCAATAACAAAACCAGCAAGTCTAGTGACGACTCAGCCTGATTTTCTGTTATACTTTCCAAAACACCGGAGATGAAGAATAAGCACTGGGTCCATTCCGGCCACAGAGGCCTCTCTGCTGCTCCTCCAACAGCCCAAGCCCAGGGCCTCTGCACGCGCTCTTCCCTCTGCCTGAACTCCCTCTATCCAGGTGGCCACAAGCTCCGCAGCTTCCCTTTCTTCAAGTCTCTGCCCAGGAGCAAAATCTGTCCTGACCATCATTTGCAAAGTTAAGATTTCATTTCCCTGTCACCGTATCCTCCTTCCCTTTCTTTACCGTCTTCAAAGCACGTCTCACATTCTAAATACAACATATGTCCACACTGATAGTCTCCCATCTCCACTAGAGTATAAGATCTGGGAGGGCAGGGGCTATGCCGATGTCATTCCCTGCTATAACCCTAGTACTCAGAACAACACTGGGACAAGCTAGGTGCTCAAGGAATATTGAATGAACGAGTAAATGAACAAACGGGTTTTGCTGCAGTTGAACTTACTCTATATGGTGGATTGTAACGAGCCAATTCAATAAGCAAACTAACACCAAGTGATACCTACATTAACAAAGGCCCACAACCGTACCTCCCTGCTCGTGAAGCTTGATGAGCCACGGTCCACGCTAAATTAAAGAGCAGGTGTGTATGGAAGCATCTCCTTTTCGCTATGCTCCCGGTATCTGCCGCGTGTGAAGGCAAGGCTTGGGGTCTGCAGCCCCGTGAGGGTCTAGGTTGATGTGCCCGTGGGATGAAAGGCCTGGTCCCCAGTTCTCTGAACTGGCTTGGACTCTCCCCACCCCGACTAGAAAGAAAGTCAGTTCAGGGGGCTGGCAGCTGAGTCACATGGGGTGCCTTTCACCCGAATGTTGGGTGTGCTGGCTGAGGACAAACACAGGGGCTGTGTCTGCGGGGGAGATTGCGATGAAGCAGGCAGCCAGTGCAGAACTGGTTGTTAATGCCAAGGATGCCCAAGGAACGGAGAGAGGGCATGAACTGGTCTGGGTGAGTGCTGGCCTTGGACCCAGACCTCTGGAGTGGGTCTCCATGGCAGAGCAGGGCCATTTAAAAGAAGCTGATGGACATCACCTTTAGGACTTGGCACTGCAGAACACAGGCGTTCCTTCTGGTTAGACTGAAAACAGCTTTCGTCTCCCCACATGACGAGTGCAACACTTTAAAGGGACTTGACCTTTTAAGAAGCATCAGACAGATGATGTCAAAGGCCTTTTGGGATAAATGTGGCACAACCAGAGGGACATTTAAGGCTCAGGAGAGTGATACAGAAAACCTGGCAGTGGGCAGCTTGATTCTTGTTCATATTTCTAACATTTCCTGCTTTATACCTGATGGCTCGAACTTTAGCCATGTGTAGGTAGTGGATATCACTGTGAGTTCGACATTGGTATTGGTCTGATCTGTTACACGTTTTGATTAATGATTTAGGTGAGGCCTGAGGTGTCATACCTGCAACATTAGAGAATAAAGTGAAGAGGTGGGGGTGGGGTGGGGGAGCACCATGTACCGTGACTGACAGCCAGGATCTCTCCTGTAAATGACTGGGGCAGGGTAGAATATGGGCCAAATCTAAAATATACCATTTTCTTTCAAACTCTGTACTTGGTCCAATCCCCCAAAAAAACTACCAAAAGTAGGATGCCTCTCTTACGTTTTTATTTGCTTCACACTACATATCAATTTATAGTTACCTGTTTGTGTGTTCACTTGTTTGCTGAAAGCCTTCACAAATCTAATTTCCACTCCAAAGAAGGCACAGACATTGTCTGCCTGTTTTCCTGCTGCACGGTTGTGTGTCTGTGCAGTTTTTGCAAAGTAGTAAGGGCTCATGAAGATTCGCTGAATGAATAACTGAACAAATGAATAATCCACGCAAAGGATGGGGCAAAGTGTGACTTAAAAACAAGTCAGTTAAAGACTTGCCATTTCTCACTGACTGCAAGTTCAATGTCAGTGTGCTGGGCTTTCAAAGGTAAGCTAGACGTCTAGGACATGGGATGTGACCATCCAGCCTGACTGAGTCTGTGCAGTAATCTGCCTGCTTGTGGGTGTTCCAGTTTCAGAGAAATGCATGCTTGGGCTGAGCTGTGTCCCCCACCAAATCCACATGTTGACATCGTAACCCCCAGGGCCTCAGAATGTGACTGCAGTTGGTATAGGGTCTTTCAGGAGGTCACCAGGTTAAAATGAGGTCACAAGTATCCTCATCAAATCTGACTGGTGTCCTTATAAAACAAGGATATTAGGACACAGACACACAGAAAGAAGATCATGTGAAGACACAGGGAGAAGAGGGCTGTCTGCAAACCAGGAAGAGGGGCCTTAAAGTCTTGCCAGCACCTTGATCTTGGACTTCTAGCCTCCAGAACTTTGAGCCAATGTCTCTTGTTTACCCCACCCGGTCTGTGGTCCCTCGTTACAGCAGCTTTAGCAAACTGGTAAGTGTTAGTAGCTGCTTAACCAACTACATAGTGTAAAATGTGAAAATGAAGTGAATTAAGAGGGCAAATGAGCACGTTCTTCAAATACTTTAATTATTCTACAGAAGAAACTATAAGGGAAAACTTTCTGGCAAAAAGAGACTTCTGGAAATGGAATGAATGAACACCGAGAAAACTAACTTACTTAATTACTGACTTGACCATTTATGGCTGACGCCTAGAGGTAAGCTCCACGAAGACAGGTACGCAGTAGCTGTGCAATAATCTGCTGAGTGAGTGAGTTTCCTCTAGAGGTAATGCGTTTCCTGTCACTAGAGGTATGTGAACAGAAGCCAAACATGCTGTCTATGAGGATATTGTTGAGAAGTTTCTGGCAGAGGGCATAGAGGTAGGCTATTCACAGTCCTTTTTCAAAATTGAAATTTTATTAATCTGATTCTACCACTGATAAATGAAATATACGTACCACTCATAGTCAAAGTCCACACTGAAACATTTGTGGGTTTTAGTCAAAGTATCAAGCCTGTACACTTATATTTTGCATTTTCTTCAACCTAAAAGTATTATCTCCTAACACAGAGAAAAAAAATACGTTTTAAGTATAATTTACTACAAGTTGTTTTCTTAAAGCCAGCTCCTTTCAGGTTTTTTTTTTTTTAAGAGACATTTCTGTTTCTTACGTCTGTTTAATTTAATGCATGAACACCAACAGCAGAAGGCTGTGGATTCTTAATAAATGTCTAATGATGAATAATTAACAATATTAACAATCATCGTCTTCTTCCTGGACTCCCAAGAGCAGTGGCAGATGGTGCATTCTGGCTGCGCCTCATTCTTGCTGTGCCTCTGGCTGCCCATAGATCTTTCAAGGGCCAGCATTCAAAGAACACAGAGAAACTCCTAAGAATCTCATGAATTTTGCTGCTGTTGTTGCAAAGATTATTCTAGCACAGATTCTGCTCTAGCAGATGAGCCTGTATACTTTCAATCATAGCCATTCAGTTAAAAAAAAAAAAAAATCACCAGATGACCTTACAGAGACTTTGAAAAATAGCCCTGTCCTTGAAGATAAAAGAGTAAGGTCAACAGGACAGCCTCCTACGTCCACTCCATGGGAGATGCTGGGTCCCAGTGCTCTGATTTCAGGCCTCTCACACAGCTCAGCACTACTGAGTATGACACTGTTTAGGTGACTGAAAAACACAAACATCTTCATTAAAGAAAATTTTTGTTTCATAACTCACTTTGGCAGATGTTTAACATTCACTGGCTCCCATAAACTTGATTTCCAACTTGCTAAAATTCTGCCATGTGCCAAGAGCAGCAGTACATATGGAGCCAAGATGGCAACTTCTGCAACTCAACATATGTTGAGGTTTGTGGGACCTCCCTTTTGTGTTTGTTTACATTCTAGCTGTACCTCCAAAATATTTACTTTCTTAACGAATATTCTCACTCTAAATGGAAACAAAGAAATGATCAGCACTGATTGGCAACCTGATGAAAAAGCTTTGTGATGACATAGACAGTGATAAGTCAGATGTGTTTACAACCCCAGGGAGCAGTGATCAATACTGAAAGGTAAACTGTTGAATAATTCGTAACAGTCCAATTTCCCAGCCAACTGCCACAGCCCACTGTGTCAGCATGAAGGGATCGGGAGAAGTACACTGACAGCAAAGAGGAGTTGCTAAGACTAGGGTTATCTGTTTCCATCTTTATCTTCAACACTGGAAAAGCAGAGCGTGTACTAGGCAGGACTGGTACTGCACATAAAATGTCACCTGAAGCTCTAGGGTCTCAAGAAACGTTTATTATCCTGTGCAGTGATTTCCAAACTGTTCTAGGAATCATTTTTGAGTGGGGTTTGAAGGAAGGGGTTATCCTGGCACACGGCAAAAGTCCAAGGCAGCACTGGCCTGGTGGAAACCACGCCAGATTTGGCATCGCAAGATCTCTGTTCAAGTCCAGCCTCACCAATCGACCAGTTGGTGACCCTGAGCAGGCCATTTAATATCCCTGCTCTTCAATTCCTGCTCATATAAAAACAGGAGCATTAATCATACATACCACTGGATGTTTAATTAACTAGATGAGTGGAATACTTTCACAGTACGTATGTATATCAAATCACCACAATGATCACTTTAAATATCTTACAATTATACATGTCAATTAGACTTCAGTAAAGATGAAATTAAAAAGTACACACCACTTAGGACTGTAATAAAGAGAAAGAGAAAGGATATGTGCATAGCATGCGGTAAGCATCATAATGATCTTAGTATCACTGCTGGTTTGGGATACTTGCTTAATATGATTTCTAAGTGTTCAATCCAAAAATCTGACCATGAATATTGTATTTTTCTCTGACACAAAGAAATAAAATGAAAAAACAAATCTCTGAGGATAATATTTTTTAAAAATGGAACTTGCAGTTAATACCAGGTCTTTTAAAGTAATTCTGGTCAGGACTGCCTGCTGTGGAGCAGTGGGTTAAGAATCTGACTGCAGGGGCCTGGCTCTCTGAGGATATGCGGGTTCGATTCCTGATCTGGCACAGTGAGTTAAAGGAACCAGCCTTGCTGAAGCTGTGGTGTAGGTCACAGCTGTGGCTCAGATTCAACCCCTGGCTCAGAACCTTCTATATGCCACATGCGCGGCTATCCTCGTAGATGAAGAACTCACTTATAATGATCCAAATCCAGAATCTAACTGCTGTACACATTAACAAAGTGTTTTTGTACAGATTAACTATCTCCTAAATTTTTGAGGAATGCAACTACCATGTAAGTGGAGGAGAGACTGTACTTCGTTGTGCTGGAGCTTTAACAAGAATCAGTCATCGATTTTGAAAATTATAGCACCCAAGGCATCATTTTGGGATAATAAAGGAGATGTGACAAAGTATTTGTGATAAAAGGGGGAATCAATCTAATAAATTGAGAAGCACTAGTTCTAGGCTCCAAAAGAAATTTATTTATTTATTTACTTACTTTTTAGGGCCACATCTGTGGCATACAGAGGTTCCCAGGCTAGGGGTCAAATGGGAGCTACAGCTGCCAGTTTATGCCACAGGTCACGGCAACAATGGATCCTTAACCCATTGAGCAAGGCCAGGGATGGAACCTGCGTCCTCATGGATACTAGTCAGATTGGTTTCCACTGAGCGATGATGGGAATCCCATCCAAAAGTAATTTAAAGACAAAATTCTTAATATTAAGTGTTAAATTCCTTTTTTTTTCTTTTGCATTTTCCCCTTTTATCTTTGCAGACCATGACAGGGCTCCCTATAGTCAGCGATGCTTCTGCATCATGAGCATTTTTAGCTGGTCCCATTGGATCTTTGCCTTCTTCCTGCCGTGAATGGCATGGGTGTGGATTTGGAAAAGAGAGGAAAGGCAGACATTCAGGAAGAGAGAACGTTTTTACCATAAACTGTTACGGTGAACAAGCCATTATAGTCCACCTAAAAGGTATCTAAAATTTCTTTCAAGAGAAAAGTCAGAAAGTAAGAAAATAAAATAATTTAAACCGTCAAGACATATTTATTAAAAAACGAGAGCCCAGAGAAGTATGACATAAATCCCTGCCCTCACAGGCTTGCAACAGAGCTAAACATGCAGATGCTACACGCAGTGTCTTCCTCACCCCGGCACCCGGCACCCTGGATTCCACAGAGAAGGAATGCATACTTCATCTGATCCCCGAACGTACGCCTGCTAGTGAGCCCCCAAGAAGATGGGTCAACTAGCGAAGTGATGCAGGATGAAATGAGGAGACAGAGGAAGAAAAGGACAGGAAATGAGGAAGAGACCGCCCCGCTGAGAGCGAAAGCCAAGATGGGGAATATTCACACAGACGCTACCACTGAACTGGTTGATTTTATATCGCTATCAAAACTGAAGTCATATTTATAGATATTCAGTACATCACTAGAACATAGGTCCCTTTGGGGCAGTTCTGCAAGTCTGTTTCCATAAATGGCAATCCTGAGCATTCAGAAGAAGAAACTCTTTGTTTTAAATAAATGATCTGGGAGTTCCTGTCATGGCGCGGCGGAAATGAATCCGATGAGGAAGCATGCGGTTGCGGGTTCAATCCCTGGCCTTGCTGAGTGGGTTAAGGATCCATTGTTGCCGTGAGCTGTGGTGTAGGCTCGCAGCTATAGCTCCAATTCGACCCTAGCCTAGGAACTTCCATACTCTGTGGACGTGGCCCTAAAAATCAATCAATCAATCAATCAATCAATCAATAAACAATCTGCATGTAGATTATTCTGAGGTACCCGATTTTGAAATTTTAGATCAATATATGACGGCAACGTAGGAAGGTTCAAACAGGAACTGAGCCCCACTGATTGTTATGGCATTTTTCTAAGGCTAAGTAAAATCACGTTGCTTTGGCTACAAAATCTGACACATTAATAACCTGGACCAAAAAATTACAGGTCATAAAATTATGGGATAAAAAGGAAAATGCTAATTCACAAAATAGTTCTTGAGTATGTCACCAGCTAAATACACACGTTGTACCCAAATCTAACACTGACTATTTTTAGAGAAGACGATTTCTCATTTTAAAGAGACTAAAACAATTTTGACTTTTTCTTTTCTCTCTTTTTTTTTTCTTTTTTACTTTTTTTTTTGTCTTTTTAGGGCCACATATGAAGGTTCCCAGGCTAGGGCTCCAATCAGAGCTGGATCCTTAACCCACTGAGGAAGGCCAGGGATCGAACCTGCGTCCTCATGGATACCAGTCAGATTTATTTCTGCTGAACCACAACGGGAACTCCTCTCTCTCTCTTCTTTTTTTACTTAAAGGTTTGACTGAGTTTAAGAAAGGTGATCTGTCTTAACTGGTTATCGTTTTTTAATCTTTTTATTGCACAAATCTGGGCTGCTTCTAAGACTGAGACCGTCCCGGCCTGCTGTCTATTTCCAAAGCGATCCTTGATTCCTCTGGTGGCTGCCAGGCGGGGCCATTCAGAGCTTAATCTATGCAAGGCAGTCACTGTCCCCGCCCTGCGGTGACACTCACTAATGTGCAAGAGCTGAGATCTGATTTCCTGTGCGTCTCTAACTCAGCCAGATAACACACATTCTAGAATATTCTGGGAGAAAAAGTGACCTCCAGGGGAGAGTTTTTGTCATGGACAAATAAGGTAATCGTTAAGGCCAGGAAGCACATTTCCTCTTGGCCTCTGCTCTTAAAATAATTCATTCTCATGATTAAGAATTCATCTGAAAATGCTCTCATCTACAAGGCTGAGTGAGGATGTCCACACGGCCTTGGGAGCAGAGATTCTCAATTAAATGCTCTCATAGTGAAAGCAAGAAAGCGCTCTAGCACTTTTTTTCAATGGGGGGCTCCCCACCCCCTCACCCTTTCACAGAGGAAACACAAAACTCAGCAAATAATTGTTGGGAAGTAAAATACAATCTAGATTTTTAAAAGCATTTAACTATAAGGCCTTTGGGAGGGGGGCTCTGTATATGCAGCATGTCAACACTGGACAACGCTGGATCCTTAACTTGGCTGAGCCACGAAGGAACTCCTCAAAGTAATTCTTTATCAGAAAACGGCACGGCAACTTCAAGTAAAAAATATAATTCAGGCCTCATCTATTTATTAAAGCTCAATTATGAGATAATTATAGGAGCACCTGGTATGAGACAATGCATTATAGTTTCATAAGCATGGGATATATACATTACGGAGATTCTTATACCCAATGAATTTTAAGTAGAGGGAAAAAAATTAAACCTATTTTACAAATTAGGAGACTGGGTTCTGAAAAATCAGTTTCTTCTTTGAAATGGGTAGTAAAAAGGAGACCCAACGTGAAAGCCCATTTCATATATTTGAAGGGCCAGGGACCACCTCCCTTTGGGACAGCTAGCCTGTGACACGTTCCTGTCATACTGTCGGTGGGGAGGGACATGGGGGCTCCAGGCACAAACTCGGGGACGCACATGCTTCCTGAAAAGCGTGGTGGTGAGAGTTCCCAGAGGAAGTGCCCAGTCCCCCGGGCCCCCTGAGAATCCCGCCATCACACCCCCGCTGCGTCACTGGGGAAGTTACCAAACCGTCCTGTGCCTCAGTTTTCTATAAAGGGAGATACTAATAATAATCTCTATTTCAAAGCATCATTACGAGGATTATACGAATACACAGTAGAAGCCTAAAATGCCATCCATCACTATGATTGCTCTTGCCAGCACTGGCAAGCTCTCTCATCACCAAATATTCCTTTTTTTTTTTCTTGGTCCCGCCTGAAGCATTTGGAAATTCCCAGGCCAGGGATCAAACCTGTGCCACAACAGCGACCAGAGCCGCAGCATTGACACAACCGGATCCTTTAACCACTAGGCTATCACGGAACTCCCAAATATACTTCTAATAATAAAAAAAAAAGAAACCTACTCAGAACTGTCACAGCAGAACTGAAAGAGGATAAAGGATCTGATTACAAATGATGTTTAAAAAAGACATGGGCATCTGCACAGATCACAGGGTTTTATCACTTCATGAATTTATGTTCTAGACATGACCCAAGACTCACCGGCAAGGTAACAGGTCCTTGACTAAAAAAGAGATCCCTGCCAGAGGACAAGGCTGCTGAGGGAAGGGCCTGGGGCCCATTGGGGTAGGGGGGGTTGCTTTGCAGATTCCAGCCTCCCCTGAGACTCCTGGGGCAAGCCTGCAATACCCTTATATCTTTGGCATTCCTTAGCTGTTGGATTTAGTTATTGCCTTATCTGCTTAGGTAATTTTTTTTTTTTTTTTTGGTTTTTAGGGTTGTACCTGCAGCATGTGGAGATTCCCAGGCTAGGGGTCGAACTGGAGATACAGCTGCCAGCCTATGTCACAGCCACAGCAGTGAAGGATCCTTAACCCACTGAGCGAGGCTAGGGATCGAACCCGCAACCTCATGGTTACTAGTCAGGTTCATTTCCACTGTGCCACAGTGGGAACTCCTTAGGTAAATGTTTTTTTTAAAAAACACAACTAATTTGCTTTCCTGTTGTTTCTTCATATTCTAAGGCCCTTTTGAGGAAGTCATAAAAGTCTGCAGACTTCAGCCTCTGGGGATAATTTTCAAGACTAACTTTCTCATAATACCTAATAAGGAAAAAACAATTGCTTCATTTATAATTCACCTTCTCCATTTGTGTGTGTGTGTGTGTGTTTAACTGAAGCCTTCCATATACCATTAAGCTGTTGAAACATCAGTGATCTTTGGAGAGAGGTTGTATGAATTGACAACATATACTGCTTAACTTGTGAAGTCTGTATTCCCCCCAATGGCACTGGTTTGCAAAGACACACGCAGTCACTGCTAGAGAAGTTTGGTAATTAGGGTCTAGTACTAAAAAAAGCTTGTACGAACATGCATCCCCCCACATGGCAGCTTATTTACCACAACAGATAATAAACACCAATTCAGAGCTGTCGTCTCTTTCTCAGGCTGCGTCCTCCATCCTGCCAGGGAGCAAGCTTCACACCAAGCGTTGTCTTTTGCAGGTCAGTGATATTCTATCAGCCACGTGCAGTAGGCCTGGGCTCACGTCTGCAGTGGCTCTGCCCCCGTCATGCCAGCTTCCTGACCTAGACACCTGGGGGCTCTCAGTTTGTCTCAGTTCGTGTGCTTGACACAGTGAAAAAGAACCGTGAACCTGGTCCAGGCCCCAAGGGCCGAGCTGCACGTGGGCCTTTCCAACAAAGAGTTCTACCACTTCCACCTGGGACTCTGAACGGTCAGCACTTTGCTTTTAGCTTTGGCCTGTCTCATCCATTCCTGCCTTGATGGTGCCAAGCCACATGGCTGAGGCTTGCGTCGCGAGAAAACACTCCACTTACCGGCCCAAAGGAGCCGGGCCCGGGACCTTGGTGAAGGAGGCCCAAAGCAGGACAAAGGGATCACAGCCCCGCTCCTCACCCCACCCCCGCCCCTACCACCCTGATGATAAACCCCTGCCCAAAGCGAATGTGTGGCTCACGCCTTCGGAGGAGCTGGATTCCTCAAGGTCTCTCCAAGCTTCTGAACCCCCCCGCCCTGGGTACAGGGAGCTCCAGTTCTGGGCTCAGCAGCAGGGGGGTTGCATAGATCTCCAGTCCACAGCTGCCTAGACAGAGGAAACAAACCCTGGGAGCTTATCTCCTCCCCGTCTGTAGAAGTGACACCTAGTGGCAGCAAGTAACAAAAACCCCACCACCCAGAGGAGGGGAGATGCTCCATTGACCTGCCTCTGCTCACCGAGCTTGTACGGAGTGGAAGTGCATTTCAGTGTCCAAACCTGTGAAGCTGTGCTCATTCCAGCTCTTTCTTTTTTAACTTTTGATATATTCTACTTTTTTTTTTTTACAGTTTTATTGGAGTTGACTTAGAAGGTTGTGATAATCTCTGCTGTAGGACAAAAGTGACTCAGTCACACGTGTGCACACATCCATTCTCTCTCAGATTCTTTTCCCACAGAGATTACCACAGAATACTGGGTAGAGTTTTCTGTGCTAGACGGCAGGCTCCCTTGGCCAGTCAGTCCATAAACCTCAGCTCTTTATATAAGTCCTTTTCTTATTCTTAATGTCATATGTGCCTAACAGTAATTCTACAAGGTGACGATGATTTCCCAATAAAACTATGTCTCCATTAAAAAAAAAAAAAACTTAACTGTATCTCTCCTTTCCCAAAAAAGGGGTAAGCAGAATTTCTAAAACTGTCCCCCAAAGCTGTCCTGCTCTAATGCCCAGAACCCATGAATTTGATAGGCTCTCACTTCCAGGATCATGTTACGTACATAATGTTATGTCACATGGCAGGAATGACCTTAAAACAGGGAGATTATTCATGGGGCCCGGATCTGATCACAAGAGCCTGTCAAAGCAGAAGGCTTTCTCTAGCTGGTGGCGGAAGAAGAGGGCAGAAGGTTGGATGGACGTGAGTCTCCCATGCGTCATGGTGGCGTGAGGATGCACAGGGCCCCAGCTCACAGCCAACAAGGAAATGGGGTCCTCAGTCCTACAGGGGCAAGGACCCGGGTTCCGCCCACAATCCGAGTGACCCTGAAAATGGATCCATCCCTACCGCTGCCAGGTCAGGGCCCACCTCAGTCAAAGCCTTGATTTTGGCTGTGCAGCCTTGAGCAGAGATCAGGCTTGGACCCATGCCTGATTCCTTGCCCAAGGAACCAAGGAACCTGGGAGATAAGAAATGGGTATTGTCTTAAGTTGCTAAGTTAGTGGCAACTTGCCAGTCAGCAACAGAAAACTAACACAGGTGATTATCAAATTTTTGGATTATCCCAAAGTGGAAGCCTCAGAATTAGGACTTCCTCCGTTCCTTACACATGTACACACACACACACACACACACACACACACACACACACAGTCCATCCTACCCTGGTACTAAATGCTACTCAGCTATTGATCATATTTCCCTGCTTCCCCACTATTTCAGTAGCTACTTCAAGCTCTCTTTTTTTTTCATTTTTTAAAGTTTTATTGCAGTATAGTTGATTTACAATGTCGTGATAATCCCAGCTGCATAACAAAGAGAGTCAGCTCTATGTGTACATACCTCCGCTCTCTTTCAGATTCTCATTATCTTTTATCTGGATTATTACCTGGCTTCCCTCTCTCTAGTCTCCCCACTCTTTTCCCTAGTCCTAGGCAATGCTCCCAGATTCAGTTTCCTAACATAGTTCTCAACACCGTTTTCTAGGATATGGGGACAGGAATGAAGTTTTCAACAGTCCATGGTATCGGTAATAATAATAATGACAAGAAGAAAGGACAATGCAGTGATTTTTTTTTATAAAGCTAAATATTTTACATTTGAGAAACTTTTAGACTTATTTTGTATGAAATGATAACCATCATTGTGGTAGATGGTAGCATGAATAGTCACAGTTCTCTCCTGCTTGTTTGTCCCTTTGCAGTGTGACCTGACAGCTCTTCTGGCAAGAGGAGGACTCCGTTCCTCCACCCTGTGTATCTGAGCTCGCCCGTGAGCCAGGTTTTGGGCAATGGCACTTGTGGGCTTGGGCTTCCTTTCTTGCAGCTAAAACCCTTGGACCACACGTGAAAGAGCCTGGGCTGGCCTCCTGCGGTTACAGACCGAGTGAAGAAAGGCTTTATCCATCCTAGCTGACCATCCAGAGGGCCCAGGCACGTGAATGAGCACGTGAGGGACTGTCCGGTCCCCGGCGAGCAGGCTCAGGCAGGAAGAGCCTTGGAAGCATGACCATAATAGGTGTGCCCTGTTTTTAAGCCTTTGCGTTTGGGGTGGTTTCTTATGCAGCAAATTGATACAACAGCATGAACTAGTTTGCAGTTATTAAAAATATACATATTCTTACTTAGAAAATGAAAAAGTGAATATTCTTTAAGTACTTTTAATTTTCTAAGTATTTAACTGGTTCAGGAACATTTTTTTTTTAAATCTCAAAACTATTGCCTTAGCCCACAGCTCGAAATAATGCCTTTGTCTTGCTTAGAAGGCTACGAAAACTGCTCCACAGAGAAAGACTTGGATGCCTATTTACATGGAGAGATTTTTCTGCTTGGTGAAGGGGATCAGGCTAGAGCAGAACAGAGGAGAAGCAGGGGGCTGTGGGGTAAAAGCTGCAGCTGGAGGGGGTGGGAGTGGTGGTCGGGGGCAGTATGGTGAAGGAGAAAGAATCATCGATCCAGAGCCTCCGGAACTGCAGAGAAGCTTAATTAACCCGGACCTAGCTTCCTTGTTGCTTTCTGGGAAAAACATCTGCTAGTTGACTTAGCCCTTAGCTCTCTGACCTTCTCTGGATATTCTCCACCATATCCCAACGGGTCTACTTAACATTCCCATCCCTCCGCATTGTCTGCCTGCCCCTCAAGGGTGAACAGCTCTCGCTCTGATACTCAGCAGCTCCGGACCCTACCAGGCCAGAGGCTGACGGCCCTGCAGATCTTCCAGGGTGACAGTGGCTGTAACACTGTGAGCCTGCACGGACCGGCCTGAGGCTGAGGCTGCCCTCCGCACAAGCGCCAGAGCGGCTGCCATCCCTGTTAGGCAGTTACCATGTAGTGATCGCAGCACAAGCTCAGATACATAAACAGTACAATCATCTAAAAGGAAAAACCAAGTCGATTGCTTAACTATCGTTTTCTGATTTTTACTGGATCAAGTTTTTTTTTCTACGAGTTGCCAATTTTACCAAATTTGCACCAAATTTGACACAAAGATGGAATGGGTAAAAATATGGGGAGGGACTTCTGTTTTGGGCAATATGGAGAATAGATCCATGGACTGTAAACAACTTACACTTTCTGGATAAAATATTTAAATTCTTGGACCTAAAACCAAAGTAGAGGAACTCTGCGGTCAGTGAGGTACTGCAGCTGATGTTCTTTCTCTGAGGGCACTGTCTACACTGCATGAACTTTAGTGTTGATCTTCACGACCACACAGATTGCAGGTAAAAAAATTCAGTGATTTTTCCTAGAAGGGAGTCGGTCTGAATTCTTCTCCATCATAAAGTTGAGACCGCAAAGGGCTACACCTTTAGTGTAAGTGAATGGAAAATGACACCCACTCCTCTATACATAGGAGAATGCCAAACGAATAGTATATTTTCAAATTTAAGCAGTAGGTAGAGAAGAAAATAATCACTGCTGAGAATTTTGGCTCACAAACCAGTCCTTATGTTAGTTTGGAGCTTAAATTCATACTACTTAGGTAGTCCAAAGTGTTTCAGGCCAAAAACCTGATTTATCTTTGATGGGTAGTGCCCTCAGGTAGTGTTCTGATAGAAATAGATGTTAACTCTCTGAAGGAATGCCCCCCTCTTTTTTTGGCCTTTTACGGCCTCCCTTTTAGGGCGTATGGAAGTTCCCAGGCTAGGGGTCAAATTGGAGCTGCACCTGCCAGCCTGCCACAGCCACAGCAATGCAGGATCCAACCCACGTCTGCAACCTACACCACAGCTCACAGAAATGCTGAATCCTTAACCCACTGAACAAAGCCAGGGACTGAACCCACATCCTCATGGTTACCAGTTGAGTTTGTTTACCACTGAACCACAATGGGAACTCCTGAAGGAATGCATCTTTGTCTTGGGCTCAAAGAACTGTCACACGTAAAATTTCAAGGAAAATAAGTAGCTTATAGCAAAAAAAAAAAAAAACCTAACTAGCTAATACACAAGGAAATAAAGCATCATAAGAAACAATTAGTAGAAACAACAGACAGCTAAAATAGACCCTCAAGGATTTCATATAATGGAATTAGCAAATATGGACTCCAAAATAACCATATTTATTATCTTTAAATAAGTAAAAGACAAGGTTGAAAATACGTTAAGAGAAATATTAAAGGATATCCAAAAAGATTAGGCAAGAAAACAAACTTTTAGAAATAAAAAAATATAATAATTGAAGTTAGAAATGGGCAGATTTAACAACGAATTCTATAAAGTTGGAAGAAAGACTTGGTGAACTGGAAGATGTAGCTGAAGACATTATCCAGAACGCAGCAGAGACAGAGGAAGAGACATAAAATACAAAAGAGCTTAAGACCGGTAGGACAGAATGAGAAATGCTTACATACATCACATTAGTTCCAGAAGAGTCAGACTGACATTTTTTGACTTCTTAGTTGAGACCGTCCCCCAGCTGTGTCAGTTATGCTGAATTA
This sequence comes from Catagonus wagneri, assembly GCA_004024745.2. Taxonomy (NCBI): domain Eukaryota; kingdom Metazoa; phylum Chordata; class Mammalia; order Artiodactyla; family Tayassuidae; genus Catagonus; species Catagonus wagneri. Next base: position 37,369,376 of record PVHT020004944.1, read on the forward strand.
CAAGCAGGGGGAATTCACCCTGGGAGACAAATGGCAAAGGAGGACTGACTCTCGGTGCAGATCACTGCTAGGTGCGGGAAGAGAACACCAAACAGAAAGACTGAGTTTGGGTCCTCATGGGTGGTTAGACATCTTTGCCAAGGTGGGGCAAAGAAGAAAAAAGGTTGAAGATTTGGGCCATTCTGACACTTGAAGGTAAAACAGTCGAAATCTCCTATCAGCTCTTAAAATGTTTCCCAAAGAACTGTCCTAAGAATGAAAATTAAAATAGCTAAGGCGTTTATTGAGTGGTTACTGCACACTTGAGCTTTACAAGCATGATCTGATTTCATCTTTACGATCCCAAGAGGCAGGTGGATCATCACCTGGACGTTATGGTCCTAGGATCTGAGGCTTTGGGAGGACAATTGTTTAGCTGAGGCCACATGTTTAGCGATTGGTGGGACTGGATTTCAATTCAGGTCCCCTGATTCCGGAGCCATACTGCCTCAGAGAAACAGGAAAAGTAATCATTTTTAAGCAAAAAAAAAAAAAAAAAAGAATCAATACGGGATTTAGAGTCAAAACAACTTGATTTGAACTCAGCCCTACTATTTATAGGTGTGCTTCTTAATTAATTACTTAACCACTCAGAGTCAGTTTTTTCATTTGCAAATTGGGGATAATAGTATTATTTGACTCCTATGTTTAGCTTGGTAATTAAATGTCAAGCTACACATGAATGCATAAAGTGCTCTACAAATAGAAGATGTTATTCCTAAATATTATCTTATGTAACTTGTGCATGTTCCAGTGGTAGATGTATTTAATATAACCAATCATCTCCCAAATATTCTAAAAATAATGGCTGCACCATTCATGCATAAAACATAACCCAGATGCGGAAAATTCAAGGAAAGAACTTTTAGCTGAATAATATAATATGCGGAAACTTTTTTTTTTTTTTGGTCAGAGCTAAACATTCTAACCCACAGACTCTAGGCGCTGGGACAATCAGTATAAATAGTTAATAGTTAAGTCACAAATAAAATGTTATTGATGAAAAGAGGGTAATTTACATTCCAGAATGTGCTTCATCACGTCAAGTAAGTTTCTACATCATCTCTTTACCATTGTCCAGGTAATGAATCTAAAAGAAAGTATTTCCTTCTCATGACAAGCATATTAAACATCACTCTAGAAAAGATTAAAACTCATGGGAAATGAATTAGACTCATATCACAGAAATCACAGAATTTAAATGGATACATTTTATTTTGCCTCTTTTTCAAGATAAATATCTATTAAAATACTCCAGCCAAGAGAAGAGTATTTGTGTATGATTGGAGATATGAATTTGAGGTGCATTCAGCACCTCCCCAGGGGATGTTTCTCTCTGTTCTTCAGGACACCATCATCTTTGCCCATCTAGATTTAATCTCTTGGGAAAATAAAAACTCTGGGCTTTGTTTTTCTTGTAGTCTTTGTTCTAACTGGATACAAATCAATGTATTGTTCTTCCCTCTTTTGGTACCAACCTTGGATGAGGAAAAAACGTCATCTTCAGATGCCTATACCCAGATTTTCTCAAGGTTCAACCCCTATGTTGTTTTACATGCTACGTTGGCTAAATTCTCTCTCCCAGGACATGCTGTTTCAGGCTTTTCATGTTTCATAATTAAAGATGCCATGGACTGGAAGGGGGACTTTGAGAGGTCCTGTGTCAGAGCATGTGGCCTTTTAGCTATGGTTTTCAGTAAAAAAAAAAAAAAAAATGCATTGTTACCACTAGGGATGATAAGGGATTTCTCTTAGTTGTTCAGTTTTTCCTTTTTTTCTTTTTGGCTGACCCACAGCATATGGAGTTCCCAGGTCAGTGATCAGATAGATCTGAGCCACAGTTGCGACCTACCCACAGCTGCAACAATGCTAGATCCCTAACCCACTGTGCCAGGCCACGGACCAAACCCTCATCCTGGTTCTGCGGAGACACTGCCGATTCTGTTGTGCCAGAGAAGAACTCCTAACTGTTCAATATTTTAAGACAACAAAGATTGTTGTCAATGAGGCAGACACAAAAAAAGTCTTTCAAACATCTTTCAATCACTTGTATTCTGGAAGCCTCCCAAAGAGATATAAATAAGCATCCATAAAATCAAATAACCCTCACAACTGAAGATGAGCCTTTCTTCTTGGGAAACTAGTCCACTTCCTTTCAGAACTGCAGGCTTGGAACTATGACCTATTCATCTTTGGATCCCTAAGGCCAAGCAGAGTGCCCGATGTATTTGTTGAGTATTTGCTGGGTGAATGTATGCGTACATCAGGTTGAGAAATGACAAGGTACTTAACTTGGTAAGATGCAGAATGAATTTTTTTAACTGAGATATCAACTATCTATGTGGTGCAGGAAGATACTAGGTTGAGAGGTTAATGTTTGGGGGAGAAATGGGGAAACAGGAAGGAGAGAGATGGACACTAGGTCTGCTGGAAGACAGAGTCCAAAGTTTTTCCTCACACATGGGACCCATTAAAAATCCAAAACTGTCATCTATCCATTGTCACCACAGGATAAAGGCAGAGAGATATCCAAGCAGAAACCACAGCAGGGAACGGCAATGGGACGGCGAGGCTGGAAGACGGCAGGGACTGAAACTCCAAGGAAAGAGCTGGAGCCTCTCGTAGAGTCTAGAATGCCGTGACGACAGGTTTAGATGCTTTTATTTCTGTGGGCAATGGAGAACCACTGGTATTTTTTATAGGATGTTAGTCACGCATTGCTCCTCAACACCTGACAGTCAAGCAGTAATCACACTTCTTGATTTTCTCCAATTAAATCGGAGCTGGCACCAGCTCCTGGTCCTGTTATTTACAGGTCTCTGGGGTGTTCCTCCCTTCCCTTGGATCCTTGGAGAACCCGTGGTGGCTCTGACAGCTCCAACAAGGTCTGGAGACTTGCACTTCCGGATCTGAGCAGGGTTAAGTCCTCACCACTAGGTCTTACCTCTTTTTAAGGGAAGTGAAAGTCACATGCAGAAAAAGAACCACTTCAAAGCAAACAATTCCCACTAAGTCCTTTTCTGCCCCCGCCCCGCATGCACTTCTGGGCTCAGAGCTTTTTTGTGGTAGCACGTTGCTTCTCCACGTGGAGGGCGAGCCTCACCTGATCCCCTTTATACCTTCAATTGGGGGGGGGGTGTATTCTGAAGTGCAGTTCCCCACGGGAGCGCCTCGCCCTGTGCCTGAAGCTGACCTCAGGTCCCCCTGCTCAGACTCCCAAGGTCAAAGCTCCAGAGAGCCCAAGCCCCACTCCCTCTGAGGTGTCGCTCCCCAGGATGGTCCAAGCACACAGGCACCACCTCTCCCAGAACCTGCGACTCCGTCCCCTTCCTGCCCAAGGGGGCCGGCAAGGCCATTTCCCACCGACTCCCTCCCCACCTTTCACGCAAACCCCCAAATCAATTCCATCCCTTTTTGACAGCTCATCAGGAGGTAGACCCACTCCTCAAAAAACACCCTATCTTTGGTTTTGAAAAAGAGCAGCCAGTTGCTCTTGATAAATCTTAACCCTTCCTTGTGAGCTCATGCATCCTGCTCAGGCTATGAAAAGAGCCACCGCAGGACGCCGCCTCACATTAGAAATGGACACACACAACTCTTCTGGCCTTGGAAGAGGCTCTGTTCTGCTAGTTTTATGTAAAAGTTTCACATCATTTCTTGAGGTCATTCTGGTGGGGAGAGAAGATGGAGAACACAGAATCTGAGGGGGAGAGTCGGAACTTCATTAGAGGAGGGTGCACAGCGGGGGAGATGGGACCCTAACTTGGTTACTTATTCAAGTTGGTAACCCTAACTTGGTTACCCTAATTTGGTAACCCAGTAAGTACCCGGTGTGTGCAGTTGGCAAGTCCATGTATGTCAAAAGTTGACATTTTATTAAATGCCTGGGGTAAAAAAAATGGAGGATGTAGCATTCAGCATATTTTATATATTTCTTAAATATGAAATAATCCGATCACCCAGAAAGGCAAAAGAAGAGTCAGTGGCTTATTCCAGAAGGCTATATTATACCAAGCACCTCTTTTTTACATTTCTGATTAGCAGGCTGGGAGAAAACCGAGACTTCACATGAGGTGTTTGGCTTCTTATTTCACAGATGGCGTCTCACATTACACCTTCTAGTTCACCTTGAATTTGCATCCCCCCCACCCCCACCCCCAGGAAGCAGCAGCCTGGAGCTAGAGGCTGGCATCACTTTCTCAGTTGTGGGTACACTGAAAAGCCTATGAGGTCTTTCCTTCTCAAGGACCATTAGGACAGTTTCGGGGACTACTGATTCATTCCATCATCAAAAATTACTTGATATAATTACTCCACACTTAGCACTTTACCAATTAAGCATGTAGAAAAAAAAATCAGACTTGGAGCTTTCAAAAGGCACCTCACAGAGCCACAGAGAAAATGTTCCCTTCCAATGGGGAGAGATTAGTAGGTAGCTGGCAGGGCAGGTAACTCTGAGTCTGCCCTGGGAACGGAGCCCAGAAGAGTCTTAAAGGCATTCTCTAAATTCAATACCTGTTTGTTCAGGTGCCCTCTTTTACCACGTGCATCTTACCTGGCCTGAATGATCTTTTCTAGTAAAACCCAAAGAGCAACAAATCAGCCCTTTGTCTTTAGTCAGTAACCATCCAACCCTCGCCTTCCTCCCTAGCGTTCTCCTATGTTTATTATCTTACAGCTTTTTTTCAGAGCGTTAGAACATTTTGAATGGGTCAAAGATGGACAAAGAAGCCATATGTTAAAGGACCTCTCATGTAGGTGGCCAAACATCTAGAAAATGCTTAGTGCATTCTGTTATTCTGGATTTTAAAATTATGAACTTTGTTTCTTACCCTGTAGCACCTTTTATCTAAACACTTCCTAACTGGATCTCAGGTTCATTAACATCATCTGGCTACCATGTGTAGTGATACTTCTTTTGTTAATTTCTTATTACATCCTAAATATATTATACACAGAGTTATATATATTACATGCAAAGTTCCTTTTATTTTCCCTGAGGACAGGTAGGTATTTCTTGCATGTATTGAATTACAAGCAGATTTTAGTATATCTGATAGTCTATAAGATCTAAATTTTGATATGTCAAAGAGAGCTAAAAATATATTAAAGTCCCATTTCTTTCTTAAAAAAGCAAACAAACAAACTTGGCTTTGGATATGAGAAAGCTAAATGATAATTCCTTCTTTCACTTTGTTGTTTACTGCAACAAATGTGACCCTCTACAAGCATACCCCCTGTACAACAGGGAAAGTTCGAATGTAAGGAAATGCAAGAGAGAAAAACACCTTCATAAACATGATCCTTGTTACATATGCACGGTGCTTTGTCGATTGCTCCTTTCTACTCTCCCACTTCCACAGGTAGAATATTTGCTACATGTCAGGCACTGGGCTTTGTGTCAGGGACACAAGACATGGTTTGCGTCCTCACTGAGTCATAGACCAGACCTGTACCATCCAAAATGGTGGCCACTGGTCCCATGTGGCTATCGAGTACTTGAGATGTGCTGTGTAAAACACACAACAGATTTCAAAGACTTAGTACAAAACAAGAATGTATGTTCATTGTAGCACTATTCACAATAGCCAAGACGTGGCAACAACCCAAATGTCCATCGACAGATGATTGGATTAGGAAGATGTGGTATATATACACAATGGAATACTACTCAGCCATAAAAAAGAATAAAATAATGCCATTTGCAGCAACATGGATGGAAAATTAGAGACCCTCATACTGAGTGAAGTAAGTCAGGGAAAGTTAAAAAATTCTTGTTGGTTATAAATGTGTTTATTAATAAGCTTTAATGATGAATTAAGCTGGACATTGCATTTGCTGGTGAGATTATGGGAAAAGAGGTACTCTCACATTATTGGCAGATCCATGTTATTGCCAACTTCTACCCAAATTATAAACATATGTAATTCCACTTCTGGAAGTTGGTTTTGCAGATATACTGGATTATATTCAGACATATATATATATGTGTGTGTGTGTGTGTATATATATATATGTATGTATATATGTATAGTGTGTGTGTGTGTGTGTGTGTGTATGTATCAGGTTACTCACTGCAGTACTACTTGTCATAACAAAACACTGGAAACAACATAAATGTCTATCAGCAGGGTGGTTAGTGAGTAAATAATAGTACGTGTATCAACAGAATATGTGTATCTTTAGGAAACAGTAAGGATCTTCTCTAGGTACTGACATGGAAAAATCTCTAAGATATTTAAGCGTAAAAAGCTGAGGTGCAAAACCATTTTTACAATATGCTACCTTTTGCATAAGAGCGAGGTAAAGTTATCTATATTCATATTTGCTTACATAGGGATAAAGAAAACAGGAATTATGGTAACCTGAGAAGGAAAGGAAGAATGGGAATGGGATGGCTGGGGTACAGGGAAAAGAGGGGGAGCTTTCACTGTATAGTTTTTCTGTTTTTTTGCTTTTTAAGTCTGCACCCGTGGCACATTGAGGTTCCCAGGCTAAGAGTCAAATTGGAGCTTCAGCTTCCAGCCTACACAATAGCCACAGCCACACAGGATCCAAGCTGCATCTGTGACCTACAGCACAGCTCACGGCAACGCCGGATCCTGAACCCCCTGAGCAAGGCCACGGATTGAACCTGCAACCTCATGGTTCCTAGTCAGATTCATTTCGGCTGCGCCACCATGGGATCTCTTCACTGTATAGTTTTTATACATATGTTTTAGATCACATAAATATGTATTATATTAAAGTGTTTATTCAAAAAATAAGTTAGGCACCAAAGGAAAAAAAAAACCAGAGCAGACTTTAGATAGAAAGCTACCCCTGCACCTCTTGGTCACCTATAGACTAGCTTCGACCAAGTGCTGTGCCTAGACCATCATTTATTCTTTCCAATAGTCACCTTGTAATGTTTTCCCCAGCAATTTACCTAAAGTTGCTCTATATTCTTTCTTTTTATCCTTTTTTACTATATCAAAGAAAAGATGACAACTCTTTTTTTTGGGGGGGGCCAGGGAGTTTAAAAGGAATACAGCTTAAACAATATTTTGAACACACATCCGAAATGATATTAATGAAAAATGAAAAGAGACAGATAAAGATACTCATGTAATTGCAAAGTGACCTCTCTGGGGAGCAAGAATTTCAGAAGCAGATAAGCATAGTTTAATGAAGAAATAAGACTAAAGCAGCCCAAATCTGTGTGTGTTCTCCAGCAAAAAGGCTAGAAGCCCAGAAGGAACTGAAGTTAAGGGCATAAAGGAATAATTTGTTGGGCTAACGATGTCTGTTATCGGGTACATCCAAAGCCAGTATCTGGATCAAAACTTATAAAACATCCACTGACTGAAGGAGGGGTGGATTCTGTGGTCAGTGTACTGAATTTCTCACAAGTATTTTCCATCTATGTTCTTAATAAACTCTATGTTTAAATTACAACCTGAGTTAGAGGAAATAACAGCCTAGTATAAGTTAAGATATGTAAGAGGGCACCCAGCCACTCTGAGTTCCAAAGAAATCATCCACGAGCATCCTGAAAAAGCTGTGGATGTGATCACGACACTGCTCTTATTGGTCTTGGAGAAATTACAACGAAGGGAACAAGTGGTGAATTTCAAAGAAAAGGGAGAAGCATATTCCAGAAACTGAAAAGCTTAACTGGATTTTATTTTTATGTTCAAATCCAAGAGCACATTGTGAAACAAGTCGTTTTTCAGTACTTTGAAAAGAAATTGGTAATCATTAGGAACCAATAGCGATTCATGATATTAACCTCTTCTCATACGATTGAAAGACCAAGGAAACGTAACAAGGAAGTTTGCAAAATCTCTCATCAAATTTTCATAGATAATCCAGAAAAATACAGGCCTGATACCATACTTGGAGGAGTCGTAATCATACAAATGAGCAAATGAGTGTCTATTTATGTGCCTCACACATAGTAGATTCTCAGTAAACTTTTATTTGTTGAATGAACGTATGAAAGATTAGTCTTTATGAGCTCCCCCCACCCAAGGCAGTTCATTTTCTTTCCTATGATCTTAGAGAACTGAGTTCATAATATATCATACTTCATACTGTAATTCTTTTTATGTGTCTGTCACTCCCACTAGAACATCATAAAATCCTCCAGCCAGAATCTTACTCATCGCTTGTCTCCAGGGCTCAACACAGTGCCTGAAATAGCACGGCGCTCAGTTCGTGTTTCCAAATTAAACAAACAAACAAAAACTCTAGAATAGATTCACCCAAAGCTCAGAAAGGTTGAGGGGAAAAAAGTACTAAATTCTCTTTATAAACAATAACATGACAGGACTACCCTTCAAAAGGAAATGCAGTCTTGAGCTGGATGAATACAAAGGAACCCTGGTAAACTGAGGCCCAGGATACTGAAAAGCACGGAAACACGCTCCTACAAAGCATGACATGAAAACTGAGGGATATTTAGGTTCAGTAGAGAAACTCGAAAGAAACATAACCAGTTTCTTCAAGTATTTACAAAGGGCTGTCACAACGAAGACAGACTGGACTGACTTCGTGTGTCCTCAGAGCTCAGAACCGGGCAGATGACAGAGGAGGGTGAATTTGGTGAGGCTACCAGGAACGGGTTCTAGCAAAGCAGACCTGCTCACTAAGGCGACAGACTGCTTTTCAAAGCAGGAAACTCCTATTCTCTGAAGATTCCCAGAAGAGGTCGAAGAACCGTTTAACAACCCAACAGACGTTTTAGGAGTACTACGGAGGGAACTCCGGGGCTGGAGGGACGAAGAGCTGAGGCCACCACCCAGCTTCTAAGGCAAAGTTAGCCCTGCATCACTCCTTCTAACACATGACTCTACGACTGTCCTCAGTTTATATGCCTCACATTTTTGTATGTTTTTCATGACAGGCATTGTGTTTGCGGTCTTAAAATGCTTCCTCACTTTTACCTGCTTAAGCTGTTTAAATCGAATTCTATGCTGAGCTTATCAATAAACACATTAACCTTCACAAACTGCCTTTCGTCAATAGATATTGGCTTTCTCAAGTGTAACTGCTCCCCCTTTTCCAGTTACACTATGTAGCTAAAGAATCTGTCTTCTTTTCAGAAAAGTGTGGCCTTTAACTGCCATCTTTCATCATCTCCATCCGGATTTCTTTTTCTGCGTTTCTTCTTCACAAGCTCACATCCTTGATTCCCCAGCGACACTCTTAACAAATCTCACATCTCCAGATTACACGCCATGATTAGGCATTCGGATACCTCAGGAGGAGGCCATTAAGAAGACAAATACATTTGAATAAACCAACTGTGAATATAATTGGTTGACTGGGTACACTTTTATCTCTAATTTTTGTTATGTCTTTAATAGCAACTACAATGCCTCAGAGGGCAACTCTGTGAAGTAGTTTCCAAATGTAGCTGGCTCCTCACGCATTTTCCATATGATATCCATTTGAGAAAAGAGGAATAAATGTAAATACCATTTTCTGACAAAACCAGCTGGAGGACAAGTAAGTGCCCATATATATTTCAATGACTAAGTAGAATATGAAGTAGGAGGAAACTGCTCAATGACATGGGAACAGGAGTTAAGACTAGAATATCATTTATTGGCTAACAGTGGGTTTAAGGGTCAGGAGGCAGGACTACAACCGAGCAAAGAGTTGCCTCCTCTGTGGTCCAGTGACCCCCGTGCTGACCTGTCCTGGAGCAGGGTTCACAGTGCCGTGATGACTACCATGCAAGGCGTTCTTGTCCACTTCGCCACCCCAGTCCCGGACTTGGTAAGGCCTAGAAACTTGGAGATGATTAACGTTTGTTGAATGAATACATGAATAAGTAAACGGACTTTGACGCAAGTCATGGACATGGGAGGAAGGTGGAAATATCAGTGATAGACGCCCTGGTAGTTAAACCAGATTAGAGGAGTGAAAAAGTTAATGTCAGCACCGAACTAATGTAAAGACCTGGAGAAATGACTCTATAGGAAACAAAGTGGCTTCCAGGGAATAGACAAGCAGGTCACTCCAGCCCCTGTAAGCCAGTGGAGAGAGTGAGTCTCTGAAATCAAGGCGGCAGCCGTGTGCCAGACTGCGCAGCTGTACTAAAGAAAACAGGTAAAATCCGCTGTATTTGGGAAGGATCTGCCGTGTGCGGGCTCTTCAGAGACGGAGAAGAACTCCCCGGTGGTCGCTCGAGACTCGGCAGAGCTCTGGGCAGAGGAAACCCGGGACCCCAGGTCTGCGGCCCACCCCGCATCCGCAGGGGCGCTCTGAGGCACCACCACGACTGGAAGCCACGTTTCCTGCCACTTGGTCTGCATGCGCCTGCAAGTCTTTCCCCGTACTCCAAGAGAGGACCCCGGTTACAACTCCTCTGACGAGGGGCCTCCAAGGGCTCGCCTTCCCCCCAGACTCTCAGATCGGACAGACTTCTACCTGCAGCTTTCTTTAGAACTCCTAGAATTATTCACCAGGGTTAGCCCACCTCACTACTCCTTTAACATGCTCTTTATTTTCCATCATAATCAGTTTTCCTGAGCTTACGGTCATTCCCCGCCCCCCAAGTGACATAAATTATACTTCAAACCCTTTTATAATGGGGGGACACGGTTATCCCATTAGAGTCTGCAAACAAAGAGGCTTCAGTGACTGTTTGAAACTGAGTGCAGCCCTTGTGTTAGGAACAGGGAGTTGGCAGAGGCGTTGCCAGTGTTCCTGAAGCTTCATACAGGCAGAGGGCTCCTTATGAAACTCCCGGGCTTGGGGAGGGGGCAGGGAGGCGTCTGCAGACAGTCTGGGCTGTGCCTCGGTGTGGGGTTCCACGGATCCCCACCAATCTCACAAGGACACATACAATCAGGAAGAATTTCAAATTTCTCAATGTCTTTTATCAGCTTGGCGAACAGCCCACTGAGTACCTGAAGTTTACTGGCCTTTAAGCAAACAAATGTAGATTATAAGCAGAGCAATAAAGACACTGGACAATACAGGTGTAACTTGGCCCAGGGAACAAAGCCCCAAGCCAGGCTTTCTGGAAGGAAATATGACGGTCGGAACAGAATGTTTCAGGCAAAACTTAACTGGGATTTCTAGTTTTACCCTTGCAGTAATCAGGAGTCTTCTCTTTCAACTTATGAAGTAAGTTACTTTATAATTAAAAACTTGGCAGTGGTCTTGCTAAGGAGTAGATGAGAGCAAAAAAAGCTCTGTTAAGAATACAAAATACACAGTGTTAAGGAAAAGAATTTGCTAAAGGCAACATTTTCAGTTATTGAACAAGTCATTTTACTTCATGACCATACATGGCTGTTTTAAGAAAATACCTATGGTCACTTCTAGAAACTATTCTTAGGGAAATGAAATGTGTTTTTATAATAAAATTGCTATAAAATATTTTATGCAGTATCATGCTAACATTGAGTTCATATTACTGTAAAAAAAAAAAAACTCAACCAACCCTAAATTCTTGTCATCTCATGTTGCAGCCCATAATAATCACAGAATCTTACAGTTAGAAGGTAACCAAGGAAATGGAAGCCTAGGAGACTCACTCTTCCAGATAAGGATCCTAACACACACTGATACAAAACACGGTACTTACTACACACAGTCCCACCAAAGCATTAACACAAGACGTGAACGAGTTACTACAAGAAAACGCCTGGGGAGTTCCCTTCGTGGCTCAGTGGTTAACGAATCCGACTAGGAACCATGAGGTTGCGGGTTCGATCCCTGGCCTTGCTCAGTGGGTTAAGGATCCAGCGTTGCCGTGAGCTGTGGTGTAGGTCGCAGACGCGGCTCGGATCCCGCGTTGCTGTGGCTGTGGCGAAGGCCGGCGGTTACAGCTCCTGTTAGACCCCTAGCCTGGGAACCTCCATATGCCGCGGGTGCAGCCCTACATAAAATAAAAGAAAAAGAAAAAGAAAACGCCTGGCCCACGAAAATGAGGTTAGAACTCCGGCTTTCTGCAGGGTTGCGCAGAACATCACCTGAAAACACTCCCGTTAAAATCACTCCGATGTGCTGGCTACAGTAGAGAAGATGCAATTTTTAACACACGTAGCTAAGTTTGTAAGAGAGAAGGGGAAGTCACAGGGTTCCCAAAATGCCCCAGGGAATGACAACCAGTGAGACACGAGGTGACATGACGGTGGCCCTGGGAGACAGTCTTGGGGAGCAGTGGCTGCTCTGAGGAAGCTCACAGCTTGGCCCACATGGAGACAGAAAAGCGGTTCCCCAGCATCAGGAACCACTGGTTCTCTCTTTGGAGGGAGAAACGCAGAAGAGACAGAGATGGAGATTTAGCCATATCCGCAAGGTTTAATTTCTTAAGTGATTAGCATCTGTTTTATTTTGAGGACAGGCGCATAGGTCTGATATCATTTTTTTATTATTTTCTTTTTGAAGCACTTTATAGTAATTTTTTTTTTACTTTAAAGAAAAACTCCCTAGAGCTATATAAACCACCCATAAAATAAAGGAAAAGCATGTTAAGAACTAAAGAGAAAGGCACATCCATTCTTGGGAGAATCAAGGAAGCTGGTGTCCTGATTTGATGATGAAGAGCTTGGGGGGTTCACATAACAGTCAACAGAGTGTTTTCTAGTCGACGTACAGACACGACGAGATTGGAGGTGCTGGCTGAATGATGGAAGATGCTTGGAAAACCAAAAGAAGTCTTGGCAGGAGGCTCAGGGCTGATAACAGGAGAACAAGGAGGAGTCAGAGCAGATCAACACGGAAAGAGTCGAGAGTGTTGTTGCGTTGCTTATTTAGGCTTTTTTTTTTTTTTGCCTTTTGCCTTTTGTCATTTTAGGGCCGCACCTGCGGCATGTGGAGGTTCCCAGGCTAGGGGTCTTATCGGAGCTGTAGCCACTGGCCTACGCCGCGGCCACAGCAACGCAGGATCCGAGCCGCGTCTGCGACCTACACCACAGCTCACGGCAATGCCGGATCCTTAACCCACTGAGCGAGGCCAGGGATCGAACCCGCAACCTCATGGTTCCTAGTCGGATTCGTTAACCACTGCGCCACGATGGGAACTCCTAGGCTTTGTTTTTTTTAAGAGTCCTCTTTCAGCATTTGCAGGATGGAACACTATTCTACTGAAGTGCACACACACACACACACACACATAAACACACACACACCCTTAAATGGAGTACACTATCCCCAAAACAGGGACAAATTTGAATTCTAGGTTTCTTACCAAATTATGATTTCTATTTTATGCCAAAGAAATCTTCTCAAACGATTTCTAGGAACCAGGTTGGAGGCCAAATGAGTTTCAAAATAAATTTCATGCATGCTGGGAGTTCCTGTTGTGGTGCAGCGGAAACGAATCTGACTGGTATCCACGAGGATGCAGGTTCAATCCCCGGCCTCGCTCAGTGGGTTGGGGATCAGGTATTGCCGTGAGCTGTGGCGTAGGTCGCAGACGCGGCTCAGATACTTCGTTGCTGTTGCTGTGGCTGTGGCGTAGGCCGGCAGCTATAATTCCGATTCAGCTCCTATCCTTGGAACTTCCATATGCTGCAGGTGCAGCCCTAAAAAAAAAAAGCAAAAAAAAATTTAATTAAAAAAATAAATAAATTTCATGCATTCTAAGAAATGGCAGGCTCTACCAAAGATAATCCTTCAAAATCCCTATTTTCTTATTTAGATGAGTTACCATTATACCTAGGGGTAAAAAAAGAAATCAATATGAAAAAAAATGAGATGACCAAGAGAAGGGGCTCAAATGTCAACCAAGTGGGAAATAAATAATTGGTTTGTAAGGATTAGAAATGCTGGTTCTTTTCCTATTATATTTATGGTGAGTTCCTGACACATGTTTTTCCTATTTTTCGGCAGCTTTCTAGCTTTCAGATGAAGTTATGTTCCCTGACAATTCTCTCCCATCTTCTTACCTATTTACCTCTTATTCAAGATGCTGCTCTGCCATAGGAATCTCTGGATTCGCCCCATGTGACTACCTCCAGCCTACAAATCATTACACAGCCAAGCACATATACATCACCAGGCAGGCCAGGTACATCACACCGTCCTCAATTCACACGAGGAAATCGAAGCTCCGAGAGATTAAGTCACTTGTCCAAGGCCAGAGAGTTAATCAGTGATAGATACAAACCCCGATCTTTCTGATTCTAAAACATTTGCTCTCTACCCCACCTACGACTTCATTTAAACAAATGTTTAGTTAGCACCTATTACGTGCCAAGTATTGTGCTACGTGCTTGACCTACGGTGTTGAACACAAACTATGAAAATAGAAATGACCCCATCCTCATTTAGAAAAGAGTCTCTTCTCTGAAATGTTTCAAGAGTCTGGATCTAAAATGGTTCTGGGGCCACCTGGGCCAGGAAGCAGACATCAGTGACATCAGCTGCCGGGGTTTTGTTCTTTGTTTTAAACTCCTGAGATTTTCAGCCGAAAGTCACTGAGGACCACCAAAGAGAGGCAGACACATTTTGCAGTCCAGGCTACCTCTCTCTTTCACGTAGACATCTCATGTGTACAAGGCCCCTTTCTGTCAGTTTCCCCTGACTCGTTTGTGGTCAGGATGGATGCCAGTAATCATCAGGCTTTGCTTGTAATATGGTGCCAACTATGGGTTCTTCTTCCACCTGTACCCTGAGTAGTTGGATCTTGGCCACTTCCCCACAAGGCAGACCTCAATCTGTGAAGAGCTTAACAAATCTAAGGTGGAAATCTGTCTGCATGGTGGGATTTGGGTTATTTAACTTTCTGTGTCTCCATTTTTTCATTCACAGCATAGGAATAATAAAGACCTCTGTCTCATAGAGTTGCTAAAGGGGTTAGGTGAGCAAATGCTTTTAAAAAGCCCAACACAGTGCCTGGCACACGGAAGAAACTTGGTGAGAGCGAGTTACAGTTCTGGCCACTACTTCATTTACAGACCAGGACAGAATCATTCAATCATTTGTCCAATTATTCATTCAACACACATATGTCAACTCCCCACAGGTGCCAGGTAGTATACCAGGTATTCTTAGAAGTTGGATGGTTTTTATCCTTAAGAAACTCACTATGAATCGGGGGAGATAAGCAAGTGGCCAGAATATTATAACCAAGGTTTACAGCGGGCTCTCAGGAGTGCTTGGAAGAGGTCCCAGCTAGGATGGATGTCAAGCTTCCCAGAAGGTCTCATGACCAAGCTGGGTTCTGAAGGAGCCTGGAAATGACAGGACAAGAAGGGCATTGGAGGAGCCAGGAAGTAAGAAGTCTATTTCAGCCAGTGGAGATGGGACAAAGGTGAGGGACGGTGTGTGAATGATGGGGTCAGGGGTGAATATGGTGAGGAAAAGGGTGTGATTGCTTAGAGTTCCAGGTGCGCAGAGTGCAGAGATGCGTCTGGGGAGTAGGCAGTTATCCAAATGGGCACCTGCCTCAATTACATCAGGCCTTCATGAAACAAGTTTATCATCTGAGCCAGGCCTTTCAAGAGATAAGGCTATACGAGGCAATACTAGTCTCTGTGTCTGTGCACGTCCATGTGTCACCTCTGAGAAATGCAGCCCTATGATCTGCTGGAGTCAAATCTCAGAACAACACAATATCACACATTAAAACAGATAAAGGCATCACTCACTCACAATTGTGTCTTTCCAGGCATCAGGACTTTGCAAAACAAAACCATCTCTAACTGCATAGCAATGAGTTATGATAAGAATTCCATCAGTGTTCCATCATTTTTGGTACCCCTGAAAATGTGGTTGCTACTTTCTGTATGGGAGGTGACATTTGATGACATATTTGGCTATTTCACCAGATAAGAAATGACATGCAGGAAATGTACCACAGCTGTAGGATGAGTAGAAAAGAATTAGATGCTACTACTTGATATTTTTACAGCTTTTGTATTTTTTTGAAAATATTTCAAAACATATGATTACTCAAATGCAGGACTCTGGATAGTCCCATTTCCTGGTGGTACGGGAAAGTGGGGCACGACTTAGAGGAAAAAAACAGGGTTACAGTTGCACTCATTGCTAACATCACCCTCCTAGAAGCCTGAATCATTCCAACTTCTCAGATTTCGTGTTTTACAAGCCAATAGATTTTTCTATCAGAACAGAATATCTGGATACATATTGCTCAGCTTCTAAAATCTGATGCATAGATTTTAGAGACAGTGTTACTTACCAAAAGTTAAACATACTATCCTGATTATTCTAGAAGATCTCAATAACAGGCTTTTAAATTGTTCTCTGACATCTTTTCAAGCTACTACATTACGATGTGTTAAGATAGACGTACAGTTCATAGGAAATGGTCACTGCATGAAAACCAACATTCTTTAGTATTGACAGCAATTTGAATCCTGGCCTATAGAATCATGATTTATAAAAAGGTAAGTGACCTAAGGGGAATAAAGGGTGAGGTGAAATTCCTTTTTCTATTTTCCTTTCATAATCTCTAACCATAACATTTGAACTGTCAGCATGCATGCACACAGATATTTACATGGCTGCCCTTTGGAGCCCTTTGGAGAAGATTCCCACAGAATTTTTTTTTTAAAAAAAGCCTCAGAGTTGATAACAAAGTATTGGCTTAAGAGCCAGGAAACAGAAATTATTTTTATCACTTTGCTCCAAATTTACTGAACAACCTGGGAGCAACCAGTGTGCTGAAAGTGACCTTGTTTCCTGCCTAATTTTAGGGGACTATTCTGGGAATGAGATAATAATTTTAGGATACTGAAGATAGCTTGTTTGAGAAAGATAAAGATAAACGCAAACATTTCCTTATATAGAATCTGTCTACAGTATACTACTGCTGAAGAGTAGGAATCTAAAAACCCAACAAACTCAGAGATTTAAAAGACTGGCCTGCATTCTTCCTGTTCTACATTTTAGTTAGTGGCATCAACATCCCCTAAGCTGCATAACCAAGAGATGCTGATAAGAGGTAGGTGGATGGGAAAAAGAAACTCTTATTCATTGCCTATAATATACAAGGCACTTACATGTTTTATCTCTTTTCATCTTCACAAGCATCCTATTTAACAGATGAGGAAAGGAAGTCAGAACAGCTAAGCAACTTACTCAAAACCAGGCTCTGGGATCTACTTGTCTATTTCTGAATTCCACATTTCCTCTGTTTTCACGTCCCTGGTCCATGCTCCCAATAAGCTATTAGCCTTAGAACTGTACCCCCTAACTGGCTCTTGAATGAATGCCTCTGTCTTAGTTCAGGCCCTTATCATTTCTCACCTAGTCCAAAACACAAGCTTCCAATGGTTTATCTGGATCTGGAGTTTATTTTCTCTTGTGCAAGGACGTGTAATCTTAAGAGTCATGTTTTTAAAAAACACAAAGCTGTTTATGTCATTCTTATTGTGTGAATCTCTTCCTCCTTGGATTATGAGTTACTTATTAACAAGGCTGACATCAGCAAGATGATTGACTAGGAAGCTCCAGGCCCTTATTCTCTCCCGGAAATACCAAATGAACGACAACATATGGACCAAAATAACTTTGTGGGAACTCTAGAACCAGTTAAGAAGCCACAGCAACCAAGTGAATACCTAACCACGAAAAAGCCATACTCAAAACAATAGGACATTTGTGGCATTTCTGCTCACCTTTAGCCCAACCCCTTCCCAGCGGAGCACAATGTGGTCAGGCGGATGCCACTCCATTTCTGGTCCCTCCCTCAGGACAGGAGGAAAGAGCAGAACTTGCTTGCAACATTCCGGTTTGTCTGAGGGACTGGTTTCTTTCTAGTCTGACTCACAGCATTGATGGGAATGGTGACCTATTATGGGTATCACAATGGAGGCTGCAGAAAGCAATGGTGGGTGTAGTGGCCTGTGACAACTTCAGGTAACTTCAGACCCATGGGCACCTGGGGGCAAGAGAGTACAGGCAGAGGAATATAACAGAACATCTAAGGTTCTAAGGATGAGCAGGGGTGAGATTCTTAAGAGAACCAAGAGATTTAAAAGTAGTCATGTATACAGGAGAGTCCGAGGGGAAAAAAAAAGCATCTGCATAGGATTCAGGGAAGACATATCCCCAGAAGAAGCCTGAGAGCGCCTTAAGCCTTCATTCTGCACTGACTGGTGAAGATTCTCATCTGTACAGAGCCAGGCCACAAAGACAGGGTGAAAAAGATGATTTTTTTCAAATGCCTGATTTTCAACAAAAGATCACAAGGCACACAAAGAAGGAGGTGAACATGGTCCATCCAAAGGAACAAAATAAATACCCAGAAGCCATTCCTAAAAAATATAGGTCCTGAAATCACTTAACAAAACTTTAAAACAATTTTCTAAAGTGTGCTCAGTGAGATAAAGGAGAACACAGACACACAACTAAACAAATTTAGGGAAACAGTGCATGAGTGAAATGAGACTACCAACAAAGAGATCAAAATTATAAAAAAGAACCAAACAGAAATTATGGAGCTGAAAAAAAAATAACTGAATTGAAAAATTCACTAGAGGGGGTTTAATAACGAATTCAAACAGGCAGAGAAAAGAATCAGAAAACTTGAAGATGGGTCACTTGAAACTATTGAGTATGAGGAACAAAAAGAAACAAGAATGAAGAAAACTGAAGAAAACCCACAGGACTTATGAGATACCATTAAGCAAAGTAATATGCATTATGGAAGTGCCAGAAGGAGAAGAGAGAGAGAAGGGAGCAGAGAATTTACTTGAAGAAAAAATGGTGAAAATGTCCCCAGTCTGAGGAAGGACATGGATACACACATACAAGAATCTTAACTACCTCTAAGTAGGAAAAACCCAAAGAGACTTACACTGAAACACATTATAATCCAACTGTAGAAAGTTAAAGTCAAAGAGAGCATCTTGAGAGTAGCAAGAGAAAAGTAGTGCAATATGTACAAGAAGTCTTCAATAATATTAGCAGATTTCTCAGAAGATATCCTGCAAGCTAGAAGGCAATAGTATCATATATTTAAAGAACTGCAAGAAAATACTGTCAACTGAGAATACTGTATCAGGCAAAACTATTCTTCAAGATAAGGGAGAGAAATTGACACGTTCTCAGGTAAACAAAAGCTGAGTGAGTTAAGGCTCGACCTGCCCTACAAGAAATGCTAAAGGGAGTCCTTAAAATTGATACAAAAGGATGCTAGATAGTAACTTGAAACCATATGACTGTAGAAGTTCTCTGGTAAAGGTCAATATATGGAGAAATATAAAAACTCGAATTCTTGTCATTTTGATCTGTAATTCCACCATTCATTTTAAAATAGGATTTAAAAGATGAAAGCTGGAGTTCCCATCGTGGCTCAGTGGTTAACGAATCCGACTAGGAACGATGAGGTTGCGGGTTCGATCCCTGGCCTTGCTCAGTGGGTTAAGGATCTGGCATTGCCATGAGCTGTGGTGTAGGTCACAGACGCGGCTTGGATCCCACATTGCTGTGGCTGTGGTGTAGGCTGGCAGCTGCAGCTCCTGTTAGACCCCTAGTCTGGGAACCTCCATATGCCGTGGGTGCAGCCCTAGATAAGGTAAAAAGACCAAAAAAAAAGAAAGATGAAAGCATAAACAGTGATTATAAATCTATGTTATGTACACAGTATATAAAGAGGTTGTGAGGTCAATAATGTAAACTACGGGTGGAGCAGAGATGTAAATGAGTAGAGCTTTTGTACGCTATTGAAGTTAAGTTGTTATTAATTTAAAATACACAGCTACACCTTTAGGATGTTTTGTAATCACGTGGTAATCACAAAGAAAATATCTATCGAATATACACAAAAGGAAATGAGAAAGAGATCACATGTCACTACCAAAAGATCAGCTAAACACAAAGGAAGGCAGCAAGGAAGGAAATGTGGAAGAAAGAGCTGTAAAACTTAGATAACACATTCTAAAATAGCAACAGTAAGTCCTTCTCTATAAGTAATTGCTTTAAATACAAATGGATTAAATTCTTCAATCAAAAGATGTAGATTGATTGGCTTAATGGATAAAAAAAATAGGATCCAACTACATGCTTTCTAAAAGAGATTTACTTTATTTTTTAAATGATTTTTATTTTTTCCATTATAGTTGGTTTACAGTGTTCTGTCAACTTTCTACTGTGCAGCAAAGTGACCCAGTCACACATACATATATATATACATTCTTTTTCTCACATTATCCTCCAACATGCTGTATCATCAGTGACTAGATATGGTTCCCAATGGTATACAGCAGGATAAAAGAGATTTACTTTAGATCTGAGAATTTAAGGACAAAAGTAAATTGAAAGTCAAAGTATGGAAAAGATAATCCATCATAAGATTTATCAAAAGACAGTG
The DNA here is from genome assembly GCA_004024745.2 of Catagonus wagneri. NCBI lineage: Eukaryota > Metazoa > Chordata > Mammalia > Artiodactyla > Tayassuidae > Catagonus > Catagonus wagneri. The sequence goes on from PVHT020004944.1 coordinate 37,389,702, forward strand.
GGTGTGGCATAATAATAACAGAAAAAATAAACTTTAAGTAAAAAACTGTTACATGAGACAAAGAACATTATATAATGACAGAAAGGTCAATTGCTAATGATAGCATTTATGTATGCACCAAACAGCACAACTCCCCACAAATATGAAGCAGATATTAACAGAACTGAAGGAAGAAATACAGGCATACCTTGCTTTACTGCACTTAACATTACCGCACTTCACAGATAGTATGTACTTTAGAAATTGAAGCCTTGTGGCAACCCTTCTCTAGTAAGTCTTCTGGTGCCATTTTCCAATATCATCTGCTCGCTTTGTGTCTCTGTGTCACATTACTTATTATATTTGTTTAGGTAATCTGTGATCAGTGATCTCTGATGTCACCAATATGAGTCAATGAAGGCTCAGATGAGGTGTGCACACCTCAGATACTGCGGGTTCAGTTCCAGACCACCACACTAAAGTTAATATCACAATAAAGCAAGTCCCACAGTATTTTGGTTTCTCGGTGCATATAAAAGTTATGCTTAGTTCCCGTCGTGGAGCAGCAGTTAATGAATTCGACTAGGAACCATGAGGTTGCAGGTTCAATCCCTGGCCTTGCTCAGTGGGTTAAGGATCCAGCCTTGCCTTGAGCTGTGGTGTAGGTAGCAGACATGGCTCGGATCTGGCGTTGCTGTGGCTGGGGCGTATGCTGGCAGCTGTAGCTCCAATTAGACCCCTAGCCTGGGAACTTCCATATGCCATGGTTGCGGCCATAAAAGGACAAAAAGACAAAATAAATAAATAAAAGTTATGCTTACACTATATTGTAGCCTAACATGTGCAACAGCATTATGTCTACATTCATACCTTCGTTTTAAAATACTCATGCTAGGAGTTCCCTTCGTGTCTCAGTGGTTAACGAATCCGACTAAGAACCGTGAGGTTGCGGGTTCGATCCGTGGCCATGCTCAGTGGGTTAATGATCCGGCGTTGCCGTGAGCTGTGGTGTAGGTCGCAGACGCGGCTCGGATCCCGCGTTGCTGTGGCTGTGGCGAAGGCCGGCAGCTACAGCTCCTGTTAGACCCCTAGCCTGGGAACCTCCATATGCTGCAGGTGCGGCCCTAGATAAGGCAAAAAGACAAAATAAATAAATAAATAAAATAAAATACTCATGCTAAAAATGCCAACCATCTGACAATGCAGGATTGCTACAAACCTTCAATTTGTAACAACTGCAATATCTGTGAACACAATAAATTTAAGCATGATAAAAAGAGGTATACCTGTAGTAGGAGACTTGAATACATATAGCAAGTTCTAGTCCAGCGCCTGGCATGTGGTAGGTACTCAAAAAGCACTGGCAGAATGATTGAATGATCCTATCCTTCGATGAGTTGCAGCCATTGGTGGGAGAATGTACGGGGGGAAATGATCATAACTATAAAAATTACAAGATTTACGGATGTAGAAGTGAAGATCAGCTTAAGCAAGGTGACCCTAGTCAATGATGGAGAGGTCACACTTAGTATCTGGGGATTCTTGGAAGAAGCATACATTTTTAAAGGCGTTCAGAGGAATAAATAAGACATATTTCCCTCAGAAACAGTGTCCATGATTATAGGATTCTTAGTGTATCCATGCATTACTATACAGATTGATTATATTAATAATTTAACATGAGAGTAACATCAATATAAATCACTGTAATGAGAAGCACAACAGTTACTCTTAGGCGTTGAAGGCTCCTTAACTGTGAAGATTCTGTGAAACCTGTGCTGTGTTCCTGCAGAAAAACCTACCTGGAGTTCACTTTCCTGAACTATCGTTTAACTCCATGAATGTGACTACAGGTAGAAATGATCCTGACATTGGCCTGAGCCAAAGGACTTTTGCAGTTTACCCGTGTCACCCTTGGAAACCTCAGCATTGCCAAACAAAACTTCTGCAGCCTGGGAGTTCCCAGGGAGGAGGGGACAACAAGGTGAATAAAACCAAAAGGATCTGTCTAGCTTTTTTATGGGGCTTTAACCACTTCGGGCAGATAAACGTGGGCCTTTGAAGGACGTTGTTGATAGAAACAAAAAACAGATTAAATCCTTCTGTGGGCTGATTGCCGTTGCTGCACCAGCAACAACAAATATTGCTTGGCCTGAGCAAAGACGGTGGCTCCCAATGCAGCCAGACATAAAGAAATGGAGACAGTATAAGAAAGGGAATATGTAGATATGACTGGGTCACTTTGCTGTGCTGCAGAAACTGGGAAATTGTAAGTCAACTATACTTCAATTTAAAAGAAATGTGGGGGAAAAAATGTGGCAAATGTCTTAAGGGGTCAAGAGAGAACGTGTGAGCGGACAGGATGAAGAGGAAGGCACAAGGCGCCATCGGAAAACTTGAAGCACTGACTGTAGCAGCATCTTTTTTACAAGAAAGTTTCCTGTCAAAACTCCTGTAACTGCAGTGGACCTTTATGTCTGTATCTCCTTTCTTGTTCTCTGATAAAAAGAAAGAGATTCCCATTTTACTGATAAAGAAACCAAGGGACAGAAATCACACAATTAGTGGACTTTTGTCTCCCAGAGCCAGTTTGATTTTGTCCTTTCCGATCCCTTTAAATTTGTGATTCATTTAAAATTCACGTAATTAAATAGCTATGCTTTTTTACATGTACGCACTTTGGAACGCCAGTCCGTTGCCACAATGACTCTCTTCCTCTGATAACAACACTGAATGATTCCTCTTAAAGACAAAAACAAAGCAAAAAAAATCGGACCACAGATGAAATATTTAAGGAGTAACACTTTCTCATAGTCACTAGAAAAAACTTTAAAAATGAGCTACTTTACTTCTTCTGAGTAAATGAGCACAAATATTACATCTGGAAATAGGCATGACCCTAAAACTTAGCGGCCAGAATCAACATTTGCGATTAGATCTTTTCTAGGTGAGCAAACTGACCACAGGAAAGGAAAAGTGAGCTGCCCAGGGTCTAGGCACTGGTTACAAAGCCTGGAAGAAGAAACTCAGATATTGATGTAACTTCCACAAAGGTGATTGTTTTACCTTTAGGAGAAAATACAGCTTGGTCTGTAAGTCACTGTTACAGAATAGCTCCATGTTTAACAGAAGAAAACCTACCTGTGGATGAGAGAACTATATCAGATTTTTTATACAGCTCTTTATCTCTATTCCAGTTACCCAGAGCACAGCCCGAGCCTAGAGAAGATGGATCTTTCCAGAGAAACCAGCCTAAGACTGGCACCACACCTCAAATGATTAATGTGGAAATACATATTTGATTATGGACACGACGAGTCAGAAAGGCTGGACCTGCCAGGAACAGGTGTGGAAGGAACTGTTATTAAATATTTATACAGCACTGATGTACAATAAGTATAATTGTGCCAAATGTATAAAGTCCTTGCCCTAAGGAGTTTGCTATTAGCTGTAAAACTGGTTATTCCTGAGATATGTGTTGTGTTGCTTCATCAAGCAAACAATCCATTCCAAACATCAAAGAACCATCATTCTGATGAGCTTTCTGAGGAACAAGACTTATTACCCAATGACCTAATGCAAAATTTGCATACACTAGCCACCATATTAAAATTTTAGGAAATTCACTTGGATTCTCTGACAAGCTGATAATTATCTCTTTTTGTTCAGTCTCTTTCTCTTTTCCTTTCTTTTCTTTTTTTTTCTTTTCTTTCTTTCTTTTTTGGCCGCACCCACAGAATATAGAAGTTTCCAAGCCAGGGAATCGAATCTGAACTGCATCTGTAACCTATGCCACAGCTGTAGCAATGCTGGATCCTTAACCTGCTGTGACACAGTGGGTTATCCCATCTCTTTTCATTCTTTCTACCTAACTCTTCCATATTGTTGCACAAAACACAATTATATCCAACTGCTATTGCAGCATGCATAATGATGCCAGCAAAAGCAAGTGCATTAGAAAGTTTTGATTTTGTAAGTCTATGTCAGCCAAAAAGAAAATGTCAAATAATTGTAGCCAATCATGGATGCATGAGTAAAAGAAATGAATAGAGGATATTAACTCAAAACGTTAGGCAACTTGAAGGACATGTGAAGAGCTGACATCAGTTTTATCCAGGGTACAGTCAGTGAAGGAAGGGAAGCGGAAAAAGTGATAAAGCCGTTGGTGGAAAAAGACTTTATTTCTGGTCACATAATGCTCAGAGGATACCGCCTTATACTTTCCAGTTACTTAAATCTGCAAAGAATTTAAAGTGGCTAATAATTTAACCAAAAAATCCTCTTGAAAGGGGATACAGTAAAGCAAGAGAAAAATAATAGGAGTCTAGGTGATGAGGGATTTGGAAAGAGGAAAAGAAATCACCTTGGGAGTTCCCATCGTGGCGCAGGGAAAACGAATCTGACTAGGAATCATGAGGTTGCGGGTTTGATCCCTGGCCTCGCTCAGCAGGTTAACGATCCGGAGTTGCCACGAGCTGCGGTGTAGGTCGCACATGTGACTCGGATCTGGCGTTGCTGTGGCTGTGGTGTAGGCCTGCAGCTGTAGCTCCAATTGGACCCTTAACCTGGGAACCTCCATATGCCGTGGGTGTGGCCCTAAAAAGACCAAAAAAAAAAATCACCTTGACTGGAAAACTAACACTAAGGAAGACTATCCTTTCTCAGGAAACAGTTTAACTTTGTGCATGTTACTGATGGCTAAGACAGACAGGCACTTAATACAGACAGACAGGCACTTAATACAGAGAGACAGGAAACGCAGCCATCCATTCAGTCAGTCACCCATTCACTCAGGGGTTACAGTTTCCGCCTTCAAAAGGCTTGGAGCCTGGACAGAGAGGGTGATGATAACAGTAGATACATACAGCATTAAACACTGTAACCGTGGGTCTTCACAGTCTATCACAGCTATAATCCAAAGGGTAAGATACAATTCAATCATCTGGGGATGGGAGTGTAAGGGACAGTTTGAGAGTCAAGGGGACATCTGAGCTCAGCCTTGATAAAGAAGATGACAGAGAAAGGCAAGGTGGGCAGATGAGGAAGCCTGTGTGAAGACCCACACCGATAAGAGGACAGCAGTGGTTCTTTGTGGCCAGCATGGCACACAGGAAGGCCAGAGGTAGGCATGGAGCTTCCAAATGAGCCCAGGGCCAGACTGGGAGGGCCACAGGTCTTCAATGCCATACTCAAGAGTGTAGCCTTGATCCTGAAAGCAGAGGTGCTAACACATGACAGAGGCACCATCAGAACAAAAATGCAGGGTGCTACAGAATAGCTATGTTTAACAGAAGAAAATCTACCAGTGGACGCGAGAACTGTATAAGCGGTGTGGTTCTAGACCGCACCGGGGTCCTTAAAGCAGTAGAGATTGGGAGAGTTTCTGTTGCGGCTCAGCGGGTTAAGAACCTGACTAGTATTCATGAGGATATGGGTTCCATCCCTGGCCTGGATCAGTAGGTTAAGGTTCCCGAGTGGCTGTGGTGTAGACCAGCAGCTGTGGCTCCAATTCGACCCCTAGCCTGGGAACTTCCATATGCCACAGGTGTGGCCATAAGAATGAAATAAAATAAAAAACTTAAAAAAATTGGTAGAGATTTGGGGGGGATCAGCCGGTATTTTTACAGACTATTCTAGGGTGTACAGCGTGGTTAAATTACTTACTTAGGTCCACACACTGTTACCGGAATCGGGAAGAGCAGGACACAGGTCTGAGCGGGGCACGAGCACTTTCCTGAACACACATTGAGGGCAGAAATCATTAGATAAATGTTTCCGGGAGATTTTTTAAAAAACAGAACATGTAGCTCTTCTGTTTAAAGAGCTAAGAATTGAGGTATAAAGAGGACAGAAACATGGCAAAAGACAGCAAAACTGTTAGGAAGCATCATATAGAGATATATGTATTTCTTTACACAACAGAGTTGACAGCTTCCTGAAGAGTGCATCATAGTTTTTATAAAACAAATTATTTTAAAGGCATTATGTAAGAGACTCTATTAATTTATAGTATAGGTAATTTATATACTTTATAATAACCCTCTGATCCATTCCTAGCTTTGCAGTTAAATTATCATCTAAAAGGGACAGAACTATGCCGTAAACCGAGAAGGAAACAAAACTACTCTCACTGAATGATGCGCCCAGATCCACGTGAACTTATAGCAACTACTCTGGGCACTAAAGCCACCAAAGAGTGTGGCCGCCCGCTCATCCCCAATAGTATCACTTCCTGATCCGTTCAGACTGTGCTCCGTTCTCCATCCTGGGAGGACAGTAAGCAAACTCCCCGGGTTGTCCCAGAGCAAGCTGTGTCCTCTACGCGACTCAGCCGCACGGGTCCCGGAGCCTGTTCAAGTGAACGCAAACATGTCTGAGAAGAGCAGTCCTCTTAAGACAGGAAATAGGAGTCTTATCCCCCACTACTGAGCCTACCGACGTTTTCACTGACAGAGCCTCTGAGAAGCGACCTGGGGCTTACACCGTAAGACGGTCACGCAGCAGGACGATGTTCGACCCCGCCGCAGTGAGGTCTTTGTGGGGTCTGGTCTAGGAGAGGCACACTCCATATGCAAAGGAGGAAAGAACCTGCTCTCTAGACTCCAACTGCCTCCTATGGAGGATAAATCTTATTGGGCAACAGAGCTTCTCCAAGAATGAGCTGAGGGTCCTTCCGTCAGAATCCAATTATGACTATCAAAGGTAAGCGTTCCCAAGCTGATCTCAAACCTGATGAGCCAGCATCTGAACTTAATTTTAACAAGACCTGCAGGTGGTTCGCCTGTACGCTTACGATGGCCCCATCCCTAAAGGGAGCAGTCCCAGATGGCCTTTTGATTCTGATGAGCACCTCAGGTGGTTCTGGATGTGCTCTGAGAGGCCCGAAGAAGCGCTGGTGGCAGGGGCCTGGAAAGATCAGAACTGGTCTATATAACAGAGGGAGAAGAAAATGAAATTCTGTGGACTTGGCGTTGAAAGGAACTTGAAAGAATAGAAAGGAAAAAGGAAAGAAGAAAGAAGCCACCAAGGTGCCCAGAGGTTGAAGAATGCCAGTAGAATAAGCACTGAGAAATCTCAGATGGCAGGCGGCTGAAAGGGCTTTTCAAGAACAGGGGCATCTAATACTAAACCAGAGTCGTCTGTGCTGAATGAAGATCTAAATCCCAGATTCTCTTTTTCTCTCCGGAAATCCACAAAATCTGCTCTACACTAGGCCTTTACAGAGGAGATTTTCTTTGCGGAAATCAAAGAAAGGGGCCGAATTTCCGTTCTGAATCCACGCACTAAGTACAGAGTGGGAACAGCATAAGAAGATAATGAGAAAACCCATACATGGCAAAAAAAGAACAAACAAAACATTAGCAAAGGCAGGAACTTAAGCAGAAAGACACACGTCTCAGAGTTACAGAGCTCTTGGACTGGGCCTGGGATCTTGCACAGGTATTGCCGTGGAAGCTTAACCAATGTTTACTCACATTTTAAGAGCAAGGTGCTCCCAGCTGACTTTTTAGGTTATATGAGGTTATATGATCTTCTTCTCCCTCTACTGCTTTAAAACTTTAAAATGAGGCGGGAATAGGGTGGGGGCGGAGGAGTTCCCTAGTGGCCTAATGGGTTAAGGATCTAGCATTGTCACTGCTATGGCTGAGGTCACTGCTCTGGCGTGGCTTCAGTCTCTGTCCCCAGAACTTCCACATGCCGAGGGGACAGCCAACAAGACCCGAAACACACAAACAAAAACCTTCTTATTTTCAAATTCTAGTGCTTAGAAGTTAGCGCTTAAAAATATATATATATATATATATTTATTTAAAAAAAAAAAATATATATATATATTTTGCTTTATTTTGAGCTCTTCTAGCATCCTTCCCCCAAAGCAATGATTATTTACTCGGTATCCCTTAGAGCTGTAGAATTCTCTGTTAGACACCTTTTTATTTTTCTGTCTTGTCTTTTTGCCTAATCTAGGGCCGCACCCGCGGCATGTGGAGGTTCCCAGGCTAGGGGTCTAACAGGAGCTGTAGCCGCCGGCCTACACCACAGCCACAGCAACGCGGGATCCGAGCTGCATCTGCAACCTACACCACAGCTCACGGCAACGCCGGATCCTTAACCCACTGAGCAAGGCCAGGGATCGAACCCGCAACCTCATGGTTCCTACTCGGATTCGCTTCAGCTGCGCCACGATGGGAACTCCTAGACACCTTTTCTTTTTTCTGTTAAGATCCTTTATTTATGTATTTATTTATTTATTTATTTTTGCATTATAGCTGGTTTACAGATTTCTGTTAAATTTTCCAACTGCACTGCGTGGTGACCCGGTTACATGTGCATATATGGATTTGTCACATGTGATTAGACATAGTTCCCTACACTATACAGCTGGAATGTAAGATGGTACAACCTAGACACCTTTTTAAACTGAGGACCATGCAAAACAACTGGGTGACCTATCGTACAGAGACTGCATTGAGCCCTGACAACCTTAGAAAGGAACCTGATTTCCCCCAATGAGCAAATCATTTACTTTTCAGGCACAGCTGCTCCACCAGCATAGTTAGGCTCAGTGTGCTGTCTGCCTCCAACACCCCTTTAATCAGGGGACTTATTAGCTGCTTTTTAATTAGGAATTTGGTTACATCCTGTGCGGAAAAAAGATATATATATTGTATGTATATACATATATATAGTTGTTGTTCAATCACTATGATACACGGTTTTAAAGCTGCTTTGGCTTATAACTCTTTGAACATGAGAATGAATAAACTTCAGAGACTATCTGGTGAAGGAGAACTCGAAACGGGAAAGTTGTGGAATCTTATCTAGTCTCAAATTTGCTCTCTTAACGTAGAACAGATTATTCCCACGTGCCTCAGCTTTCGCCACCGCGACATGGGAACAGCACGCTTAGTCTGTGAGGACAATGACCACTCCACAGACCTTTCACCATTGGAGAGGCAAACATCCCTAGACCTTTCCCCCACAAAGTGCATGGACCACTTGCCTCTGGGACCCACAAGGGAAGCTGTGGGTGTCATTTTCTCCTGGCCCTCTACGATCACAAAAAATGACCCAGATGTTCTTAAACCAGGTTTTGTGATGATTTCATGAAAATCAGACTGGGAAGCAGGAGACCCTCAATATAAGCTGTCTGGGTAGGTGTGCATTTCTTGACCTGTAAAACCAGTGCATTGAATTAGATGCTCCTAAGCTTTCTTTCATACCCGTAATTCAACGATGCCCTGATTTTCCACTGAACTCCCACCTAGTGAGTTATTTGCTTGTCTAAGTTCTTCAACAGCACAACCACAAAGCGCTTTGTGCAGTTTGAGTTCTGAAGAAACACTTACTCCCCAAGACTCAAAGGCATTACGTATAAGATGAATAATTAGCAGGAAATTAATAATTAAACTTCTGGAGAAATGCCACAGGTTTTCTAAGATGCCCTATCACTGAGTAAAGCAATAACAATAATGATCCCAAAACTGAAATAGCTTATTAAGGTCCAGAACCGGCAGGAGCCAAGCGTGAAGAATCCCCATGACTTTAGAATGTGTGTACTTCTCCCTATTTCCCCGATAACGAAATCAAAATATTTCATTAAATATCTTCTCACCTATTCCTTGAAAGCTAATTGGATAAATATTGCCACTTTGGATGCAATTGAAGACATTTCAAATTTTGTAAGTTTTAACATGCGAGGTCCTGAGCGATGCAATAGTTTATTATGCCACAGCCAAACCGATGTCATGAGCCACCCCATTCAGCAGTGAGTAGCATACAGCAACGTGACAGGTTAAGATTATAACTGCGGAGTATTCGAGGTTCAGGGTTTATAAACTCTCTGGTCCAGAGTGGCGACAGAATTCCAGTGGGCTGACTAATCTATATGCTGTGCACAATTACATATTAATCTATTTTACAACGTTTGTTCATCTCAAATGTCCATTTACTTTAAAAAAGCAGAACCACGTAAATCAGCTATAACAGAAAAAATAAAAATGGTAAAAAGAATGTTTAACAGCAAAAAATAAAGAAAAATAAAAAAGCAGAACCATTACACACAACTCTAAAATAGCCCCTGAAAGACTCTGATGGATTCTGGAGTAAATTTTTCATCAACTGCTACACACTGTGTTTTCAGACTTCGGGAAAGTAACACGCCACCTTGGACCTCTATCTCCACATCGGAATTTCATAGAGTGGTAATTTCTATCCCTCTGCCGCTCAAATACACTCGAGCTGGATCCTAACCCTGTTTTAAAGCAGTCATGTGCAGACTGACGGGGTGGGGGGAGCCTTTCAGGGCACGTGACAATGGGGAGAAGCCAGTGGTCTCTCCCGGGCAGCAGTGTCCCTCCCCATGGCTCACAGACCCTAGAAATCAGCCCCTGCGGGACGAGGGGTTGCATAGAAATGTGTAATCCGCTGTTCTTTGTGGGGAGGGATGGGACAGAAATCTGCTGCTTTACCCATCTCACTTCATTCAGTCTCTTCCACGTTGGAAACTTTAAACGATCCTTTTAAAGAGGAAATCATTCCTTAATGAATAAGCAAGGATGACACTCCTGCCGCCCTCCCTCCCTAGTAACTACCTTGCTGACATCTAGGCAGCGTCCCCACTCCCCACAGGCAGGCACCAAACAGCTTCATTTCTGCCGGTCACTTCACCCCATCCTTAGTGGTAAAACTTTCAAAATAAAAACCACCCCTGAAATTCCCTGCTGTGGGAGGCAGCTGTAGATGTGGGTGTGACATGACGTTCTTGTTGCCACCTTTTTTTTAAGTTCTCTCTGCTGAGCACGTTGGACAAACTCCTTCTGGGTTTCCTCGGCACCCCTCTCCCCCCAGCCATCACCCCATTGAGGGAGAGTCTGTGTCTTCACTTGAGGTTGTCCACGGAGGACATAATTCCAGACTACTTCCCTGCTTTTCTGCCCACCCATGTTTGTGCTTGCAGGAGTGTTTGGCGTGGAAATCAGAAGCTGGTTTACTGCCCATAAAATGTCTTCTGTCAGAGCCATTTTCGTCAGGCATGGTTAAGCATACAGATTTCAGTCACCTACTTTTTGCTGAAGGACTGACTAGCATGAGCATATCTGAAATAGCAAAGCCCTTTCTAATTTAGCAGAAATTAAGACAAAGTGCAAGGTTATAACACTGGAATGTTTATAGTCTTCTAAAACTGCATTGCCTTTTATTTAAGTAATTATATAGTAATCTGCAGCATCTTTATAAAAGTAATTACATTTTGGCAATATTTCTTTGGAGAAGTTTCTCAAGTACTATTTTTTTATAATGATTTTTTTTTCCATTCTAAATGATTTGCAGTGTTCTGTCAATTTTCTACTGTACAGCAAGGTGAGCTATATATTTTGAATGGATGTGATTCAATAATAAAAGAAAATAAATCACTACAGTTTACCCCATCTCTGAATAATGCAATTTCTGTCCAGCACTAAGTATCGTGTATGCTCTTCATCAACTTACACTCCTTGAACATTTTCACATTTTATTACACTACTTGTACAGTTTGAGAATTTTCTTTTTAAGGACTTAAAATATTTCTCATTCATCCAATTGTCTCAGTCAGCTTAGGTTGCTGTAACCAACTACCACAGACTGGGTGGCTTTGACAACGAACTTACATCTCACGGTTCTGGAGACGGAGGTCAAGGTGCTGCCTGATTTGGTGTCTACTGAGAGCCTTCTTCCAGGCTGCTTGCTGTGTGCTCACATGGCAGAGAGAGACTGAGAGAAGGGCAAACTCTCTCCCGTCTCTTCATAAAGGCACCACTCCCACTAAGGAAGGCTCCATCCTCATGACCTAATTGTCTTCCCAAAGCCCCATCTCCAATTGCCATCCCATTGAGGACTGTGGCTTCAAAGTATGAATTCAGGCGGCGGGGGGGACGGGACATGAACATTCGGCCCTTAGCCCATTGTGACCATTTTAAAAAGTGATTAAGAGGTGGCAGCAAGAAACCTAAAGTGTTTTATTGTTTGATGTGAGCAGGGGTTAGAACAAAGACCTAGACGGATCTGTAAGGTTACAAGAGAGAGGCAGGAGGAAGTCTGTATATAGCGGAACACCAGTCCAGGCACTATGAGGAGAGAAAACACAGGTTCTCCTCCTGCCCAGGAACACACTGACCTTAGAGGGCGGTGGTGGCTGGGTGTATGGGGGACGGGACCAGATGACAAGAGGCAGGGTTGGGGGCCTGTCATGAATAATGCCTCCTGCTTCCCGCAGGTGAAACAGGGAATAGCTTGGGAATGAGTTTGAACTTTGAGAATCTTTTCTGCTTCCCGTGAGTAGTTCTCAATCAGGGGACGGCACCAAAGTCACATGTACCAGGGGAACATTTTCACATTACAGCTAGAAGCATGGCCCCAGCCCAGGGTTCTTCAATCAAATCTCCACAGTGGGTGCCTGTGGATTCTGAAAAGCCTCCTCCGATAATGTGCATTTTCACAGCTGATTGAAAACTACTGCTCCTAAGTTGCCAAGTTAATATTCCCTTAGTTACACAAGGGCTTGAACATCTCAAAGGGCTGGAAACCAACCCTTCCTGAGCTGGGCCCTGGGGAGGAACATTTGATTTGTGACTCTGTCCCACTGTGTTCCAGAGGGTACAGAAGAGACCCAAATTTCAAAAAGTAACCAAATCCGAAGCAAAGAAACCCTGACGAAGAGGACACTTAAGGTCCCCTGGGGCTTTCCTGTAGGGAGATGCTTCATTGGCAATTAGGGCTTCTGTGCCAGATGACACAGTGTCAGTATTGCCATGAGCTGGTGCAACACAGAGGCTTAAACTATGGGGGCAGAGAAGCGTGATGCCCATCGGTGCACCTTGGTCTCCTAGGGAAAAAACCAGACAGAACAAGCTGCCACGTATAAGTGTCTTAACCGTCATCCAGGCCTTCGCGGAGTTTTCCATCTAACGGACATTCAGGGAGATAGGTCAGATCTTTTGTTGAATGGATGTTGCAGTCTTTCTCATGCTTATCTTCCATGCATCCTTGGGCATGTATTTGCATACTTAGAGAACGTTTCTTTAAATGGAATCTTTGTGGCTCCATAATTACTGCAAAACACCATTCAGTACTGATTATCCATCAGGATGACTTAGTCATTCTGAAGCATCCGGGTAGGACAGAGGAGTGTGATCTGATAGCTGAGGAAGCACCGTGGAGAAGTCAGGTCTCCTGACAGAAGTACACATCGTCTTTGCGGTTCCTCCGTCCCTGTGCTCTGAGCACCCAGGCTGTTCACAGGTAAATCTGATAACTGGTTGTTCGACATAAAAAATTAACTCATGCCCCATGTAGCATGGAAAAAATTTTAAATTGCCACTGGAAAACACTCTGACCATCTTGTAATAAGAGTTTTTACGGGCATGTCACCAGACCACCTGTCGAAGCTCATTTTGTAACCCCCTCCCTCCAAGTGTACGTTTTTCTAGATTTTAAAGAAAAGCTGGAGGTATCCAAATTAAAATTTGAAGGCAAACATTCTTTACAGAGTCCCAAAGTACCCGAAGCAAAAGAACGTTTAGGTAGGGTTGTTTCTTTACTGAACTGAGTAAATGGATTGTCACTGCCCCCCCCCAATATTTGTTAAAAGTACATTATTCATGAAAGCAATGAAAAACACTTAAAATTACCACTCAAGTACCTTGAGTAAAGTTATGTGGATGTAAAAATGCATAGGCTTGTCATAACCTAGCTGTGACTACTAGACTTTAGGGTGCTATTTAAGAATGGGAGGAAAAGTGCGTGAGAACTCAAATCTGTAAAGTTATACATTTGCTGTAGACCAGCAAATGGAAACAAACTGCTTTTAGAACAGAAGTGTTTAAGCCACTTCTCAATATACTTATATAGTAAGTCTTGAATTCAGACCCTGTAATTTATGTATATATTTTTTCATGACAAGGAGGAAAGCCTGAAGCCAGGCCTAATGCCTTGTGCTTATTCTGTGTCCCTACGTAAAGGCAGAACACATTTCCCTTTGCCTGTCATGTATATCAGTAGTATTAGCATTTTTTTTCCCTCCTTCTGTCACACCCTCGGCATACGGAAATCCACAGGCTAGAGATTGAATCCGAGTCACCTACCACAGCAACGCCAGATCCTTAATCCATTGCAGCAAGCCAGAGATCAAACCAGCATTCAAGCCAGGAAAGCCCCAGAGAAAAGCCAGGTCATTAACTCATGGCACCACAGTAGGAACTCCAGTAGTAGCATTTTTGGGTTCCTTAAAAGTAACTGGGTTACAACTAATATCCTCATTAAAAGTTTTTGGTTTTGTTTCTTTTTAGAAAGCGAAACAAAGCCAAACAAGAACATAAAGGTTCACCTCCCTGAATAAACTTATCCAAAAAAATAAATCTGGTTCTTTAAGTAAATAGGATACCTCAGTTTGTGTTGTGTCAATATCTTTGAGTAAGAAATGATATATATTTTATATATTTTAAATCAAAATGTCAAATGTTAACTTTCAAAGTTTTTGAAGTCTAGACACTCTTTCTTTTTGTCTTTTTTGCCTTATCCAGGACTGCACCCACGGCATGTGGAGGTTCCCAGGCTAGGGGTCTAACAGGAGCTGTAGCCGCCGGCCGACGCCACAGCCACAGCAACGCAGGATCCGAGCCGCGTCTGCAACCTACACCACAGCTCATGGCCGCGCCAGATCCTTAACCCACTGAGCAAGGCCAGGGATCGAACCCGCAACCTCTTGGTTCCTAGTCGGATTCGTTAACCACTGAGCCAGGAAGGGAACTCCTAGACACTCTTAATACCTAAAAAGATTAATTTTAAGTGGTGAATTCATTTATAATCTTATATATAAGCTAGGTAAAATACATAATTGCAAACCAATTACCTTCCCACTCCAACTTTCAGTTCAAAGAAAAGCCTAAACTGAATTTCCAAAACCAAGGCCTTAAACAGCCAAAATTAGGCAAAATCTTTGAATACAATAAGGCCACAGGTAAGTTTTAAAATCATAGACATCATCGTTTCTAATACAGAACAAAATTTTCTGAGGCCTGACATGACCAAGTTTAAAGATTCATGTTAAGAAAACATATGGATATTTATATGATGAAGAAGAGCTTGCATGTTATTATGCTCTTTTCATGGAAAATTAAAATTAATGGGTCTTTTAGCGACATCTCGTTCTACAGAATTTACATTAGCAGAGGGTCTGATTAGCAACTCAGGATAACTTCCCAACCAATGACAACTTGTTAAAGCATTCTGATGGTACGTACTCAAAGCAAAAGTACAAATTAGGAGAAAGGAAATCCTCAGTATTGCCCAAAACCATGTGAACCAGCGTGCGTCACGTCACGGTCACCTCGTCTGGGTTTCAGATAAGCCCGTGACACTGGCGTTCCCACTCCCATTTCTCAGATGAGGAAGTTAAACAGGTTCTGAGAGATCAAGTGACCCGGCCAAGGTTACAGGTTTAGAAAGACAGGATCAGAACGTGATCCCAGCTGTGAGGCAGAAATTTCCCTTGTGAAACCCTTTGGCTGAAACCCTTTCCTGAGAGCAGAGGTTCAGGGCCTCTGAGGCTGCCCGGGCCCTGACTGCCTCTGCAAGTGGTCGAGGAAGGAAGTGGCAGGACCAGACGGGTGGTCCTGAGTGCTCCCTGGCTCTTAAGTTCTCACTCGCCCCCTCACCTGCTTGCCTATCTCACCGCCCCTGGGCACCACTCACATCAAAGCCCCGGGTGGATGCTGTGGGGACACCCAGGTGTATGAAACCTGCGTCCTGGCATCATGAAGAGAACCTCTGAATCCCACTGGACACAGTCCCAGGAAGACTCTAGAGCACGTCTCTACGGGGCCACCCCAAGTTCTCCTTGTCGCTGGAAGGTCCTACAGAAACGCCATCAAATCTCTGTTCATCTGGAGGCACAGAGTTCTACCTGCGAGCGTGAGCCCGGAGGAGCGTCCTTCCCTGCGCTTGGGACAAGAGGCCCAGCTGCCCGTTCGCTGCCTTCTCGGCCTCCCTGAGGGAGGCCAAAGACCTCCGGCTGCCCTTGTCCTTCATGACGGCCGTGTGTCTCCAATACAATCCCATGTGCAACAAGAAAAAAAAAAAGCAGTTTTACTTTAGAGATGTTCAAAATCTGATCACTAAAATGATTTTAAATAACTTTTTTAATGTTGTGAAATTAAAAAAGAAAAATGCCCTTGGAACAGAACGGACTTAAAAAAGAGGCTGGCTCCCATGCCAGCATCTCTGCCATGTGCATCCTGCGCAGACCGTCCTGCTCCTCCTGGCCCCAGCCGCCCTCACCTCGCTCGTCCCCTGACTAAGCAACAAGGAAGGACGTGGAACCGCCTGTTTCCTCCAAGCAGATGTCTCCTTGCTTTTCAAACAGATGATGGTAAAATCAGTAGGATATTTTAAGACGGAGCTGATCAAACACACCAACTTGCGCGCTCAGGAGTGCTGGATGAACGGCCCGTTACACCTGGCACCTGGGCCCCGTTTTGGTTCCCGAGCAGGAGATGCTCGTCTTCACCGCACACGCCTGCGGCTGTGATACGTCAGGACCACTTCTCTCCTCCTCCTTTGCTTTCTCTACCTGAGCCAAGCCCTCTGCTCTGGGACCGCTAGAGTTCTTTCACGAGGACAACGAAGCCAGCAGGCCACTGGCTGGAGACCCACCTACACTCTTAACGCCTGGCCTGGGGAGACACACAGAGCAGAACAACCGAGAAACTCAAACTACATCTACTGTTGAGGCTTCTTTGGGGGGAGAAAAACAGCTAGTTTTTATAAAAATCATAAAACTGTGATTTTTAAAAATGCATTGGTTTTCTTTTTTAAGGTTCATTACTGTGAGTATGGTGCCCCCTTGTTCCTTTATCAAGAGGTATTTACTGGGTTGCACCATATGCGAGGCATTCTGCTGGATTTTCCTAGCTTTCCCATCAGCCACATAAGAAACTGTCTTATTTTCTGCTCTCTTCCCAAGGTCTAGAATCATTCTTGGCATATAGTAGAGTTCTAACGCTTTTTTTTTTTTCTTAAGCTGCACCACGGCATGCAGTAGTTCCTGGGCCAGGGATCAAACCTATGCCACAGCAGGGACCCGAATCACAGCAGTGACAAAACTAGATCATTTAACCACTAGGCCAGCAGGGAATTCCCATCTAACATATTTTTTAATGACTGAATTACACACAGAGACAATGGGTGCCCACATTTCTTCTCCACCAGGAGTCCTACAGGGAGGAAAATCAGTATAAAGACCTTCCCCTTTGACAGTCTCCAGTTCTTTCCTGGAGCCACAGTCAGCTAGGTCCTCCATGATGGACACAGCCTCATGGCAAATTAGTTAATTCACCACCCGAGGTTAAGTGAGCCCCTACCACATGCAGTTCCCTCTCCGACACAACTGGGCCACTCACGGACAGATGGCAGACAGCCCCTGTTTTCCTGGAGTTTCTGTACAAAAGCTTACCAGTTGCCATAAAATAACCACGGAACCCTCTCACAGCCTAAGACCCTGAGCACACTCCCAGGAAGAGAGGGAAGGGCCATTCACGTGGAGCTGAGGCCAAAGAGGGAGCAGACATAAAGGAGAACACAAAGAGGTCAGAAGCCTGGGTGATGAGAGAAGACGGAAGCGTTGAATTAGGCCCTGAAGCCCCGGTGGAGAACGGAAGGCAGGGCGTAACAGGTACAGGCGTGTGTGTGGCGCGTGTGGGCAGGAGGCGGGGAAGACAGACAGCAGACGAGGTGTGCCAGGAGTTCATTCTGTCCAGCTCGATTAAAGTCGACTGAATAAATATTTATTGAGCCCCTGCTACGTGCCAAGCATTGTGCTCGGTGCTGGGGATCCAACGATAAACAGGACCAACGTGGTCCCTGGCTCGCTAGCTAGTGGGAGATGCAGACAAGTAAACAGACAGGACAATACAACGCGATAAGTGCTGTGAGAGGGGAAAGTTCAGGCGTTACGAGAAGGACAGAGAATGGACCCAACCCAGTCGGGAGGCTCAGGAAAACCTCCTAGACCTTCCCTGGAAGGGAGGTCACGCTAACCCCGGAAGCCAAGGTAGGAATGGGGTGAATCCACGCAGGGACATTGTACAGCCCTGACCCTAGAAGAGCAGGTGTGATGGGCCATGGGGATATGAAGCTGGCTGGGTCTGCTGGGCTGCACGGGAGAGGGAGCTCAGACCCGGGCTGGGGCACAGAAGCCGGGGCCAGGCGCGCAGTCTCGGTGTACTTCTTTGCGTTTGGGGCAGGGAACTCTGCAGGGTGAGATGGCCCATGGAGGAGAAACAGGAGATCAGAACACAAGGCTAACATGTAGCTCGGTTCTTTGCTACACCGGATCGGGGCAAGAACTAAATGACCCTTTTTTGGAGTGAATGAAGGAACTGATCACCCCAGCAGTCAGTCATTCAGCTCAGGACTGAAAACAGGAGACTTGCCATGGCGGATAAAGTTGTCTGTGTGCACGTAAGGGTCAGGGGAATGCCCATCGGAACACTGACCCGTCCTCAGTCTCGAATCTCAGATAAATGATAACAGCTGACAACGCAGCACAGGATAAGGGAGGGGAACATCTGCAATGACGGAGCCGAAAGACCCCCATCTGACCTGTAGTTTTGCCAGTTACTCATTCTGAGTTGTGCCTTAGCTTCTCTGACCCTCAGACCCCACATTACATCTGCTCTTTGGTGTGACTACATAGCATATACATCGGGAATGGTTATCAAAGTCTACGTACACTTCTCTTTTTAGCTGACAATTAGGACCTGGGGTGATTTTGAACACTGGTGGCACTTCTAAGTCATCCTTTGTAAAAAGAAGTTAGTGTGACTTGCACGATAACAAAGTCATGGTTTATTTGAAAGGAAATTTCGTACTGTTCAAACTTTGCGCAAGTAACTCTCTACCCTGTCAACTGGAGACCCCGGCGGGTAGGCTGGAAAAAAGATGTTGAGAGCTCAGCTCCTGCTGCTGTCCCCAAGGAGGGGAATGGCAGCAGAAGCAAGCAGAAAACATAACATATCTGAAGACCACAGAGACTGGTGAGACGGCTTGGAGATCACCTGCAACCATTTTTTTGTATATAGTTTTTATTAAAGTATAGTTTATTTATCATGTTATAATACTTTCCGTTGTGCAGCAAAGGGACCCAATATTTCTTTTCTTATATTCTCTTCCAACATATTTCAATCTCAAGAGACTGGCTATAGTTCCCTGTGCTGTACAGCAGGACCCCATTGCTCATTGATTCTAA
This sequence comes from Catagonus wagneri, assembly GCA_004024745.2. NCBI lineage: Eukaryota > Metazoa > Chordata > Mammalia > Artiodactyla > Tayassuidae > Catagonus > Catagonus wagneri. The sequence continues at coordinate 37,408,963 of PVHT020004944.1, forward strand.
ATGTAATAGTTTACATCTACTAACCCCAAAGTGCCCGTCCCTCCCTCTCCCTCCCGCTCCCCCTTGGCAACCACAGGTCTCTTCCCCATGTCTGTGAATCTGTTTCTGTTCTGAATACACAGCTATTTAGGGACACAGTCTAGACTAGAACCCAGGTCTCCTAAGTTCAACATCCTTTTCACGATCCACCCCCTCAAATTAATTAGGACAGACCAAGATCTTAGAAAGGATGACTCGTGTGAAGTCCAACTTAGAGGTCTTATCACAACTTTGTAGCTGTAGCTGACAGCCCAGAGTTAGGTGGCCTGAGAGAAAGAGAAGGAAGTGGGAATGGCCGCAGGAAGAGGTGAGGTGTCCTGGGATCTGGCTTCTGGGAAAGGAGGAGAAGCCCTCCTGAAGGGGACGGGAGGGGCTGGATCACGGCGCTGAAGAAAAGCAGGATGAATCATGACATGCATGGATCTGGACACATTAAACCCAAAAACAAAGGAAGAGAAGAAAGAGCAGAAGGTGAAGAGCAGGCCTGGGAGAAGGTTCCTGAAGAAGGCTGGGGAACCAACTCTTCGGAAAATGGTTTGTGCCATGCAAGTTCAGGAGAACAAGGCAGGTCCTTCAGATCAAAGAGAACAGGCAGAAAGCGACTGTGCTGTTAGATGCTTTAGACCCTCAAATGCTGCAGCCCCACACTCACACCTCTGGTCCAGTCCCATCTGGGCTTTGCTTTTGCCAGCAGAATAGTTTGACACCAAGGCAACATCAGTGAACCAATAAGAACTTCATAAAAACAAGAACTTCCTTAAGAAATGAAATGGTCAGTTTGTGGCCTGAAGTTCCCACATTCTCAAATCTTCTCCTAGATTTCCTAAAGCAATATAAAGAGTCGGCTTTGGGGAGGACCATTTTTATGGTGAAGTAAAGCTTGGCTGAAGTTTTCGTTTGTTTTCTATCATCACAGAGTTAGCCCTCGGCAGTTGGGTCTAATCTACCCTCCTTAAAAGACCCCAATCAATCAATCACAACCCCAAAACCACTTTCAGTTTCTCCAGGACATTCCAATGCAAAGAGTACTGAAATAAGCTGACTCAATAATTCACCCTATTCGGTGATCCTGCACCAGTTATACCTCGGTGAGGCCTTACTCTCTCGAGCATCTTGCACCATCTGCACCCCTGGAATATCAGGCATGGACACCTAAAGCCGCCACCAGAGTCTCTTTAATGAGATTGAAATCCATGAGTCTTCTGGGCTCCAGTACAGTTCACCATTCACATTGTCTAATTGAGCCCTTTACAACAAATGGTTTTAGGCTCTGATGCAAGACAGGAATTTGAAGCATGCATTCGAGTATTTAATGGTGTTAATTTCTGGTGCACACAAACATCAGCCTCACTCAACAATCCAATAATCTTGCAAAATAAAGAAAATGCTCCAGAGAATGAAATGCAGCATGGAATTCTTCAGGATGGCAAGCAAATCAGTTCCCCGACCCTGCTGTTCCTGATAATCAAATGACCGCCTATTTATAGACCCTTAAAGATGTGAAAGTGAGTAAAGAAAATAAAAGATAAAAGATGGGGGTGCTTTCAGACGGAAGAACAGTTCCAGTTTTTACGTTCAAACATGTTTGGTCACAACTCTGAGCTCTCAAACCTATCCCAAGTTAATTTTAAATGTAACACATCCAATCGTAAGAAATGAAAACAGTCCTTGTCTTCTTTACTTTTTTTTTTTTTTTTAAACTGTCAGGCATAAGTTGAAAGAAATCCTACCTGGAAATATGGATGGTCTCTTTTTCGGGCGCCTCAGGTGTAGGGGTTCCAAGTTTTTAATGTTTCTTTGCAGTCTTCCTTTAATGTCATTTCCTACGAGTAATTCAGGTGGCAGGCTACTCCGTCTCGATGATTTATAATCATTTTGAGATGAATTTAGTTTGTTCTTCGTCCTGGAATATAAATGGCTGTCATCAACTGCCATGGTAGGAAACACATTTGCTGTTCTTAACAAAAATTCGACAAGCCAAACCCAGCGGCAGCCGCCGCCACTGTCTCCGCCCCGGTTTCTGATGTTCTCATGCTTTACCCCACACTTGTTTGGGAAGCTTAGCAAGTTAGGCGTGGACTGGAACAGGTGTAGAATTACAGAGTCGCCCCTCCCTCCCACAGTTAATAGCAGAAGGGAGGAGAAATCTGAAAAACCATTAGGTGCAGGAGACTGAGGAATTTGAACAGATGTGGCACAAGGGTAATAAAAGCGGCGCAGTGGTTACTGTGTGAAATGTCTGTTTTATGGGTGCAACGCCATGAAGCAAACACAACTTACTCTTTAAGAACGCATACTTCTGCCCCTCACCAACCTCATAATTATTTCCCAGACTCTCAGATTTTTGACAAAGTTTTCGGGAAACATTCTCACGGCCCAGGCTACCTTTTTGTTTCAAACTATACATGCAGAACAAACATCCGTCTCTGTTAAATTCCTCATCTGGCAGGCAGCCAGCTGGAAGTTGGCTGGACGAGGGAGGTGAGAGATGGCTGGTGAAGGTCAGGAAGGGACCCGTGGGGGTTGAGGAATGAGCAGCAGTGCCGGGAACGCTGCTCCTCACCCACCCCTTCCATCCTGTGCTCTACCTGGCAGATCGCATCTCCAAAAGCCCAGCTGTCTGGTGGCCAAGTCAGAGGTCCTGCACACGAGCTGTGCCCTACAGGGGAGGGCGGAAGCCAAAAGGAAACGCGGTGATCCTCACCGGAGTCCACCTGGATCTCTACTCAGAGGGTCACCTGGCTGGTAGTCTGAGAAAAAGCGGCATTTCCTAGATTCCCGCTCCCACCGTCCCGCGATTCCTTTCTTTCTCTTCTGGAGTTTGCATTTTTGTGTCTTTGGTTCCCTGCCCCCTGGCTCTATTTATAGGGAAATGGTCTGCCCTTTTTTCTTCAACTGACTGTGTAGAAATTATAACTCTATCATTTATGGTCTTATGTTCCAGGGCTGTGTCTTCCCCTCCCCCTCCCCGCCTGCCTCTGCCTCTGTCTCTGTCTGTCTGTCTGTGTCTCTCTCTCTCTCTCTCTCTCTCTCACACACACACATACACACACACACACACACACACACACACACACACACACACACACACCCTCCCTTCTGTTCTGTCTGGTCACAGGGTGAGTCAGAAGATAAAGAAGATAAGATCTGCATTTGCTCTTTCCAGTGCCTGGACTGGGAAGATACATAACATTATAAAGATTTAGGGGTTGTTTCAGAAATCACTGTCTACTTTGGTTTCCTGGATCCCAAGTGGGTTGTATTGTTTGGCAGAATTTAGGAGCTGGGTCTCTTCACCTAATTGAGGACACACTTCCACACAAGGAGAAGTTTCATTTTCATTCTCTTTTTTTCCTTTCAGCAATAGGTCTTCAAACTACAATAGATTTTTTCTGAAAAGTATTTTTCACAAGTATCTCCAGATTAGGGTTCCATTTTAATCTATAAATTATAATTATAATCTAGGAATCTCTTTTACTTACTAGGTTGTTAGTTATTTTACTAATTCTGAAGCCCCCTAAACCATTTCCATCACAGGCCTTCAAACGAATTTATCAAATTGGAACGAACCATAAACTTCAAAACAATGAGTGGCTTGTACAAAACTATTTTGAAAAGCCCATGGGACTTCTTGAATCACCCTTAGCTTAACGAAAACACCTTTTTTTTTTTTTTCTAGTAATCAAAAGTAAAGCATTAAAGTTTGAGGTCATGATTTAACAAGGGGGAAAAAAAGTTTCCATAGCAAAAATCTCAAGAACAATGCCTAGGTTTTAAACATGTAAAAGGGTGGAGCCTTAGGGCAGAAACTGCCGGATGTTAACAGGGTGAAATCTCACAGCAAACAAGCAGAAAGCTGAGTCATTTAGTGACTTTCCCAATTCAAGGTATTCTCATGGGACTAAATAAGAGTGTCCATGAGATGAAAGGAAGGGTCAGAGGAAAGCTGTTATTATCACATCCAGGGTGGAACAGGTACAGCTGCATCTCGAAGAGGCTGGCTGCAAGCACAGAGATAAGTGCAGAGGCATCTGGAATGCATTATAATCATCACTGTGGCTCACTGCACACTTAATACCAGCCAGGCTCTGTGCTAGGCTTCAGGCATGCATTATCTCACGGATTCTTCCTAATCCTCCTGTTCTACAGACGAGCACACTGAGACTGTCAAACACTTAGGAACTGGGGGAAAGGAGATTTGAATGTAGTTTTGACTTGACTGCAACACTTACGCCTAAGTCCATGCTTTAAACCACAGCATACTGGGGAAAAAAACAAAAAACCACACTACGCTAAAAAAACAAACTACACCATGCTGCAGTATTAAGTGTATCTAGGAAATCTGAAAGAACTTTGCCTATTTTCCTAACACATTTCTTGGTTTTAGGTGGATTTCCACTGCATCACTAACTAATGGAGGAGTGGTCCGGCCGACCGAGCTGAAGCCCTCAGCCCCGTGTCAGCCAGCCATCAGGAGGGCTTAAAGACCCATGGAAGGAAGGTAAGAAAAAGCAGAAGGAGAATTCAGGTTTCTGCTTTAGAAATAAAATATTCACATTAAAATTCATTTTAGATAAATGTATTTTCCTGAGATTTAAATCATAATTAAGAAAAAAAATCCTGCCCTACCGAGAAGTTGCTTCTGATCTCCCAACCCTCTAAAAATAAAGTGAAATTAGAGAAGACTAGAGGGTTTCTGATATGCTCAGTGTAATCCCCCTCCTGCCCAACTCTTCTCCACTCGTTGGAAATATAAACAGACATGAATCTAGTGCATTTAATATATTTTCTTAAAGAGAAAAGTGAGAACAGCTTGAATTTGCTACTACTAAATTTTAGGAAATGAAAAAGGATAATTTTTATTTATCTAAAAACAGTACTAAATTTATGAACGTAGGAGTTCCTGTCATGGCTCAGTGGTTAATGAATCCGACTAGGAACCATGAGGTTGTGGGTTCGATCCCTGGCCTTGCTCAGTGGGTTAAGGATCCGGCGTGGCCGTGAGCTGTGGTGTAGGTTGCAGACGCGGCTCGGATCCCGCATTGCTGTGGCTGTGGCGAAGGCTGGCAGCTGCAGCTCCTGTTAGACCCCTAGCCTGGGAACCTCCATATGCCCCGGGTGCGGCTCTAGATAAGGCAAAGAGACAAAAATAAATAAATAAATAAATGTATGAACATAAAAATGTAAACTTTTCTTTCAAAATATTAAATTGACTGACAACGTGAATGATAATCAGCTACACACAAAAAAAATTTAGCTTGGTTTGGGCTGAGCGAGAATATTCACAGACCCTAATGTTAAGTCCATCTCACCCTCTTCACAATTGAATTCAATAGCCAGGGCTGAATTTCCTTTTTTTTTTTCAGCTTGTCAAAAAAATGATGATGCTATTGAGTTCTGAGCTAAAAGAAATCTTAAAACATACCACTAATTAAGTAATTTAAAATGTATAATTGGACACTTTCTATTCCTATACTTTTAATAACCATTATGTTTTAAAGATTTCCATTCTCTTAAAAATCCAATATATTAATGTCGAATTAGTAACAACTTGATGTATTCTAAATTTTTTTTGTCTTTTTTTTGCCTTTTTCTAGGGCCGCACCCACGGCATTTGGAGGTTCCCAGGCTAGGGGTCTAATCAGAGCTGTAGCTGCCAGCCTACACCAGAGCCACAGCAACGCGGGATCTGAGCCGCGTCTGCAACCTACACCACAGCTCACGGCAACGCCGGATCATTAACCCACTGAGTGATGCCAGGGATCGAACCCGCAATCTCATGGTTCCTAGTCGGATTCGTTAACCACTGAGCCACGACGGGAACTCCTGAAGTATTCTAATTTCTTTTCCTTCAAGAAATTGTGTATTTCTTTTTCTTTTTCTTCTCTTTTGGCTGTCCCACGGCATATGGAATTCCGGGCCAGGGATCAGATCCAAGCCACAGTTGGGACCTCTGTTGCAGGTTCTTTAACCCTCTGTGCCAGACTGGGGATCAAACCTTCGTCCTAGCACTCCAGAGACACCGCTGATCCTCCTGTACCACAGCAGGAAAGCCTGTATTTTCTCATTAAGTGATGTTATCATCTCATGAACATTTTATCCTGCTAATAAGACATTATCTTCTTTCTCTTAGAATGCTCAAATATCCCATAGAAAGATATTTCTTCCCTGTAAAGCTAAAATTTCCTTATGAATTTTGACAGTTGTTAAATAGCACTGCTAAATTATTTGGCTTCTCGTGAGAAAGCTGCAAGTTGAGACCTGCACAATTTTACAACTGTAACCAGCTTGCTCATTATCACCTTTCGAGACATGATCTATCAAGATTTGAGGCCTGTTAAGGGTCACCCAATTAATTAGTTTCCAAATTTCAATCTGACTCTGCTGTACTGTATATCCTGCAAATCGCTCTTACCATTGAACTATTTATTTATTTATTTATTTATTTATTTATTTTTGTCTTTTTGCCTTTTATGTAGAGCCACACCCACGACATATGGAGGTTCCCAGGCTAGGGGTCTAACAGGAGCTGCAGCTGCCAGCCTTCGCCACAGCCACAGCAATGCGGGATCCGAGCCGCGTCTGCAACCTACACCACAGGTCACGGCCACGCCGGATCCTTAACCCACTGAGCAAGGCCAGGGATCAAACCCGCAACCTCATGGTTCTTAGTTGGATTCGTTAACCACTGAGCCACGATGGGAACTCCTGAACTCTTTATTCAGTTTGTCAACCGAGAGGGCGCATTATTCAGTGGGTGGGCCACCAGGGGGAAAAAAAATTCATTATATAGAACATCAGAATGAAAGGTATCACCCAGTCAAGCAGCTGCACGGATGCACCTCTTCAAGAGGTCACCAGCCACCTCTTCCCGCCACGCACCTTTGCTTGGTGTTGTTAACACAATGCAGTACGATCTAGGGTGCGACTATGGCTGAGGAAATCTTTTCTCAGTTCCTAAAAATACAATGGAGGCCTTCAGTACTTATTTCATTGATTCTCACCGGCAATTAACACTAAGGACCAGCCTTTCCCTCTTGCAATTCTCCTTGGCATCGAGGACACTCTTATCTCTTGCTTTTTCCTCCTATGTCTCAGGTCCCTTCTGCTCAGATTCTTTAGGGGCTCCTTAGAGGTGTATTTTCTCCCCTCCTTCCCTGGTCCTTCCCTTCAGCCAGCCCATTTACTGAGAAGCTGCGATGCACCGGACACCATGCCTAGTCCAAGGTCTGCTCTCAAGAACCTCTTCATCCAGAAAAGGAGCAGCCCTATAACAAACCAGTCACTGCAACTCTGTTCAGAGCTGACATAAAAGGCTACTCGGTCAGCTCTTCCTGGTGGAGAGGGGAATGGGAAGGGAAGGGCTTCCAGGGGAGAAGGACAGAATTCATGACGAAGGTGAAAGGAACCAGTGCAGAGGCATCACACCAAATGCCCACAAAAGGGCAAGTGCAGTAACCCCACAGCTACACTGGCGCGTCACATTGAGCCAAAGTACAGACATGGGAAAAGTAAGATTGGGCAGTCCTGGCAAACAGGGAACTGAAGGAAAAACCATGAGTCGGAATTATTATATATTCTTTAAACACCGCCACAGATTAGACATACAGAAGATAACTCCTTTTAAAAAAAAATCAGCATTAAAAACCTGGCTCCAGCCTTTTCATACGATTTGGTAATTTCTCACAAAATATAAAAAGACATTTAAAAAAATCTGGTTCCAGTAAGTAACCCTTCTCCTGAATCATCTTCCTTTATTCCAGAATCTATGCTACAGGGATTTGTTCAAGAGACTCAAACATGTTTTTAACGTCATGCAGACTGTACCTTTTTAAAAAAGCTTCAGAACCAGCTCTTCCGGGCTTGAAATCCAACTTCATTTGCACTTGCATTCCTCTCTGTTCAGTTTTGCAAGTCTCAGCAGAATGCCAGCATAACTGCCTGGCCTTTTCTCGAATTAAGGTAGGGCTTAAGGGCACATTTTTCCGGGCTTGTCCTCCTGGAGTTCTTTGGCGAGGAGGTACTGCATAAACAAATCCTCCCTTCAAGACCCCCGACACAGCCACGTGGTCTGTACTCATAAAAGAGAGTCGAAGCTTTTCAAATATGCTAGACAATGTAACCTCCGAAACGGGGTTGCTGAAACCAGGCTGGCAAGTGCTTGCTGTAACCGAGATGGCAGCAGCACAAGGTGGCACTCAGCAGACATTCTCAGCCACGACTGCAACTTTCACCTGCGTGCCAACGATGACGGTGAGTCCAAGCCTTACCCCGTACTCAGCAGTACCCCAGATCTGTATGTTCAACTGAACAGCAAACTTCTCCTGGTGGTAACTCAACATGTCCAAAACTGACTCCTCCAAACCACCAGGCCTGAATTTCTGATCTCACTAAAACAGCATCACCACTGACCCAGTGACTTAGCTATAAATCCTGAAAGTACCCAAATGATGTCACGTTGACCCTTTAGACATCTTTTCGTCCATGTCCTTTTCTTTTTTCTTTTTTTAAATTTTAATTTAATTTAATTTTTTTTTTTTTTGAGGGCTGCACCCGCAGCATAGGAAAGTTCCCAGGCTAGGTGTTGAATCAGAGCTGCAAGCTGCAGCTGCTAGCCTACTCCATAGCTGCAGCAATGCCAGATCCAAGCCGCGTCTGCAACCCACACCACGACTAATGGCAATGCTGGATCTTTAACCCATTGAGTGAGGCCAGGGATCAAACTCGCATCCTCGTGGATACTAGTTGGTTTCTTAACCCACTGAGCCACAACAGGAACTCCTTCCTCTGGGTCTTTTTTCTGCACCTCTGCAATCACTGCCCAGTGGTAGCATTCACGATCTCTGTCCTGAGCTATTGCTTCAGCTTCCCACCAGGTCTAGCTATTTCTTTTTCTTCTGCGGCGCCCCCTCCTTTTTTAATGGTTGCACCTGCGGCATATGGAAGTTCTCAGGCCAGGGACTGAATCTGAGTCACAGCTTTGGCCTATACCACAGCTGCATCCTATGTTACAGCTGTGGCAACGCTGGATCCTTTAATCCACTATTCCAGGCTGGGGACTGAACCCACACCTCTGCATTGACCCAAGCCACTGCAGTCAAGTTCTTAATCCACTGTGTTACAGTAGGAACTCCAGGTCTGGCTATTTCTAATTTTAGTTCCTCAAGTGGTCTACCTTTACCATGGAATCTTGACTCTTCATATGTTAGAAAGTTACCTCTGGCTACCTCATTTTGTTCTTTAAGATACTGTTTGGACAGAAGATTCTGATGTGCTCTAGTCCAGAGAATCAAGGCTAGTTCTACCCTTGATACAAATGCTACGTATCTATTAATGCAGCGTAAGATGACTTTAGCTTTTCTGGCAGCCATATGTCTTTAACTAGCCTGATGGTTTGACCAAAGCCCCAAAAACTTCAGCACATGCCTTGCTGTGAGGCAGGACCCACCAGTCCTGGATCTGGGACACTGACTTTCTGAAAAGCATCAGAGGTCTTTCATGCTGCCTCCATGAAGAGGGTTTTTGTTAGGTTTTTGGTTCTTAGATCCAGTACTTTGCCTTGTCTCACATGTTCAGGGTTTTCTTTGGGGTGGGAGAAGAGCAAAAAGGGCAGTATTCAGAAGCTTCTTTTAATTGTTTGTATTCAAAAAAGTTCCTTGGCTGAGAAGTCTAAACTTACAAATTTTGCATTTGAAAAAAGCAAATAAATCATTGTTCACTAGGATCAGGCTATTTAATGATCCGGTATCTTGACATTCTGAGCTAAAAAAGGGAAGTCATTTTTGCTTCTTTCACTAATGCCTTGTGTGAATCAAGTAAGTAGTGGTTGCTATCCTTAGATGAAAGATGTTATAAATGCAAAAAGAGATAATAAATAACAGCAAGCTGAGAAGTTTCGTGTATTCATATAATGCTAGGTAGTGTTATTCTGGCAAATGAAGAGGTACCTTTGTTATTATAATATGACCTATGAAATGTTTTTGCTTAGAGGCTGGTATTCATGATAAAAAAAAATCAACAAAATAAAAACAGAAGGAAATTTCCTTGAGCTAATAAAGGACATTTACAAAAAACTTACAGATAATATCACACTTGATGAAAGATTAACATGTTCCCTCTAAGATCAAAAACAAGGCAAGAATATCGACACTCCCCACTTCCATTTAACATTGTTCCAGAAGTTCTACTCAGTGAAATGGGGCAAGAAAAAGAAATAAAAGGCATCCAAATTAGAAAGGGTGACATAAAACTGTATTTGCAGGTAACATGATAGCCTATGTTGAAAATCTACTAGAATCTACAAAAAAGTTACAAGAACTATGAGTTCAGCAAGATTGCAGGATACAAGATAAGTGCACAAAAAGCAACTGTATTTCTTTTTTAGCAATGAAAAGCTGGAAAACAAAATAAACTATGTTATAAAAATACTAAGTACTTAGGGATAAATCTGACAAAAAATATATTCCCAAGAGAAATTAAAGAAAAATAAATAAATGGAGAGATAGACCACATTCATGGGTCAGAAGACTCAATGTTGTTAAGATATCAATTCTTTCCAAGTTAATCTATAGGTTGAACATGATCCAAATCAAAACCCTAGCAGCATTTTTTTGTAGAAGTTAACAAACTGCTTATAAAATTCACACTGGAATGCAAAAGATCAAGAATAACCAAAACAACTTTGATGAAAAATTTGGAGGATTAATACTACCGATTTCAAGACTTTACATAAGTCAAGACAGCGTGATTCTGTCCTAAAGTAGACACAGAGATCAATGAAACAGAACAGGACATTCAGCAATGGCTCCCACAAACTAGAATTTGACAAAAGTGCAAAGGAAATTCAGGGGAAAAAGGACAGTCTTTTCAAGAAGTATTGGTAGAACAACTGGATATCCATATGCAAAATTAATTAATCAGGTCTGTACCTCTCACCAAATACAAAAACTAACCAAAAACGGACAACAGGTATAAACATAAGATCTAAACCTACACATTTTCTGAAAAAATTTAGGAGAAAACCTCTGATCCATTAAAAAAAAGGTTTGAAATCTTTTAGGACCAAGAACTTCTAGGTCAAGGATAAACACTGGGTACCTTAGGTAACTGAGGTACAGCATTGCTAACACCTATGGGCTGGACGAGATGAGCTGAAGATTATTCCCACAATTTCCAACACTGCTGACGTTCTTCGGACTCTCCTATTTGAACCTTCCAGGTGTACGCTGCAGCATGAATGCCTGCAGTGCCTTTGGAGCAGGATCAAACACTGCATTGACTGTTCAGGCGACACCTCCCATTTAATGAAAATATTTGAAATATCCTATTCATGGAGCTAGTTCTACTCAGCGCATTCGGGTACAGTCAATAGAAAACCTTTATAAGTCACAGCCATTTAAATCACAACATAGGGAGCTCTCTCATGGCATAGCGGGTTAAGGACCTGGCTCTGGTAACTGCTGTGGGTTGAGTTTGATCCCTGGCCTGGGAACTTCCACAGGCCATGGGCACAGCCAATAAATAAATAAATAAATAAATAAATAAATAAATAGGAGTTCCCATCATGGCACAGCGGAAATGAATCCAACTAGGAACCATGAGGTTGCGGGTTTGATCCCTGGCCTCGCTCAGTGGGTTAAGGATCTGGCAGTGCCATGAGCTGTAGTGTAGGTCCCAAACGCGGCTCAGATCCTGCATTGCTGTTGCTGTGGTGTAGGCCAGCAGCTGTAGCTCTGATTAGACCCCTAGTCTGGGAGACTCCATATGCCGCGGATGCAGTCCTAAAAATACAAAATGACAAAAATCAATCAATCCCAACTAATCTTTATATGGTTAGCAGTTTTCAAAATGTCATATTGCTTCTTTTTCGTTTGTTTGCTTTTAGAGCTGCACCTGTGGCATATGGAGGTTCCCAGGCTAGGGGTCTGATCGGAGTTGTAGCCACAGGCCTACGCCACAACCACAGCAAAACCAGATCCCAGCCGCGTCTGCGATCCTGCACCACAGCTCACAGAAACGCCGGATCCTTAACCCATTGAGCAAGGCCAGAGATCAGACCTTTGACCTCATGGATACTAGTCAAATTCGTTTCCGCCCAGCCACAATGGGAACTCTGTCATATTGCTTCTTACGCAAACAAGAGTAAAAATAAATTTTCCCCCGAGTTGACATTAAGTGGAAAAAAGATTTAAGAATACAGATTTAACTATCACAATTAAGAAGTCTGATCTAGTGGACAAAGAACTCTGTAACCCCAAACAAACCAGGTCTTAAATTCACTTAGACTATCTAAAAAATATGATAGACCATGAAGCAGGCTGTGAAACGAATCTTAAAACACCAATTTGTGTTTTGCTGTCCTCCTCTGTGAGACATTCTCCTACCGCTGCGCAGTCAAACTGGGAGCGAACAGTAAACACAGCAACATCAACTTTCAATCTAGTGTTGATAATACTATTTATGGCGGATCCCCCCCAGTCATGTCCCGTGCTGAGCGTTTCTCATGCAATATTTCCTTGGCCCTAACAAATGTGGCATGACCTGCATCTCCGTTTTATACAGGACGAAACCCATTAAGAGCGGCCAAGAAACTGCATCAGTCACTAGTTATGACCAAGTCTATTCTCCCTTTGATAGCAAACTCTCTTAAAATACAAATTTCCACTTTGAATCTTTGTTCCCCAACTAGCTCCAGTCACTTTCCTTCTGTTTTTGTCTTCCCTCTCCTGGTTCCTTATCCTTATCCACAAAAAGAGTCCACAAAGCATCTCCTTTGTCCCACCCTCATTTCTGGCCACTCCCACCCCCACCACCACCACCAGAAAGAAGGGACTGAATCAAACGAGAAATTTCAGAAGGTGTCCCTTCCAGTATCTCCACCCTCAGGGGTTGAAAGGAGTCACCATTTTATTTCCTTTGTCCAGGAATTAAATTCAAAATCAGAATTTCAAACGTCTGTGTTTCACATACGATTTTAGAATGTATCGTGTTGGCTTACTCACTATTGAGTCCTAGGAAACTTTATCAAAACTAGGTGGGCCTTAATCTTTCAACTTTCTCAGACTCTCCTGTCATCTCGAAAGATCTATGTCTTCTGTTTACTTATGTTTATCGTTTTCTGGATAAAAGATGATTTATTTTATAACAGTCTCAAAGCTGGGAAAGGTCCAAGTATCTAAAACCAAACTTCATATAAGCCACACCAACATCTTGCAAGTCTCCCTTCATGAAATATAACTACAATTGTATATTATTAACTCATGATGAAGAGCTAAAAGACAGCTCTTAAGACAACTCTTGAAGCAGACATATTTTTGATTTCTTGCATCCAATTCATACTTTTCTTACTGGCTTTATAACTAGGATTTAAAGGAAGGCAGATATTTTCATAGTAGCTAAATCTCAAAAAGTTCCCTATTTCAGATCCTTTTTAAAATTCTTTTTTAATCTGTAAACCAGCTATAATGGAAAAATTAAAAAAAAGTTTTTTAATAAAATAAAATGCATACAAATTTTGTAGACCAAAAATAAATAAGTTAAATTCTTTTTTATTACAACGGAAATATGCTTGTTGCAGAATATTTGGACAGCATGAAAGAGTAAATAAAAGAAAACAAAAAACATTTTATAGCTTCACCAATCAAGACACTCACAGTCAACACTTCGGCATATTTGGTTCTAGATTCCAGGCTTTGTCCTGCCTGGACCACCCACCCAGATTCAATCCCAGAGCTCCCTCTCTTCTGGGGAAAGGGTCCCATGGGGCTGGGAGGGGCCAGTATTTCTGGAGCCACACGAGGGAGGGTGACCGAGGAGTGAGGCTGCTGTGTGTGCGGAAAGTGGATGGAGGACACTGGTAAGTGGGGTGAACAGCTCTCTACTGAAGGGTGGTGGCTGCCCGAGATCCAGTGAACAGCATCTGTGGAAAACTGAAGGCCCAGATTTGCCTCATCCTCTGGTTTTTCAAAAGCAGCTTGAAACCCTGATTGTGTTGAAATATCCTGATTTGCAAATGTTGGCCTCGGATTTGTTTTGTTGTTGTTGTTGTCTATTTGTTTGTTTTGGCTTTTCAGGGCCACACCCGTGGCATATGGAGGTTCCCAGGCTATGGCCTCAGGTTTTTAAAGATAGCGTATGGGCCAAATTGTACATCATTTGAGACCTCCGGTTTAACCCCCTTCCCTGGGGCTCAAGTTTCTACAGAACTTCTTTTTTTTTTTTTTTTTGGTCTTTTTGCCTTATTTGGGCGGCACCCGCAGCATATGGAGGTTCCCAGGCTAGGGGTCTAACAGGAGCTGCAGCTGCCGGCCGACGCCACAGCCACAGCAACGCGGGATCCGAGCCGTGTCTGCGACCTACACCACAGGTCACGGCAACGCCGGATCCTTAACCCACCGAGCAAGGCCAGGGATCGAACCTGCAACCTCATGGTTCCTAGTCGGATTCGTTAACCACTGAGCCACAACGGGAACTCTTCTATAGAGCTTCTTGAGTCAGTGCCTTATTAACCCGTCATTTTCAAACAGCGGGCCTAGTGACAGAGCTGTGCCCAGGTGAGACTCGTCTAGGAAATTCTGCAAACAACTGTCCCCTCTTGGAGAGTCACCATGCCAGGGTCCATGTTGAAGATGCTTGAATCTTGCAGCAAAGAGCCAACCCTACTTAACTCTGTTTAACTGGCCTTTTCCAAACTTGGTTGAATAGAGAACATTTTTTCCCCTTGCTTTCTGGGTAACAATCATTAGTACTTTTCAGCATGTTCTGCAAAACACAAAGCCATTTGTGAAAGGCCTCTTGGGGCTTTACGGGCCAGGTAGAAGAAACACATAAGCATTAAATCCCTGCCTGCGGTTTCCCAGGCGGCCCCTCCTCTATAAGAACAGGCCACCATGCTTCGTAACCAATACAAAATCAACTTCTTTGGGACTCCCTGCAGCTCACAGCCTAACTACTCACCGTTGCTTCAAAGTCAACCACTTTCGCCTGTGCTAAAGAAGACCAGCCAGAGAAAAGTCATTTCAAATATTTCATATCAGGCTCAGGAGTCCAATACGCGCCAAAGGAACTGTCTTTACAATTGTCATTTATCCAGGCAGGTAGAGAAATGAATTTAAAATCGTCTAGCGCACACCAACTGCTGGAAGGGGGCGAGGGAAGTCAAAATATAATTACATTTTTTTTCTACGGATTGTCCTCAAAGCAGACAGGAAATAACTGAAACTCAACAGTGTTCTCACTCAATCAGTAGTTACTCAGTTATACACAAACCTGTATTTTTCTTGTTGTTAAACAAGTTTCTCCACAAAGGATCAGCTATCACACCACCTTGATGAAATGCTACCCTAAGAGGGAGGTCAGGTATTTTCCATCTGTGATTGCTTGTGGTTCCACTTTGGTCTTTACAGAGATGTAGAAGTTTGACTAGTAATTTAATAAAACCTGTCTTGTGGTTTCCCATTTTTCCACAATAATTCTGAAGTTCTCAAACGACCAACCACTGCCTCAGCTCCAGCTTTTATATGTCTTTATTTTTGTCAGGGCTTTATTTTTATTTACTCGAGATCTAAAAGGCCAGGTAAATATAATTGTGGCATCTCTAATTCCCCTTTTCTACATTGAGACAGAATTCTTACAGTAATGAAACATTTAAGAATTCTGGGAAAATGTTAGAGTTTTGGAGAGCCTAGCATGGAATTCTCAGTGTCATTCAGACTTTAAAAATGATATATTTGGGAGTTCTCTGCGTGGCTCAGTGGTAACGGACCCGACCAGATCCAGGAGGCTGTGGGTTCGATCCCTGGCCTCGCTCAGTAGGTTATGGATCGGGTGTTGCTGTGAGCTGTGGTGTAGGTCACAAAAGCAGCTCGGATCCTGCAATGCTGTGCTCTAATTTGACCCCTGCCCTGGGAACTTTTACATGCCTCAGGTGCAGACCTTAAAAAAAAAAATCTGTTACAAATGTTTACTTCTTTGTTATTCCAGGAGAGGAACCATAAGAAATAAACTTCTTAAAATCACTTAATACAAAAATTTCCTGTAGTGAGTTGTCATTTACTCAGGTCACCCTCAGTATCCATGGCCGTTGGCTCCAGGACCCCCAACCAAAATCAACCGATGCTCAAGTCTTTTGTAAAATTCTGCAGTTGGCTGAATCCACGAATGCAGAACCCACGGATAATGGAGGGCCAGCTCAATAGACTGTATTAAACAGATACACAGATGAAGCTTCTTTTCCCTAGAAAATGCCTACAATTTAACTTCCACTTTGAAATATGAAAATGACGTTAGAGAATACCCAGATGTAGAAATTCGCAGTATTTTGTAGCGTCTCATGCTTACTGGGGGCGTGGGGGGTAGAGAAAGGCTGGGCGAACATGCATATTAAACCCGTTGTTAGCGTGAGTGGGGCGGGGTGTGTATTCACTAGGACTTTATTCCCTACTGAGGACGTATGGGGCTCTCCTGGGACTTCGTGTGAACACTCTTTTTCCCCAAACCAAACAAGCTAGTCATCGGAACCTTCTTCTCACATCCTGTAGCTGTCAAATGCTCTTCCTTGACATGGATGCCAAGCTGTAATTTTCTACACGCACTGCTCTTTTTTGGGAGGAGGTATGTGGTTTTTGGTTTACGTTGTTTAGTCTACATTCTTTGCACGGGTTTCTTCTGATGCAGTGCTTCGCAGAATATTTATTATTTTCCTAATCCTTGGTGGGCGAGGGGAGAAGCGGGAGCACAAACGTGTGTGTGCACACGTCTGCATTTCTGTCCGACCTCTGTGTGTGAGCAGCCTGGCTGTCTAGACGAGTATTGCTGACCGAGCGGTAAAATGTAATCAGCCCTGTGCTCTCATTCTCAAGCCCTGGCTGTGTGTTCTTCAGATACATACGGTTCTCAAATCCATGCTGCCACCGCATTGCTGGGGGTCACATCCAGCTACGTGACGGATATTTCCATCTGGATATTCAGGATCGCCCACGGCTCGACCGTTTCAGAAGCGCAGTCATCACCACTTCTAAATTGCTACCCCTCCTGCATTTCTTGACCACTCGAGTTTCTAACTTGGGAATCACTCTAAATTCCCTCCTCTCCCCGCCACCACACGCACCCGGTGCTGCCAATTTTACCTCCTCGAAGCCATCGCTTCCTCCATTCCTGTCACCCCTGTCCTAACGCGGGTCTCCGTTAACTCTTGCCTAGACTCTGCAATAGCCTTCTCTCCGCCTCCAGGGCTCTGCCCCTCAAACAGGTCCCAACCGTTGGTGACAAAAGCTCCATCGAAAAGTCAAATGGCGAGGTCATTCTGCCTCAGTCTAGGTCTGCGCTTCCTCGGTCTACAGGCAGAAGGGCAAGGCTGGCTCCATGCAGCACCTTGGCACCCCCGAGCCTTTCCTCCAGGACCCGGCACCAGTTCGCTTCCTTACACTCACCTCTTAAAATTGCCTTCTTTGCATCTGCTTGTTCAGCAACGCTCAGCTGCACAGGGTCACCATGCCTCTCTGCTCCCCTGCCCCCAATTTCCCAGATTCCATTAAGAAACCGTTTCTGGGAGTTCCTATCGTGGCTCAGCAGTAACGAACCCAACTAGTATCCATGAGAACACAGGTTCAATCCCTGGCCTCGCTCAGTGGGTTAAGGATCCAGCATTGCCGTGGCTGTGGTGTAGGCCGGCGGCTACAACTCTGATCTCACCCCTAGCCTGGGAACCTCCACGTGCCTCAGATGCAGCCTTAAAAAAAAAAGAAGAAGAGAAAAAGGAACTGTTTCCAGCTTTTCCCAACTGAGCTAGATGCCCCTCTGAGCTCCTTACTCCCTCACACAAGTGTCTACCACCGCCTTTTCTACACTATTTTACAATTATCTGTCCATGCACCTGTCTCCCTTGCTGGCAGGTAACTCATTTCTTATCCATCTTTGCATCCCCAGTGAATAGCACAGCACCTAGCATACAGCGGTGCTCAGTAAACGCCTGATGGGCTGCCTGGCCCTGGACACGTGTGCTCTACGGAAGGCCAGGCTCCCAGGGCTAAGATGGGGAGCAGAGGCAGGTGCCAGGAGAACTGTGTCTCCTGAGTCTCTGCAGCTTCTAGAGCAGTTTGGAGCTACAGGAGCGATATTTTCACCCACCTAAACACAAACACCGAACTAGCTGACATCAGCGGAAGAAAGGAAGTTAGAAAAAAGAAAATAAGAAGAGTTCAAGACCCAGTGAAATATGTAGGTAAAAGGCTGATCTGGAAGGATAAGGCCTGAGCCCTTGATTCTAACCTCCTAGGGTGGACTTTCTTGATTCACAAATGGCTTAAACATGACCATAAACATCTACCTCGGTTAAGTTTCAAAAGGAGGGAGTGCAAAAAATAATCACAAAAAGTCTTTTTTAAGAAAAAAAAGTTATTCATTAGAGATTATCATAGTAAGCAGTCAGAGAAAGACAAATATCATAAGTTGTATCTTATGTGTGAAATCTTAAAAAAAGGTACAAATGACTTATTTACAAAACAGAGATCCGCAGACATAGAAACAACTTGTGGTTACTAAAGGGGAAGGAGGGGAGAGATAAATTAGGAGGTTGAGATGAACATATACACACTACTACAAATAAAACAGAGCTACTGCATAGCACAGGGGACTATATTCCATATATTGAAATAAGCTGTAAGGGAAAAGAATCTGTAAAAGAATATATATATGCATATATATATATATACACATTCATATATATATATACATATATATATATATACACATTCATATATATATATACATATATATATATACACATTCATATATATATATACATATATATATATATCTGAATCACCACACTGTACACAGTGAATAGCACAATGTTGTAAATCAACTACACTTCAATTTTTAAAAAGCTACACAAAAAAAAAGAGAAAGAAGAGAAGAGAATTCTAGTGCTCATCCATTTAACTGATATTTAATTTAGGTTCTAAATGACACACGATAGATTTGGGCAATGACAGAAGCCCCATTCGGAGGGATGAGGCAGGAAGATCAAGGGTAAGACTTGAAAGGCAGCGAGAAGAAGCGGCCGGCAGGCTAGGAGTGGCACCCATGGCACTACTGTCTGTCGTGGTGAACGGCATCTCCCTGTGAGCCTCAGCGCCCTTCTGGGTGCACTGACCTCTGAACACACCACGGCGCCGAGGTACAAACAGGATAACCACCAAGGGCTGACAGATGCCGCGTTTCAATTCCATGCAGTGCAGCACATTTCCCGAGCTCTTTCATCTATCAGAAATGTAAGTCCAGGAGGTCCCTGGTGGCCCTGGCAGTTAAGGACTTGGTCTTGTCACTGCTGTGGCTTGGGTTTGATCCATGGCCCTGGAACTTTTGCATGCTGCAGGAGAAAGAAAGAAGGAAGGAAGGAAAGCAGGGAGGCAGGGAAGGAAAGAAGGAAGAAAGCATATAATCTCCTAGGAAACAGCTGGCAATGCACTATATGAAGATAAATAAGGTATTATCCTGGACCTTGAGGAATTTACCATGTGGTATGAAATGGCTTTGGTCTGGCAGGCAGATGAGAGAATAATAAACTTGAAATCAGAAGATCTGGGTTTGATTTCAGTATGTGGAAGGAAGGAAGGAAGGAAGGAAGGAATGAAGGAAGAGAAGGAAAATCCAGTGGTAAGAGGTAGGAATAAAAGAATTTAAAAATCCCTGAGCTTGAGGAATTTACAGTTTAAGGAACCAGGGAGCACAATGCTTCCGGACCAGATGAACCTTCTGGCTACTGTAAAGAACAGCCAGGGTACACCCTGAGCAAGAAAAAGGGGGGTGGGGGGAGATGAAATTTCACCATATATATTTAATGAACAATTGAAATAGAAAATGAATATAAGCAAAAAAAAAAAAAAAGGTAAACATAATTTGTGCCAACAAATGATCCAGTGTTTATGCTGAATTTCACAAATGCAAAAGACTGTGCTGTCTGTCCACAAGCTCAGAGGGTGATTATCTATGTGCCACTCTGTGGGCAGAGTAAAATGCAGTATTTTAGAGACCAAATGAACATTTATGTATAATTACATACAACTTCTGACTTGTGTAGCTTCTAACCACAAAAATTCAAATAAAGTTATAAGACGTACCTCTGTTTTCAGAAAGAAAAAAGCAGGAATGAATACCTGGATTTCATTTTTAAAAGGCGCTGATGCAGATTGCTTTAACTTCATTTTTGACTTATTAGTAACCAACTGATTTGTGACTAGAGGGAAGAACTTCTAAAAATCAGCTGAACTTTTGCATGGTATATAAAACATCATGTTAATGACCTTGACTCTTGATGGTAGGTGTGTTTCTCATAGCAGGAGGAGGCAGCCCAGAAACATAGAAATAGCAGAGGCTGGAGTCCCAGATAAGGGAGAGTCTTGGCATTAAATATAATACCCTTAGGGAAGAGTAACTCGTTCTGCATGGGTCACAGTATTTGTTAAGTAAAAGCAATTTCTTATTCCTTTCTCTTTCAAATTCTAAGTTAAATTGCATGAAATAATTCTGGAATGAAAAACTATGTACGGTGGGTCAGAAGATGGGTAGTTTTGAAAAGCCTTATGGCACTATTATCTGACCTCTCAAAGAATGCTCATGTAATACCTCGATAAAAATAAAAATCAATAAAAGATAATAATCCACAAAGTATATAATCTCCTGGGAAACAGCTGACAATGCACTATATGAAGATAAAGAAGGCATTATCCTAGACCTTGAGAAATTTACCATGTGGTATGAAATGGCTTTGGTCTGGCATGCAGATGAGAGAACATTAAACATGAAATCAGAAGATCTGGGTTTGATTTCAGTATGTGGAATTTATTAGCTGTGTGTTCTAGGCTGAGTGAGTTAACCTCTCTGAGTTTCTGCGCCGTCATCCCTAAAGCAAGGATGACAGCATTCATTATGCAGAAAGTGGGTGTGGGAGCGTAAACAAGATAATTCTCATGAAAGCCCCTTGGTACAGGGCTGCGCACAGAGTTAGCCCTTAATAAACATTGATTGACTTGGAATTTGGGGGAGCTATGTTGGCTTTTACAGGTAATTGCAGGTGACAACAGTAAAACATACTTTATCTTCATGTAGTGCAAAAAAAGCAGGAATAAGAAAATATACTGAGAGGGACTGACAAGGAATTAGTCTCCAAAATATACAAACACCTCATGCAGCTCAACATCAAAAACAAACAAGCAAAACCCCCCAAACAACCCAATCAAAAAATGGGTAGAAGATCTAAATAGACATTCTCCAAAGAAGACAGACGGATGGCCAAAAAGCACATGAAAAGATGCTCAACATCACTACTTATTAGAGAACTGCGAATCACGCTACTATGCATAAAAGAGATAACCAACAAGAATCTACGGTGTAGCAATGAAAAATCTACTCACTGTTCTGTAATAAACTAACGGGAAAAGAATCTGAAAAAAATGAATACGTGTATATACATAACTGAATCCCTTTGCTGTACACCTGATACTAACATAGCAACTATACTCCAATTTTTAAAATTTTAAAGAAATGAATATACCGAGCTTTATTCTATACAAAATGTAAAACACCCAGACAAAAGAGACACTGAAAGAAGGTGTGAAATTATTCCCATGACAAAAACATCCATCACTGTACATAAAGTTCTCCATCACAAGATTCCCTTGGGTTTCAGAGTCTTCTGTGTGTGTAAAATGTGTGGGCATACATACCTACGTCGCATACGCACATGCGTGTACAGGCACATCCACCTTTCCCCATCTTCATTCTCAAAAGATCACCAATACCCAACGTTAAATGAAAGGACTGAACTCTCATAACCCTTTGTAAATAAAAAGGAAGATAAACTCACTTTTGAATCCGTGTCTACACCCTTTTATTTTTTGCCTCATCCCCCACCTTCACTGGCGGCACAAGTTAGGGCAAGAGAAGAGAAAAATGGAGGGAACACCGACCCGCACAGGCTGCGCTGCTTATTAATCGAGCCGCGCTACTCCACACGCTCCTTTCCTCTCCCTGCCCCCACGGCTAAACTTGCCGGCCCTGCCCGGGGAGTTACAGTTCAAGGAGAAGTCGCCCCTTCTCGGGCGGCTCCGGGGCAGCAGCGCAGTCGGGTCAGGCTGCGGGCGGCGCGCGGGGCGGGGCCGCGCCGGGGCTCCGAGCGCCCAGAGGGAGGCTCTCTCACCTGGGAGGTCTGCCTCGGAGCTGGGCGGCTGCAGGAACGCAGCGCCTTCGCGACAGGTGCGGCTCCACGGGGCTGAACTCTAGTTCCGAAGCCGCCCTCTACAGGCCCTGCACCCTACCTGAATCAACAGATTTATTTATTCAGCTTGTGTCAACACAAAGGAACCTCTGTCCCAGAGACAGAAAAGACAGGGCTCAGAAAGCCCTTAGCTGGCTTCTTGAGTCCTGGCCTTTTGAGAGCGGCTTCCCGCTGCAGTGGCAGACAGGTCATGTGCCCACCAGAAATGATGCCTTTTTACTTTATTCTCATGTCTTTGTGTTTTTCGTTAAGCAGCCAAGAAGAGGGGTGGAGTGGAAAAAGACGGGCAGGAAAATTGTGTGATACTTTGGTTCTGCAAGGAGCTGGCTGTGAAACAAGCCTTTCACCTGTTTGCTTCCCTAATATGGGAAACAAAAGGTTTGAGTTATATGGTCTTGATGATTTCCTCCAGTTCCAAAACACTTGTGACTCTGTGGCCCACAGTGCAACTAAGATCGCTGGTATTAAGTTGGAACAAATTTTAAAAATGAATTAAATATATGACTTAAGATGAGAGAGAAATAATATAAATCTGGAGAACATGGAAGGAAAAGATTTAAGAGCCATATAAAACCAGAAAGAAATGAATTAGAAAATGGTGGAATTGACGAATCTAAGAATCATCTCTTTAGAATGACAATAAAGGATCAAAGCTTCTGCCAAAGATAAATTAAACCTGAGAGAAAGTTCAAATACACTACTTTAGCAACAAAGAGTAAAATGTAAGATGAAGAATAGTGTAGACACTCTATGTTAGCAAATTTTAAAATTTCTAAGAGGTGGACACTCTCACAGAAAGCTGACCAACCTGACCCAAAATTCTGACATGGCAATATGCTGATAATTATGGAAGAACTGTAGAATGACTGAAAACTAAAACCCAATTTCCCAGAAGCCACTAGTACCAAATTATTTTACAAGCACATGTTAAGAAGCAGACACATCGACGTTATGCAAGTCATTCAGAGAACAGAAGAAGAGGGAAAGATTCCCACCTCATTTAATAAAACTTGCACAGTCTTGCTGCAAAGAGCAGAAAAGCACAGTGCCTCCAAACAAGTAAGCAAGCAAAGGAAAAACCTATAGTTTGATGTTACTTAGGGATACAGAGGCAGAAATCTTGAAATGTTAGTAAGTCAACTGAGTGTAAAGAAAACAACAAAATAGACTATATTCCAGAATGCAAAGACAGTTCAACCTTAGAAAAATCTGTTAAGAACTGATCACATCGATCTACTATAATTAATCTCAAAAAAGTGGGAAGCACAGTCTCATTTCAATAGATGTTGAAAAGCATTTAATTAAATTCACTTCATGGTTAAAAAATTATAGTTTGTTAGCATTAGAAGAATAAATCATTAATGTGATAAAATTATTATCCAAAACCAGTCAACACCTTACATAAAATAGTGAAAAACTATAGACATTCTCAGCAAAATCAGAAACTGGTCGTATTCAACAATTTTATCTAGGAATTCTGACTAGTGTAATAAAACAAGAAAAAGAACTAGTTGCATTATTTGCAGATTATACGAATTTAAACTCATAAAACCAATTATTGAAAAAGCACTAGAATCAGTAATTCTAGTAAAAAAAAATTACAAAAATATAGAAAAGCCCTTGTTTTCCTGTATATTAGCAATAATTAGTTGGGATATAAATTTGTCACAAAGATCCAATCCACTATTTTTTATTTATTTATTTATTTATTTTGTCTTTTTGCCTCATCTAGGGCTGCACACGCGGCATATGGAGGTTCCCAGGCTAGGGGTCTAACAGGAGCTGTAGCCGCTGGCCTTCGCCACAGTCACAGCAACGCGGGATCCGAGCCGTGTCTGCAAGCTATACGACAGTTCATGGCCACGCCGGATCCTTAACCCACTGAGCAAGGCCAGGGATCGAACCCGCAACCTCATGGTTCCTAGTCGGATTCGTTAACCACTGAGCCACGATGGGAACTCCCAAGATCCAATACATTATAAAAAACAAACTTAAGCATAGGATCTGTGCCATGACTTCTGAGATTAGTTTACCTCAGTTTCTAAAACTAGCTTACATGTCGAAAGCTTGACCTCTTGCTAATACTGACCTAAAAGTTTTATATGCATTATAGCATTTACTCTTCATAGCAGCGAGATAAAGTACTTCTCTATCCATTTTACAGATGAAGAAACTTAGGCCAAGAAGTATTACTATTCAAACTAAAATCTAGTAGACTCTGAATTCAAACCCAGAAGACAAACACCATTATTTGCAGGTAGTAAGATTATCCACTTGGAAAATATAAGAGAATCACAAAAAAGTATAAAAACTATCAGAGATAATTAGGTGTACAAATATACAAAGATAAACTGACTCCCAACCTAGCAGCAACACAAAATAGAAAACATGAAGACCAAAAATTCTGTTTCCAACTGCAATTAGTAATATTTAAAAACTAAAACCAAACATGAAATTTGTAGAACCCATAAGGAGAAAAAATACTACAAAACGTTTGTGATAAACAGAAAAGTGGAGTCAAAAATAGAGAAAATATCAATTCTTTCCAAATTAATCTATAAATCAGGTGGATTTTCAATTTAAAAAAAAAAAGAGAGATTTCCGGGAAACTTGACAGAAAGATTGTAAAATACTCAGAGAAATCTGGATGAATTTAGCTCTCACTGATCAGAGCTACAGCCCTGTCCTGGCACAAGCTGACTTCACGTTTGATGTAACATGATGAGAAGGACACAGCACTGTGACTATGCTAAACATGCCCCAAAATGCTGAACTTGAATTTAATCATGAAGAAACATCAGACAAACCTTAAATGAGGAACATTCTACAACTGGCCTGGAGTCTTTAAAAATACCAAGGTTCAGAAAGGCAAAGAATGATCACCTCTTGTTCCAAAATAAGAGACTCAAGAGATAGAACAACTCAATGTGATGTATGATCCTGGATGGAATCCTGGACTTGGGGGATGGGGGGGTGGTCACAGTATACGTACCCGTAAAGGATATTATCGGGCAATTAACAGAATGTGATATGGACTTTGTCTCATCTTTGCTACTTAAATAAATGTGCTGTAGAAATATAAGAGACAACCTTGATCTTAGGAAATTTACACTGAAGGATTTAGGGTATCTGCACTGCGGTTGTGCCTGAAACTGATTCTCAAACAGCTAAAAATCTGTGTGTGTGTGTGTGGGGGGGTGTATGTATACAGGAAAACAGGGAGGGAATGAGAGAGGGAGAGAATGAATAGTGACTTAGAGTGAAATGTAAATAACTGGCAAATCTGGGTAAAGGGTATGGGAGAGTTCCTTGTAATACTCTTGCAACTCTTAGGTACCTATGTGTGCATATCAGTATGAAAATTTACAGCTACATACACGTTATGCATACAAGTATATTATATATTATGTATAATATATGTGTAATATATAATGAGTACTCTTAGACATAAATGTTTTAAAACCACAGTAATTAAAACAATGTGGTAAAAAAGTAAGCAGAAAGTGTAACAAAACTCCTTCTGAGTAGAAAGTAGAAATTGACTAGAAAGTCCAGAAGCAGATACAGGGATCATTAAGAATTTGGAATATGACGTGGAGAACAGACTTGTGGTTACCAAGGAGGAGGGGGAAGGAGTGGGATGGACTGGGAATGTGGGGTTAACAGATGCAAACTATTGCACCGGAACGCATAAGCAATGAGATCCTGCTGTGTAGTCTGGGACCTATGTCTGATGGAGCATGGTGGAGGATGATGCGAGAAGAATGTGTGTGTACGTGTGTGTGACTGGGTCACTTTGCTGTGCAGCAGAAAACTGACAGAACACTGTAAACCAATATAATGGAAAAAAATAAAAATTAAAAAAAAGAATTTAGAATATGATAAGGTTGAAATCTCAGATCATTAGGGAGAGTCAATCCTGGGACAGAGAGAGATTTTCAAAATATAGTTATGAGGACAGGAACTACCAAGAAAAAGATTGATAGCTTTGACTATGTACATTTAAACACTATGTACACTCTAGAACTTTTACATGCTGCAGGTACAGCCAATAAAATCAAATAAAATAATGAAAAATTATGTATAAACTCCCACAGGAAAGTAAGCTAAGGTCATACACAAGTAATTCTTCAGAGGTGAGTGAATAATAGCCAATAAATACATGGAAAAAGTGTTCAGTTTTACTAATGATCAAATAAATGCAACAATGATTTTTTGTTGACTAAATTACCAAAGAAGAAAAAGAACAGCATCTTCCTTATTGAACACACGTACGATAAAAGACTACACAGCTATTAGCAATGGTATTCCCACATTTATTACTATGGAAAGGTGTTCACAGAGCCCTCCCTCCTTTGGCCAACTCACAGTTATACATTCATTCTCAGCATAAACACCCATCCCCAGACCAGCCCCTACCTACTCTCACAGCATCTCATACTCACCCTTCCTCTCACTCATTCCAATTTAATTACATCTGTAACTGTCTGATAAGACCCCTCTGAAAGCAGGGCATGAGACAGAGGCTTGGGTGCAGGAGGCTTTTTGGGGGAGATGATCCAAGGAGACAGGAGTGAGGGAGAGGAGGACAATGGGACAGAGAAGGAGAGAAACCCATTGAAGGATAATGACTGAGCATCACGTCTGTGGGCAGCTGCTTGGTCTGCTGAGAACCTTGTAAAGGACCACTCGGGAGGGCCACGAATAGTCCTCTTGAAGGACAGGGCTAGGACTTGCTGTATCTGCTCCATCCATTAGCTCCCATCTCCTCTGGTGAAGATGGTTTTAGGTGTGACAGGGTCCTTCTTAGACACTGGGACCTCCAAGTCCATTTTTTATCTTTAGATACATCTGAGTTTGGGACATAGAGTCAACTGGATTTCTGAAAACCTGAGAAAAGGTGCTCTTCTCCTACAATTTAAATTGAAACACTGGTTGCTATTTACTCTGGGTAAGATGAACAGGAGATTTATTTTTAGGATATGAAACTTTAGAGTTGGTGTAAAAATCCTGAAAAAGTCATGAACTAGAAGGAAACTGTGTGTCTTCCAAAATAAGCTTTCACTGATTATTATTATTGTTGTTGTTATTATTTTGTTTTTCCCATCTTCCAAAAATTCAATTCTGTAGGCAACTTAAGCTCGTCCCACTTAGAAGTACAGCAGCTCAGTTTCTAGCAAGACCATAGTTGGCCCAATGTAGTATGGAATGCAGCTATCAAAAATAAACTGAAAAACAGGATGGCCCATTTCTCCTTTTGTCAATATAAAGAGAAGGTCTTTGGAGAGAGGAAAAAGGATCCAGTAAGAATGCGCATCTTTTGGAGAAAAGAAGACTGCATGGGTAAAGCAATCTTTCATCCTCGCCCTAGCATAATCTCTCGGTTTTGGAGTTCTTGCTAATCTTCTCTTGGGTAAACTGCATAGTCAGGAATAAACAGACTCAACATTGTGGCGACGTGATCTATACCATTTCTTTGGGAACTGTGATAGATTCGGTATGGAATTGCTTTCCCACTGTGCTATGCAAAAAACATTCTCTATGCTTTCCATATTATTTCTGTTTTTATGGCAATGCTGTTTAGACTAGTTACAGCTGTCTTTCAAACGTCTGCTGATGACACTGCACAAGGGCCGCCAGACTAAACATTAATAGTGTTCTATTTGAATCCTAATTCTTATTCTGCTGTTTTCTAATAGTGGAGGCTGATTATCTTGCTCCTCAAACAGTAAACCAGTTACTGTCATCTCACATGCTGGGAACAAACCAGCCGCCTAAGGAATGTCATTCCAAGCTAAATATGATTCAGTTCCAACTTTGGAAATATTTCTTAAAGCTTGACCCCCAAGAGCAAATGGAAACATCTGTGTGACATCAGCTCTAAGTTTTATAATTTATACACTTGATTCTTGACTTTTCAAAAGAAAAATCATTACCCAGAGAGCAAATACACTAAAAATCAACATGTTTATGACTGCCGTGTACAAATCAATGCATTAAGTGCGTGAAGACAAGACGTACTTCTTGTGCATAAAGCATCTAAAATCTACCCTGGTGACTATGATTTAAATGTATGAGAATGTAAACAATAATCTGAGGCTTCGGGGGCAGTTCACAAGGCATAAATGGTTCAAAGCAAGTGTGGAGGAGCTGGCGAGGACAGTACAGGCTCCAGGTCAAAATGAATCAGCGACAGTAACAGCAAGTTACTGTTGAAAGTTAATCACTTCATTTAAGGATGAGCAGAAAAATATTAACGGAACAGACCTACTAGGCGCTGGATACTGAAAATGGACATTTTGTTTTCATGTAGAGAAACATGAAAAGAACCTTCTGGAAGTGGCAGAGGTAGACGCTGACACGTGCAGATGGAAAGGCGCTTCAGGAGGCTGGAGGTTCTGACTACTGTCTTCGGCTCTTACTACCTGCCTATCTCTCAGTGCTAAAATGAAGAAAACAGTGAAAATACCTTTATTTAGCAAAGAAGTCAGTATTTTTTCTATAACCAGATGTACCAGCACTAAAATAAATTGGTCCACAACAGCAAGGTGCATGAAATAACAGAACCACTTGCTGCCATTCAAGTTGCCTTAATTATAGCCAGTAGTTGTTTAGTATAAGAAACAGGCACATTTATAGTCAAGGAAGCAGTCCTAAATTCAAAAATGCCTTGCTAAGTGTTGCCTATAATATCTGCTCACGAATGCTATTTCCCACAGCCAGTAGCGAAGGGTGTCCTAACTGGCTGTTACCGAGAACAGGCGAGGTGTCGGTCTGGCAGAAAGCCAACCCAGCCGTGCTCACGGGGTGTGGACTTACAAGTGGAGAAGCTAACAACTCCCGGTACCTCTCAAACTTGGCTGTGCATACATACCACTAGAGGAACTGGTGAACGTGCAGATTCTTTATCAGTACCTCTGGGGTGGAGTCTGAGATAAATCATTTGCTTGCTCATTTTGATGATAAATTTATAATGTCCCCCTTCCCTCTAAAATACAAATTCCAGGGGTACAGAGGTGTTGACTTTGCCCATCGGTGTATCACAAGCACCTAGAACAGTGTCTGGTACACGTGAGGCCTTCAGTCCCTACATACGGGATAAGCGAAGGCATTACCTACAATGCCTTTGGGTGAGGCAAAGGCACCCAACGTGGGTGGGGACGCCCATCGTGACTTGGGGTGATAAGTCTTGCTCAAGAGACACGGCTTGCTCATTAAGACTGAGATAAGTCTACAACAAGGACAGAGGCGGCCAGGTGGCCAGAGGTGGCCACAGGTTTGTACCACATCATTTTCAGAGTCACCACCTTCCACGTGAGGCTCAGCCCGCCTAGAACACCAGCCTTCGCTTACCCAACGCCAAATGGGCACAAGGAGAGGCTTGGCATACATTTCGGCTCGTGATCTGGCCTCCTGTGACTTTTGCTGTCCCCCCGGCTGTGAAGCTATCCTTAGAGCCAAGGGCTTCCCCATCTCACCATGTCTTCATCCCAGAACTGTGTGATTTCGCTTAAGATCTGAATTCCCTATCACCCTGGCTGTTGATGCTTTGGCAAAGTTGAGTTAGGCATGAAGGTGGCATCGAGCTCCAAGCCACTGTGTCTCCTATGAACACCTAAGGACTGGAGCCTTTGACCCACCACAAATGTCCTGGGGGCTGGGGAGCTGAGCAATTGCAGGTCACATCCTCATAACGAGGGAGGCTGGGCATCTTTTCATACCAATTAAATTTCTTCTGCCTATTTTATGTTCATTTTCTTTGCCCAGTTTATATATTAGGCTATGTTTCTATTGCTTATTGATTTATAGTTTTTAAATAGACTCTGGACACTAGTTTTTAAAAAACATTTTGCTTTTTTAGAGCTGCACCTGTGGCATATGGAAGTTCCCAGGCCAGGAGTCAAATCAGAGCTGCAGCTGCCGACCTACACCACAGCCACAACAACTGGGGATCCTTAATCCACTGAGTGAGGCCAAGGATCGAACCCCAGTTCTCAGGGATACTCTTCGGGTTCGTCACCGCTGAGCCACAACGGGAACTGCTGGATACTGATGTTTAATCACCTTTAGCCAAAATACAAATATCTTCTTCCATCATGTAGTTTATCGTTTTGTTTGTAGTATTTTCTGTTGACCAGACAGAATTGACTTTAACGTAGGCAGACTTAGCAATTGTGATTGTGCTTTCTGGACATAGTCTGTGAAATCCTTCCATAATATAAGACTTTGAAGATGTTTTTCTTAAGTGTTTATTGTTAACATTTAGGTCTTTAATCTACCCGGAATATATCTGTGGATGTCTGTGTTATGAGTTAACAGTCATTTCCCCTACTGCATCTACAATGCCAATATCTGGTGCCTTATAGCAAGTGTCTATATATACATGGATGTGTTCCTGGGGTCTCCACTTTGTTCTATGTTTCTATTCCTGCAGCAATGTTCCTCTGACTAAATCAGTATCATTTCCAGTACGTTTTAGTATCTGACGCAGCAGGTTATCTCCAGACAGTCTTCAGATTTGTCCTAGATATTCTGGGGTTCTGTGCTTTCTATATGAATTTGTCTTGTTAAGATTCACCACTCCCACACAAAACCTACTTAGAGTTTGATTGAAATGCTACTGAGTTTCAAAATCAATTCGGTAAAAAGTGACTTCGATATTGAATATCACCATCTAGGATTTAGGTCTAGCTCTCCATTGATTTCCATCTTATGTTCTTCAGTAATGCTTTGTAATTTTCTCCAGAACAAGGACTTGAAGACCTTTTCAATTTATCCCTGTCTTTTAGCTTGTGTTATTATTGTGAAGGAGAACTGCCCCTCCCCATTACTTAACAGTGTTTTCTGTTGTTACTAGAAGGCTTTAGAGGTTTGGGGGTTGACCTTGCTTATGACTGGCTGTCTGGGTTCAGCGCCACCCCGAGACTTGTGGCAGGCTTCCAGTTAACGCTTTTGTCCTTTTTCAGCTGCTTTATGGAAGCGCGGGAATTGGAGTGTCTTCTGAGACCTGTCTGACTGATCCTTCAGACCAGACCTTGTATTCCTGACTTCGGAGCCCATGGTTTTCCTCCTGTGGGGCTGGGAGGTGGGATTCTCAGAAGGGAACAGCGTCAATCATTTTTAGGGGTGCTGCTGCACCCAGATTTCCCATCATTAGCCTCATTTTCAGAGGCCTAAAGAGATGAAGTATTTTTCCCAAAGTTGGTCAGTGGGGTTCACTCAAACCCAAGCCTCCCAACCCCAAAGCCAAAAAGCTGTTCCTCTTTGCCACACGTCTTACAAACACGGCTCCCTGGAGGAGAACAACACAGGCCTCCACAGTGTGGATCCAGGACCTAAACACCCTGACACCTCGGCGGCCCCCACATTCATCCAGAAGCCCTGGCATTGCAGACTCCACTGCCCGTGGCCGTCGGGTCCTGCAGACCTGGCCCGCCAGCAGCGCTCAAATCGGCGCCTCCTATGTCCCAGCCTCGCCTCCCAGGGCACAGCCTGCTGCCTCCCCAGGTCTCCCCCTCTGTCCCCACAGCCACCACCTCACAGCCGGGCCATCTTTTTGTTACAAAAACCTGATCATACCTCTACGGGGTTTAAAATCCTCTAGCACCTCCCAGAGCGATGAG
The DNA here is from genome assembly GCA_004024745.2 of Catagonus wagneri. Taxonomy (NCBI): domain Eukaryota; kingdom Metazoa; phylum Chordata; class Mammalia; order Artiodactyla; family Tayassuidae; genus Catagonus; species Catagonus wagneri. The sequence goes on from PVHT020004944.1 coordinate 37,440,901, forward strand.
AATAAACTCCCTTCCCTCCTGTGACTGACGAGGCTTTTGGATCCTGGTTCCTGACTTGGCCTCTGCCTACCTGCCACCACTCCACTCCATTCACAGCGTCCAGCCCCACTGTGGCATACAGAAGTTCCTGGGCTAGGGGTAGAACTGGAGCCGCAGCTGCTGGTCTACACCACAGCCATAGCCACAGCCACAGCATTGCCAGATCCTCACTTAACCTGAGGATTGAACCCGCATCCTCAGGGACACCATGTCAGGTTCTCAACCCACTAAGTCACAGCGGGAACTCCAGCCCCACTGGTTCTTTATTCTCTCTACCAAGAGCGTCACTACCGGAGCACCTTTGTCTCTCTACCCAGAACGTTCCTTCACCAGATCCCCGCACGGCTGAGTCTTTCTGTCAGGTTTCAGCTTAAATGTCACTTCTTCCAAATCCTTCTTTAACCATGCCACCTAAAGAAGAAGCCCACCTGCCCCTACAAGTCCCCTCCCCACCACCCCTGCCCGGCATCATCTGCTCTACTGATTCATTAATTTGCCATCATGTATTCAATTTTTTTGCTCAGAAAAAAATGTACTGAAACTGTTTTGGCCACTCTTTCCCGCATTTCTTTACACCGTAGACTCACAGAACGTTTGGCTGTGAGGGGAATCAGCTGTTTGATTTTTCTAATTGTGGTATAATATACACAACATAAACATTTACCATTTCAACCATTTGATGTGTATAATTCTGTGGCATTAAGTGATGCTGTGCAAGTATCACTACTATCCACTTTAAGAACTTTCTCATCTTCTCAAACAAAAAGTCAGTCCCTAGTGACCTCTACTCTTTTCAGCTCTATGACTTTGATGACTCCAGGTACCTCATACAAGTACAATCACACAGTATGTGTCCTTTTGAGCCTTGCTTACTTCACTTAGCGTGTTTTCAAAGTTCATCCACGTTGTCACATGTATCCAAGTTACATCCCTTTTCAAGGCTGAATGACATCCACTGCACATACACACCATATTTAGTTCGTCCATTCCTCTACCAATGGACATTTCAGTTGTATCCACCTTTTGGCCACTGAGAATAATGTTGCTCTTATATTAATTTTTTAAATGTGATTACTGTCTTCACCTGCAGGTTAACTAAAAAACAAAAAACAGAGACTGTTTAAATACAACAGTGCCTGACTTCCAGTAGGAAGAGTCTAAGCCAAGGGCAATGTTATCAGCCGTGGGTAATATTGTAAACTAATTATACTAGATGAATAGAAAATAGTGCAGGAATCCTTTCTTGATGGGTCAGCAGCAGCTCTCAGCTGGACGACCGCAGGAGGGAACCATCAGATCTCCTGGCCTCTTGTCTCAATACTTTGCAACCCATTTCTGCCTACTTCTGCAAGAGTGATCTCTCTAAAACATAAATCTGATTGTAACCCTCTTATTAAAAACCATCCATGGCTCCCATTGCTCTGTTTGTATCTTTTTTTTTTCTTTTTACTGCTGTACCTACAGCATGGGGAAGTTCCTGGGCTAGGGGTCAAATCGGAGCTGCGGGTGCCAGCCTACGCTTCAGCCACAGCAACGCCGGATCCCAGCCACATCTGCAACCTCTGCCGCAGCTTGTGGCAATGTGGACCCTCAACCCCCTGAGCAAGGCCAGGGACTCCTAGACACTATGTTGGGGTCTTAACCGGCTGAGCCACAACGGGAACTCCACCCCACAGGCTTCTGTAGATGCTATTCCTTTGCCTTGAGGTCTCCTGCCCTCTTTCATCAGGTCCTATTTGTGTTTTGGATGTGTCTGGACAGAACTTACAGGAGAAGCCTTTCCTGACACTATAAGTCTAGGTTAAAAGGTTCCTATTGTGTTTGCAGCAATTGCCTGTTTTTGTCCTTTTTTCTCTCTGATTCCTTGGATTGTAAACTCCACGAGGGCAGGAACTATGTCAATCTGTTGGCCAAATGAATCTCAGTGCCCAGCATGGTGCCTGCACTCAGAAAGGACCTGGTAACTAGACAGTGAACAAACAATGGGTTTCCAAGCCTGATCTATTGTGATGAAAGAGAATCAGTAACCTTATACCTAACGGAATAGAAAATACCAAGCCAACAGGGTCGAGGTGTCCATACACAGCTTGTGACAGATGTGGCCCATCTGAGACCTCCGAAAAACATGCTTTAGCCTAATTACCTGGATCTCATACATGACAGGCTAAATAGAGCCTGTCTGTCTGTCACAGTGCCATGAAACTCGCTGCCACCAGGTGTCACCCAGGTAGGTGGGGATCAATCAGTAATTGTAATTGAAGCATCATGTATTACTCAGTTCTAAGCTGCTCAAGTTTAATTCCACTGACATTACATCATGAAATCGGGGGAACTACAGAAAACAATTAACAGGGAAAAAATGGATATGAAAAAATCCTGGGCCGGCTCTTTCCCTGGGCAGCCAAGAACTGGGGCGTATTGGACCAATTATACCAACACATATTAGGAAGAAATAATGAGGGTTGGGCAGAGTTGTCTGATTATAACTTCATCAGCGGTGTTAAGAATTAATCTGTCAGCAGACGGATTCAGAGGCAAAATGGGTCAATGTGTCCAAAGAACCCAGAGGACAGAGCACCTCATCTGAGACCTGGGTCCTCTGGCCACCTACATAGACACATGGATTTACGTCCCCATGACCCATGAATGAAAGAGGAAAGGAAGACAGGGCACTGCAGGAGTTTCAGTTCACTTGTCCTATAGCTTTGGGATCATACTCAAGATGCCCCTCCTTCAACACCGAGCAGAGGTTTTACAAGTTTTCCACTAGCATTTAATAGATCAGTTCATGTGGACGGTCACAGAGACTGCGAATGACCTTCTCCTCGTGTCCTGCTCATCGTGACATGAAGTTTACCACCCGGCTCAGGACGATGAAAAATTAAACCGGTACAGATAAACTGCAATAGACCTTGACAGCAGAAATCTACACAGGCTCCCCCAGAACGATGCTGGAGATCAGTAACTGGGACAGGGACCCTTAGACACTAGCCAAAATACAAACTCCAGAGCCACAACCCTGGAGATTCTGAATCTGCAGATCCAAGAGAGGGCCCAGGAATGTGACTTTTAACAAGCATTCTCCTGGAAGATTTGTATGCAGTGCGATTGTTGATAGGAAGCATCGCACGGAGATCCATACTTATTTATGGGGAAATGTGGGGATACAGACTGTAAAGTAGTGTGCATTGTAAGGCAGTGTGCATTATAATACAGTCTCATTTAAAAATACCCAGATAGATAAAATGCAGATAAAAGAAAGACACATTAATGCAGATAGTCACAGAAGTGTCTGGAAGGATAGACATAAAGATGTTAACAGTAATCCGTGCGACAATACGGTGTTTATCTTTTTTTTTGTCCTTTTTTTAGGGCCGCACCCATCACATATGGAGATTCCCAGGCTAGCAGTCCAATCGGAGCTGTAGCCCCTGGCCTACACCTCAGCCACAGAAACGCCAGATGCAAACCGCTTCTGTGACCTACATTACAGCTCACGGCAACGCGGGATCCTTAATCCACTGAGCGAGGCCAGGGATCGAACCTGTGTCCTCGTGGATACTAGTCATATTCATTTCTGCTGAGCCACAACGGGAACTCCCGAGAATATGATGTTTTCCAAAAAATATTTTTGCTCTATGTATTTTCTAATTTTCCACAGTGCATTTATACTGCTCTTATACTAACAAAAAGATATTTTTGATTATAAAAGAAATATTTACCAAGCTTCTAATGTGCATCAAACATCAGGGCTACAAAGATGAAATGAGACCACAATTTTCTAGTTTCAGCCTCTGGAGGGAGAGGACAGACAGGTCCCCAGGTGCACTAGGACACCCAGAGGACCTGCTGTGGGAGCACTAAGGACTGGAGCGTCCCCTGCTGAGGCATCCCAGCTGTAAAGTTGGCCATCAGAGCAGCACGCACCCATCTGGCTGCAACAGAGCCATGAATGGCCAGGAAACACACTGGCAATACTGTGGATAGAGAATGAATTGCCATCTTATAAAGAACTGGGTTTTTTTTTTTTTTCTGGTCAAAGAAGCATCACAACAATAAGCAAAATAAACCCCAAACAAACAAAACACAACAACCAGAAAGTTCCAACTCATGGAGAACAAAGCAGTAACTTAAAGCGATGACAGGTGTGACTTTGGATTGGGACTTCCCTGAGGAGGGACGAGGAGGAGATGCCTGGTGTATGCTCACAGGCATTCTCCCTCCGGCCAGGCTAGTATTCAGAACCGACTGTTCTCTGCTTAATCAAATCCCACGCAGCCTTCCAGCCCAGCTAGCCCCTCCCCTCCTCCCAATCTCGCTGACAGACACTCGGGTCCTGGTGTGCCTCCAGTCGTTCAGCACACAGTATTTTAGCAGACACACATTTGTGAAATCGTGTATGTTTGGCCTGTATTATTTACCTCTTGGATTAAATTGTCACGTGACAACTTCTTAACAAGAAAATATCTTGTTGCTTCAAGTAGGCTGCCGGGTCCTGAGGGCAGGGATGGTTTAAAAGATAATTCCAGGCACACACACACATCAACGTTAGGCACGAAATTCCCACTTTTAAAAGAAGTTATGCTGAACAGAAGTACTGTGTTTAGAATTTTAAAGTAGCTTAACATTGAAAAATAAGAACTTCTGGTTAAACTAAATTGGCTGCTTAGGAATAAATGCTGTTACAAATTTTTAACTACCTGTACTTATTTTTTTTTAACCACTGCTACTTTATCCTGCTGCATTCATACTTTTTTTGAGAGGAGGGGCTTGTTTTTATTTTTGTTTGTTTTTGTTTTGGACTGCACTCGCGGCCTGGAGAGGTTCCCAGGCCAGGAATCAAACCTGCACGTCATAAAAGTGATAACGCCAGATCCTTAACCGCTAGACCAAAACTCCCCATATGTTTTATTTTAAATACAACAGTAGGCGTATACTTGTCAAATGATCACATTCTGTGATTCTAAAAGGAGGCTAAGAAATAATTCATTTCTTTCTAATATCTATCAGATTAGAACTACTAATAATTTTAACAAACATGAGTATATCTTGGGAGAGAGAAAAAATTCAAAATCTTGCAAGAATAAGAATGTGCTTTCCTTTAAAAAAATTGTCTAAGAAGAGACTGTTAAAGATTATTTTCTTAAATCCAGCATGAGAAGAAAGATATGCTTTTAGGAAAATGCTGATTAGAATGATAACAACAGATATCTGGCTCACATCATAAAGCTATCTGGTGTAAATTCCAGCTGATGTGTTCAAGGACAAGGTATTGCATTATTTTAAAAACTTTTTTTTTTTCTGATGGCCAAGCAAAGGGAAAAGCAGAGGCACATTACAACATTACTCTAGCACCCTCTGGTGTCCTGTTTGCAGCACGCCTTTTTGAGTTCCTCATTTGCTGTTTCCAGAGCTATTTGCAAAGGAGCTCTTCTACAAGCCACTAATGTGTCTGGAGGGGAATGGCTCATCAAAGAAAACCAAATACCTGGATCTTACCACCTGACAGTGTGCTATTTATGCCCACACACACTGTTTACCTCTCTCTGGGGAGTCAGAGGCAGCATTGCGCTTACAGGTGAGAGGAGTTCTTACATTGCTCTTACAGGTGAGAGGAGTCAGTAAACACTAGGGCTCCAGAAGGAAATCTTTATAATCCTATTCGATGCTTGCTCTGTGGAAAATTTGCGAAGGAAGGCATAGGTGACCCGATGAGAGCTGAATGTTTGGTGGACACCTGCAGTCCTAAACCTGCTTTATTACAAAGAAGTCGAATAAATAAGATGAGTAAATATCAATCACCAAAAGCCATATCAGCTTATGGGGGTCACAAATTCACATATGCTTCTTTAATACATATAGATTTAGAAGTGACTTCAGATTTGGGAGTCAACCTAACCTGAAATATTAAAATAAATTAACAACTGCTACCAAACAAATATTCTAAAACTAAGGATAAAAGTATGTAAATTATAACTAGGCATACATGAAGAAATACATACACAAACAAATCTAATCGATCCAATATAATGAATACAAATCTCTGGAGGAAATAAGCACAAATGCTGACAGGGCTGGTTTTAAAGTAGAATTATGTTTTTTTTTTCCTTCTACATCTTTTCTACTTTTTTTCTTTTGGTCATGATAGGAAGTTACTTTTACAGTGGGGAAAATACTCAACTCACTTCAATAAATAAACAGTCTGAAAGGAGAATGAGCTTGTTCAGGTCTTTCTGAAAATATACATAAAGAAAATCAGAGCAAGACGAGGAGATATTTTGTCCTCTTCCCAAACTGTCCCAGTTGGCAACTATAAATCAAACTTTTCCTTATGATAACTTCACCTACCGCCTTTTGGCACTCTCTTTGTCATCTAATCCTAAATTCATCTCCACGCTAGAAGTAGCTGTCCTCATTTCTGGCTATTGCCGGCTGCTCTTTTTCACTATCACAGCTGAGTAATTGACAGTTTATGCAATCCAGTTCATCTGCTTAGCAACAGGAAGGGTGGGGCCCAAAACAGAGGAAAACTGCACCAGTAGCATTCACAATTGTGAAATGAGAAAGGAGGAACGGGGAACTGGCCAGAGGCCATACACAACTATTTTCAATACTAAATAAAACTATTTTCAATGCTTCCAATCCTAAAACCTCCAGGGATAAGTCCAACAAGAAGTGTTCTATACTCTTCTCAGACAGAACTCTATAATTACAGTCTTCCGAGTGCCATGTGATTAGAATGCCATAAATAGTGTCTTAATGGCAAATAAATAGAAAGTTCCTTACCCCTGGATCTCTAAACGGGTCAGTGCGTTTGGCCACAGAGATCTCCTTAGGGAAAGGGTGTGACTTAGCTGAGAGACAGACTTCCATTCACACAGGTGCTTCAGCCCCACAGGTGAGACCCTGAGATATGGTCAATTCTGATTGAGACCATCCCAGGCTCATGTCTGCTGTACTTTTTATTGCATCTTAGAGCAGAAAAAAAGGAAGGAAGATTGGAAAGAGAACTTGAGTGGCTCCTAGTACTCCAGACTTTCCGTTTCTGCCAAACTACTTGAAGTTTACGGCCACAAGCTCATCAAATAAATGAGAATCCAGACATGACAGGTCATGAGAATCCTGTGTCCAAGTGGCATTCACTTCTTCCATGCATTTAATCAGAAATCTATTGGGCTTACAGTGCCATCATGGTTTTTCTGGATGGCAGCCTGGATCACAAATGCAGAGAAAAGAGGTTTCAATGAACTGAACTGTCCAAATAACAGGAAGTTTGATTTTATTTCTTTGATTAGTCCTTAGGAATTTAGCAAGATAAGCCAAGACTTGACCATGACTTAAAACAGAAAATGTCATCCATTTCCCCCTTTAACAGATTTTGCTGTTGCTTGAATGCATTCGTTATTTGTTCAGAATATGATTTTTGAGCATCTTCTAAGTGCACTGCTCCAAGTGCCAAGGTTTTTATGGCAAATAAGACCTTCGAGGTCCCTGCTCTCAGAGCTTACAGTGGAGGGGTGTATACCCATATGCAGATTAAAAAGTAAAATTTAACAAATATATAATTAATAAATAGATGAGCAAGATAACATAAGACAGTAAAGAAGACACAGGAGAGCATCAAAGCCCAGCGACGTGCTATTTTAGATGGGGAAGCATCCGTGAGCAGGTGAATCAGGCTGAGATCTGAAAGTTAAGAAGGATCCACAGATGAGAGATAGAGCTTCTGGACCAGAAACTGCATTTGCAAAAGCCCTATGGTAGCAACGTACTTGATGTGTTAAAGAATAAGAAGGAAACAATGTAGCTGGGATTAAAAAAGGGGGCGTGATAGAAAATACTGGAGACCTGGGCAGAGCCCAGGTGATGCAAGGGCTTTGTAAGCCAGGGCAGAGTCTGGATGTTACAGCAGGCAGAAAGGATGCTACTGGGAAATGCTAACTGGGGGGAGGAGGTAAACGTTAACGTGGCTGCTGTGGAGAGAAGTGACTGCAGGGAGAGGACTGTGCGGTCACTGCAATGGGCCAGTGGACAAGGGTCAGAAACAATGGTGACTTGGACTAGAGTGTTGGTAATGCAAACGGAAAGGAATAGGTGGATTTGGATCTGTTGTAGAGGCAGGGTTGCTAGGATGGACTCAATGTGGAGGGTGAAGGTAAGAAAATAATCAAGGATGGGCCCTAGATTTTTTTTGTCCTGATGTTGGATGATGGTGTTATGTACTGAAATGGGGAAAGCGGGAGAGGAATGGGTGTGTGACAGAAAATCCGCTTTGCCATGGTAAGTCGGAAACGTCTCCAAGATCTCCAGGTGAAGGCACTTTGAATGAGTTGAATACTTTGGGGAGATGTTAAGAGCAGAGAACCTGGGCAGGACCAGCAGATGGGACTGGAGGAGACAACCTCAGAGAGCAGGTAGAGAGTGAAGAGGAGGCTCGGGACCCAGTGTCTTGGGATGCTCAGCATCGACGGTTGGGCAAGGGAGAGGGAACCAACAACTAAGACGGAAAAGGAGCAGCCGGGGATGTATGAGGAAGGCAGGAGAGTGTGTGGTCCAGAGACCAAGTGAAGAACGGGGGTAGGTCAACGTGTTGGCTGCTACCGGGGGCCTTAGTAAGACCCGAAAACACAGATGAGCAGGGAGTCTGGCAACATCACTAGACTGAATGGAGAGGGCTGTCTGCACAGAAACACAACAACTGAAACTATAGTCGAACACAGTGGATATTCTACAGTGCTTTATAAGCATAATATATCTTTCCTAAGTTATATGGAGCTTCTTTCCACCACTTACAGCGCATGCCTTTTTTTTATTTCTAGAACCAAACTACCTAAGTATGTACTTAAATATCTCCAGCCTTATAAATATGTGTTGTTAATATATACACTGAAAACAGGCTTTATCAACATTCATTGCCTTTTTCTCTACTTGATCTGACTTTATTCAAAATCAAGGGTATTCAACGTATAAAATGAGGTAAAATTAAAATCAATTAATGACTTAGTAGAAAACAGTTTTTTTCTTTTTTTCTGAAATGAAAATTGAAATCATGGGTTAAAAATAACATTTGGTGATTATCTCGGGTTTTAAAGATTTAAATGATATATTATCCCCGTTTTGTTAAAGCATAACAGGGTCAATCAAGTTTGTGTAGATTTGCAAGGGAATCTCAGCCATGGAAAAGGAACTTTTGTGTCCCACCCAGGAATCCTTATTCTATTTTTATTTAGACAATTGTCTCTATATGTTGGATAATCTCCACATTCAAAGCCCAGGAAATTTCCATTTGTGGAGCTATTGACTTGAACTGCTGACAGTAGCTCCCGTACCGTCCTCCGAACACAAGAAGAGATGCGGGCTGCCCAGCACATTTACCTCGGACACAGCCTCGTCATGAGTTGTTATTGTGTTGGTGACAATTTAAATCTCCCCACCGCAGCTACACTCCCAAGTGCCTCATCTAGTACTTTGCAAACAGCAGCTAAAATAGCTATTCACCACTTTTCCGCGCTGAGAGAGAACAAAAATTCCATTTACTTTCATTAATATTCACACAGTGCTACCTCAGATTTGAGCAGGAACATAATAAAGAGATGAAAATTCAGTGTGAGAGGGACAAAGAAAAGCTAGTTAATAGAACTGCTTTTAGAGGAAATAATTTAAAAAGTGACAGCTGGCTAAGACATTAATCAGAACAATGTTTTTCTTTATTGCTCTAGATAGAGAACCACTAAAAAATTTTTTTAATTAAAAAAAACACTTATTTTGAAACTTAATCTAGAAGCAGCCTTTACTTTTAATGAGGCTTTCAAGTCACATTGGGTAAGTAAGAGTAAAAAAAAAAAAGCTGTATCCTTCACCTTTTTAACTGGTATTCTCTAGTACCAGAAATTCCACATACTAATGTCCATAATAAGGTCTCGAGGTGACAACAAGATCTTGGTATCAACAAGATCCCACCAACAAATATAACAATACCTCACATTTACAGGGAGCTTTGCAACTGACAAAGTATCCACACACATTGTTTCACTGGCTACTGAAATCCTGTATCAAACACCGTCACTCTCACCCCACAGATGAGAGACCTGAGGCTCAGAGAAGCTGAGTGAGAAGCCTGGGGTCACGCCATCCTTCGAAGAGAATGCTGGGACTCAACACCAGGCTTTCTGATTCTGACTCTGTTTTGTTTTTCTTTTCCTCACCGTGGCTTAGCTCTGTAACATCAAGATAAACTATGCAAAAAGTTTCACGATACGTTTATTTTAGTTTATCCTACTTGTTCAAAAAAGCAGCAATTGGGTTTTTGAGGACTCAAGATAGAGCCCTCTTGCTAGTTAACCCTAGAAAGGTCACCTCTCTCTGCAAAACGAAGGACTTGGATTAGAGACTCTCATGGCTCCCCAAATTCTGAAATGGTATCAATCAGGACATAGGACTGACTAGAATATTCTGTTCGCCTGCTGGGCTTGTACTACATGTTATATTTCTCCATGTGCTCTGCGGCGCAGCAATTTCAGTCACTTTGAGTAATGCAGTCTTACAGTAACTCAGCTTTAAAGCGAGAGCCTGTTAAATTATTCATTAGAATGCTCTCCGGGAAATTATAGTCATCTTGGAGTTGATCCTCTGTTTTCCACTAGACTATCAGCTTCTGAAAGACATTATTTTTCTACTATTCCTTACTCAGGTATTAAGGGTTAACTAAGTATTTAATGTTTAGGTGCCAAGAGATGATTATAAAAACATAATTCAAATTTGGTTCATGGAGAGTTTATAACAAATTAGATATAAAAGCCCAACCAAGGTGCAACAACTAAAAATCAACAACAAGCTGAATTGGTGTAACAGACTGTAAAGGATTATATAGGCTTTTACTTAAAGTGTAAAATTAATGAGCAGATGTTTGCTCTATTTCTGCTAAGTACTGTGATGGGGAGAAATGGAAAATAAAAAGGAATCTCCCTGACTGCCTCTTTTTAGGTCTCCCTAATTATAAGAACGTGTGATTTTTTTCCAATCATGTCATATGTATGAGTTTCTAAAAAATACATAATGAATTTCTTAAGGGCAAGGGCAATCTGGTGTACGTGTATGAGTAATAAGTTGAAAGCAGTGGATCTGAGTTGTCTACATAACTTATGGAAAAATCATTCTCTTGAATTTAGAATTTTCTTTGAAAATAAAATGTCTTCTTACAAGAGCTCAGAAAAGGATTATTGGGTGTGGAAAGCAAGGTGCTTTTAGACAGAAAAAGCCATGAAGACAGGGAGGGACAATTGTTGGGGTGAGATCTGGGGAAAGATGCATTAGTTGAATGTGGTTTCTCTTTGCTTGTGGTTCTAATCAATCAAACATTTCTAGAAGACCAACCAAAGCCAGACACGGGAGTTGGGGTAGGGGGTGGTGAGGGTGACAGAGATGAAATACCTTCTGCACCCAGTTCCCACCGGGATGACATGTTTGGCTGAGGTCCCCCAGGCCCTCTGAGACCACAGCCCAGCAGGCACAGTCTGTGAGGTGAGTGAAGCTTTCTCTGGGAAAGCGAACTTGTCCCAACAGGTTCTAGAACAAAGCTAGTGATTTTATTTGCACCACATGGTACCAAAATTCTAACAGACCACTCAACAGTGCCCATTTTAGGATATAAACGTTACCTACTTATGCCACTGCAAGGAACCAATTTTCCCATTGTGTCATCAACACTAAACTTTCATAGCTCAGTGACTTAATATGACACACATATAGGCAAAACCTTCGAAAGCCACTTTACATGGATTTCAAGGTTTCCTTGTGCAATGAAGATAGGGAAAATGTCAGAAGAACAATGATGGAATTTAATGATGATATGTAGAAATCAAACTTCTTAAGAAACAGGCTTAATAATCATTAGCATAGCAGTCAGAACGGGTCTGGATCTAGCTTAAAGTTAAATGGAATTAGAAGTCCATGTGTAGGAGTTCCCGTTGTGGTTCAGTGGTAATAAACTTGACTAGTATCCACGTGGACTTGGTTCAGTCCCTGGCCTCGTTCAGTGGGTTAAGAATCTGGCGTTGCTGTGAACTGTGGCGTAGGTTGCAGACACAGCTTGGATCCCGTGTTGCTGTGTCTGTGGTGGAGGCCGGCAGCTGTAGCTCTGCTGTGACCTGGGAACTTCCATATGCTGTGGGTATGGCTGTAAAAAGAAAAAAAGAAAAAGTCTATGGTGTTTGCACGGGGAGTGAGGAATAGGGCTTAATGAATCAAAGGAAAAGAGGACAAAATGCCCAGGCTTTGCGAGGAAAGGATCCAAGGCTGCTCCAGGGGCCCCGTCACTGGAACTAGACACTCAGAGGTTGCAGTGTGAGTTCATTCTCTCCACCGTGGTCAGCCTCTGTCACGTGGGTGAGAATCTCCCACTCCGGGAGCACAAGTCAACAGGGGAGAACATCTCTCCTTCCCTGGTGAAAGTCCGCAGATGTCCCCCGACTTGGTGTGGTCTTATTTGAGTTGGGGAGTATAACGTGACCCGTTCACCTGACAAATCCCTCCCTTCCACTACAAACACGGGGCCCGGTGAAGGCTTTTTCTTGGAAGAACGGTGGGGCGACAGTGCGGGAAGGTAACACAGGAAAGAACCACCACAGCTGTCATTTATGGACACTTTGCTAGAGCCCAGGGGTTTGGCGTGTGCTATTCTGATTGATTATTCCAATAATCATGTGATGCAGGTATTACCAATCTCACTTCATAGACTGCACACGTGTTCACCAGCTTTCCAAGGATCATACAACTAGACAAAAGGACAGGGGTGATCTGGTCCCAGGTGGATCTGATCCCAGAACCCACCCAAGTTCTTTCCACTAAGTCATGCTGCCTTTAAAAGAAGAAAAGAGCTGTTATGCAGCCTTTGCCCAGATTTTAAGAATGGTGATTAGGTGGCATATATATTTCTACTGTCATACTCTGCACCTATGCAGACATTACCAATGGATCACAGACCCAGAATTCTTGGTGCAGCACTTCAGTCACATCAGATTGGCACATGAGTTGGGACTTCCAGCCAACTTCCTGCAATTTTTTAGCATTTTGCCACTTGACGATTGAGGCAGAAACAAAGGAAATATTAATGCTTTTTACCAGAACGTGCAAAACTATAGGCAATGGCAATACTTTATTCTGAAAAGCATGTAACTATATGTCTTTGATTCTACTTGCTGACACTTAGAATTAAATTTTCCTACTTAAAAAGCAATTATGGAGTTTTAAAAGAGGCAGTATAAGTTAGTCCAATAATTTACTTCAAGGGTGAAGTTTTGCTTGGTTTCTCTCGTCCACTGAGCTAAAAGGAGTTATTCATGAGAGGAAGTATGAGACAGACAGATGGCCAAGGCAGAAAGGCAAGAATGCAAATTAAGAAGAATAATGGAGGGATGAAAATAACGTCCTGCAAGGAATGTCATCCTTTCAAGTTTCAATGGGATACAGGAAGTGAGAAAACTGGGGAAGAGCAGGCATTTATATTTGAGTGCAAAGCCTGAAAAAAAAAAATAAAGCAGCCCAGGGCTACTAAACCAACCCAGAATATTAAGATTTTAAAATACCCCTGGAACCAAGATTAACAATATTTTCCTTATACGGATTAGGGCCTAACGGACATGTTTATTTAACAATAAATATAGATCCTGGACCCATGTGACCAGGGTTTTAAAATAAATCAGGAAAAACTGAGGAAACAGACAAAAATAAATGTAATAAAATCTGCCTGCCTCTTCTTTTTCATCCACTCTGCTTGATTTTTATGGGAGCCTGTTTTGCTTCCCAGAGTCAGGTTTCTGTCTGATATAGGTCAATTTTTATATTCTCCCAGAGTTATGATGTAGAATGCAATAGAGAGAAGAGAAATAAATATGGGAGTTATAATTTCTATGAGTTAAACAGAATTCTTATTTTTCTGAAAAATCCTTGAAATACTATGGTATCCCCACTAGGCAAATAAATACCTATACAACGTCTTTATAATTTTATCATGAATCACTTCCTCTGAACAATAAAAACAGTGTGTGTTCCCTAGAAGCATTTAAACCTCACTGCTTTGACAAGGACAGTTTTTAGTAAGCTAAAAAGCTCAGACCCACAAGGACACACATCTTGGTGCTGCATCCTCCATCCTTTCTACAGTGCTCACACCTGCCTCTGCTTCTGATCGCTGGCTACAGACTTTCCAACTCTCTCTCTCTCTTCATCTTTATCACTATTCCCTCGCTCATAATGCTCTAGCTGAAATGCAGATACACCACCGCGGACATAATCTGGAAGAGAACAGCATAACCTCAAGACGCTTGGAATCCAGATATCAAGAGAGAAAGGAAGAGGAAGGGGTGAGTATGAAAAAGAGAAGTGGTGAGATGGGAGTATAATGATGAGAAGGACTCTGCTTGGCCGTGAATGGTAGAAGGGGACCTGAGCAGAGGAAAGTGTGCAGCCTCTAGGAGGTGAAAGGGTCAAGAAAAGAGATTCTCTCCTAGAGCCTCCAGAAAGGAATTATCCTTGATCTTGGCTCAGTGAGATACATGCTGGACTTCTGATGGACAGAACTGCAAGAAGACAAACTTGCTTTAAGCCAGCTCGATTTGTGGTTCATTGTTACAGCATCAGTGGCAAACTAAAATATCTCCTCTCTGAGATTAATTCCTTTCTGGCCCACAAGTCCAGTGTCCGGTCACCGTAAATTAAAAATACAACCAAATCTCACCATAATCTATTCACTGCAGAACTGAATTAAGCATGAGGCTCTTCCAAACAAAAACACAAACCCCAAAGTTAGGGTTGTAGAGAATCTTTGTTACCATAAATGATCCTTCTTTAATTAATAACTATTTCTCACTCGCTTTGTTAAAGACCTCTAGGGAATTTACTATTCTTGTCCATCCGAAATTACTTTCACATCTTTCATTTCACTGCTTCTCTGGTCCCGCCCTCTGGTCCTGTCTCCCCGCTTTGTTATTTATGAGTCCCTGTGCCTAGAGCCTGGCCCTCCTGACGTCGATGACTTCATGTCACTCACAGCTGAAGCCAGCACCTCGGCCACCCTTTACATCTCCTCAGACTTCTCTTTCCTGTGGGAAGCGGTATAACCAAACCGACTGAGCAGAGGCACTACTATACATTCAGGAACAAATGAAATACCAGGAAGCAAGTCAGTGAGGTGCTGTGGGAGCAGTGTCCTGTCCCTTTAGAAGGCATGCCCGACCCAGAATCCCCTTTTCCTCTTGTCACAGCAACTTCTGAGTCCCCAAAGGCATTGAGTTCATAAATGGCTGCACCTACGCCATCATTCTCTGACTATAAACTCCCTGGGGAAAGGAGAGAGACTGGAACTTTCTTGGATTCATTCCTGTATTGTACCGATTCCAGTGTCTTACAGATTCTGAATAAATTCCTTCATGTTAGTTGCATCATCTATAAACTGGATGTTACTTCTGCATACGAATGAGAACATATTTTCTTTGTAAAAGCAACAGAGGCAGGCTGCCTGGCCACAAATCCCGCTTGTGCTATTCACTGTCTATGTGAGCCTGGGCAAACTGTGACACTCCTTCACACGTTTCCTTCTCCATAGAAAATAACAGGACCTACCTCGGGGGTTTTCTGAGGATTCAATGAATTAATGTATGTAGAGCTCCCATAAATGTTGGCATTATCACTCAAGTTTCTTTTTTTTTTTTCAATAGATTTTTTTGGTCACAGCCACAGCATGTGCATGTTCCCCAGGCTAGGTATCAAACCCACGCCACGGCAGTGCCCCAAGCCGCTGCAGTGACAACACCAGATCCTTAACCCCCTGTGCACAAGGGAACTCCTCCACTCTAGTTTCTCAAAGATCTTTACTTCAGAACATTCAGCACCTCGTCTCTGTGAGGAGGAGCAGAGGACAGAGCACAGGCTTCTGTGTCTGGCTGCCGAGCTTAGTGGCAGCTTCACCTTAATCACTCTGGGCCCATTTTCTGTAAAAGACTAGGGGCACCTTCAATCTATTGTTCTGAGGATTACATGGCATGACTCATGTAAGGAGCTAACTGTAGCATCTGGCACCTTGGTAAATACTCAATAAATATGAATTTTAATTTGGCATCAACGAACCCCCTTTATGCAGCCTTAGGGAGCACAGGACACAACACATGGCTGGTTTTCCACCACCACTGAGAGAGGAGGTGCTCAGCCCTCGCCTCTGCCCCTGTGCCTGTGCAAAGGCGGCACACGCTCTTCCGGCGGCAGGAGAACGTGGACCCCAGCGGCCTGCAAGGAGCCGCACGTGGGTCGGTGCCGAGCATCATTACGCGCCCACCTTCCAGCTTCCAAGCTGAGCAGGTGCCTCACCCTCAAGCCCTCGGCTTCACGTCCCAGGGGGCGAAGCCTCGTCAGTGAGGCCTTCCGCCTGCCTCAGGAATTGAGTTCCAACCCCCCACCTCTGCCGGCTGCTCCCTCAGGCACTGTCAGCCCTGGTACCGTCACCCACGCCCTCCTCCCCTACTGCAAGGGCGCCATCTGCTAACCCAGCCCCACCGTCCCGGGCGGCTCTCTACCCTGAACTTTCTTCCTGCTGCTTCTAGCCACCATCAGCCACAAGAGGAAGCCAGAAAGACACTGCTGGACTTCAGAGGATGTGTGATGCGAGACTGCAAGCTCAGGTCACTGCTCTGGGACACAGCTACAAGAACTATGCTAAACAAACAGCGAAGACACACTGTAACCAAGAGGAGAGGACTGACTTGAGTGTGGTTTGCCTGGATTTCAGGCAGCACCCAGTGGGTGGTGGGCCCCCAGGTACCCAGGCTAAAGGGCCAAATGTTGCAGAAAGTGTCAAGACGTTCTAGACAATGTACTAAGTTATGCACAGAATGTTAAGGGAGAAACTCCCTCTTTCTGCACATAATCCTCGAATACATTTTCATTCTCCACCCATGAAATGTATTAACCTATAGAATTCTGTACAGGAACAAACTGACCTTGCCTAACCTTCCACTTTCAACATTTTGCCATTCTCTCCACTGGCTGACGTCAGTCCAGGTTGCTGGTCTAACACGCTCAAAGCATCAGTGTGGCAGCTGATATTGGACCCTCAGATGTCTACAACCCAATCCCAGGGAACTGGGAACTTGGTACCTTGCATGGCAAAAGGGGCTGTGCCGAGGGGGAATGAAGAGGAAGATCTTGAGGTGGGGAGACCATCTTGAGTTATTTGGGTGGGTCCTACGTACCATCACAAGGGTCCTGGTGACAGGGAGAAGAGGTTCAGAGTCAGAAAATGCAGCCAGAAACTGCAGAAGCTGGCAAATGCAAGGAAAGGATTTTCCCCCTTGGGTTTCCAGAAGGAATACCACCCTGCAGACCCATTTTAAATGATCTTTTCTGATCCCCAGAAAGGCATGAGAATAGATCTTTGTCACCTTAAGCCACTAGATTTGTGATAATTTGTTACAGTGGCCACAGGAAACTAATTCCCTCAGAGTTGGGTATGCAAGGCACTCTATGATCTGCACAAAACAAAATATAACACACAATAGGTGTCAAAACAGCACACAACATCAAGCAGCTCCTAATCATCTTCCCTACACATAAAAGAAATACAAGAAATCATAGTTAGGTTAAGATTGCAATGCTCCAGTAGGAGCTTTTAGGGTATTTTAAAAATTGTCTGAGAGTTCCCATTGTGGCTCAGGAGGTTAGGAACCACTGTGTGGACAGAAAAAGAAAAAAAAAAAGCTGTGTCTGATTTCAGGATCCACTGGTTTACATCCTATCATTTTCCTGCTTGTTCCTTCTACTTTGTTTTTCTTTCTTTAATACCATTCCCGTTCTGTTCCCAAGGTCAAAGTCTGTGGTCTGAAATGATCTCTTTTTCTGGTGTTAGAGTCATGTCCTGTCCAGAGAAAGCTCTGCCGTGGTTTTCAGCTCCCAGAAGCCCCATGGGGCTACTTAGGCAGCTATGGAGTCCACTTTATTCTGAGGGTGGAGCCCTGCTTTGAGGTTGGGGATGCGGTTCTTACAGGGCTGTTCGGTGAGCCCGCCGCCAGCCCCGTCTTCTCCCACGCGGGGCCTCTGTTCTTATCCAAGACGACTGTCACGGCTGCAGAAGGAGCCGCTACCGCCCCTTAGGGGGGCTGCAGTCGAGGATGAGGGGGCTGCAGGGAACCTCCTGTGACTGACCAGCAAATAAAGAGACTTTCAGAACTGAGGGTCCCCACGCCCCCTTGCAACAGGACCCTCAGTCTGTTGTAATTCTAAGAGGCTGACTATCTGCTGACTTTCTTCCAGGCAAAATGACAGGAAGGCACTTTTTCTTCAGCTTGGCCCCGAACCCCATGTAAACCTTCAGGTGAGCGAGCACAAGACATTCTCCCAAACCCGAATACCCTGCCCTCCCGCCCATTCTGCAAGCCCCGAATCTTTGAGAATGTTGCCCGTGCTCCAGCTCAGTCCCTTCCCTCCCTGAGCATCTCCAGCATTTGTTTTTCTGATTTTCTGTTAATTTGAAGTTGAAACTTAGCACAAGGTCACAATCTGAGTCTATAGATCACATCGAGTGTTTTGAACTTAGAATACTTTTCCCTGCGGCTGTAACAGCAGTGAAAACAACACTGCCAGACAGCGCGCAGGCCATGTGCTTGCTCAGTGAAGTCCTTGTCACTAACATTTACTAGGTGCACCCCCACAGGCAAGACACCATGCCAGGTGTGCTGCGAGGACCAAGCTGCTCCTTTATTCCCCATGAAACATTACTATTTTCATTTTATACATGGGACATCAGAG
>PVHT020004944.1:37459831-37598877 GCA_004024745.2 Catagonus wagneri
AGGGGTCTAATCGGAGCTGTGGCCACTGGCCTGCGCCGCAGCCACAGCAACGCAGGATCCGAGCCGCGTCTGCAACCTACACCACAGCTCACGGCAACGCCGGATCGTTAACCCACTGAGCAAGGGCAGGGATCGAACCCGCAACCTCATGGTTCTTAGTCGGATTCGTTAACCACTGCGCCACGACGGGAACTCCACATCAGAGTTTTGAGAGGTTCATTGTACAAAATTACATAGTCAATAGGCTGGGATCCAACTCAAACCCAGGCCTGTTTACACTAATTAATCAAATGAATTAATTTAGATACACTCACCCCTCGTGTCCATGGGTTCCACATCCATCATTTCAACCAACCACTGATCAAACATATTTGAGGAAAAAAAAAAAACTCACAAAATCCCCCAAAGCTAAATAGCAACTACTGACATAGCACCTACATTGTATTAGGTATTCTAAGTAATCTAGAGGTGATTTAAAGTATACAGGAGGCTGTGCTTAGGTTAAAAGCAAATTCGATGCCATTTTCTATAAGGGACTTGAGCATCTGTGGATTTGGGCTGGGGGCACCTAGAACCAATCCCCAAGGATACAGAGTGACAACTATATTTGCAGCAAAATCAGCAAGATGCTAGGAAGTACTACTGTTGCGAATAAAGCAAAAATAATAAAATTGGTGTATGAAGTCATATTTGATTAGTAATTCTGTTGGAGTTCACGGTAAAATCATGGCTATAGATGAGATTCCTCCACAGAAAGGATTTGTATTCTAATAGTGAAAGACTGATACTAGAGTTCTAATCCACATGACTGCCTCAGAACAATTAAAATGAGAATTAGGGCAAAAATAAAATTACCTCTACAGGAGTTTCTCAAACAAGCCATCAAGAAACATTAAGTATTTTCTAGACAAATGGGACCTAATTAAACTTAAAAGTTTTTGCACAGCAAAGAAAACCATAAACAAAATAAAAGATAACCCACAGGATGGGAGACAGTATCTGCAAATGAGGCAACTGACAAGGGATTAATTTCCAAAATATACAAACATCTCCTGCAATTCAATATCAAAAAAAAACAAACAAACAACCCCATGAAAAAATGGGCAGAAGATTTTTTGCTTCCTCCAAAGACGACACATGGATGGCCAAAAAACACATGAAAAGATGCTTAGCATTACTAATTATTGCAGATATACAAATCAAAACTACTGTGGGTACTACCTGACTCCAGCCAGAATGACCATCATCAAAAGGTCTACAAATAACAAATGCTGGAGAGGGTGTGGTGAAAAAGGAACCCTCCTACACTGTTGGTGGGAATGTACATTGGTGCAACCATTATGGAGAACAGTATGGAGGTTCCTCAGAAAACTAAAAATAGAACTACCAGGCATATCATGACTTAATCTCAATTCTACCACCCCATCAATCATTTGACCTTTTGAACAGTTGTAGTAAAATGTAGCAAAAATGATAAACGTGAGAACTATGCATAATACCCTGTCACGGTAAATGCAATCGCACATTGTAGGAAGCTCAATTTATATAGTTAAAAGATATATCATTTATAGTGGCTCAATGGTTGATTAAACATGGAGCTATGTCTATTATTTTCAAAATATTGGGTGTTAAGACCTTGCTTAGAAATGCAAATTCTGACGCTATTGTTATTTCTGGGAAAACCATATTAAACACACCCCATTTTAATTTTTTTTCCTACCAGTATAATTTGCTGTAACTTTGAATGCCCCTTAAAATGAACTTCTGCAGATGAAAATACCAATAAAATGTGATATCTCTTGTCTTTAATATCTTCTGGAGATGATTTCATTTGCCACCGACTTTTTAAAAATACTTTTTGATGAATGTTATAACCATTTATTCCACTTCACTGTGATTTTCCACTTGGTATATCTTTTTTCCTCCATCTCCTGACCCATCTATCAGATTATGAGTTTGTCACATTTCTCAAGGATGCATTTTATTCACCTTCTATGGAATTATTCACTAAATATTGAGTCTTTTATTTAAAGAGCAGTATACTGAATTCCGAGAGCAACAGCCCCAGCCCTAACATGTGCTCAGCTTACAACAGATGCTAAAAAAAAATTTTATTGAACAAATGGATATTTCTTAACATCAAAAAACTTAACAAAACCTGGAAAGATTTGGATAGATAAATATTGTCAAACATAACATACACCCACTCATAAAAATAAGCAGACATGGGGTGTCGACGATGGGTCAGACAATTCACATAGGAGGGCAGGGGGTATACAGGAAATCTCTGTACATTCTCAATTTTTGCTATGAACTTAAAGCTGCTCTAAAAAATAAACCCTTAATTTAAAAAATAAGTAGACACGGGTGCGGGCCTAAAAAGACAAAAAGACCAAAAATAGAATAAAATAAAAAAATAAGCATAATATTCCAGAATGTTCTACGTAATACAACAAAACTCAAGGCTGGAGTCAAAATAGTCTGCAATATCATAACAGGACACTGAAGATGTTTTAGAATATACATGCTGTTTAACTACTGTGTTTTTAATTTCCTTCACTGGCTCCTCGATTTACTTAAACCTCCATTTATGTCCTACAGTGTCACTCATTTCAACATCTGATTCTTCACTCTGTGAAACGTCCCTCTGCTGCTCACTTGCTATCACTTGGCCTTGGCTGAATCAGTTCCCATGTGTCTGTCTTGTCTCAGCTGCAATAACACTGATGGGCAGCCACAATGATAAATGTGGCCCTTGTCCACTCTTGTTCTGACATCTCTTTACGAATGTTACTTTTCTCATGAAAAATCGTCCACCATCTAATTTTCATGACTACAAAAGGGAAGTCACTCATTCATCACAGACTTACGGCAGAGTCTGGACCAAGAGCTGTTCTTCTATTTCAAAGACAATGTATTATGCTCATGAAGACTACTGACACTGTCACTGTGGTCTCTGTTTCTTTCCTGAGCTGGCCGGACTCTCTCCAGAAACCATTAATTCTTTAACGTGAGGAGCTCAAGAGGATAATTATCCACTCTGTCAGGAGAGCAAATTACTGGCATTATGAGGTTGCTCCCTCAACTTGGCTTTGTTTCCTCTGCCTGTACCCATGGTTCAAAAAAAAAAATTATATATATATATATATATATTATATATATATATATATATATGGATGAATTTCATTTTCTCCATATTTTCCTGACAATCATGGACTTTATAGATTGTTTTGCATATGAAAATATCAGAAATGTGATGCTGTACACAATTTTCTCCATATGCAGTGAAAAAGAGAAACTGCATTATGTGTAATTTTGAATTTCACTTATTTGAAAAGTGAAAACACATTTTATACCACTGCATTCAACACTGCAAACAACATGGTATGTAAAATAGATTAAAGCAGACATCCTTGCTTATACACTTTCTCTCAAAAACTAAACAACTGATGTATCCGAGGTATGATCTCATAACTGATATGAAACAGCAGAAAATGATAGCCAGCTCTTAGTTTCTCAGACTTCAGATAAAGTCTCATATAAAGTAAGTAACTTTCATACACACTAAGGGAAGGAGAAAAAACTTTTAAATCATTTTCAGAATCAGTTGACATATAGAATAATCTAAAGCCACAGAAACCTAATATTAATGTATCAGTTTCAGATTAGGATTTAGACGCAAGGTGCAACGTTGCCATAGTGAATCCTATAAGATAATGTGCAAGAGGAGCCAGGCTGGTGAATAATTGATATGTGTCTAAGATTAGAAAGGCTGCTTGTCCCGGCTGCTCCAATGTGACAGGCACTAGGAAGTCTCAAATGAGCAGGCGATGGGCCTGACAGGACAGCATGCAATTTTACGAGCACAGTTCTATAGTTCTATGCTTTTAACTGCAGAGAAGCACGTTGCAGAGACTGAAGAAGCAGATGGCTTTATGTTAAATTATGCCAGTTATATGACACTGTTAACTATGCAATAAAAAGACAGTAACAAAGGCGCTAGAGAGAGTGCTGCTCTGGGTTCAGGGCATGTCCTTGGCTGCACCTCCCTGCATACTCACAGCTGCTCTGAGGACACTTTACGCCAAGTGCAGAAGTTGTGTCTCAGAGGGATGAACAGCTGGGCTGAGGCTGCCTGGCTGGAACAGAGCACAGGACCCAAGCTTAGGTCTCATCTTCCCTGGGAAAGAAGTCCCTCTTATTAAAATGCTTTAGGGATGTTTTCATGCCAACCCTCAGTTTCAGATAAACAAATGGTACTTTTGATGCATTAAAAACTAAAGCCAGGGAGTTCCCATTGTGGCTCAGAGGTAACAAAACCGACCAGCAGCCATGAGGATGAGGGTTGGATGACTGGCCTCCTCAGTGGGTTAAGGATCCAGCATTGCTGTGAGCTGTGGTGTAGGTCACAGATGCGGCTCGAATCTCTCGTAGCTCTGACTGTGGTGTAGGCTGGCAACTGAAGCTCTGAGTCAACCCCTAGCCTGGCAACTTGCATATGCTGTGGGTGCAGCCCTACAAAAAAAAAAAAAAAAAAAAAAAAAAGGGAAGGAAAGAAAAGAAGACAAACAGAAAGCATAAACCCAGCACCTCCTTCCATCCCAGTTAAACAGAGTTCTGTTCCATTCCCAAAGCAAAGGTATGGAAAGTATCTTTAAGAACGAATTGTCCTCCTTTGACATTTTAGGCAGATCAGGAGATGTGACAAGAAATCCATGTCACAGAGGGATTCATCTTCACCTGCTTCTACATGCTGCACTGTGCTGGTTTGTCACACTCTCAGCTGGGGACAGAAACACGCTGAGCAAGCAAAGATAAGGGGATGGAGAATTAATGATGCACATCCAACCCAAAGTCCTGCCGTTATCACAAGAGATTACAAAGCTGCCAAATCTTATGCCAAGTGTCTGGTTCATATTTAAGCACAGGCAGAGCTGGAAACCTGGCACTGTTGGGTTCCTTTTCATTTAACCTCTTGTCAACTCTGAGCTCTGTCTTAAGGAAATGAATTGCCATATATGATAGTGAGGTTTCCAAATGCTCCGGGCACTGACATGAGGGTCAGCATCAAGGGGGTGGCCTTGGTAGCCTTCCATCGGAATGGACTGGACTCTGCATCAGTGCAGAGCCTGATGCTTGAGTGCCTGGCGCTTAGTAGGCGCTTCACGGTTTGCTCATTTTACAAACATCCGATGGTTTGTTCACTGGTGCCACAGAACCGCCAGGGGGCCAGGGAGCCCACTCTGAGGAATTCCGCCGTTGTGCCACTTTCCTGAGCATTTCAGAGGGCTCTCCGTACTGCATGCCTCCGTGCCCAGGACAGATGGATACCTGCCGCAGACTCGGCCATGCAGATCTCAATCAGGCAGGACCAGGTACCAAAGCACAAGCATAGGCTCTGCACTGGTACATATGTGCGCTCTGAACAGCAGAAACGCTACATTAAAACAGGCAACATTTAAAAATAGCAACCAGAATTATTCCAGTGGCAGTGATGACAGGCCATTTCTCCACTGTCTGCTTATCGCATTCCCGGTTTTCCCTCCTGTCATCTGGCAAGAATTTAAAACTAAGGGTTCCAACATGGCCCCATCAGGCAGGACTGAGTGGTTTGGCTCCAAGGAAAGAAAAAAGCACGTGGAGGTTGTGGAAAGGGTGGCAGAAGCCACGTGGCTGAGGCTGCAGGGACGGAGGTGGCTCGGCAGGAAACAGGCCTCCTGAGCTGCAACCTTCAACCGCCGCTTGAGCGCAGCCCATGATGAGACATGGTCTTCACACAGAGGACACACGGGACACCCGTAAATGGTCGATCTGTGTGTGCGAGCACACACACACACACTCATAATGTAAATATATGTGAGATAAAAGCTTCATGAAAAAATGCTTACTTAGCCTTACTAAGCATAAAGCACTCATACGTTCTTGTGTGTTCTGATCTAGTCTCCCAGTGCTCTATTTCTCTGCCATTAAAGATGCTGATAATGTCCCACCAGTGGGTCCCAATCCACCAAATAGAGAACAGTGCTCAGCAGTGCTCACCTACATTTCTATCTATTGGAGTAACTTCAGATGCTAAGTAGTAGATCGTGGCATTGTTCATCCTTCGTGGAAAAAAGCTTTCTGCATTAAGAGTCTTATACATGTGGGAAAGAAATTTTTTGGCCACGCCCACAGCCTACAGAAGTTCCCAAGCCAGGGACTGAAGCCTCGCCACAGCAGTGACCTGGGAACTCTGAAAATTTCTAAAGTTTTTTGCAAGTATTTACTTATGAAATTTATATCAACAATAAATTCTAAATTAAAAGAGAGGAACAGAAACAAGCGTTAACCTACTTGGAAGAAACTCGTGGCACCCACTCACTCTAAGATTTACCCTCTGTTTACAGGCCATACGATAAGGGTTTCTAGGACGGCACATCTAGGTGGACCCAGGTCCTTGGCGCGTCACCAAAGGAAATAAGGGCGCTTCACCCTCCCAGGTACTTGCCCGCATCTAGAGCTCAGCGTCCCCACGTGGGGTCCAGTGGAGTCCTTATGGATCTAAGTTGCACCCACTCAATTACGTGAAGGCAGAGAGACCTTTTTAAAGACCTGACCCCAGCCCCTTCCTTTTCAGATTCAAAGTTACTAACACTTGTCTGGTGATAGCACCTTGACCAAGGCTAGACAGAAGAAGGGACAGAGGTACCCAAGGGAGGAAGCCTCCAGAAGGTGGGGGGACATGAGGCTGGTGGAACCGTCTCCACACCAAGGGCTGGACACTGAGAGGATACTGGTTCTGTCCGTGATGTGACTTATCCCAGAGCCTGTGCTCCATCAGGGAGATGCTGCATGTGTGGAGAGGACAGCCACGCCACCCAGCTCCTGACCTGGTGGCTCTAAGGAAGATGCATTTCCTCTCGCCTCTGGAGGGACCCCTGCAGCTTGGGTGGCCCAACAGGATCGGCACAGGTGGCAAGGCCACTGTGAGTCAGCACTGGCTCTTCGGGGCCACTTTTCTGTGTCTTCCTGAACTTCAGCGGATGGCAAGCCCATGCGCTGTCCTCAGCCATGGCAGTGAAAGGAGCACCAGGACAGCAGGACCGGCTCTGCCAGAAACTCATCTCCACCCAAGTGCGGGGCACCCAACTCCCTTAGGGAAGGTGGCAAAAGCAAGAACTTATACTCAAGGGGCTCGGGCGGCCGGGCTTCGGGGACACCTTGGTCAGTGGCCTTTCAAACAAGCATAGCACAGAAACTGTTTCCTTCTGGGCTAACAGTATCCAGCTTTCTGCCGCAGGTGCGAGGACATTACAGATTGCCTAGAATCCTTGCTATGCTGATGTGGGAGGACTGGGGGTTGGGGGGCAGCAACATCTGGGCCAGCGGTGGACTTTGCTCCCCAGCAGGCAGCAAGGACACCAAGACTGACTTCAGAGCATGCAGAGGCACCTAGTGGTTTATTGCCGTCACCAAGGGTGGGTGACAGTGGGGTGCTCCCACTGGATGTCCTGTTTAGGGCCATACTTGGAGGCAAAGGGTTGGCACTGCTTGCCCTAGTGAAACTGGACACACCAGTTTCTTTCTTCCTTTTTTCCCTCAGTGGTTCAATCATCAACAAATATTTGCACACAGCTATGAAAAAATACTATGCTGGGATAGGCTAGAAACCAGTGATTATGAAATGGTTACAGAGAAAAACCGAACAATCTTAAGTGATGCATCCAGATGATGTTTAAGGGTGGAACTTGGGGAGTTTCCGTCGTGGCTCAGTGGTTAACGAACCCGACTAGCTTCTAAGCGGACATGGGTTCGATCCCTGGCCTTGCTCAGTGAGTTAAGGATCCAGCGGTGCTGTGAGCTGTGGTGTAGGTCGCAGATGTGGCTTGGATCCCAAGTTGCTGTGGCTGTGATGTAGGACAGTGGCTACAGCTCCAATTTGACCCCTAGCCTGGGAACCTCCATGTGCCAGGGCTCCAGCCCTAAAAAGACAAAAAAAGACCCCCCAAAAAGGGTGGAACTTGGGAGGTAGTCTAGAGTTGGGTTCATCTTCCAAACAGCTCTCTTCCACCACCTAGATCAGTATATGACATTCAAACCCTTCTGGTGTCACAACCCAAGAAATAAGATTAGAGAAAATCAGTCTTGTGGAGGAAGAGAGAGAGAGGGAGGGAGGGAGGAAGAAAGAGAGAGAGTAAGAAAGGGAGCATGCCTCCTTGGCATAAGAAATAGATGAGCAGGTACTTTTCAGAATGTTCTGAAATACATGTGGATACATTTACATAAAAGTAGAACCTCCAAGGACAGGAGACGATGGCAGACCCTTTAAGGTCTGCGCTGTCACAACACGAGATGGGCAGCCCACCACAGAGCACCCGAGGGAGTGTCGACCCTGACACTAGGCAAATATGATGGACGGGTAAGGATCAGAAATCCGAACCAAACAAGGGGAAACTTCTGAGCAGACTGGGATGCTAATGGTTTCCGAGCAGCTCCAGGACAGCAAGGCGTGGGGGGTCCAGGGAAAGGCATGGCAGCTTGCATGACGGTATGTGAGTTACCTGCTTTTGTGAGGAAAACCACAGTGCAACTTTTCTCAGGGAAATCTTTACTTTTCTTTAGGAAATCTGAGCCGGAGAATTTCTAGATTCCCAATTCCAGCCAAGGTGCAGGAGCCCAGAAAGGGCAGATCTGATCAGAAACAACCTTGCTTACCCTTGAGTCTTGTCTGAGGGTGGGGACACCTTACACTGGGGGCCAAGGAAAATATACCAAAGAGTATGAAATGGGCTCTGCCTCCGTGTGCCGGGTTCACAGGAAGCGTGAACACTTTCTATATAAGTGACCACAATAGAATGTTAACACTGGTAACCTCCACCAAAGAAACACAGATCCAGCACTGTGAGAATTTGCTAGAAGGATAAACGACTTCTGGCTGGAGGTGGACACAGGGAGCACTTGGAAGCCAGGAGTTCTGCGGCCAAGAAAGCGTCACACAAAGGCTCAAAGCCTGGGCTTTGGAGCAACAAGCCTGGATCCGAGTCTTGGCTCCTCCATCTCAGCCAGACTCCTGCGAGTTTCAATTCACCAGGCTCCTCGGAGTCTCAGGTGCTGCAGTCGGCAACTGCAGGTAAGGATGACGCACAGAACTCCCCTCAGAACAGAGTTTGGCTCTTGGTCAACATGCTCGATTAATATTAGCTGTTCTTATTGTTATTGGAGAGACCTCGGTTGAGTCTGGCCTCAACGATAAAGATGATTTCGATTTACAGGCACGCAGACCAGCTGCCACGGGCAAAGCTGCGGCAGGAGAGGGTGGGGCGAGGCGTCCTCGTGGTCCCTCACCTCTCCCCTCCGCCCTGTAGCTCTGTTACAGCAAACGCGATGCTATGGCTGGACCGAGAAGTGCTGTGTGTCCTTAAGTGACCTCAGGCAGCTCGCTCAGGCCCGCGTGTGAGTGCGGGGGAGGGGAAAGGATTAGCATAACCCACCCTCTGTGCAGGCTGGCCGCAAGGCTGCAGTGACATTCCTATCTATGGTGGCCACGCAGTCACCCGTCTCCAGGATGGAAGATGTACAGACTCCCGACACAGGCACTGCGCGCTATCTTGGAGCTCAAGCAGGAAACAAGTGCTCATTTGCATAGCATCCCCTAGGAACTTACACATTATGACTCTATTATGCTGGAATCTGACCTAGCAGAGCTGGTTCTCCCCTCTAAAAAGCTATCGGTTTAGAACAAGTGAGTTTAAAAAAAGCAAGAGCCTCTCACATTCCGGAATCATGTTCGTAGAGACTTTCAGTCAAGTTACAGTTCCAAGCCAGTGGGAGGTTTGACAAGGTCACTGTCACTACCGCTTCTGACTAGAAGAGACTCTGCCATGCAGGGACCACATAGTGTGAGTTCAGCCATCGGAGATATGTCAGCTGCTTCTGCGGGACATACAATGTCGGTGTGCGGGAGGTTTGGGGGCTGTGCCCCTGGCATGCAGAAGTTCCTGGCCAGGGTTCGAACCCATGCCACAGCGGTGATCCGAGCCACAGCGGTGACAACACCGGATCCTTAACCTGCTGAACCACCACTGAACTCCCCAGTGTTGGATTAAGGTGGTGGAATCAACAGCCCCTTTCTTTTCCTCCACTTTTCCCCCAAAACCCAGGCCTCGATAATTATCAAAGCAAGTAAGAGCACTTCACAGAGGGCTTTGAAGGCTCTTTGTTCAGCCCCATTCAATTCCTGTTTACTGGGGTCAGCACACAGAGCTGTACTAGGGACACAGACGTGCCAGCGACGGTCTCTGACCTTCTGTGTATTAGAATCTATTTGCAGAGACAACTAAGTACATACAAGAAATTGTTAAATCGCAGTAGTAAGAGCTCAGACCCTGGAGCCAGAGTTCCTGTGCAACATTGCGCTTA
This sequence comes from Catagonus wagneri, assembly GCA_004024745.2. Lineage (NCBI taxonomy): Eukaryota > Metazoa > Chordata > Mammalia > Artiodactyla > Tayassuidae > Catagonus > Catagonus wagneri. The sequence continues at coordinate 37,470,230 of PVHT020004944.1, forward strand.
ATCCTTAATCCTTCTGGGTCTCAGTTTCTCTATCTCTAAAAAGATACAGTTGTTTTACTCCACTCATAAAGACATTGTGAGGATGAACTGAGTCCATGTGCAAAGCACTCAGAACAGAGCGTAATACCAAGTATTAGTGATTAACTGTTGTTATTCCAGCTACAAAGGGGATTACGTTTGAACCTCTCAGTGTGGCATACAGGGCCATTCTGCAGCCTCAGCTCCCGCCCCTACCCCGCGCACACCCGGCTGCTAGCCACATCAGACCTCCGCCGCGGCTTTTATCTTCCTCACCTTAAAGCGAAATGGCTTCAGAGGCAAATCAACCTGGGTTCAAATCCCAGTGCCGTCACTGGATAACACACTTAACTAGCACTTATCCTACAAAATCAAACTAGCTGTTTATTTATTGTCTCCCCAAGTTGACTCTGAGCCACAGTGAGGCAGACACTTGTGTTTAATTCATTTTTGTGCCCCGGACTGCCTGGCACATGACATTTGCTCAGTAAATGTCTGCTGAATGAATGAATAGTCTGTTGATAGTGGAAGGATGATCAGAGAGACAAGGAAGCACAGGGCCATGAGGGGACAGCCCGGATGACGGGATAGGGGAGTTTGAGGACTAACATGTGGATGCAAAGTGAGAGGCATGTCACCCACAGTGGCAGATACTGGACTTAGGATCAGGATTCAAAACCGGGGCAATGGAGAGACAATGAAAGCTTTTGACTGGGCGATAAGTAATGAGAACCTAAGCCAAGCTAGAGGGCTGACTGTAGGAGGGGAAACGGAGGGCCAGGTCTAGGAAGCCCTGATGAGGTAGACTTTGAAGATTTTAGTAATTTTGAAGACTTAGTAATTTGAAGGATTTGGAAAACAAGTTGGAGGTATTAATGGTGAAGTGAGAGTGGTCTCGGGGAAAAGTTAACAGAAAAGATGTAGAGTCATTTTCACAATAAATATGTTTCGGTTGTAATTCAGTTTTCAAAAACGTTTCTTCTATTTATAAAAAACAAAAACAAAATGGAGTTCCCATCATGGCCCAGTGGAAACAAATCCAACTAGGAACCATGAGGTTGCGGGTTCGATCCCTGGCCTCGCTCAGTGGGTTAAGGATCCAGTGTTGCCATAAGCTGTGGTGTAGGACGCAGATGTAGCTCAGATCCTGCGTTTGCTGTGAGCTGTGGTGTAGGCCAGCAGCTGCAGTTCCAATTTGACCCCTAGCCTAGGAAACTCCATATGCCACGGGTGCCGCCCTATAAAAAAAAAAACAAAAAAAAATGCATTTTTACTGTAGGAAATCTGGAATAGGCAGAAAAGTAAAAAGAAAACTGAAATTGTCTGTAATCTGGCCACCTAGAGATAACTGTTTCTAACATACTGCCAACTGTCATGCAATCCCTTGTCTGTGCATACATATGTATTTACCATGTTAACATTTTGGTACATAATTGTGCATATTCACACAATTACACATTCTATAACTGTGTACAATTCACACTGAACACTTTAATAAATCTCCTTTGGACTCCTGATTTTTAATATCATTAATGAACCATAATTTATGTAAATAAATATCCTTGTTCATCCGGGTTCTCTTCAGTTTTTCAACCCTACAAATAATACTGCAGTGACCACCCTGACACATAAAACTTTCCTATTATTTCTAATTACTTCCTTAGAAGAGATTTTGAGTCAATGTGTTTGTTCACATTTAAAGTTCTTAGTATCTGCTTCTAAACAGCTTTCCAGAATGACTGTATCAACTTACACTCTTCTCCAGCAGGATACGAACTGAAGGTTATCATATAAAAAACATCTGCCAAGCTAAGAATAGAAATAGTCTTCATCTTATTTAACTTTGCATCCCTTAATATCCAGAGATAATGACTTTTTCACACTAATTGGCCACCTACATGTCTTCCTTTGTAAAGAAAAATCACATCCTTACTCATGTTCCACGTCCATGATTTTATTAGGATGGTGAAGTTTTTTACAACTGATAAGAGAGATTTATTTATGTGCTAACCCTTTGGCTATCATATTTATTTCAAATATTTTTCTAACATGTTGCTTAACTTTTACATTTCTGATATGTAGAAATTATTTGCAGTTAAATTTATCAGTGCAGTTAAATTTATTAATTTTTCTTCTGCAATTTTTCCATTGCATTTATACCTTAACAGAGTTTCCCCAAACTAACTTTTCATCCATATTTTTCTTCTTGATTTTTATGCCTTTGTTTTCCGCATTCAACTCTATTCATCAGTCCTGAATTTATTTTAGTGCACAATGTGACTGAAAGCTCTCTGAACAATGGGAAGAATCGATCTGTAAGTAGCAACGTGCAAGGCATTTAGCTGTGTTCATTTCTGAAACAGAAGAGTGGATAAATCAGGGCATCTATGATTCAGAACTGGTATAGAATCTTGTTTACTTTCTTGGCTTCAAGATAACGTCGTCTTCAACAATGAGAGGCGATACCGCATGAGGCAGAAAAGGGAGAGCTTGCTTTCCTAATAAAGCGAATCTCTAGAGAAGGGAAATACCAAAATGCAGACACTTTCTTCTCTAATTGCTGAAACCTTGCTGCTATGAGCAACAGACATTCACAGAGCTCCCAAGCCGGTCCAGGTCACCTGAAGATGCTGCACCTCGAGGTGGGGGCCGCACCTTAAGACTAGACATCCTATTGCACACTATTCTCTCCCCACCTCACTTTACTCTGAGGGCACGGGAGGAAGAATCTGACTCCAAGGGCATTTGGGCACAAGGAAGATTGCTGTGAGTTAAAATCATCATCATCACCAAGACAGCAACAAAGTAAAACAAACTGGCTCAGTGACTGAGGCAAACTGTGACATTCAGTCGGCCGGTTTAACTGAACTGGGGGAATGATGAGGTTGGGGCATCAGCTCAACCAGGATCTGACACATCTGCTACCCTACCAGCAAGTGTCCATATCAATAACACATTAAAGTCCCAGAGAATAATGAATTCAGCCCAGATGAATCCGGTGTATACACTTTTCCCATATAGATTTCATCTCATCAGCCTAAACTTTCCTGGGAAGTTGTTTCCAGGGAGACAGCACTACACGTGTGGGAAAAGAGGCACCAAGATAGCAAACGAATTCTCAAAATCTAGGTCTTCTGCTTCCCAGCTTGACTACTGCGGCACCTCAAAAATACTACTGAGAATCTGGGATAGTCTTTAAAGCTCCAGAATAGAATATTGCGACCCTGGATAAATCATTCAACCTTCCTGAGCTTTTTTTTTTTTTTTTTTTTAAAGTATGGTTTAAATTATATCACAGCAAAGTATCTACAAAACAAAATTTAACACGTTAACCAGTTCAGTGGTATTGAGTATATTCACATTGTTGTGTAACCATCACCACCACCCATCTACAGAACTCTTTGCATGGCACAAAACTGAAACTCTGTACCCATTAAACAGTAACTCACCACTGCCCCTGCCTCCCAGCCTCTGGTGACCACAGTTCCAACTCCTGTCTGAGTCTGACTACTCTAGATACTTCATATAAAGTGGAATCATGCAGTATTTGTCCTTTTGAGATTGGCATATTTCACTCAGCACCATGTCTTCAAGTTTCACCCACAGTGCAGCATGTGATATGGTTTCTTTCCTTTTTCAAGGGTGAATAATTTTCCATTGTATGTACTATGACATTTTTTTCTAGCTATTCATACTGATGGACAGTTGAGCTGCTTCCACCTTTTGGCTAGTGAAAATAATTTGGCTGTAAACGTGAGTGTGCAAATATCTCTCTGTGTCTTTGCTTTCAATTTTGGGGGATATATATCCAGAAATGGAATTGCTGGATGATATGGTAAATTCTATTTTTAATTTTTTGAGGAAGCTCCAAACTGTTTTCCACAGTGGATGCAACATTTTACATCCCCACCAGCAGTGCACAAGAGTGCCAATTTTTCCACATCTTTACCAATACTTCCCCCTTGGTTTTTAAGTTATCTACATATTTATTCATTCGGTGAATATTTGTACAAAGCCTGCTACACACCAGATGCTGGATACAAGACAGATTCTGCCTGCCCCTTAAGAGGCCTGCAATCTGACATGGCACAAGGATGCTGAACAAACATCGGGTGAGATGAACTTTTCTAAAAAAGGGGGAGAGTGCTGTCACTTAGAGCCATGAAGGGTTTTATCCCAGAGGCTTTCTGGCTCTAGGTGCTAAGAGCACAGGTGATTCTCTTTCCTGAAGGTGCCTGAATTAAATTGGGCAGCCATTGAACAGATGCTAATGTGGCATAGAGTCCATTCACTTAAAAATATGTTCAAAGACATTTGCATTTGTGAAAGCCAAATCCTTTATCATCCTTAACCAAACTAACACTGCATGTTGGATGAGCCAGAGACCCTGATTTAAAAGATGAAATGCTAGGAATGGAGGCCACAGACTGGCAACCTGAGAGCCAGACCCATAGGATGTTTTAAAACTTCTGAATTAAAAATGATGAGGTTTCCAACAGGACTCTGAATTTCTGGCTTCCCTGAGGGGAAAAAATTAGCAAAAAAAAAAAAAAAACAGAACAGCTGGCAGCACTAGGGTTATAGAAGGAACGGGCTGGGCTGAGACCAGCTCGGCCCATTCTAGAAAAATCGCAGCTGGTCTCAGGCCCCATTTGGCCTCTTTCTCCGTTTTTCTTACATTTTCACTCCTATCAGCCTTTGGTCTAGAGCTGTGCTGTCCAGGACGGTAGCCACTAACCATGTGTAGCTACTAGGACAGGAGATGAAGGGCATCTGAATTTAAGATGTGCTGCAAGCATTAAACACACACCGGGTGTCAAAAGAGGGGAAAAAAATGGAACTTATCCCATAATACTTTTATGTCGATTACATGTTGAAATGATAAATTTTTTTACTTGTTTTAATGGGTCCACAGGACATTTAAAATGACCTATGTCGCTCACATTAAATGCCTTTCCCAGCAGAGAATATGTCTGTAACTTCTCTCCCTACAGGGAACTGCCATGTGAATTTTGTCACATTAATTCCTTGCAAAGCGTAACTGCGCATGCTCTGTATTGAGCAAGAAGACAACCCCAAGGTGGAAGTAATTGCTGGTTTATATAAATCACAGTGTACAGAAAAAATCTGAAGTTATGGCTCTTCTATCACCTTCAAACGTATTTACCCCTCTCCACACCAAACCACCGCCCTGAGACTTGGTTAGCAATCCAATACTGGACTCCTATTTTCCTTGACCTAAGGTACTTCTAGTAACTCACCAGGTAAATTGCTCATGTTTGTTTTCATCATTTACACACTTTAAAATTAAACCTAATCCATTCATGCAAACCCTTCTCATAATTCTTTTTGCAAAAGGCTTAAAGGCTGTTGGCATACTTAGCATTTCATAAAGGCCATTAGTTTATGATTTTATCAGATTAACTGCCTTTTAAAGTCTTTTAATTAAATAAGTGACTGTTAAAATTAATTCCCAAAAGGTATGGGACAAAATGATTCTAAGCCAAGGCCAAGGGAATCCTTTTATCTCACTTCTCTTTTCCGGGGCAAAGATACCACCCAAATTCCTACTCTTTTCTCATCAAATAAGATGTATTAAAATTAAGTAAGAGTCTGACTTTAGATGCGTAGAATACATAGACAGGTCAGGAGAAACTCAGGCTTCCAGATGTCACACAACACACAGAGGAAAGTGAACACTGAGGAAATTATGGGTCAGTTAGGGGACAACTGAACAAGGAAAACACAGTTCGGAAGCGAAACTATATTCTGGACTGCACTTTGCAGTTTGCACATGTGCACTGATGCACTTCGTCCGGTAACCGCACGACCTCCCAGCCTCTTCCCCAGTGTAACTCCTACAGAATTGCCGGGCGGGGTAGCCAACTTCAATACTTCAACAGAAGTTTAAGCCTTTTTTGTCTTCCTTTTTTCTTCTGCTCTCCCTCCTTCTTCTCCATGAATTATTTCTACGGAAGGATCACCCTATACAGGTCTGATCTCGAGGAAGTCAGTGATTAAATTACAGATTCCCGGGGTGCACACCGACGCCTTGTTTCCAGCATGTGTGAAGCAACCATTCGCAGTTGTTTCCGTTTGGGTCAGGGAACACGACAGGACATGCTTTATAAAATGGGGAAGAGGACAGATGACATCCTGGCACAGAGCCAGCAAGGCCTGGCTGTTAACAGAAGTTTCAGCCAACCACGAGTGAAAAAAAAAATCCACTAGTTTATCACAGGCTGGAGGGAAAACTCTGTTACTTTAAAACTCCACCACTCTTCCAAGATAAAAGTGTGGAATAAACATAGTGTGTTCAAGGCATCCGTGCTTACGAGTTCCCTGACATCTTTAAAAATACCTCAATTTTTCCATCTCTTGAATACTTTTTTCTAAAGTCTATAGGCCAGAGCATAGTTACACCAACTTAGCTTCTGTCTCTGCTTAATTCCACTCACTGAAACTGAGCACTTAGAATTCAGTGCATCTCGCAGATTAAAGGAAGGCTTTATAGAAATCACATTTAACATTAGTAGTGATGAAATTAGCAAGACGAGGCCCTTGCACGTGGCAGGAACTCTGTTCGGTCTTCCCATGCATTTCAATAAGAATGATGTTTATGTCTCCCTAGACAGCAGAGAGAAATATTGTCCGCACCTCTAAACACATACAAGCTCACTGAACATGAAGCTGAGAAGGAAGCACCCCATTTCTTTCTGAACTCAACCATCAGAAGAGCTGACTGTTTTCTGAAACACGAAGCTGGCAGTAACACAAGAAAACCTTTTCTCTTCATTTTAAAAAGAAGACGTATTCACAGCTGCCTGCTCCCACCAGACACTTGGAATAGATTCTAAAGTTTGCTGCCTTAAGGTTCTAATTGACTCTCGTCTGTGCCCTCACCAGCTCGACATGTGAGCCTTCGCCCACAACTCAGTCAGAAGTGCTACTCCTGAGTGAGGCTGGGCTTTATTGGTCCTGTCCTAGAGTGACTCCTGACTTTGAGTAGTGAGAAGTTCTATGAACACACAGAATTACCTGCAGCAGAACAATACTCACCAGACTGGCTGGGGATATGCTTGAAGAATATTAATTACTCAGATATGAGTGTTTCAGATGCATGCAATCATGTTTTAAGGCAATGTTCAGAAATAACTTACTACATCAACCTACCATACTATAATGACATTGTATAGATATTACATCACATATATCTTTAATTTGAAGGCAAATCTCTAGACTCCCCTGACAAACAGGTACAGATTCAGAAACAGTCATCATGGCATCAAAGATAAGCTCTGATGCACATGAATACTGGCTTCTCAGAGCTTAAGTTCCCAATAGGCACAGGGGGTTTTCTCATCAAATGAATTCAATTCCATGGTAATCTGGAAATTCCAGATTTAGTTCAAAACACCTCACATTTGAACCACGGGCTCCTAGGGAAATTACGTTTCAAAGTTAAACCCAACCTCAGGATGGCAGCTTGCTGCTAGGGTTCTACGGCAATGTCCACACTCTTAGGCTCCTGGGCCTGAGGCCAACAATTAAATTCACATACAAAAAGAAAATCACTTGAAAAGCTTCCCAATACCTTCATTTTTAAAAAAGAAAAACTACTAAAGAAAAAGTAAATATATATATATAAAATACACACACACACACACACACATACATACACATATATAATCACAGAGAGTCCTTTTTAAATAGATATACACCGGAATACTGTACACACAGGACCAGGTCTCTGCATAGGCTGAGAGCATCATATTTCGGGGGTAGCTATCACGACGTCAGGATCCCAGATTCCTCTTCCACTCTGATCCACATCTAAGGGTAATGCTAGTGCTCTTTATCTAACGTAGCTTCACATTTCCGCTGCGCCTCAATTCCATCTGTTACTTAATCTGCAGTCAGTTAGACTACACTGAAGCTCAAGGTACGGGTCTATTGGGCAGTATGTCCAGGCATCAGTCATGGTTCTGAATTGACACAGTGTAGTTTGCAGATTGTTTTAGCTGAATCCACACTTCACTTAGCAAAGACAGAGACCTCAATGCAAACAAGCTATCAAACTGAATTTGTAAGGATCTCCCTTACGATACCTTAATAAATCAAACAACCGTTAAAATGTATTTTTAAAAATCTCCCGAGAAACTTAAAGTAAAGGGCTAGTCCCACACGAATGAATCTCAGATGCACAAGCACTAAGGACCCACGTGACTCAGCCTTTTCCACGCATGCCTATGTGGCATTTGTTGACCTTTTGCTTGAAACCCAGAATTTTGTTTAATCCTCTGAGCTTTGGATCAAAAGCCACGCCTTAGATTAAGTAATGGCTGAATACTATTTAAAAATAGTCAGGGCCGATTCCCAAAATAGGAATTTTCCATCTGTCTGGAAACAAAAGGTCCCTGTAGGTTCCCTAGATTGGCAAGGGAAAAATGAGTGTATCTCTGAGTTAAAATTTCAAGTGAATTTTCATTCTGCCCCCATTCTGAATTTTTCTAGGATGCCACTGAAGCAGAAATTTCAAAAGCCTGCACAACAATTTATTTGTGGAGTAAGAGGGGGGAAAGAAAAATCTTCATTTGAATGCCAAGGATTAGAATGCAATCAGTTGGTTGTCATTTAATATATCTTAAGTTCTATTAATGAGTAGCCACCTAGGGTAAGGATCTCAGAACTGAACCAGAAGCTACAGATTCACATTCCTACCTAATGACATAAGGCAGGCACATGCGCATCTATAACGTTCAACTTAGATAATGCTGCAGAATCATCAAGGCCCTGACACATCTCAAAGGATACAGAGTAATTAAATTAAAAAGATAAGAAAGTATGGGAAACGATTTACTACCTTCATATCATCAATTATGAACGTCACTTTCTCAAACTAATTTTCATAAAAGCCTCTTTTGAACTAAATGGCTTGTCCTGCCTAACACACACTTTTTTTTTTTTCTCCCCTTTAACAGAAACCTCTAGCACCGTCTATGATAATCACTATTTTCTTTCCTGGTGCTTTGCTAAATTTTTAGGTTGAGGTTTTTTCTTTAATCTGTCTCTTGTTGGTCTTAAAGTCAATATTTGGTTTCTTATGAACAATGCTAATTGCCTCGATTCTCCTTTTGTCCTCATCCAACCAGGAGTAGATTCTTTTCAGCTGAGACTTTCCTCGCCCTTGCATCTCTCTCCTGTCTTAATGACACTGTCCTTCTCAGGATTTTCTGATAATCTTTCTGAGTGCAGTTTCAAGGCAGGTCATGCATAAGCTTAAACTCAATAGAAAGCTCATATTTCAGAACCTAAAGGAACTCGTGGTCTAAAGACTAAACAGAGAACCAGAATCCACTCTAGTGGATATTCTATGAAATAATCAAAACACAAAGTAAAAAGAACCCACCACAGAACGTCCTACCTGGAATGCAGACGGAGCATCCGTTTCAAAAACTTCTTGGGGAACTCCAGGTTGCTGGATGGTGGTAAATACTAAATGATATTCCGAACCTTTCAACCTCACTTGCAAGTTTAATGTAGACATAGCCTTGAAGACTTTGCTTTTTCCTGCTTGTGTTAACTTTTCAGAAAAAAAAAATGATTCTACTGTGGGTCTACCACCCACCCTTTTTCTTGATCACCTGCACTCAAGTTCTGTCATCTGCCCGATGTGTGTAGGTCTCCAATCTGACTATCCACCCCGGATAGGTGTCTTTACTCTGTGGAATCTTAAATGCCGGTTATCTCTGCGGCATCTTCTTTGTGGCAGCTCATCAGCAATTCAAATGTAACTTGACCAAGATTGTCGTCTAAAACTTCGCAGGACTTTCCCCAGTGCTGCTCAGCTTTGTCATCTGACACTTGCCCTCTAGCATCTTTCTCTACTCCACTCTGGTGGACTTGCCCCTTCTGGTCGCAGAGCCTCTTGTTCAATCTTATTACAGGTTTGACGACATTCTTAAATAACTTGTCTTTTTTTTTTTGGAACCCGTAAAAAAGAGGGGTCCCACTTTTCTCTTTAGAATTATGTGAGCACCCTAGGGGTACGAGGTCCATGCAACCCCAAGTTTAATTGGCAGGCTGAAATGATTTTTCCATCCTTAGGTTTATTGCGTGTATTATTGTCCAATTACACAGAACAAGAGAAAAAGCACTTGACTCTGCAGCAGACATGAGGCAATGTGTGTCACACTTTTCATTTGATGTTTATCACTCTAACTGAAGCAGCAAGCCATAGTCTACTACACAATGAGACTTCACTGCCCCCGGTTTTACTGAGACATAATTGACATATAACTTATAATATATAACTTATAATTGTATAAGTTTAGGCTGTACGGTGGAGTGATTTAAGTACACATCACAAAATGACTAAATTCTTCAAGTGTGTAAGGCTCTTAGAATTCATTTATTCCAATCCTCTTGTTTTACAAGGAAACAGAAAGTCCCAGGGCTGCCTCCTCACCGGGACCACAAAGCCAGGTGCGGGCAGCGATGAGATTAGCATCCAGTGCTGCTTCCCGGGGAGGCCTGTCCGGGTTCTGGTACCCACCTCCCCTCCTTGCTTCAGTTATGACATTGCTGCTCTTTCCCTTGCAGTTTTGAATCATCGTCTTTGTCTCTTTGTTTTTTTTCCTTTCCTTTTTGTTTTTAGATCTGGCAATTTTTCTGACTCAGGAGACAGGTGCCTGGGCAAAGAGAGATACCTGGGTGGCCTGGAAAGAGCAATCTGGTGCCTTTTTTATTCTCAGGTCTTGCTCATGGGGAGGCTGCACCGGTTAGGCATTTTTCGGTTGCTGCTGTCATTGTTTTATTTCTCGGTTGCTGGACTCTTAAACCACTTTCTGTCATCACCTGCAGACACGCCTGCTCCCTTTCCCTGTATTTCCTCTGCTCAGGATACAATCTGAGAAGACAGTCTTCTCATCACTTTGACCATATTTCACAGACAACATTCTGTGTTGATTTAATCATCTTAGTTCCGTGATCCACAACCTGGAAACTTCTCTTCTGTGTGTAACTGACCCTTCTTGTTTTCCTCACAAAGGTTCCCTCCCTTTCCCCTTCAGCACGGTCATTACTGAGCCCAGGAGTATAGGACAGATTATCTTCCTCCTTCTCCCCCAGGTGGGACCACTGAGCTTCCAGCTGCATCTCCCTCACTTCATAAATCAGTTTCCGTTTCGTTCAGTCACTTGAACTTTTTATCATGTTTCTCCTTTTGCATCAAATTGACCTTCTCATTTTTAGTTTCAAGGTGTAGCATTTATTCTTCACTTGTGAATCATCTGCTGTTTCACTCAAAGTCACACTCCTTCCCAAAGCTTTTCTCCCTCTGCTTCCCCTACTGGTAACATTCCGAGGTTATATTTGGACCACATTTCTGCTTTGATGGTGATGTCGACTCTTTGGGTAGGGGTTTATCTTTCACTTGCCTGCTTCAGCACCTCCTGGGTATTCTTTTTTTCATTTATAATGATTTTTATTTTTTCCATTATAGCTCCTCGGTATTTTAAATAAGATACATATATTCTCAATCTCTGTAGACAGGGACATGGCTTCTAAGCCATCCCTACAGGAACAGGAATGGGGTGAATATAAGGATGCTGGTGGCTGGGACATGACCTCAGCTCCGATGGGGCCATGCGTGTACAGAGCTGGGCTAACTCTGGCTCCATGGGCAGCTTCCTGGTCTACCTGCCCACTATACCAAGGTATGTGGCCCAGCTTCCCACCTGCAGAAGGTCCTTAGTTAACATGTGCTGGTGCTCATGGGAGGATCTCTAACTGCACCTCCACACTCAGAGTGTAACTAACCACTCCACCCTTTAAGCCGCCACTGAAACAACATTTTAATTCTATTATTGGTTCCCAATACATGCAAATGGCATCTTCTTCTCCTTCCCAAACCTGAACTCTTTGAGAGTCTCACTCCTATTTGGAACCTCATAGTTGGGGCTGACCAAGTGATTAACAAATAAGACTTCTCCTTCCCTGAAACAGCTACTTTGGTCTCAACCCTGAGCCTTGAGGCACAATTTCCATTTTATAATATTGACTTTATGAATAAATACACGGCATGATAAATTATTAGAGAAATCAGAATACCCGGGGCTTACATTTTCACGGGTGAGATGTGCTTTAGGAGATTTGTGCCACATACCTCCCATGATTAGAGAGTATCTGAAGCCTTTTTGCAAGCGTAGCAGTTGGCTTGGGAAGGGGAGATAGGAAAGTCTGTACATGAATGCAGCAATTCCTCTTTCTTCCTCTGACAGGTGGGCCAGCCAAGCAGAGGCACACTGATCAGCACTGGGCCACGTGAGTTCAGTGTGACCAGTTACACCTCCATCACGTCTGCAGCCCTTCAACCGCTCCATCAAGACCGAACACTCAGAGAAAAGGCAGACTCCAGAAATGGCAACAAGAAGCTTGCACGAGGTGGTAGGGAAGGAAAAGGCCAGGAATTAGGCTGCTTGGCCCAGGGGAAAAATCCAAAATAAATGTCAACATCTGGTCTTGGTTTCGGCTGTGGGCAACCAGAACTTATTTAAGAGTTTTCGCCCTCACGTCCTGAGCCAGCTCACCCTCTCCCAATCACCAAACTGGCACTTTGCTTTCTTCCATCACCCTCTCCTGCTTTCCCTTCCAGGAATATGAGCTGCCCAGTCATACTCTTTAGATGCTGGAAGCTGCCTTTTAAGCCCCAGATCAGTATTTGATCTTCCAGGAGCAATGTGAATGCCTGTTGAATGAACAAAGGTTGAGTAGGTGCCGTAATAACAGCAAACACTTGGAGAGCACTTCCTAACTTGCCAGATTTATAAATATTAGCTCATTTAATTCTTCTTAATACAGACACTGTTCTTTCCTCCATTTTATGGATGAGGAAATTGAAGCACAGACGGGTTAAAGAACCAGCTTTGGACCACACAACCCAGACAGTCTGGTTCTGGAATGTATGTTCCTATGTTGTGTCTTTGTTCTATAGATTTTAAGTAAAAATAATAATTCTTTAAAGTAAAATGATCCCCTTGCCTGAAAAAGGAAAATAAATGTACCTCTGTGGATGAAGAAGAAAACTACTCAAATACTAAAATAGAGCTTTATAGAATTTCTAGGCATGAAATTCTATGAAAAAAATATATTGGCAACAGCCTTAAAATAGCCCAGTTGTGCTCTCTACTGCATAGACTTCCTTTTTTTAAAATTAGATTTTATTCTTTTTTAGTGCCAAACTAAATTTTAAAATGAAAATGTTTACATTATTTGCACTAATCATCATTGGTTTGCATACTTTAATAGAACCTACAAAAAACACAGTTATAAACGTAGCTTTGAAATATTTCAGATATTTTAATAGTGTGAGCTATCAAATAGCTTACATCTGATGTCATATTTTCGAAGTGTCATGTAAGAATATTCATTATTTTACTAGAAAAGTTATTTTTCCTAAATATAAATAAATAATCTCTTGATCATTATATCTAAAATACAATTGAAAAATAATGCTTAAAAATATTTTAAATAATGACTCTTAAGCCTCCCTGACCAAGAGCCACAGTAAAAAATAGATATTATATTACAATCCAGTACCAGCATAGGTACACAGTTACATGTGTATAAAAATTTGTTTTGCAAAATATTTAACTCTACATGACACACTTTGATATTTCTAGTTTATTTAATTTTTTTTAAAAATAGCTGGTTTTGGAGTTCCCTTCGTGGCTCAGTGGTTAACGAATCCGACCAAGAACCATGAGGTTGCGGGTTCGATCCCTGGCCTTGCTCAGTGGGTTAAGGATCCGGCGTTGCCGTGAGCTGTGGTGTAGGTTGCAGACGCGGCTCGGATCCCGCGTTGCTGTGGCTGTGGCGAAGGCCGGCAGCTACAGCTCCTGTTAGACCCCTAGCCTGGGAACCTCCATATGCCGCGGGTGTGGCTCCACATAAAGGCAAAAAGACACACACACACAAAAAAAGCTGGTTTTGAATCACTAAATTGATTTTCTGATCCACGGATGGGTCATTAATGGCTCATTAATTTTCAAGACGAAAGATGTGGAATCTACAGTTCACAACTTCCTCGGTTCACCCCTGGAAACAGTACGTTACTTGGAGAAGCTTACTGGTAGGTCCATAAAATACTGTTGCCTCAAGCAGCCAGGAAAGGTACCAAGTCAGTGTGGGATGCACTTAGCCCATTTTCCTGGGACGGTGGCCTCCTGATTAATTACTTTGTAAATCACTCATTAAAACTTGGCTTTGCAAAGTTAGCCCTTGGTCCAGTTGTTGCTGCCAGATTTCCTGTTTACACTGAACTCAGTGTTTCAGGTTATTGTCCCCACTGGAAAGTGCTTTAGACATGGAAAAAGGATGAATTAAAGCAAGAAACCAGACTCCTAGCATCATTTCATGGTGCATCCTGGCAAAGAATTAGTGAACACTAAGTAACTGTGGGTGAGTTCTAGGAGCCTGTTGCAGACATGAGCTGAGCAAAATAATTCTATGGCAAATGGTCCAAAAGGTTTGATATAGTGTAATTAGTCTGCACAGGTTTCTCCTGGCAGTCATTGACAGCACAGCCCTCTGGGAACTTCAGACGTCTCTTGGAGAGGTTCAGGATGAACATTTGCATACTCCTCAACTAAGAGGCATGGTAAAGCATTCTAGCAAGGATACTGACATACATTTTGCCCTTCCATAATCATATTTCTGCCCCAAATCATGTGGATATAGATACCCACTTCAATTAAACTGGCCACCCCAGGCACACTTATTTTCCTAATTTTAGAGTTAAGCAAAGTGGCAATCAAAAAGCCAACTCTTAGTTTTGATTTTTTTCCTATTGTTTTTTTAATTTTCTATTTCATTTATTTCTACTCTAATATTTGCTACTTCCTTCTGCTAAATTTGGGCTTATCTTGTTCTTTTTCTCGCACCTTGAGGTGTAAAGTTATATTCTTTGAGATCTTTCTTTTTTATCCTTTTTTAATTTTTTTTCCATTATAGCTGGTTTACAGCATTCTGTCGATTTTCTCCTGCACAGCAAGGTGACCCAGTTACACATACATGTACACATTCTTTTTTCTCACATTATCATGCTCCATCACAAATGACCAGACATTGTTCCCAGTGCTATACAGCAGGATCTCATTGCTTATCCTCCTTTTTAAATGTAAATGTTTATTGCCATACACTTCCCTCTTTTTTCTGTTTTTGCTGCATCCCATAAGTTTTGGTATTTTTTTTTCATTTTCATTTTCATTTGTCTAATTTCCTTTTTGACTTTTTTAACCTAATGTTTGTTCAAGAACATGTTGTCGTTTAATTTTCACACACCAGTATGCTTTCCAGTTAGTTTTTGAAAAAATAAGCAAAATCAACAAACCGCTAGTAAGACTAAGATTAAAAAAAAAAAACAGACCCAAATAAAATCAGAAATGAAAGAGGAGTCATTACAGCTGGTGCTACAGAAATAAGAAGGATCATGAAGGAATACTATGAACATTTATATACTAACAAACTGGAAAACTCAGAAGAAATGGGTAAATTTCTAGAAATACACAATACACCAAGGCTAAATAATGAAGCCATGGAAAGTGTGAACAGGCTCATAATTAGCATAGAGACTGAATCAGTGATCAAAATTCCCCCCCCCCGAAAAAAAATTCTAGAACCACATGGTTTCATGGTGGATCCTACCAAACAATTAAAGAATTATTGCCAATCCTTTGCAAAATCTTTTGAAGAAATAGAAGAGGAGTGAACACTTCCAAACATCTTATGAAGCTAGCATTAACCTGATACCAAAACCAAAGACACCACAAGAAAACTACAGTCAATATCTCTGACAAATATGTTGCAAAATTCCTCATCAAAATACTAGCATATCCAAGCCAACACCACATGAGAAGGATTGAACATCACAACCAAGTGAGATTTATCCCTAGAATGAAAGGAGGTTTCAACATGTGAAAATCCATTAATGTGATATACCATGTTAACAGAATAATGGATAAAAATTACAATCGTCTCAACAGATGCAGAGAAAGCATCTCACAAAATCCAACAGCTTTTCATGGCAAGAATTCTAAGCAAACTAGAAACAGAGGGAAAGCACTTCAACATAATGAAGACTAATTATGAAAAGCCCGCAGGCAACATTATACTTAATGGTGAAAAACTGAAAGCTTTTCCTTAAGATCAAAAAGCTTCTTCACAGTGGAGGAAACAATCAACAGAATAAAAAGGAAACGTACGGAATGGGAGAAAATATTTGCAAGCCACCTATCTGACAAGGAATTAATCTCCAAAATACATAAGGAACTCCTATGGCTCTTTAAAAATGGGTTAAGGACAGGCATTCCTGCTGTGACACCGTGGGTTAAGGACCAAGCGTTGGTAGATGTAGCATAGGTCATGGATGTGGCTCAGATTCAGTCCCTGGCCTGGGAACTTCCATATCCCTCAGGTATAGCCAAAAAAGGAAAAGAGGGGGGCACTAAGGACTTAAATAGACATTTTTCCAAGGAAGACATATAAATGCCCAAGATATACATGAAAAATGTTCAGTGTCATTAACATCAGGGAAATGCAAATCAAAACCACAGTGAGATCACGTCACACCTATCAAGATGGTTATTACCAAAGAAACAAGAGAGAACAAGTGTTAGCAAGGATGTGGAGAAATTGAAACCCTTGCATTCTATTGGTGGGAATGCATAATGGTACAACTGCTTGGAAAACAGTATGGAGCTTTCTCTTAAAAAAATTAAACATAAAACTACCATTTCAGCAATCCCATTTCTGGGCATTTCTCCAAAACAATTTAAATCAAAACCTTAAAGAGATATTAGCACTGCCATGTTCACTGCATACTACTCATAACAGCCGAATGTGCAAATAACCTAGGTGTTCATCGACAGATGAGTGGATAAAGAAAATATTGCAGTCACAGACAGTGGAATATCACCTTTTAAATAGAAGAGGATTCTGCAATACACGCCAACATGGAAGAACCTTGCTAAATGAAATAAGCCAATCACATAAGCACAAACACTGCATGTTCCACACGTACGAGAGATCTGAATCACTCGAATTCTTAGAACTAGAGTGGAATGATGGTTGCCAGGAGCTGGGGGTGGAGGAAATGGGGAGTTACCAGTCATTTGACATAAAGGTTCAATTAAGAAAGATAAATAAGTTCTGGAGGTCTTCTGTACAACACCATACCTACAGTCAACAATACTGTATTAAGTGTACTGCACACTAAAATTTTTGTTAAAAGGGTAGCCCTGATGTTAGTTGTTCTACCCACAGTTTAAAAATGCAGAGCTGCAATCAGTAACATTGGGAGAGGGGGGATGACATGCAAATGAGCTAGTTTCTTTCTCTCCTTCCCCCATAAACACCCCTAGGAGATCACAGACCAACCTTTTTGATTCTCATGTCGTTTTTTTGTCAAGAGGTCACCCATCATACATAGGTTACTCAGTTTCGCCTCAGTTAGTGTACAGCTTCTCCGCTAGCACCCAGCGGCCTTTTCTAAACTACCACAGGGTCAAGTATGCAACAAGGGTGCTTCAGAGACATCCACCCCAGGGGCATATGCTGCAGCCATTAAAATCATGAGTCAGTACTTAGAGGTACCAAGCTCTGATCCTACATCATATCAACCCACCAGGGAAGCTGGACCTTCCTTATATCTGACAAAATCAGCAGTACTTTTAGGTCCATTTCCTCTGGATTGGTTCTCTAAGAAAACAACTTTGAACCTCCCACAATTGGTGACTTAGTTTTCCATAGTTTAGCTGATTCATTGTTTCTCTTATGGTCATGTCCTCTTTCCTGAGACATTTAAAGACTGGAGTTTTATTTTGCATTTCTCTGTACCATCTCCTTCAGCCAATGGCCCCCACCTGGCACCTCTGGTCTGAGCAGCTGATTTCTGGGCCTACCTGTTGGGGCCTAGTGGAGAGGTGAGTGGAGTCCAGGATGGCAGCAGGTGCTCAGACTGTGGCCCTGAGGTCCAGGGAGACTGCATTCTTCTAGAATTACCTATCATCATAAAAGCCATCTTTGATCCATTGTAAAATCTGAGAAAGTTGTCTGAAACACTGTAATAGCAAGTTCCTGTAATAAGCCACTGTCTGCTTGTGGGGAAAGTGCCTAACAAAGATGATCTGAAAGAGATTATAAGGCTATGAGCCTTTAAAATGATTTCTTGTAAATGGTATACTATTTTGCACCAGTTAATTTCTAAATATCCTATGATACGATGCAGATCTAAACAGAAGACCACCTTTATAGCTCCCTAACGCCTTGCAGTCCTCGTGCTGGTATTCTGAGTCACATTTTCATGCACAGGAAATGGCACTGCATAGCCTCCTTTCAGAGATTTAGGGCAGAAGTACTGACTTGTCGTACGGGTTCAAAATGCAACACACTTATGTGGGCTGAAAAGTTACTATATACATACCTCGGGGAAGCCTTCCTGTGCCTTATGTCCCCAAAGATGGTTAATTAGTATAAAAATAGAATATACCCCACATGGTAAATTTGGTGAATCATTTAATTTTACATTTTCTGTTACTGTCAATAAAATTTCTTCATTGACCAAGAAAACAATAAACCAAATAAATGCAATCCACACGGGGGTGGAGAAAATGAATCTGACATTTTTCCTAGTGCCTGGATTTGACAAATTTCTAATTATAGAGCTGTTTTAGGCTGGAATGCAAAATTAGTGAGAAGTGATCATTTCCTGGGTAGAGTTACATTTCTGAACGCATCGTTAATCTTTCTTTCCTTTTTTCCCTATCAAGAGATAAAACACAGACGTCTTTTAGTTTAATGACACTAGTTTCCACGTAATCAAATTAGAAATGCAGAAACATGGCCTGATGTTGATAAGCCAGCATGGTCTAGCTGATTACATCTCCCTTAGGTAATTTCCAGAATCATTAGGATGCCACTTAAACACACATACACACACTGGAGTTATTCTCTGAGATTCCTCTCCCCCTCACTGCTGATCTCATTATGACATTATAATACTGAGTCAAATGTGATGAAATTATCATCCCCCATCAGTAGAGCAGATAAAGTGAACTTAGGTTCCCTAAGTGCCTTTCCCTGACTGATAAAAACAACAGTGCTGGAGGAGTCACATAACTCATGTCCTTGCTCTGACTTATTGATTTTTCACTTCATCCAAGTAGCTTTCCCAGATGACTCAGGCTCCCACCTGGACCAGCTAAATGGCGCTGCAATGAGGCCCTGATTTTTAAACCTAAGATGTAAGGGATGACTTGTAAATAGCCTGTGAACTTCATCAGTGGAGAAAAGCAACTAAGTACTTCTGGTCCAGGGTAGTTTAGACAAACCACCTAGTAAACACCTACAGAGCAGTTTTGTTGATCAACTGCCATATCTCCAGGTGACTGGATGTGTGACGAAAAAAGACTGCAGACAACTCTAGTTTGGAACTGAAAAGAGGGAAAAATGCTGCTTTAAGACAAAAGGAGAAGCTGCTGTGAAGGAGACTTTTCTATGTAACTGAAATATGTTTCCATCTAATACACAGCATCTAATTTTGCTATTTATAGCCCCGGCCACCACAACCATATAGAAATCTCCAGAAAGCAAACTGTAGACATTTGCATCTACAGTCTAAATGTATTGACCTACAATGCTAAAAAAAGCACTGTGAAACAGATAAATATTGGAGGAGGTGTAATGAAATATGGAGACATTGTCTGCATTCCATGAGAGAATTAATTGAAAATAAATAAAAATTAATTTCTTGATTGTTAAGCATCTACCAGAAAAGGTTATTTTCATAGTTATATACACACAGAAATCAAGTCATCAAACCATTTAGTGTGTGGCCAATAACTTGAATATGAAAGAAACGCAACTCAAAATATATTTAAATCTTTCTGCACTTACTAAAAAGTTACATTTACATGTATAGTGAGTGATGTGAGCTCTTTGCAACTCCCATTTCATTTCTCCTTAGGTCCTTATTATTTGCATTAGTGTATTACTCATGCTATTTGCACTACAAATATACAACGACATAAATTAAACCAAAACTTTTGGTCAAGGTACAATGCATAGACTGACTTCAGCTGAAGCTGCATAAGGAGCTTTTCACTTGCGATTTCTAAGGAGCTCAAAAATTAAAAATTGTAAGGTATGTTTTAGAATTTTACCAATGGTATAATAATGAACTAGTAGCTATTCTTTAACACAAACCCATTTTTAGAATAATTAAAACCAAGAAGTGTCATGACTCAATTAAATGTAGTCAATCCTAACTCTCTCACTATTTTTTAAAAGAATAGAACTTTTAAAGTGCTTTTTTTTTTTTTTTGTCTTTTCAGGGCTGCACCCGCGGCATATGGAGGTTGCCAGGCTAGGGGTCTAATCGGAGCTGCAGCCTCCAGCCACAGCCACAGCCACAGCCACGCGGCTCTCACAGCAACGCTGGATCCTTAACCCACTGAGCAAGGCCAGGGATCAAACCCACAACCTCATGGTTACTAGTCAGATTTGTTAATCACTGAGCCATGAAGGGAACTCCCTAAAGTGCTCTTTATAGCATAAGAAAGGTGCGGAGCCATTCAGGTAACCACAGGAAACAGGTGTCCATGAAATACTCCAATAGGTATAGTAACCACAATGATCTGTGGAGGGAAAAGGTCCAGAAAAAAAGCCTGAATAAATAAGAAAGGAAAAACATCTGGGTAACTTAGCTTAATGAACAAATGACCCCACAAGTATAGTTTTCCAGCCCCGGCATATACATTCCCAAGTTCACACCAAAGGCTCAAGCCCTCCAGAAAAGAGAAAGTTAACTTCAGCTCTGTTTCAGAAGACACAGTGTCTTCCTTTTAGAAAGATTCACCCAAAAGTGAGCATAAGTTATCTGAAAAACTAACATATTTGGAACACATCCCTGAGATAAATGAGGCTTTGTTGATTTTGTGAAGTGCTAAGTGACCAACTTTGCATAAGCCCTCCAAACAGCACACTAAGCTACTGCTGATGTCAAAGGCAGCACCCGATTTGTAAAGAGATGGATCGACTGGGTACTTAGGCTGGAACGGTTTAGTATCAACTTGGGATAATCAGATTAACTTCAGTCAGGCATCACTTTCTTCTGCTTTGGCTCGTTAATTCTCAACGAAGATCTCCTTTCAGTAAAGTATATCCTCTTATTAATGGGTGTTCAAGAAAAATAGAGACCACCTTGCAAAGTTTTGCAAATAAGTAAATCCATCCACAAAAATCCAGAAACTTTACTTTCAGTTTACAGGTAAAACTCATGGTAATTCAAAAGATGAGCAGAAGGGAATTCAGCCAATCAGACAGTGCAAAATAAAAATTACTTAGACTATCCCCTTTAAAATAAGGTTGAGCCTTTTCTACACACAGGTAATAATGCTGATATGAAGGTATTAATAGAAAACTTTTAAAAATAAAACTTGCATATCTTTATCTCTTTTTCCCTGGCCTCGCTCAATGGGTTAAGGATCCAGCATTGTCACGAGCTGTGGTGTAGGTCGCAGACATGGCTCAGATCTGGTGTTGCTGTGGCTGTGGATGTGGCTGTGGCTTAGGCCGGCGGCTACAGCTCCAATTGGGCCCCTAGCCTGGGAACCTCCATATGCTGAGGGTGCAGCCCTTAAAAAACAAAACAAAAAAC
Source organism: Catagonus wagneri (assembly GCA_004024745.2). Lineage (NCBI taxonomy): Eukaryota > Metazoa > Chordata > Mammalia > Artiodactyla > Tayassuidae > Catagonus > Catagonus wagneri. The sequence continues at coordinate 37,491,963 of PVHT020004944.1, forward strand.
TAATTCTTTATGACTTGGCTTCACTCTGTTTGATATTACTTCAGATCAGACATTCTTTTTTTTTTTTTGTCTTTTTGCCTTTTTTCCTAGGGCTGCACTCACAGCATATGGAAGTTCCCAGGCAAGGGGTCTAATCAGAGCTGTAGCCGCCGGCCTACACCACAGTCACAGCACCGCAGGATCCAAGCCGCGTCTGCAACCTACACCACAGCTCACAGCAATGCCACAGTCACAGCAGCGCAGGATCCAAGCCGCATCTGCAACCCACACCACAGCTCACGGCAACGCCGGATCCCCAACCCACTGAGCGGTGCCAGGGATCGAACCCACAACCTCATCGTTCCCAGTCGGATTCGTTAACCACTGAGCCACGATGGGAACTCCCAGATCAGACGTTCTTAAAAAGACTCTTTAATTTACAGTCATCATTCAAGGATCCATTCTTTCCACATTGACCAAGACCAATACTCTTGAGGAAATTACATTCCGAGCGGAACAAAATGAACATAATAAATTCTTACTACACTTATGATCCAAAAGGTCATATACTTTTAGGTTAATGTTAGCAGGGTATTTTTTTTTTTTTTTTTGTCTTTTTGCCTTTATCTAGAGCCGCACCCGCGGCATATGGAGGTTCCCAGACTAGGGGTCTAACAGGAGCTGTAGCCGCCGGCCTTCGCCACAGCCACAGCAATGCGGGATCCAAACTGTGTCTGCTGTGTCTGCAACCTACACCACAGCTCACGGCAACGCCGGATCCTTAACCCACTGAGCAAGGCCAGGGATCGAACCTGCAACCTCACGGTTCTTAGTCGGATTCGTTAACCACTGAGCCACGAAGGGAACTCCAGGAGGGTATATTTTAGAACTTAGAATTCTGAAGATATATTTGGACCTTTAGCTATTTGGGGCTACAGTCAAAGCTGTGGGAATTTATGCCTCCTTGAGCCAAAATAATAAATGTTTGTTCACAGAGCTGGATAGGCAACCACTTTGCCCAATTCTGCTACATGGTCGAGCATCTTCCCACAGCCTTCAGACCATGCTCAGTGTGGATGGTTTTACCCCCACACCATTAAGCCTCATCAGAGCAGCCTCCCTCTGACTCTGATTTGCTGGACTCAATGGGTGCCCAGAAAGATAAAGGTTTGGGTTTAAAAGGCTCCCCCCGCCAGCCCCAGTAACAGAATTTGGAATTTAGAACACCTTCTTCCATTCCAGGATAACCTGAATAAAACCTTACAGTCAGCAAAAGGAAGGGTATTTTAAACTGGTGAGATAAACTGAAATAGTTCTTAAACACTTTCAGTTATGGATTCCTCTAAGAACTTGATCAAAGCTATAGACTCTTCCCACCCCCACCCCCGCTCACAAAAAGAAAGAAAGAAGAAAAGAAAGAGTGAAAGGGAATGAAAACCTACATGATTCACATTGTCTGTGTTTCATACAAATTCCAAAGGAGAATCCCACCCAAGATGCAAATGACATCGGCCATGGCCGTTTCCCCAGGGCCCTGGCTAGCTCTGATTGTGCTTCTTCGTTTCTAGCTTGGGGTCCAGCTGGCTTGGCCCCTCGCTGGGTCAGTGGGCCTGCGAAGCTGTGTTGGGTTGGGCGGGGGAGGCACAGATCCTGGCCCCCTCTCCCTGCTCCCAGTCAACAGTCTCCACACTCAGTCCTGGCTGAAAGCTTTGGAGGCCATGCCAACTCTGACTGGTCTTCTACTAAACAGGGGTAATTCACACAGGATTCCTTTTCAACACTTCCAGGATTCCTTTCTGGGGCCAAGGACATGATCCAAGAAGAAATGGAGTCCCACAGTTTCAGCAAAAATACAATGAAAAGCACGTACTGGAATGTGTGTCCAACGGCCATTTCTGATAAATGCCTCAACTGTTTAACAAACACTGAGGAGAAACTGGAAACATCCAAAAGCCACTCATCCCATTTGCACTGGCCTGTGAGTACCGGCAAAAGTCAGTGTCTAGCAATGCTTTTAATGTTATCGATAGCTCATTCGAATAGGCTGCAGCGGTCCCACAGGGCCCGGATCACCACTACCGCTGAGGAATAAGCCACTTATACAGCAAGATGCAGAGAAAGCCCAGAAATAAGTGCTGTGCTGACCACTACCACTGAGGAATAAGCCACTTATACAGCAAGATGCAGAGAAAGCCCAGAAATAAGTGCTGTGCTGACCACTATCGCTGAGGAATAAGCCACTTATACAGCAAGATGAAGAGAAAGCCCAGAAATAAGTGCTGTGCTGAGCCTAAATCAAAACAGCCCTCTCTGCATCTCTATGGAACCAGAGGGCAGTAACCCTTTCATAGAGTTGCAACCCAACGAGCTGCAGGAGTGCCATGAAAGCATAAGAAGGGAATGGCTTCTTTTAAGAAAAAAACAAAAGAACTAAAAATCTTTTCAATAGGTAGCACTGTTTCAGGAAACTCTAACTGCTGTGATGCTTGCAGAAAATATCGTGACAGAAAGGTCAGGGCGCTGTCGAGAATGAAAGAAGGGGGGGAAAGAGGAATGGCGGTGCTGTAAGGAGGCTTGGAGTTGGGCGAGAGAGGACCAAACAGGTGAAGAAGCTGTCCACGTGGGCCTGGGAGGAAAGGGTGCCACGTGCACACAGGTGCACTGGGGCCTGGTGATTTCAAGGCTCAGTGCTCCTCGTGGAGAAGGTAAAAGAACAAAAAATATCTGTGACTAGAGAATGGTGGCTCTGATTCGTTTTTTAAAATGTGTACTTGTATGTATTATGTATGCATATACATACACATAAACACACACAGACGTGTGTGTGTGTGTGAGAATGTGTAACCATCCATCCATCCATCCACTTTTTTTTCGCAGGAGGGTGGCGGTAAGATGGCAGATTTTGGAAACAGGAAATCAAGAGAGTGTTTAAAAAATATTACTTAGAACTTATTTGAAGAGCGGTCATGGGCTTTTGGAGAACCTAGGTAGCAAAAAGCAGTTTATATGTTCCCGGTAAAATACCTGGATAAAGAACCGTGAAGGAATAGGAGGTGACTCTACCTGTATAAAACACCCTGCTTAGTATTCTTCACAGTGAAGCCACTGGAAGTTTCGGCGATTGATACGCTCCAACTGCAGGATCATAAAGACAGACTGATTGCTTGTCTGCTTGCAAACGAATTTCAGTCACCTCATTGCTCATTAGGCTCTGAATCAGAGGCTGATCAGGAGAAACACAAGGAGGAGAAACATCAGTCCAGTGTGAGCAGCTCTAATTGAAAGATGGACAGAGAAGGAGATTTAAGCTATCGTGAAGCTTGGCTCTTAGCTGTGGGTTTCAATGATCACTGGGATCTTGGCTCCCAGGGAAAGCAGGGATGGAGAGCCAGCTGCAGACATGGACACTATAAGATGGGGAGGGTGTCAGCATTCTGAACAGCAGTTTTTGATCAGCAGATGGTCTTGGTGTTAAGAGGCCAGTCGGCAGCGCTGTGTCTCCTGACGTTCATCTATCAGGAGATGCAAGGCAGGAAAAGCTCGTCTGTGTTTCTGTGTCAGAACCACCAGGATGACACTTGCGGCCCCCTGCAGATAAACAGCAGGAGGCTCGTGATGACAGCAGTAGTGGGCAGAGGTAGGGGTCCAGCTGTAGACTTCTCACTGTGCAGATGAAGCCCGCTCGGGGTACTTAAAAACTCCACAAGGCAGAGTGTGTTCTGTATAGAGATGAACAAAGTCCTCGGCCTTGGGACTAAGTGGAGGCTTTTCCGGTGTCTAAAAACACAAGGACCGAGGTCTGCTGACCTTCTGTCTAAAAATCTATGTAATGATTTACTGTCATGGAGAGATATTTGGGATAAATTGTGCTAGGTGAAAAAAAGCAGCTTATAAAACAGTATACAAAAGATTCCATCTTGTATTCAATATACCTATACATGAAAAAAAGAAATCTGGGAGGAAACATGCAAAACATGCAAACAGTGATTATATTTAGGAGGTGGAATTATGAATGTTTTTTTTCTTCCTTTTGCTTAACTTAATCTTTACATTTTTCAACACTGAACGTATATCACTTGCCTAATAAAATATATTTTAAACATATTAACATTATTTTAAATGCACTAAAATGTCTTCAAAGTGTAGTCATCAAGTGTCATATACCCATGATGTTGGACCCGTGAGCATAAAAAAGTAACTTCACAGTTGATCTCTAAAAACTTCTAAATGGACACCCAGGATCTCTTTAAGGAAAGGTCAGGAGGAATATAATGAGATGCATTTTAATAGTAGATGCAAACTATTGCATTTGGAGTGGAGAAGCAATGAGATCCTCCTGCATAGCCCAGGGAATGATAGCCAACCACTTGTGATGGAATAGGATGGAGGATAATGAGAGAAAAAGCATATACACATGTACAACTGGGTCACTTTGCTGTACAGTGGAAATTGGCAGAACATTGTAAATCAGCTATAATGGAAAAAATAAAAGTCGTAAGAAAGAAAGAGAGAGAAAGAAAGAAAATTTTCCTATATTTATAAGAATGTTTAAGGTCACTAACTATTTAAGACTTTATGGAACCCATAATTAAATACACCCTTTCTCTACAGTTGTTTCAAGAGTACACTGGAGGTTGCCTATGGTTTTCTTCTTACTTAAGACAGCAGATCCAGGGCTCAGGGGATGACAAATGGAGAAGATAATTCCCCAGTTCTTGGCACCAGAGTTTTGAGTGGAAACTTTCCTCTTATTTTACTTTTGATGATTTAATTCTGCTGGTTTGGCGAGGGGGTGGAGGTACCTACAAGGAACTGTGCTGCTCTGCCCGCCTCCCTTTTAAAGCTTCCTCCTCCAGTTCTGCGGCTTCCCACGCATCCTGTCACTCCCTGGAAGGAAGAAAAGATCGGTCCTGGCGGAGAGAAGAGGGTTCTAGACTGGACTTCAGGGAGGTCAGGAAAGAAGCTCATGTAGCTGTGTAATGGTGAACAACTAGGATAGAGTGGTTACCATGGAAATGGGCGTGGTGGGGCTTGATCTGAGAGTCAAAAAGTACCTGGACCTTGACTAGACTGTTACATTACAGTCATGTTCCACATCAACAAAGGCGGCAATAACAACAGGCAACTGCTCTGCATCTAGGGTCCTAGATATTTTATACATACTCTCTTGCAAACTCACAACAAACTTGCCCATAGGAATGAATGGTCCCGCTTCACAGACAAGGAAGCTAAGTCTGCGGGACGTTACACACCCCCCCTGGGAGTACGATGCAGGTGCTTAAATGCATGATTCTGGGCTCAGACACTCCAGGTTCTTCTCTCAGCTTCTCCACTTGCCATCAGAGTGACACAAGGCAAAATGTCTAACTTCTTTGTTGTTCAGTTTGCTAATCTGTAAATTAGAGATATTAACAGGGTCTACAGCCCTCGGAGCTGTGCGGGGATTAAATGACACAAGGAAAGGACATGAAGACTTTAGCTTGGTACCAGCCACACAGCACTTCTCATTGCCGACAAGTGGAAGGCAAGCCCAGGTCAGCCCAAGTCAAAGCTCTTTCCGTCCCCAATCAACGTAGCCCCTGCTCAAGAGACCTCCCGTCCTCCATTCTGACCCTTTTGATGGCCCAGAAGGTTATTGTACAGTGGCATGCAACACTCACAGGGCTTCTACCTCTGCTTCCCATGAAACAAGAAAAACATCGTTGAAGTGAACATTTTAGGATTGAGACCAGATCTCAAAACATGAACTACTGTTTCTAATAATAATACGTGCGTGTGTGGTGGGGCGCAGGCTTTTATTTTTTAATTTTTATTTATTTATTTTTTTACCCGCCCCAGTGGTATGCAGAAGTTCCTGAGCCAGGGATCAAACCTATACCACAGGAGTGACCAGATCCACAGCAGTGACGACCCTGGAGCCTTATCCCACTCAGCCACCAGGGAACTCCTGGTAAGTGTTTTTAAGAGATACAATTAAGGTAGAGATGCTGTCTAATGTACCACTAGCATCTCTGAGTGTCTAAATCACCAGTCTCGCATTGAATTTCTTTCTGCTGTCTGGAAAAAACAACTATGAGAAGCACATTCTGACACGTAATTCTGCCTTAAGCAGTCTGAATAAAATCCCTACAATTTGCCTTCTCCAGTGGTGCTTCAAGGATTGTTACTGTTATTTACGTTTTACTAGGGCAACAAACGAGAAAGCCATCAGTGGATATACAATTCCAACTTTCCAAATAACTTTTGATCTTTGTCAAATCACAAACTACAACTTTTAGTGGTGGCAATTGATGTGTACATTTTATGCTCTGGGCCTATCAAGTGGTGATGTAACAGCTGTATTTCTTTGTTTTTTTTTTTCTACTGAGTATAGTTGATTTACAACATTGTATTAACTTTTGCTATACAGCAAAGTGATTCTATTCTGGTTCATCACAGGACAGACCTTGTTATCCATTCCATATATAACAGTTTACATCTGCTCACCCCAAATTCCCACTTCAGTCCCTCCTGCACTCTCTCCCTGCCCCATTCCATCCCTCTCCCACTCCATCCCCCCCATTCTGTCCCCCTTGGCAACCACTAACAGTTGCATCTCATTGTCCAAAATGTCTGCTCACCGCCCTCAGCCCCCTGGAATATGTAATGATGCCACATACTCCATACTGATATCAACCCCTCATATACTTTAGATAAGTTTTCATTAGCCACGTTCTTTCTCATTCTGCCACTTTGTCTTTTAGAATTGTTTTACCATATTTCATTATTTAAGTGACTTTCAGTTTTCTGTATTCCAATGCATCTGTCTTTTGTAAGATGACATGAATATTCAGAAAAATCTTCCCTGCCTTCACACTTGGAATAAATACATCATTTTGCTGGTTTTCTCTCCCTCCCTCCTTCCCTTCCCTCCTCTCTTTTTCTTTTTTTTTTCTTTTTCTTTTTGTTTTTTTAGTGCATTTTTAGGTTCACAGCAACACTGAGGGGAAAGTAAAGAGATGACTCATATACCCTCTGATGACCACAGGTGAACAGCCTCAGTCAAGATAAACATCTCCCAAAAGGTGTTACATTTGTTACAACTGACGGACCTACACTGATACATCATAACCACCCCAAACCCATTATTTATCAGGTTCACTCTCACTGTTATACATTCTGGTGGGTCTGGACAAAAGTATGACTTGTATCCATCATGATGGTATTTTTTTTCTCCAATAGTTAACACTATAGCTTATTGGGAATTTTTTGCAATATTTGCTTATGACGAAGATATGTTTTTTTTTATTACTGTTTTCTCTTCAAGCTGTTATTCTATTGTTCTATCAAGCTTCACTAGGTAATTGATCCTTTCTTCAAAAGCTGTACTGCTGTTTTCTATATGTTAAATTCACTAAAAAATCTAAATCAAAATCTGTAATTCTGATACTATTATTTTTAATCTGCCTAGCTTTCAATCCAACATCGTAGAACTTTAATAATGATCATTCGTAGTAGATTTTTTAATTTGTTAAGGCAAGTTTATCTTCACGACTCCTATTTATTAAAATTTCAGGGTGTTTTTTGGTTTTGGCCTCACCCACGCACAGCATGCGGAAGTTTCCAGGCCAGGGATCAAACTCAAGTCAAGGCAGTGACAGAAGTTAACCTCTAGACCACCAGAGAACTCCCTAAAATTTCAATTTTGATGTTCTCGATCCCCTGTTCTAGATGATGCAACTATCAAATTATAAAGTTATTTTGTGAGGTCTTTTATTCATAAGTAATAAGAATCTTTGAGCCAAAGAAGGATGGGGATTTCTGTGTCAACCAGTCAAACGATATTTTAAAATTCAACAAATAGTTACTAAGCAGGCATTTTTTAGGTTCCAGGGCTCAAGAGATAAGCAAGGGTATGGCTCTTACCAGGGCACTCCCCAAAGAGAACAATTCTAATTCATGAAGGTTAAAGTTAGAACAGAATGCAAATACCCGGAACAGCTCCCAGGAGGCTGCCCCCTCTCCCTGCAGCCTCCCACATGGGGTCTCACTTATAACAGCAACGCAAGGAAAGAGCTCCAGGAAGCCAAAGATGCACGTACCACTGATGTTGAGAAATACCTGAAAGCAAGATGCAGATTGTTGTGACTGTCTGTTATATTTCTTAGACAATTCAAATTCATCTGATTGAGTATTCCATTTTGACATGTGCCTAATTCATGCAGGGAATCAGAGGTTTAAAACCCAGAAAAGCTTGTATGTGAGATGAAGAGATAGTGCCTAGCTGGTGTGGCTAAATCCGAAGACCATCCCGGCCGACATCGAATCTAGGTCAGCAATGTAAGCCAGGCAGAGATGCTTTCACCGGCCAGTTCAGGCTACCATTGCTACTTTAATTAAAGAGTTATGACGTCAGTGTGGAAACACAAAAGGAGAGCAGCTGTGTTCCAGTGAAAACATTTCTTCAGTTTCCATCAACACAGATAAGCTCCTACACAAACGCAAAAGGGATGTGTGCAGAGTCACAAACTAAAGGAATTGTATGCAGAGGGCAGTCCCAGAGTTTTCACTGTTTAGGACCTACCCTTCCTAGATGATTCCACTGATCTGCTTGTTTTCTTTTTTATTATTTTTTAACATGCATGGTCAGGATTCTAAGGAAAACATAGGACTTTGAAGACGTTCTAACCATTAACCAACCACATGAAGAAAAGTCACGAGGCTGACCAGAGGAACAGCTCATTGACTTTACTGAGCTGTGTGTCTGAACACACCCACCCTTAAGCACTACCATCTGTCACTGAGAGTAAAGCCTCGAGTCTAACCTCAGGTCCACCCCACTCATCGCCACCTTCTATCAGCGTCCTCAAAGCAAACACTTGTTAAACAGGTACATTTTAAAGCATTAATGCATGTATATTAACCATGCATTCTATGCCTAGACTTGCCACCACCCTATGGCCTGTTAATTGCCTTCAAATAACTCTCTCCAGTACCATTCTTTTATACGTGTGTAAGTCATCTGTTCCTCCAATCACTCCTGACGGCGCACTTGAGGAGGAAAGTATGTTTCATGCTTTGCTGAGGGACTCACACTTGGAAGTTCACCCCTGAGCACACTGTGTGCAACACAAACACAATTTTACTCTGTCACTTTTCAAAGTTGCCTGTCACTTCCATGCTTCCTGACTTTTTTCCTCTTCTTTTTTCCTTTTCTTTTTGGCTGTGCCCACGGCATGTGGAAGTTCTCGGGGATCAAACCCAAGCCAATGCTGTGACCACACTGACTCCTTAACCTGCTGTACCATCAGGGAACTTTCCATTCTTTCTCATCTTTATTGATATTCCAAATGCACTGTAAATAAGGAATTACCCCCAAAGATATAATTATCTTATAGATGTTAAGATCTTAAAGCTGAAGATGTATTTGCTTAAGGGTTCATTTATGTTTTTAGAAATCTAGTGCTTCGCCTCCTCTTCATCCTGGGTGGTTCATCTTTCATCTAGGGATTCTCTGCACAGGGTACAGCTTCTCGCTTTTCTCTTTCTCTCAGGATGGACACTGCACACCTGACCATGGTACCCAGCAGAGACTGACTGTGAACACAGTCAGACCATCTGGCACCGTGACTCAGATTTAATGAATGTTTACTGGATGGGTACCAGGTGTCAAATCCCGAGCTAGGCATTTCTGAACATTTGGCTGCACCTGGGCCTGATTTATGAGTTGGCCATTTTTAAAATCCCTGTGTATTAACCATGCATTTTCTGTATTCTTGGGTTCTGACATCTTGGGGCCTTGAGGGCCTTGGAGGGACTGCCCCTCCCAGGGTGAGCCAATTCCTAGGGATAAACAATTTGCCTTCCAGAGAGCCTTCTCATGGAAACCCACCAGTCTAGAGCCTACACACCTGATCACCTCCTACTGGCTCTCACACCTCCACCACTGAGCCATTCTCCACCTGCCCTCATCACCTCACAAGCAGGTACTCACCAACAGTCCCTCTGTCCCAGAGCCTCTGAAATCTTCAAACTAGCTGGTCTCGAACCTGCTTACCTTGCCCCTCCTGTCCCTTCCAGTGGAAACCACAATAAAGGCTCTTGTCCACACTCCCCCATCCCCCCCACTACTCTGTCCCCACAGCTTCCCCAGGCATGATATACCGAGGCTCCTGCTTCTAGGAGGCTGTGAGTATAATAAACTTTCCATCACGACTGTCACTTCCACATCTGTCTTACCATAACCGACAAAAAAAATCCTGGGCACCCACAGAACACTCCAAAGAATCACAGAATTCTAAGATTATTCTGTTTTGTTTTTTTCATTCAACCCTCTTTGCTCAGTAAAAACAAATTTTAAGCCTTTTTTTGTCATTTGTCAGTCATGTACACTTTTTGGGGGGGGCACACCCGTATAATACGGAGGTTCCCAGGCTAGGGGTCTAATCAGAGTTGCAGCTGACCGCCTATACCACAGCCATAGCCACAGCCACACCAGACATGAGTCGCGTCTGTGACCTACACCACAGCTCACAGCAACACCGGATACTTAACCCACCGAGCGAGACCAGGGATGCTTTCTAGTTGGATTTGTTTCCGCTGCACTACTACGGGAACTCCCACAATTCTTAATAAAAGTAATCATACGCAAGTTATCTTAGTATGAAGCCAAAAAGATTTAATTCATCCTGATTTTTTTCCATGTGGAAGAGCCCACTCTGGTCTAGCTGCCAGGTCCCTTCACAGCCCAGCTCCCAAGCCAAGCTGCTACACCTGTCCGTGCGGGAAGGCGGGAGGAGGCAGTCACCAGCCTCTGCCCATGCACTTATCTTCTCCGTGAACAAGACGACTAAATCCATCCTAGAACCCACGAGTAACCTCGGTTTGTCACCTAGTGCTTTGAAGTCCCACATTTCCCAGGACTGGAATCTGGGTGTATCCTTGTGGGTCCAACTACTATGTTCATAGACTGGGTTGGGGGGGGCAGGTTACCGGGGCAATGCTAATCCACTCCCACCCTTAGGACAACTTCAGAGCTTGCTGCTACTTCTCAGCCATTCCTCCTGATGGCATATTCATCCGCTCCCTGTCCCTGGCCTGGAAGTGCACTCTGCTTGACCAGGGAGCAAGAGTAAGGAGGCAGAGGCGCTGGCAGACGGGGGTCTGGCTTGCCCATCAAGGTTTCCTTCCTTTCCTCTCTTCATTCCTCCCTTCCTCTCCCCCTCCCTCCCTTCCCTCCTCTCTTCCTATCTTCCTTCCTCCCTTTCTTTTTTTTCTCTTTTCCTTTTTTTTCCCTCTCTTTTTCTTTGTCAAATGTCAAAATGTAAAGATGGCCTTTGGTCAAAGTGTAAAAAGTGGACTGTAAGGTGAGGCCTTGAAGTAGATATATATTTTCTTGGGGACGTACGTTCAGACCAGGTCACCAGCCCTGAGTGTCTGTTTCAGAGGAGACTCCTGACAGAAAAGATATTTACCTGTCGTCTGGCACCTGTTACATCTACAACGGACAAGTACAGGAAACTGAACTAAGCATAAAGTTCAAGCAATTAATGCTTTTGGATCATACAAAAGAACCAAGATATAAGTTGTTATAAATTCTGTTAGTGGTCAAACATCAATAAAAGCTACCCTGGAATTTATTCTACCGGAAACTAGTTTTGTAATGGCGTAGGATATTTTGGATTGGGCTTTGTAAATACAATCAAGGACTTAATGCTGGTCAGTATCCTTTTTCTATGTTTGGCACTTCTGTCAATGTCATAACTCTAAGAATATGTTTTCTCACTACAGCAGGGCAGTAGTGAGCTGCCTGCTGTGTCTCCTTGTCTTTCAAAGGGGATATTCATTCACTCATTCAGTCACTCATTTACCATGCAGCTTAACTATGTGTCAGTGACTGTCCTAAGTGGCTGACATACACTAGAGAACAAGGCAGAAAAAGTCCTTGCCCTCCAGGAGCTTGCACTTAACAAAATGAATGACCATATGACTGAATGAATAAGTGCAAAAAGGTAGGCAGGTTAGAGTCATGAAACTGGGCACAGATGAACATATTTCATTGACAAGCTTCATCCCCCACCTCCACATTTTAACATCTCTGAAACCAGGATGTGTTTTACCACTGATGGTCTCTTAACACTGCTGACAACTTGGTAGAAGTCACAGCACAACTGTCATTCCTCTGCATTTGCATAAACTTGGTCACCTCTATTCATTTTGTTGTCACTTCCACTGACTTAGGGACGTTAGCACAGCACCTGTTCTTTTTAATTGTCATTTAAATAATTTTCTAAAAGATTACACTATGGTTTGGCATTTAATGATGTTACCATGTATGCACCAAGGCAAACAAACAGAGCTGTGGGGCATAAATGTTGTATTACTAAAGGAAACATTTGTCTTTGTGTGGCATTTCCACGTTACCTTGCAAAGACAATTCCAAATGGTCTACCAGACTGAAGAAACACACAGAAGATGAATCTGTGTTACAATTTGTAACTGAGAGATATGGAAACCCATTGCCTACCACATCATAAGCAATGCAACAGAAGGTACCTACTGAAGGTACCAGCAGGAAAAGTACCGAAACCCATGGCAGAGATGAAGGAAACTCAAAAACAATGAGAAGCTGGTGTCACAGATTCATGCAGTGTCATGGAAGACTGCTGTTGAAGTGGCATGTCATAACATAATGGGCAGTTTTTACTCTTTCTTCCTGTATAACAAAAATAATGCTACGTCCTGAAAGCTCATGACATTTTAGATTTGACGAAATATAGAAATAAATGTAAAATTGCTAATTAATAAGAAGTCTTAAAAATAGAATCGAATGCAGAGTCTGTTGATGCCGGACAGTTTTAGGTTAGTGAGGTATCTGCCTACACCCAACTTCAGGAAAATGATATGATATCAGTAATTTGCTACGGTTTTGTAGATTCCTGGTCATTTAAAACGTCAGCCTCACTCTTTATCCCCCAAAATGTTTTTAGTACATTTTCCATTCTGGTGCAAGAGTGACAATGAGCAAACCTCAATTTCGACTTTCCCAACTTTAATTAGTGGTGCTCCGGTGTTCAGCAGCTTAGAGGTTTTAGAGGGGAGGTGACAGCAGCACTGTCTTCTAAACTCACACCTCTCCACAGCTACAGGGGATGCAGTGGAATAATTAGATAGGAGAGCCCATTCGAAATCCCAGAGCATGCACACGGGACTTTGAGATGATTTGCACTAGAGTAACATGAGTAAAACGCCAACTACAGCGATATGCTTCCCAGCAGCATATGGTCACAGCTCAAAAATGCATCTATTTCTTTTTAGCCTTAGAACTGCAAATCATTTTGGAACCAGAGAGAGTTGAAGACTATGCCAAGGGAAAGAATACACACACACACACACACACACACACACACACACACACACACACCCCGAGGGAAGATACATGATAAAAACAGTGGCTGTAGTTTATAATAATAGACATTTTTTAGGCACAGCTTCAAAACTTTCACAACTGTGACACCAGTTTTTGACACCATTCAACCAAGTGACAACTGGCTCAGTATAAAAGCGAGTAATCAAATCAGAAGTAGGCATGTGGCCGCATCCATCACCAAAATAGCCAGCAAAAGCGTTTCTGTATGGTGACACACATCTTCCACAGTGTGGACAACAGGCTACCCCACATCCATGTGTTTTGCACTACGGAGAAGGTCTGCTTCCTGCTCTGAAGGCCCTAAATTAATCTGCCTTCTGCTCAGTAGAGGCAAATCTAGGGATTCCCTGCACTAACAGCACCATCCCAATGACTTCGTTCCAGTCTTTGGTTTTAAGTAGGCTGGGCTGTGTCAGGAATTCTCTGACAGTTTGTACAGGAGGATGAGTGTGCCAGGGTGAATGCTGCAGGAGATATGTTGCTGCCAAGTGGGGAAGGGGGTGTACTTAAACATGCAGCCTTAAAATAGAGGTGAATGGCTGAGAAGGACAGACTGCTCCTTCAATGTCAGTGCAGGAAACACTTGGTTACCTGCTTCCTGGGAACTAAGGTATCTGGAAGTGCAAGGAGTTTACATGTCTGGAGATTTCCATCCTGGGGGTTGGGAGGGTGCCGGAAGAGTCTGTGGAGTCCCTGATGTCACCGTTTGGTAAAGGGAAAGTCTGCTGAGCACAGGCACACAGTGGTGGGTTCCCAGAGAGAGAAGATAGTTCAAAAAGGGGTCTGATCTAGGAGGCCAGGAGACACAGTCCATGTTGCCATATGTGGATACCCTCTGGTCCCAAAATGTGGGCAACTGTATCTCACAAGGGCCTGGGAGGACACAGGGTACGGGAAATAAGCACTGGCAGGGAGTCAAACACATACAGGTTCAAATCCCACCCTTATCGTATGACATACAATCCGGGGAAAACTGCAAAACTCTTTAAACCCTAAAAGAGGGGAAGTAATAACACCTCACCAGGGCAACTGTAAGAATTAGTTAAAATGTACATAAAACACCTTGTAATATATCTGGCACATAGTAGATGCTCAGTATTTTGTGTCACTATTGATTAAGCAGGTTTCCTTCTCTTTATGACGTAAATGTTCTTACAGAAGTGGTGTGACCTGCTGTGGGGTAAATCTTATGAACCAGGACAAGATGTTGATGTCCTTGGCTAAGGCTGTCTCCAAGGCACAAAAGTTGGTACTAGGCAGTTGTCTTATGGTATGACCATTCTTGGTTAAGAAATGAATAAAGTAACTGTGAGAATTCCCCAAGTGTAGTTAGAAAGGTATCGGGCTGATTAAACAAAATTCAACATAAACTTGTTGAGAGCTGCTCAAGTCCATATGACAGCGACATCACTACATCCACGTGGAGACTTCCTCATAGATGTTTTCCCACAGTCCTGGATAAAACTCAATGCTAACTCTATTTCTCTGCATCAGAGGAAGTTTTGTAAAGCAAATAATCCACACCTAATCCACCTCTTTGTTTTTTCTGAAGGTTGAAACTTTCTCTTATCTTCAAGTGGGTACGTGTGTCTGGTATTCTTTTTTTCCCCACCTTTCACCCCAAGAGCCGGGCCATAACTTCTACGCCCTTTCGCTCGCTCCCCAGCACCAGTCCAGCTCTTGGAAAGCCAGTTGGAAGCATGTGGCATTAAGAAAACGTTCAAGATTTGACGGAAGTAATCAGGGCAGCTTGGACACATTGTTTAGGGATCTTTAATCAGCAGGTAGGGCAGACTTAACTACCTGCAGCGAAAGCCACAATATGGGGGCTCTGGACGCCCTGACTCCGGCAAGCCCCCTCCCCAAGGGGGATTCCACGGGGAATTTCCTCCGGAAAGAGGCCGTGTCAGGAATGCCGCTCGGGTCAGAAAGTGGCCCGGCCTCCTACACGCCCGTATTCAGGTCTCTGGCGTCCTGGGCAAGGGTAACCTGCCTCCCTTTAAAGGGGCGGGCCTCCAGGACCCCTGAGTCCAGCTCCTTGTGTCTCAGCGTCAAACTTTCTCCTGGAACAAAACCTCTTTCAAGCCACATGGGGGCAGGAGGATGGAGGATGGCAAAGCCGCCAGCTGCTGCCGGGAGACAGCCCTCCTCCCGCAGCCCGCTTCCCTCAGCCGCCACCCTCTTCCTCGCAGGGAAAGCGGCCCAGACAGCGCAGCCCCGCCCAGCCCCACCCGCCCCGCGCACCAGCCCACCGCCCGAACGCCGGAACCCAGAGCTTCACAAAGCCATTCCCCGGGCTGCCGAGGCCGGGGCGTGGGGGCGAGCGGGGCTGGGTACCTTCAGGAAGAGGTCAGGACACCGGCGCCCGAGGAGACCTGCAGCATCGCCCGGACGTCGCCGCCGCCGCCGCCTCTGCCGCCGCAGGAGGCTACTCCGCTGCGCCGAAAGCCAGAGCCGGCGGTAACCCCGTGCCACCGCCTCTGCCGCCTGCGCCGCTCGCGCTCCCTGGGCTGCGCTGCGCTCGGGGCTCGCGGGCTTCGCTGCCCGGCGACCGCCACTGTCAAGCGGCGCCCCGCCCCCAGCGCGCCGGCCCAGCCGTGGTCCACGGGACGCGCCGCCGCCCGGATTGGCTGTGGAGTTGCTGGGCCCGCCCCCAGGGCCGCGCCCCTCCCGCGCCGGTGGCGCGCGCGGCGGCCGGCTCTCTCCAGGGGCGCCGCGGAGGGTGGGGTCCCTGGCTGGGCGAGGCTTCCTGCGGGTACCGCGCGAGCCTCAGCTCCTGGGCTCTGCAGTTTCTCCTTGGTTCGCCAGAAACGGATGACCAAAAAGAACAGAGAAAGAGAAAACATTTTCTCTAGGGCTCTTCATGGAAAGCCGTCGGCTGCAGCAATTCTGGTGTGAAATCTTCATTATAAAAAGACATTAGGGAAGCCCAGAAAAGGCTAACTAGTACGGAGTACTGGAATTATAACCAGAGGGGTGTTTTGTTTTATTTTGTTTTTGCTGTTTTGCTTTTTGTTTTAAACCTGAAGGTGCCCTCACACACTGCTCAAACTTCATTTTATGAGTAAACAATCTAGTTTAATTTATCCAAGGTCACAGAGCAAGGAGATTGTGATTCTGTTCTTCTATACTAAACCAAATATGCTTTAGCTTTTCTCAGTCATGCAGAGAGAGATGCGTTCCAATATTTGATGCTATGTACACCGTGTAACAAGAAATTAAGATTCCTCTTAAGACATTAAGATTTAAGAGAAAGTAGATTGGTGGTTACTAGGGAAGGGGTATGGGAGTGACTGCTAATAGGTAGGAGTTTCTTTGGGGGGGGGGATGGGACTGTTCCTCAATTTGTTAGTGGTGACAGATGCACAATTCTAACTATACTGAAAACCACTGCACTGTGCACTTTGAATGAACCTGTGGTACAGGTTTCGCTAACTACCTGCAGTAGACTCTTCCTGCGAAAACTTTCAGAAGCCCCAAATACCATAAAGTACAAAAGCAATTACCTTGGGACACATCTTGCTAACAAATACACAAAATAAATCAAGATAAAGCACAGACGCTGAGACACAGTTCAAAGCTACGGCAGATTGAGGCTTAGATGCTGACTGTGGTTCCCTGAGGAGGAGCTTGGTGTGCCATTCACTCTCCTTGCCCAGGTTTGCACTGCGTCCATCGGGGCTGGTGGCAAATCAAATGTTGAACGCTATTTTTGCTTTTTGCCTTTCACATAAAAGTAAAAACCCTCTTTAGATTTCTTTTGGTTAGAGAAAATGGTTACTAATGCAGATTTTTCATAAAAGCTAAGTGGTATACAGCAAACTTTTAAAAGCTGAGGATACCTGTTAAAACCGTTACAAAAAAAGAAATAAATCTGTTATAAAACTAAGTTGCAAGTGATAGTGCTTTGGGGAAACACACATAGTTGGAGTATGTCATGATTCTGTTCCTCATGGGCAGAAATTATGGTTTGTATGCATGCACCCATATGTTCATGCAATAAACCAAGTCTATCTTTACTAGGTACTCTGAAAAGAGTATGCCAATCTCTGTCTTCAAAGAGCTGCCAGACTGCGGAGGGAGCAATTGTGATAATACAATGAGATGTTATGCCAAAGAGGTAAGAAAGTGCCAGGTTTAAGGTACTAAGACCTAAGGAACGCCCTTGGTACAGACGTGGAGGGGCTGGGATTGTGTTGTACTTTAACAGTGGCTGATGTGGCCCAGTGTGGGAGGTGTGGGAGGAAGTGAAGCTGGACAGTTACTCACAGGGCAAAATATGTCTGTGAATAAGAGCTCAGTTCAAAGGGGCAGCCTAACCAGGAAGTGAAAATTTGAAATCCTCTAGTCTTTCTTTTCCCTGGTGTTGTGTTTCATTTTGGTGAATGATCCTCATTTAAGCCTGGTTCCATCATCTCATGGGGGCTTGGTAGTATCATTCCTGGCCTTTGCATCTCTCTTTTTAGTACTTAGAGGTCTTTTCTACACTCTCTCCCCTGAAGGTAGAAAGGTGAAGGGATGAACCAAGGCCATATGGCTTCTAAGTGATGGAGTTGAGGCAGAACTCATTTCCTGGCTCTGGGTCCTGTGTTCTTGACATCTGCAGCCTTTCAAGTTGTGAAACTTCCACAGAAGTGCAAAGAACTCTTCAGCTAAGAAAGCTTTTTAAGCAGCAGCAAATGGAACTTTTTACATTTGGAGCTGATCTCCTTTTTGACTGGGAAGAAGGACTGTTACAGGCCCACAGGAAGAAAAAGAGCTACTGATCACCTTGGCCCCTCAGTTGGGTCTGTGCAGGAAAATCCTGGATTCCAGGCTCCTTTAAAAAAAAAAAAAGGGCTCTGCATTTGAAAATTCAAGGCTACCTACCTGTATTGTCAGTATACAATTGTTAGCCAACCCACAGGATTTTCCTTTCCTTCACCATTTTCCCTTCACCTTTTTTTCCATCTCTCAGGGGCTTGTGGACACCCTTTGAAAGCAGGTACTTTGCTTTATTAATCTCATCTCCCCTCCCCCCACGTGCATCCCCATCCATCCCCACCCTGGCCCCTTCCTCACCCTTCCCCAACCCCTCACCATCCCCATCCACACTCTCAGCACCTGAGACCCAAGAGCCCTCAATGAATAGTTGTTAGATGCTCAATGTCACTTTTACTATCAAAAAAGGGTATTGTCTTTGTTCAAACTGTTTATAGTCCTGACATACATTATGAAATTCAGGGATTAATTGGCCCATATAGCATGTACATTCCAGAGTTTTGGGACATAGTTGCAAGAACTAGAGAATTATATTCTACACTTTAATAAGCCATGAGTTGAACTCTAAATCTAAATTTTTTGTGTCAGTCTAGGAAAGCACAATATTAATAGTTTAACAGCAAATAAGCTAAGTACTTGGGCAGCAGAATAATTTTAATATTTATTACAGAATTTTTTCTCTCTGAGGAGATAATTTACTGGTGGTTTTAAAAGTCTTTGATATCTTTTTTAAATCTCCCTTGCTTCTTTTCCTTTCCTTTTTCACTCCCTCCTTTTAGGCTCATTTTTGTCCTTCACAGGACTGTGATATCTCATTAACACAACAGCATTACAATTCTCTCTCACACAAATTTCTATGCAAAAATCTAGGGAATCCAAAAGAACAGGGGAGTTCTGATCTCACTGGAGTCTAAAGCCTGGTGAAAACCAGTGAGAAGGCTGGAGCTATTTCTCTTGCAGGAGCAGATGTTGTCCCTCCCTGAGGAGTTATTATGCGCTGGAAGAAATGAGATAATGAAAATGAACAAGCTACTTTGTGAATGTTATCAAATATCATCAGCCTCAGCCAGATAGATCCCTAAATAAGTATTCTTTACTGATGAAAGCAGATGAGCATGACAGTTTTCTAAATATATTCAGAAAAAAAAACAATTTGTGCAGAAGGACCGACTTAATTGGACCACATATAACAGCATGTGGGAAACAGTCCTCGGGAAGAGGAAAGTGGTGTCACTGGGTGGGATCAGCTGGCTGTCAGCCATCAGCTGCCCCCCAGCCGAGGCTCTGCAGCCTTCTCCAGCAGACTTCCTCTTTCCAGGTCACTTGGCAGAGTGATCACTGGGAACAGTGATCACCCACTGCCCCTTGGGATATTGCTGGGACCTGCTTCTATGGGTGAAAAGCCAAAGATGGAGAGGAGGAGCCAAAATGTGCCCTTGCTGAGCCATCTGTCAGATCCTGGTGTTTCCAATCAGAAGCCTAGGTTTCCCTGCTGTTTGAAGAAAATAAATGTACTTTAGGACAAAATTTCAGGAAAGGAAGGATACCAGTAGACAATGACTACAAACATTGGTAAACTTGATGAAAATGAACAATTTTGTAAGTAGTCTAAATGTGAAAATTGTGCAGGTTTTTTAAAAAAAATCAAAAATAACGCTCCAGTTGCATACTCTAAAAAGTTAACAGTGGGGAACTGTTGCCTGGCTGAGGAAAGAACACATAATCCTGTGTGGATGATCAGAGGAAACGGCGTCGTGATAGAGGTGAATTCTGAGCTGACAGTGAAAGATGAGTGAGGCACAGTAGTCTGAGAATGCAGGGGAGGGAAGAGCATTCCTGTTGAGTAAACCGCACGTGCGAAGCCCCCGGCTGTGAACATGTATATGGTTTCAGAGAGAGGCGAGCTGAAGTGATATGGATGAAAGGTGGAGGGGATACATGTTCCTGCTCTAAACAGCTCGTACATTTCTGCCTTTGCATATTATCGAGTCCCTGCCTCCACTGCCAGGAAAGAAGATGTGGATTCAAGAGAGAAAAGAAGTAGGCTTGAAGTAACTTAGCTGTTACCATAGAGAATAAGAAAATAAAAATTTTCATATTATGTGAAAGGAAAGTCAAGCACGATATGTAATTATTCAGAATAAACCACTAAGAAGGCTCTTCAGTAGAATAAAGAAGAACAGTTATCCCAGAGAAAGCTACTGTTTTGACATTTAACTGGGAAGACATCCAAAAATTTAGGATTATAGCCCTTGCCTTGCTTTTAGGAGACCTCACAGGAATTATTCAGAGAAGCTGATGTTTGCAATTCTAGTAACCTTCAAATGATAATTTTTTAAAAATGGACATGTGTGTATAAAAGAGATGGACACAAATAATATGTCTTTTTACTGACTTGAGGCATCTTTGATAGAACTAAACTTCTCTCAAAAATGAATTCAAATTATCCTTTATTATTTCTTAATTCTCTCCTTTTGATTATTTTTTTTAAAAAAACCTAGTTGCCAGGTTGTCTTTGACCACTTAAATGAAGACAATTTCTTTACTTCTTTCAAAGGATGTCATTTCTGGTTATGAAATAAAACTGGAGGAGCTCCAACACTGACGGTGCATGCAGGTACAGTGCTATCCCAGGACTGGTTTGGAATTGGGGTGAAATCTTTTCTGGAAGATCTGAATCATCTAAGCTGGTTCTGCAAATTTGGTTCTCATTTACAGCCTAGCTCTTTCCTGCTTTTATCAGGTTAAAAGACTGAAACACCATGTACATGTTCTGTTCTTGGTAGCAACTATCCAGAACACCTTTGGGGTGGTTCCCGAGGCCTTCCATTCTGCACTCACAGCCCTCAGCATGACTCAAAAATCAGATGGATGGATACTTGTTGACCAGGCAGCCTAGGGGGGCTCATGGAGAGATGAAAATCTCAGGCAAGGGCCTGGAGGTGAAAATCAGGGCAGTTCTACCTCTATGCGTGAGCAGAGTGTGAAAAGATCCAATAGCATGTGTCTCCCTTAACAATGTATGACAGTGAAATCAAGTTAAGCTAAACTCAGTGGCCACCTTGAGGATGGAAGGGTAAGTGCAGCTTGAGGGATGTGAGTGATAAGGGGAGGGAGATTCGAACCTGAGTGGGGATGTGAGGGCTGGAAGACCACATGTGTGAATCCATGTGTTTTTCAGCATCAACTGCAGAACTGTCCTGAGCTGCTCTTTTGCACACAGCCCATCCTCTGCCACTCAGTCGGCCAGATGTGCTACAGTGGTGCCATCGGGTTTGCCTGTAGATGACAAACCTTATGAATTTCTTGTGAAATATTTATGTATTTCATTAACCTTTCCCCAAGACTGTATTTTTTTAAGAGATGTATTTCTGTAATTGTCTTTCCAAGCCAACACCTAGCAAAGTCTGTAGTAACAATCTCTAAGCACTGTATAGTTAAAGCTTCCAACTTGAGGTTACTATTCAACGCTGACTAAAACCACAATAAATTGCAAATGTGTAATTTTCAGGCATGTGCTGAAAATTTACCCAAATTATACACTTTGAAGAGCCAAAGAATCAGCAAAATATGTAATTTGATGCATTTGAACAATTAACTGTTATAAATAAAAATGAAATTCTTAATACTTTTTTTTCTTTTTAGGGCGGTGGCATATGGAAGTTCCCTGGCTAGGGGCCAAATCGGAGCTACAGGTGCCAGCCTACTCCAGAGGCACAGCAACATGGGATCAGAACTACTTCTGTGGCCTACACCACAGCTTTCCACAACTCCAGATCCCCAACCCACTGAGCAAGGCCAGGGATCTAACCTGCATCCTCACGGATACTAGTAGGATTCGTTTCCACTGCACCACAACAGGAACTCCCTTTAATACACTTTTGTTCAGAAAAATATCAAAGTTTAAATTCATCTGTAAACTAAAGATGAACAGTAATGAGTGTTGTATCAACTGTTGCCTGATTTGTTATGAATGAGCTCAACAGAGTTTTAGATTGATTACAGTCTATCTATATATTGGAGCATGAATTTAAAAATCTTGAAGTAATATATAATTATAAACTTTCTTCCCAAAAATATGTCTTAATTTCTCTAAAATTAATTATGGAGAGAAAAATTGCAAACCTCATCTAAAGCAATATATATTATCTATTTGCTTTCTCAATATTCAGAAATTCCTAGGGGCTTTAAAACTTTAACAAAAATATCATATTTATTATAAATGTTGCTCCATTATTATTTAGTGATTGCTCTTCACTAATGTAATTCCTACAGTATTATTATTTTGTTTCTCCAAACAGACCTTAGAAAAATGAATTAAGCATTATATAATTAGTGGATAATAATACTGAACTTAAAAACAACTGCTCTTTTTCCTATATTTTAAAATAAATATTAGGATAAAAAAATCTATAGTTAACATTTACTGTATTCATTTCTTGTTAATGATTGTGGTAGTGACACGACTCAACTACCACACAGAGTTTCAGCCATAGAAAATCTATGTCTAAGCTGTTCAAGTTTAATAATCTTGCATCATTTAGTTCACTCTCTAAATTGGTTAAATCTAATCACTGTCCCTGAACAATCAAATCATGCAGACAGTATTGAAAATGTGGTTTTTATTTTGACAGAGTATGCCTCTGATTTTTCTAGAAGATGGGATGTGCATGCCTAACAGATGAATAATGCCCAAGTATGCATTTAAAATACTTTAGATATTGATTTTTAAATCATATTTCAGAAACCATTATAGTTGTGCTTACAAGCACACAGACATCTCTGTAGTACTCAGTAATAGCTGCTGGGTCAGAGAAATGTTGCTTCATTTTAAAAACAATCTAATATCATATATATTACTGTCACTATAAATCTGGATTTAAGGTGGTTGGTTAATAGATAAATATGTGCAAATATCTCTACTTCACATGCTAAGAAATTAAATTCTGGGTCAGTTATTAGGAGAGAAAGACCAAGTCAACAATCTAGTTTATTTTATAGTATCCAGTAGGTGCAGTTGAATTTCTCTTGAGAATATTGTTTCTTTCCTTCCTTTCTTTTCTTTTTTTTGTCTTTTTAGGGCCATACCCGCTGCATATGGAGGTTCCCAGGCTAGGGTTCGAATCAGAGCTGTAGCTGCTGGCCTACACCACAGTCACAGCAACATGGAATCCGAGCCACATCAGCAACCTATACCATAGCTCACAGCAAGGCCAGATCCTTAACCTACTGAGCAAGGCCAGGGATCAAACCTGCATCCTCACGGATGCTAGTCAGATTCATTTCCGCTGAGCCACAACAGGAATTCTGAAAGTACTGTTTCTTAATTTGGAAAAAAATTACTCAGATTCTAAGGAAAAAAGATTATTAAAAAGCATACAATTTGATGGTATAAATTAATAGCACTAATTGTACAACAAAATATTATATAACCAATATAAACAGTTATGTAATTGCCTTGAAACATAAACTGAATAAACTCTTCATCTCAAAAACAAAAACATGCAATTTGCTTTCCACCTTGCAAAAACTGAATCTTTAGTCAAGATTATGGAAAAGCAACTCATTTCTCTCTTGTAGTTGATGATTTTTGACAATCTGATATTAAGCAAAAGCACTCTGATCTTGCAAAAACTTAAGTTATTGTTTTTATTTTTCCAAGTCTTGCATTTTAATGCTGTTTTCTTTATACAGTGACAACTCAATGAGCAAATCCTTCAGGAATAAAGTTTCATTACAACAAAATTGACCAAAGTTGACAGAACTGACCTACAGGAAGGCCTACAACGTAAGCTCCTTGACATTGGTCTTGACGATTTTTTTTTTTTGATTTGTCACCAATAGCAAAAGCACCAAAAGCAAAAATAAACAAGTGGGTCTAGATCAAACCAAAACTGTCTGCACAGCAAAGGAAACCATCAACAAAATGAAAGCTAACTACAGAATAGGAGAAAATACAAATCATTTATCTGCTAAGGGGTTAATATCTAAAATATATAAAGAACTCATAAAATTCAATAGCAAAAAAAAATTTCTTTTTTAATGGGCAGAGGAAATGAATAGACATTTTTCCAACCAAGACATATAAATGATCCACAGGTACATGGAAAGGTGCTCACATCCCTAATCATCAGGGAAATGCAAATCAAAACTATAATGAGATGTCAAAATCATATCAAACCCACAAAATCAGGAGTTCCTGTTGTGCCATAGCATCTTGGGAGCATTGGGACTTGGGTTTGATCCCTGGCCCAGCACAGTGGGTTGGGGATATGGTGTTGCTGCAGCTGCAGTTTAGGTCATGACTGCAACTTGGATCTGATTCCTGGCCCAGGAACTCCATATGCCATGGGGTGGCCAAAAAAAAGAAAAAAAATCTACAAAATCAAAACTACAATGAGGTGTTTCACCTCACACCTGTTAGAGTGGCCATCATCAAGAAGACCAGGATGTTACATTTGGAATGGATGGGCAATGGGATCCTACTGCACACCACAGGGAACTGTGTGTGACTGGGTCACTTTGCTATACAACAGAAACTGAAGAAACACTGTAAATCAACTATAATTTTTTAAAAAAGTAAGAAAGAATGTAAGAAAAAGAAGGATGGGGAAAAGAGGGAACTTCTGTGTGGTGGGAATAAAATTGGTGAGCCTCTAAGGAAAACAATTTGGAGATGCCTCAAAAATTTAAAAATAGGGGGTTCCCCTTGTGTCTCAGTGGGTTACAAACCCGACTGGTATCCATAAGGATGTGGGCTAAATCCCTGGCCTCAATCATTGGGTTAAGGATCCAGCCTTGCTGTGAGCCGTGGCATAGGCCGTAGATGCCGCTCAGACCCTAAGTTGCTATGGCTGTGCTATGGGCCGGCAGCTGCAGCTCCAATTCGACCCCTAGCCTGGAAACTTCCATATGCCGCAGGTGCGGCCCTAAAAAGCAAAAAAAAGAAAAAAATTAAAAACAGAATTACCGTATGATCCAGAAATCCCACTTCTGGGTATATATCCCAAGTACATGAAAACAGAGTGTTGGAGAGATCTCTTGCACTTCCATGTTCACAGCAGCATTATTCCCAACAGCCAAGATACGAAAACAACCTGTGTCCTTCAATAGATGAATGCCTAAAGAAGCTGTGACATATATACACAACTTATGATAGTTTGACCTAGGATTGTTTTGACTTTATGATGGTGCAAAAGTGATATGCATTCTGTAGAAACTGTACTTTAAATTTTATTCTTTTCCTGGGCTACTGATATGCAGTGTGGTACTCTCTTCTGTGATGCTGAGCATCCGCAGCAAGCCCCAGCTCACAGCCAGAGGATCACGAGGGTAAAAAACTGATAGATCTACAACCATTCTGTACCCGTAACAACAACCCTATTTTTCACCTTCAGTACAGAATTCAATATATGACATGAGATATTCAACACTTTATTATAAAATAGGCTTTGTGGTAGATCATTTTGTCCAACCGTAGGCTAATGTAAGTATTTCAAACACATATAAGGCAGGTTAGGCTAAACTGTGCTGTTCAGTAGGTTAGATGTATTAAGCGCATTTTCAGCTCATGACATTTTCAACATACGATGGGTTTATCGAGGTATAACCCTATCATAAGTCAAGGAAGATCGGCATATAGGATGGAATATTATTCAGCCACAACAAAGAAGAAAATCCTATCCTTTGTGACAATGTGGATGGACCGTGAGGACTTAACTTTTTCTTACTGAGGACATTATGCTAAGTGAAATAAGCCAGGCAGAGAAAGACAAATGCTGCATGGGCTCACTTATACGTGGAATCTGAAATTAATGAGTGAATGAATTAATTAATTTTAAAATGTCAAACTCATAGGAACAGGGAGTAGACAAGTGGTTGCCATGACCCGGGAAGAGAGATGGGGATAAAAAGAGGTTGTTAAAAGGGTACACACTTAAAAACCAGATAGGCAAAACTGACCAGATTTAAATCCTATGCTTGTACATTGATCATGGGAAGCACAGGTACCCAAACATGTTGACAGGAGAAAAAAAAAAAAAGGAATCTCTCTTTCAACCACATGCATGTGCTACATCCAAGTGGAAGGCAGTTGTAAAGATCATTTTAGAATATGTGGAAGTTGGTGAAATCTGCCTCCCCTGTCCTTATGCCTCATTTTCCAATCTGTTCATTTTACCGAATGAATAAGTGACTTGTTTTGTGTCATTCTGGATAGTCATGACCTTGGGGGAACATCAGTGATATGGGCCTTATGTTTGCCAATTCATAAAGACGAAGGACAGGTTTGCCGTGTTGGTTTTTATGCATCAGGTGCCCTGAGATCAGGAGCTGCATGGGGTTGTTAGTCATGGCACCTGCCTAGCGCCTCCTCTTCGCAGGCTTCACTGCTTACCGTCCTGACTTCTCCATTCGTCCCGCTGCACTTCCCAGACTGTCACCTCCCTTTGCGGGGTTTCTGTTCCTCCTCCCCTCGTCTAAATGGCAGCTGTGCTTCTCACAGGAAACTGTTGCTTATTGTCGCCACTGATCAGAAAGAAAGAAAAATGAACCAAAGTGTACTTACAAAGCTCTCTAGTCAGGATGGGCTGAAACATTAGCAATGTACAACCTCCCCATAAAATCTCTGCTCTATAACTTCTATACATTCACACTGCTTGGGACCCATGTATCTCCTTTATATCCATTCCTAAATGTCTACCTTCAACTCCCTTATGGCCTAGTTCATTTATACCCAAGATTACAGGTTTCCTGGGTCTGTAGTTATAAAATACTTTATTTAGAAATGTTTGTCATAAACTTGCAGAGTACTTTGACATCCACGCAGAGTTCTTGATTTTTTACATCTCTCTATAAGCCTTACAGAGTTGGTTCTGGTGACTTGTGAGACTAGCCCAGGGAAATATTTTTCTAGAGCAATCCGAATGGTTTGATGATGAAAAAAAGAGGAACTTAAGCAACAGGCAAAGAAAAGAACAACTCCAAAATCCCTGAATAATAAATTGTCTTATATCTAATATATTATAACTCAGTAATAAATTAGCTATTGTCTTACATTCCATAGAGTTTTTTCCCAAGACACGTATTAAGTCCTTTTGACCGTAACCCTGTAAGATAGATGGAGAGGAATTATTCCTGTCTTACAAACTCTTGAGGTTTAAGACAGAAAGAGGCTTGTTCAAGATCACACTGCCTCTCTGTGGCTGATCCTGGACTTGAACTAGGTCTTCTGTTGCCCGGTGTGAACTTTATGTTCCATTTCTACCCAAGGGTCTTGCAACCTTATCTTTCTCTCATGGCATTTAAGGGGGAGTATATTCAGAAAGCAGACTCTGAGACAGAGTTTACGATTCATGAGGTTTATTTTTATTTTTAGGGTGTACTCTCTGGACTGGCACCTATGAAACAGAGAGGGAGGCAGCAAATCAGGCAGATGTCTAGCTGAGCTGAGATGCAGGAACAATGCCACAGGGAGCTCTGGATCCAGGTAGCTTGGTTCCAGGCCCCCCCTTCAGTAACCCCATCTTTCTTCCCCTGAATTTGTCTAGAGCAGGGACTGTTTATGTCTCTAATGTTTACCACAATGTTTGGCATGTAAAAGGCACTTTATGCTTTCTGAATGAACACATTTGGAAAGAACCAAAATGTTTCACAGCAGGAAAGTGGTTAAATCAATTACGATTAATACCTCAATGGAAAATCAATCGTCTCAATATAGAAAAATTAACAGTTATGAAAACTGGGTAATGTGAACAAATGTTACAATCTCGCAAAAGAAAAATAGCACAATATAACTGTATGTATGCTGGGTTTACAATGATGGAAAACATACATATTAACATAAGGGCCAGAAAATAAATAAATGAAAATCATGTTATATTAACATGGTGAAATTATGGGTGTTTTCTTTTTAAGTTTCTTTCAGTGTTGCCATAATTTAGTTTGTACAATACTAATTACGAGTTTGTGGCTTTCCCAGCACCACAGTTGCCCCGGGGAGTGAGCTGGTTGGGCCCCAGCAGTGGGTTAAGGTTTGTAGAGCTGGGGAAGAGATCTGGCAAACGAAGCCAGCCAGCCGCTGTGGAAGTGGAGGAAAGCTATGTGTACCTCCCTGGTCCGCCCCCCGGAAAGACGTGACCTCCTCGGCTCGGGGCTATTCTAAAATCTTTAACTCCTAACTTGAATCTTCAGTACTTGCTGACACAAAATTGCATTGAGTCAACGGAATTTTGTTTCTTTTAATTCACATTCAAGTGGTATTCTGTGGCTTTTGTCTTTCTCTGACTTCCTTCACTTAGTATGATAATCTCAAGGTCCATCCATGTTGCTGCAAATGGCATTATTTCATGCTTTTTTATGGCTGAGTAACATTATGTTTTATATATGCACCACATCTTCTTTACCCATTCCTCTATTGATGGATATTTAGGTTGCTTGCATATCTTGATTATTGTAAATAGTGCTGCAGTGAACACTGGGGTGCATGTAACTTTTCAAATTATGGTTTTCTCCAGATATAAGCCCAGGAGTGGGACTCCTGGATCACACAGTGGTTTTTACTTCAGCACAATCAGACACATTCAGTATCTGGCAGTGTTCTACAGGCTTCTCGCAGACATAGACTAGGGACCCAATCAGGGATCGCTGTGGTTTGATGCAGAGACCCCTTTTCTCTCTTGAATGTGCTTTGCAGGTGATATAATAACATTCTGTATTCTTGCTAAATAGATCTTGCTTCCATTTTGGTTAATGTTCTAAATTCTCCAGTGTGCTTTCAACCTGACTGCAGGATTTATATTAGGGATTTAAAACCTGATCCCCACTCTTTCTCATTGAATCCCTTCTCTCTCTCTTACTCTCTGAAGCAAATTCTGCTGAATAAAACTCTGTTTGCTCGGCCACTGGGAAGATCTCTCCTGAGGTCTGTTCTCTGATGGGTCCTATTATCTGAGCAAATACTCCCCCTCTTGTGAATCAAAGTCAAGGATTTTACTTCACTCCCTATCATTGCTGTGTTCTCCGTGGCCACATTCATTTTCAGCACCGGGAAGAAGGGTGTCACACATGCTCTCTGCTTGAAGGAAGTCTGGTTTCACTGAAGATTACACAAAAGGTACCCTATTCCACAGCTAACGAATTTATGAAAAAACCTCAGTGTCTTCCTTTAGGTAGGGTGTTCATATTCCTGAGCCTGTTTTCTTATATATCAACAATCTATACTTACAAATGTGGCTTTGGGTACAATTAGTAGGGAGGAAGAGAGTAATAAGAATGGGGAGTCTGGAGATACATATTCATACACATAAACACATCTCCCTCCATCCTGGATAGTGCCGTTGCAACCATTAAAACCCGTGGGTCATTCTGGGTAACTAGGCAGCGATTTCAGGCAGGCAGGGACGTACACATTTCATTCATTCATTCAACAGATTATTAAGTGCCAGCTATGTATTAGGCATTATTCTACATAACCATTTATCCACCAAAGCTTAAACTTAAAAATGAATTCTTCCTGAAATCTTTTATATTCCTTTTCACTTTATCCTTTCTATAGTACTCTTAAACGCTAATCTAATCTTTTCTTGGTGACATTAGATACAGCTTAGTAGAGTGGAAAAGATAAGGCGAGAGGACTCTTCAATTTCAGTTCTGCTAAAAGTTACTCATGTCTCCTTATGTGTATCTTCTATATAAAAACTTGTAAATGGTAGAAGGCTATACACACGTGAACCATTATCCTTCTAGACAGTCCTTCTAATACTGGATCAAAATACAGACATTTCTTCAGTATCAACTAAGGCATCGAGAATTATACACCCCTATACTATATGAACCTAGATTTCAGTGATTTCAGCACTTGTATGTGTGTGTAAGGGGCTTCATTGGATAAACGATGGGTGCGGGACTAGGAAGGACTCACCACTCATGGAAGATTTGTCCTGGACAGATGCAAAGTGAATTTTCATACTGTCTTCAGAAAGTATGGGGAAAGCTATGTTTCATAAAATTTGTTCATACTAAAAGAAAGCCTATAATTTCAAAGCTTTTCCTTTTGTTTTGTGCAGCCAAAGGGAGAAGACCCTAAATAGAAAGCCCTTTGTTTAACAATGTGGATTCTTATTTTGGAATAAGCAAGGGTAGGCTTGAAACTCAGTTTGAGGCAGGGTGAAAAAACAAAACTATTCTGAAAAAGGGATTAAGAGAATTTGACGGATAGAAGGCTGGCAGTCGGGGTGCCAGGGAGGTGTGTAGAGAAAAGCCCCAGAAGTGGAGAAAATGTGGGCTTAAAGGTAGAGATGGAAATGGCTGAATGAGCTTTGAGAACACATTTAAAGATTTTTTTTAGACTGAATTACAGTCCGTCTTCATTATTTTCATCTATAAGCCCGTAAACAGCAGCCCTGTGTTATTCATGATGCTTGGAGCTGAGGGATAGTATGACCCTCCAGGCAGCATCCTTCTGCTCTGCAAGCGTGTGGGTGGCAGCACCACATCGAGGAAGGACAGAGGCCTGTGGTCCAGACAGCCGAGGCCAGATGAGGCCCAGAGCTGGGATCAGGGGAGAAGGAAAGTGCTCACAGGACAGGAACTGACTTGGCCAATTGTGCAACTCCAGAAAAATCAAAGAAACTTTGCAGAGACTTCTGGACATTCTAACACTGCAATATGTAGGATAAGGGCTTGAGCCATTTAAATTTTAATTAGAAAATACAGTAGAACCACAGAAACGTTTACACACTAGTATAACTGAAAAAGAAATGTATACGCTGGCAAAATTAAACAAATAATGCCATTAGTGGCATTTGCTTTGGGTCTTTAAAAAAAAAATTGTTAAAGACAGATTAAATTTTTTCTCTCTTTCCCAGAGGTAAGTCCTTTCTCAAAACTGCAGAGTATCATTCTGCTGTATTAGACATATAAGGGATACAGTGTGTTTTAAATTTTTGTATAAATGATATATTGTACACTATCTTTGATAACTTTGTTTTCAGTAATATTACGTTCTTGATATTTCTCTATTTTTTCTTCTTTTTACATCTGCACCTGCAGTCTATGGAAGTTCCCAGATCAGGGGTGGAATCAGAGCTGTAGCTGCAGGCCTATGCCACAGCCACAGCAATGCCAGATCCAAGTTATATCTGTGACCTACACCGCAGCTTGCAGCAACGCTGGATCCTTAACCCACTGAACAAGGCCAGGGATCCAACCTACATCCTCACAGACACTATGTCAGGTTCTTAACCCACTGGGCCACAACAGGGAACTCTGAGATTTCTCCATTTTTATATATGAGATCACTTTAACTGATGCAAGTTAATTAATTAAATTCATAAGCCATAGTTTATCCATTCTTCTACTGCAGGACATTTAGACTTTTTGCTTTTGCGCTAATACAAACACTGAATAAACACTGTAGCAGTCAACATCTTTGTACTCATCTCTGTGCAGCAATGTGCCCAGATTCCAGGGGGAACATTTGCAAGTTGAATTGTTGGTTTGCAGGATGTCTTAGCCTGTATGTCCTAGAAAAGTCAGAGATGGAAGCAAGGCTTAAGAGCTAATGCTTTACTAGGAAGCCAATCCTAGAGCGGGGAGGCTGAGAATGGGTGGATGGGAAGGATGAGGAGCAGTGCAAGGACTGTGTGAATGCCATGGCTTCAGAGCGATCCAAGAAGAGAGACAGCTGGCTTCTTAGCAGGTGGACCCACTTAGCCACGTGGATGTCTCTGGATAGGCTACTGGGGAAAGTACTCCTAGGAACCATTCACTGGAGGAGGACAAGTGGAAACTGACCGGCTGCCCCCCTTTCTCTCCTCTCCTATGGACAAAGTCCATTCGAAGGGGAGTAAATCACCTGCACTTTCAGATGACATCATCTGGCCTCTGCAGTAGCTAGCTGCCAGAGAAGCCGGATTCCACTTCCCCTACCCCATTCTTCCCTCTCCTGTGGCCTGATGACTCTTCCTGAGCAGGAAGTGAGGGAAGAGCCAGAGACTCTGTACACTCGAAACACGGTAAATCCACTCTACTCCAATGAAGATAAATTAAGAAATTTATTATTTATTTCCATCAGGGGATAACTGATACACCATTTATATTAGTTTCATACGTACAACATGGTGATCCCACTGGCACAAGGGCAGCTCAGTGGGGTGGTGAGGGTGGAAGTCAGTTGTCGAGAAGTCACAGGAGAAAAGAGGCTGACGACCAAGAGCTTACCATTCTTTCAAAATGCTTAGCTCTAAAGAGAAGGTGAGAATAAAACAGATGCGACAGGAGGGTGTGGGATGGCAGTAGGACTGTCTCAGCAGTGAGAATTCTGAGTCTCTGAGTTCTGAATTGAGGAGAAAGACCCAGCAGAGAGTGGGAGAGGCTGCCAATAAGGGGAGGGGAGGGTACCAAGCTAGAGATGGAGATCAATTCTGGGTCAAGAACCACATGCTCTCTGCTGGTTCCACAGGGAAATCAGGTACATCATTGTCTCTTTATCCTAACAGCACTTTTCCCGGGAATATACCTAGTCATAAGTACTGGACATCTGTGTCTGTTTTGGAGGATAATGCAGGTGACAATACACTTATTTATGTACTTTGATGATCTTAAGATGCTTGCTTGTTAATTACCCTGATCTCTGCAGTCCTGCATTTTACTAACGATAGGCCACCTAATATTTTAGTTGTACTTACTGCTGTATGGTTGTAAGCTCCTGTGTCTTAGAAAAGCTTCACTGTCTGAGGATTTGCTTCAGCATTCTTTCCAGAATAGAAGCCTCCCGGAAGGAAACCCATTGGAAGGAGTGGTTTTCTGAACACTGGTGCTCTGATTCTTCCTGAAAAAAAGGAAATGGAGATTTGAATAATCCTTGAACATTTGAATGTAAATTTTTGGATTTTTAATCCATACTGACCTTCAGCAAGTGTTTTAATCCACACAACAGATCTTCCCAGAAATGGGACATCGGTGTATGATAAAATCTTAAAGAAAGTCAGTCACAGAGAACGAAAAAGATTTAAAGATATTTGTCTGAGGTCTTGCAAGTCGTTGATGGCTGAGTTAGACCTATAGCACCAGCCCCCTCGTTTTTGATACTGTATTTCCTTGCCTTAAATGTGGGCGTTCTTTAGCAAGAAAATAGATGGCTTCCATTACAAAACCCGTATTAAACGTCTTCACACCATGAATTCAGAGAATCACTAAACAAGGGAAAGTTTTACCACCTCCCAGACAGTCCAGAAATAATTTCTTCTGACATATAGTTATGAATCTTCCAGGTCCAAGGGATAGGAGGTGCCCCCCTGGTTGGGCCCGGGCTGTTCAGAGAGATCTCCACTCCTGGATGGGCAGTTTCGCCCCTTGGCTTTTTTGTTCTAGATCTTCATTTGTAATTTCTTTCTTCTGAATATGTCATGTGGAGAACTAGCCTGAAGAGTGTAGTGAAACACATTGAGTAACAGGTTTCAATTAGGGCTTTGGGAAATATTGCTCAAGGACTTTGAGATCTCATACTAAGACGCCTTTTATTTTTATTTATTTTTTCTTAATGGATTTTATTTCAATTATAAGTGTACATAAATCATCACAAGTCAATTTTACAGATTTTGTACCCCAAACACACAGTGCATCCCCCCACCCCCCAGACTGTCTTATTTGAAAAGCCAAGGTTTTCCAAAGTCTGTGAGTCATTGTCTGTTCTGCAAAGATTTTTTGTTTCTTAATGGATTTTATTTCAATTATAGGTGTACATAAATCATCACAAGTCAATTTTACAGATTTCTGAGACGCCTTTTAAAAGGAGAATCATCTAATTTCATTTTCCTCGTTTAGAAACAAACATTATCATTATTAAAGATGCATCTTCTATCTTTCATAAATAAAATGTCTGACAACTGATATACAGACACACAGATAAACAGATACATGTAAAGAGAGCTCTCTGTAATCACTTTCTCTTTCTTGTTCACCAGGATAAGGAAATAAGAAAACACAAATACTTACCCAAGATGTTTTGTTTCTTGAGTGAAGTTGCCTAAGGCTGTTTATTAAATAGAACCATATGCGCATTTATGTTACACTGAAAAAACTAAAAAGAAATATGTCTTACATGCATTCCTTGTTAATTTTGGAAGATATATTTCCTTCAGACTCCCTTGTAGTATTGATGAAACGATAGGCTATGACTGATATGAAATCTTTACCATTTCTCACTTTTTTTTTTTTGTCTTTTGTCCTTTTAGGGCCACACCCGCAGCATACGAAGGTTCCCAGGCTAGAGGTCAAATCAGAGCTGTAGCTGCCAGCCTGCCAGCCTTCACCAGAGCCACAGCAATAGCAGATCTGAGCTGCATCTGCAACCTACACCACAGTTCACGGCAACGCTGGATCCTCAATCCACTGAGCAAGGTCAGGGATCGAACCTGCAACCTCATGGTTCCTAGTCGGATTTGTTTCTGCTGTGCCACGACGGGAACTCCCCATTTCTGACTTCTAACACGTGCATTCTCTGGATCTCTGCATTGTTTACAAACTTGAAAATGGTAAAGCAGAATGCAGAATCACCTTGGGTGAGGTAAAATCTTGAAAATGTGGCATGAGTAGGTAGGTAGCAAATTACCAAATATTAACTTGATCTGGCAACAAACACTGGGGAGATGGGTTTGCTTCTGTGGCTGCTTGATTCTACAGAGACCAGGTAAACTGCAGAATTTGGGTGCAAGATGGGGTTGGTGATACTGCTACTTATACAAAAGCTCAGATAGGAGTTCCTGTCGTGGCGCAGCGGAAACAAATCTGACTAGGAAATATGAGGTTGCAGGTTTGATCCCTGGCCTCGTTCAGTGGCTTAAGGATCTGGCATTGCCGTGAGCTGTGGTGCTGTGGTATAGGTTGCAGACGCGGCTTGGATCCCAAATGGCTGTGGCTGTGGCTGTGGCTGTGGTGTAGGCTGGCAGCTGCACCTCCGATTTGACTGCTAGACTGGGAACCTCCATATGCCGCGGGTGCGGCCCTAAAAAAGAAAAAAAAAATTACAAAAGCTCAGATATGCCTAAATTTACTTAAAACCTGACCAATAAGAAACTATTTCAGCAACTGTGATGGACATAAACTAGCTTCATTTTAATAAGAAATAAAGCATAAGAATAAAACAAAGTGAGGTAGAAAAATTTGGCTAAAATCTAGTACAGATAAACCAGTCTTTATTTGTACTCGTCTGAGGTTCCATATAGATTTTTTAGAGTATCTTTTTCTTTTCAAGACGAGATATCCATCTTAGAAAAAGGCACAGTAGGATGTGGATGGGATCATTTGCCCTCACCGTCTCCTACTCAGAGATGGCACAGTCTATGGTTTCTTACATTCTGGAGTGATATTTAATTGATGCTTATATCATCATGGAAAATGGCTCAGAGAGGTATTTTCGTAACCACACAGAAATACTGGATTTAGAAAACAAGTCGTCTGACCCAACACAAAAGACCTCACTCAGTACAGATAAAGGCTATTATTTGCTAAAATCAAACATGCTTCTGATAGTTTTCTATTTATATAGCAGTACAGAATAAAACTGAAGATCACTAAGCTATCAGAATTCAATTTTATACTATTTGTCGGCATGCTTCAGACCAAGATATAGCTTCCAGTTTTCTGTGAAATATGCTGCCAGTTTCCCTGCTGCATCTGACCTTGTGCTTCTCCTCACATCCAAAGCTCAATGGTAGGAGTACAGACCTTCACAAACGTAGCATCCAGATGCTTGGTTCTTGGCCAAGCCTGATGCCTTTTGAGAATGGGAAACTGGAAGACACATATGGGTCCTAAGATTGAACCACCCTAGGCTCAGGGTCTATTCCTTATATATGCTTCTGATGTTGGGAAATGAATTAGGAAATAAATCCTATGATGATCAAGGACTGGGAAAGGACATCTAATAAAACAGACAAGTTGGGAAGCAACTAATCACAGTGAGGAGACCAGATGGAGGAGAGGTGGAAACTCTTAGAAAAACAGCAGCCTAGTCAATGGGAAGGAACATCATTTCTAGATAAGAGTGGAAAGACTTCACTGATACAAAAAATACCTTGGAGTTCCCTTCATGGCTCAGTGATTAATGGGCCTGACTAGGATCCATGAGAATGCGGGTTTGATCCCTGGCCTCGCTCAGAGGGTTGAGGATCTGGCATTGCTGTGGGCTTTAGTGGGGGTCGCAGACAAGGCTCAGATCCCACGTTGCTACGGCTGTGGTGCTGGCCAGCAGCTGTAGCTCCGATTTGACCTTTGTCCTGCAACTTCCACATGCCTCGGGTGCAGCCCTAAAAAGCAGAAAAAAAAAAAAAAAAGGGAAATATCTCACCTGATCAAAATAAAGGAACTCAAATGACAGTTTTAGGCAGTATTAGGTGATGATAACAGATAAATTACTGGGACAGCTGTGAAGCTGTGATGCCTAAAGCCTGGGATTCTTTCTTTCTGGGATGCGACTGGATAAAAGGGCATCTCATCTAATATGCAATGGGAGGCGACCTGGGGTTCTCAGTCATCTGCTTACATTTCATCTCATTAAAGGAACTCTGAACAAAATGAAGAGTGAAGAAATGAACTTACTGTTTCATGCTTTGGGAAAGGGGAGAAGAGAAAGGAAAATGTAAGAGGTGTCTTGTTAACCGAGGTGCTGTGTTTGCTTTCTAGTTATATTCTCTACCAGGAGAAACACAGGTAACAGTCAATAAGCCCCATCTGCGGTTGTTGCTGAACTTAAAATAATATATAGACAAATGCAAAATATAATTTTATTTACCCAATCATTCTTTTTCACATATAAACTTTCAGTATAAAAACATGTCCAGGCCTTCACCAGTACTTGCCATTTTCAAAAACAAATCCAAACTTACAGGCCTTTTAAAAAAAAAAAAAACCAAAAAACAGGATTTATCTGAGTCCACTATTCTTAAATTCCCCCTTAACACTTCTCATCTGTGTTCTGTGAGGCAGAACTAGCCAGCAATGGGGAGACCACTCTAAAGAAATCATACCTTAAAACTTGTTAGTTTTTGGCAGTTGGAGTGCCCAGTTTTCCTTTGTGGCACAGGCAACCTTAAGAAAAATATCTCGAGATCTCAGCTCACCTGACATTAAGTACAAGCCTCAAGGGTGAATGGCACCGGGTGAATGGTCAGCGTGCCCCTCTTGTTGGATGTAAACCTTAAAACCCTGTTCTGCTTTCAAAGCTGCTACTCCACGGGCCTCCACAGGGCAGGGCTTGAGGTGAGTGGACATCTCAGAAACCCTTTCTATCAGTTCAGCAGGATGCTAATGATTTCATTAGACATTGAAAAAGCAAGGAAAGCAATGTTAGGCTTATGCCATCATGGCCATGCTAGAATTAGATGTCATGAATGTTTTTATTTGATGGATAGCGCAAGTCAGTTTAAAAGCAGACCATGCAGTGCCAATGTGGGGCATCCGCTGGCAGGTTGGCCGTGTTGACGAGCTAGAGATCAACTGCCTATCAGTCTACTGTGTACGGATTCACTTGCGCACTTCAGGCATGTCAGGGTGAGAAGAACCCTGAGCTACAGCTCTCAGCACAGTTGGTAAATAGTACCGCTGCCGTTGCAGGCAGTGCCTGACGCCATCCTGCTGTGCTCCCTGTGCGGGAAGGTTCACTGTCGGTAAAGATGAAAAGCATGGCAGTCATCTTCCAAATGCTGTGCTTTGTTTAGGAAGTCCACTGGAAATCCAGTGCTCCAAAACCATTGCTAGGAAACTGGTTTCACTATATTGTCCCCAAGGGTTATTTTGTTCAAAACCCCGAGTTGAAGCGAAGAGGAATCATCAGTCCACACAATGGATGCAGACAAACTTTTTTTTTTAGTTTTGAAAATCGATTTCCTCCGCTGGTTGTGCAGCAGCTGTTTCAATGTGTCCTTGAAAAAGCTGGTTGTGAGAGTGTAGAGGATTGGGTTCAAGGCACTGTTTACCGGAAGGAAAAAAATGACTACCCAGGAAGTGATTGAGCCTGGAGAAGGAAATGAGGTATTAAAGAAGAAGTTGAGGTTTTAACAGACACAGGACACACATAACATCTTACAGTCGATGCTTTTTTTTTTTTTTTCTATTTTTTTTTTGTCTTTTTGCCTTTACGTAGAGCCGCGCCCGCGGCATATGGAGGTTCCCAGGCTAGGGGTCTAACAGGAGCTGTAGCCGCCGGCCTTCGCCACAGCCACAGCAACGCGGGATCCGAGCTGCGTCTGCAACCTATACCACAGCTCACGGCAACGCCGGATCCTTAACCCACTGAGCAAGGCCAGGGATTGAACCCCCAACCTCATGATTCCTCGTTGGATTCGTTAACCACTGAGCCACAAACGGAACTCCCAATGCTGTTTTTGAGAGGGCTACTTGGTTCATTTAAGTTTTCTCTCACCTTATGGAAAATCCCTCTCTTGGAAGAATGAAGAAGCTATGAATTCAAGGTCCTACCATTAACTTTCTAAGTTTCAGTAACTACTCTGGAGGCTGTGGTGAGACCA
The DNA here is from genome assembly GCA_004024745.2 of Catagonus wagneri. Lineage (NCBI taxonomy): Eukaryota > Metazoa > Chordata > Mammalia > Artiodactyla > Tayassuidae > Catagonus > Catagonus wagneri. The sequence goes on from PVHT020004944.1 coordinate 37,530,639, forward strand.
AAGGGGAGGAAGTCTATAAAAATGCTTCATAAACTGTAAGTTGACATATAATGTATTTTTTTGTTTTCATTGCCTTTCCTTAGAGAAAAATAAGAAAATGAGGAAATAATTCGTAATCAATATGACAGTGTCCAGGAACCTCTCCGTCCAGAGTCAGATCTGACCTTGGTCTGAATTTCAGTCCTGAAGTCTTCCTGCCTGGCCCTCATGTTCCTGCCATTGGAGATGGCAGTCAGATTTATGCAGATGGGGTCAGATTTATGAGCAACAAAGAATGTACCTCGAAACTCAATGAATTCCTTCTGTGTGAAGACTTACAAAGGCTGATAGAATATTAAGGGAAAAATAGCCACAAAAAGTGAGGGGAAATTTTGGATAGCAGTGTCCCTTCTGAATTCAGTTGTCCCATGGTACCCACAGTGGGAATGGTTCCAGGACCTCCTCAGATACCAAAATCCACAGATGAAAAAGACAATTCCCGGCCTGGAGGAACACTCCGAATAGGTTAGCAAAGGTGGAACAATGAGATGAAAATGATCCCAACGTCTGTTTCCCTGAGAGTCCGGATAAAGCCCTGGCTGGCCCCTAGGAGGGCAATAATTTCTAGGTTCCAGGTTCAGTTCAGATGAGGCTACTAAGTGAGATGCAAATAGAACGTAATAGACATTTAAGCGACTGATTGGATGGGAGTGAGCTGGGGAGAGGTCTGGATGGTACGATGGAAGAGGGAGCATTTGGGTGGAACCTTGAAGGACTGAAGAGTGCGTGGTGGTTTAGAAAGGGTTAAAGGCTGGAATCCAGGTGGAAGGAACAGCTTCAGCAAAGGCAAGACATCAAAAAAGTGCAGGAGGAGTTTCCATTGTGGCTCAGCGGGTTATGAGCCCATCTAGTATCCATGATGGTGTGGGTTCAAAACCTGGCCTCGCTCAATGCATTACGGATCCGGCATTGCTGTGAGCTATGGTGTAGGTTGCAGACACGGCTCAGATCCTGAATTTCTGTGGTTGTGGTGTAGGCCAGCAGCTGCAGCTCCATTCAACCCCTAGTCTGGGAACTTCCATGTGCCACAGGTGCAGCCTTAAAAAGCCAAAAAAAAAAAAAGTGCAGGAAAAAGCCCCCAAATTCTAATAGTCCTGGATCATAGACTATACGAGAGTAGGATGGGTGGCAAGAAATGTCTTAATGTTAATCCCAGCATTTGGACTTTATCCCATGAGCAATGGAGACCAATGGACATTTTAGTTCTGTTGCACTGAAATGACAGGATGTAAACACTAAGATGCCTGGGAAGCTGCAGTCAACTGTTATCAAGTTCTCCATCTGTGACCACTGATACTTAATAATTGGCTTCCCGGGGGGACTTGCCCACATTCTTAGGGCTCCTGCTCTCCCTACCCGGCAGAGGCCCCCAGCAGTTAGCTCTGTCCTCCCTCCGGGTCTTCGCTCCCGCATGCATCCCACGTGGCTGCGAGGAATTTCTGCCTTGTTGTGAGACTGAGCTGAGAACTTAAGGGGATGCTGCCCACATTGTGTGTCATTTGCAGGGAGTCATTTGACAAGGCAGAGGGACATAAACAGTTGCCAGTGTTTGTTGCCTGTACATTCATCACCCTTTTCTAAGGGCTTCTGGATCAACCCCAAGTTTGATCGTGGAGTACCACAACGAAGAAGACAATTCCTGGCCTGGAGGAACACTCCAGATAGATTGGCAATAGGCTGAAGAAGTGAGTTGAAGCTGATCCCGAAGTCTGTATCCCTGAGAGTAGGTGACCCTTAGGATGGCTATAATTTTTAGGTCACAGAAACAGCTTCAAGAAAAATCCTAGATCATGAAAGGTGATTTCCTCTGATTGAAGGAGAGGTGTGGGTGGGGAACCTGGCCTTTTGGATGAGGTGCTCGCACAGAACACCTAGCACCCACAGGGCCCAGGGTGACAACACAAGGCTAGGGTCATGAAGTGGACTGGCGGTTCCTAACCAGGAATGTGCACTTCAGAATCCCAGGGGAAACTTTTCCAAAACACCCATCAGTAGGCCTTAGCCCCTATTAACTAAATTCAGAGGCCAATGGGAACCTGGGCATGGATACTTTGATTTGTTTTGTTCTTATATATGCTTGGTTAAGAACCACCATCTCTCTCAGGTAGAAGCAAAACACTAAGACTTAGTTTTCCTCTGTCTCCAGTTTTTTTTTTTTTTTTTTATCATTCTTGTCTGGATTGTACCATTACCCAGTTTCTCTCTTAGAGTGCTGATTATAAAACACTGACGAAATCATAACTTTTTGCATTCAAGTTGTAGGTATTGATGGAGAAGTTACTATGTGTCAGACACTGTATTCTGACCTCGTCAAACAAAAGGCACAATGAAGGCACAATGTACTTGGGAAGAATAAAAGGGACTGACCTGGTATTTCCACCCGGAAGAGGGAGAGAATTTTAATGACAAATACAGGAATCCAGCAGATGGCATCAGAGAACACTATAAAAAAGAAACGGTTCGCCACAGCCACCTCTCTTCCTGCGGGACTCCTCACTTCTGAAGTCTGCAAGGCAGTTTTTTGAATGGAATAGAACATAATAGTATAGGCAAACACAATGATGAGAAAAGCCAGCAGATTCACACCTGTTGGGGAAAGCACACCTCTTAACACCTCAGGTGCATAAACCCACAACAGAAATTCTATGGTACTTAGAAGTTCAGCGTGGTGCCTCGTCCCGTTACTTCCAAGAAGCATTCTTTGTATATATGCCCGGTGGTAATCAGCTAAAACCCTGAACCCGAGGCTATCCACTGGAATAAGCCAAAGGAACTGGGTTGGCCAGATCCAAAAGATATTTCAAATACATGAACCCCTTACCAAGAATTATAGACTTTGAAATTCAGATCTAGGTATATCACAAGGTCAATTTTAGCTTTTTTAAAGCAGGAAAAAAATATCTCATTTTAGCCCTGTGCAGATTCAAACCTTAAAGGATTACTGTAATCATACATATTACCCATATATCTTAAAAACATCAATATGCCCCCATTCCTTTATTTTATAAATATGAAAAGATAACCTTGGACTATCAAGAGGATGATAGCCTCAGAGACATAATTTCCTCATGTTTTTTTTTGGTCCTAGATAAAAATATTACATAAGATAAAAATACATTTTCATTTTCTTTAGATTTCCCATAGTAATCTAAACTAAAACTCAGAAACTTTTAGACTTGTTTCAGAAAAAAAAAAGGAATAAGAAAAAAAAATTCAGCTATATGAATTACTCTTTTAGGGTCAAGTATGTTCAAAAAATTCTTACTTATCATTGCCTATAATGCTGACTTGTCATTTTGTTATATTTTTGCTATAGCAAAAATCCTAAGAGTGATCATCTTATTCCTTATAGTGAACACAAAATTTTCATATAATTTCAAGGTTGTTGTTAAAAAAAAGGTTCATGTGATTAGATTGTATGTAAGACTGTGAATTCATGGTGCTCCATTGTTTTCATCCAAAACATCCATATTCTGTGGAATCTCATTGTAATGCCATACAACAGAATTTCACAAAATTGGTTATTAGGTCTACTGGTAGGAAGTTTAGCTAAAAATAAAGCTGCTCCTCCGGTGGGAGTTCCTGTTGTGGCACAGCAGAAACGAATCTGACTAGTATTCATGAGGATTTGATCCCTGGCTTTGCTCAGTGGGTCGAGGATCTGGCATTGCCATGAGCTGTGGTGTAGGTCGAGGACTAGACTCGGGTCCCACATTGTGGTGCCTGTGGTGTAGGCCGGCGGCTGTAGCTCCAATTCGACCTCTGGCCTGGGAACCTCCACATGCTGATGGTACAGCCCTAAAAAGATAAAAATAAGAAAAGAAAAAGATGCTCCTCTGGTACAAATTCTGAAATCAGACTTACAGAAAGATTCACGAGGGTATATACTGAAAGTGTCACAGGAGAGCGAGGTGTTAACATTAGGGTCAGGGGCACATGGAAACTCTACTGTCGCTGCAACTTCTCTCTAAACCTGAATCTATTCTAAAATTAATTGAACAACTGTATATTCTCATGTTTTTTAAGCAAAAAGAAAGGGATGTAGAATTCCATTTCTCACAGGTGAACTGTGTATAGGTAGATGATGGGAAGGGTGGGATGTGTGTGTGTGGGGGGGGTGTATTGCTATTTATCTGGAACCTATCACAGGTGCTGAACCCTTTCAGCCGACCCCCACACTTTAACTGTAAGATCCAGCCACACCAGACTTCTTTGGCCCTTTATCTGGGCCTGTTCCTTGGCTGGGCCTCCAACTCCCAGAACATGACCTCTGCCTGCAGTTGGCTAACACTTCCCCATCCTTTGGGCCTCAGTTTGGATTCGCCTTTTGCTGGGACACCCTCGGCTCTGGGCTCCTAGAACATCCTGTCCTCCTCCTTTGTGGCATCTGTCAGCCTGTGACGTGAGGATGTGCTTACTCGTCTTCATCCTCCTTTCTGGGTACAGGTCTGTGAGGACTAAACTGTTTCATCTTCAGTACTCACAATAGTGCCTGGCCTATTGCGGGTGCTTAATAAATCCTTTCTGACACAATGAATATAACGTAGTGTGTGCATATGTGTGTGTGGGTGTGTGTGTGAGAGAGAGAAAGACAGAGAGAGAGACAGAGAGAGCGTTTCCATAAGTTTACCTATTCCAGCAATGGCTTACAGTATTGTAGGGGTGACAGAGCCATTAAAACACAGCTATCAAACAGAGTTACATGTGAGGAGTTTTATTAAGATGGTGTAAATAAAGTGTTTTATTTTGCAGAGGAAGTAGAGATCCAATAGATGGAGAAGAGCTGGAACTGGTGGTTAGGGCCATTTTGTGATGGGCTTAAGTGACTACTTTAAACTTGACCCTGTAGCAGAAGTTCCTGAAGGTTTCTGAGCAGAGGCTATACAGCCCTTCTGCTACTCAAGACAGTGAAGAGATAAAAAGAAGAGAGAAGACCACAGAACCCAGAAGACCAGTAAGGGCTAATGTAATAATTTAGGATGGAGAGTGTAAGGTTTTAAACAGAGGTGACAGCGGTAGGTAGAACTGAAAGAAAGGGTAGACAGAGATGTATTTTGAGGCAGAAACATTTGGTGGAAGAAAAGAAGACAGTGGAGCTTACTGACCCCTTACATGAGGAGGAAAGATGAGGGGATGGGAACTGAAATGAAAATACTGCCTTTGTTAAGGAGAAGACGTGGGAGTGGCCTTAATTTTAAGAGAGGTACATATTGGACAACTTTTTTAAAAGTTGTTTTAACCTTAAAGGGCTAAATCTCTCACTCATTTGTAATGGAGATGGTACGTTTTTCCTTTCTAATAATATAGGGAAAATTAAGAGAACTGGAAAGCAAAGAGTTTTATTAAGCACCCTTCTGCTGCCACTTTAGAGCTGCATTTACAAAAGGCAATGAGCCTTCCTGGTATTTCTGTTCAGATTATCTCGTGCTAATGAGTTTCCAGAATTTTATTATTTATTTAGCTCGTATCTAGATTCTAAAAAAATGAGTTCAAATAACATGGTAGGGTCACAGGATGAGGCACTGAATCTAGTTCCTCCAGCTCATAGTCACTGTGTATGAACATGAAACCAAAGGGTCTTGCAGATAATAAAAAGATCTTCCAGGGGGAGTTCCCCTTGTGGCCCAGTGGTAATGAACCAGACTAGTACCCATGAGGATGCAGGTTCGATCCCTGGCTCCACTCAGTGGGTTAAGGATCCAGTGTTGCTGCGGTGTAGGTTGTGGTGTAGGTATTGGTGAGCTGTGGTGTAGGCTGCAGTCACGGCTCGGATCTGGCTATGCTATGGCTATGGTGTAGGCTGCAGTCACAGCTCGGATCTGGCACTGCCATGGCAGCTGCACCTGCAATTCGACCCCTAGCCTGGGGACCTCCATATGCTGTGTGTACAGCCCTAAAAAGACAAAAAAAAAAAAAAAAATCATGCAGGGATCCTGACAGTATGTTTGTTTTGATACTAAATCTCCATAATAAAAAGTTTGATAAAACTATAAATACACAGCAAGAACTTTTCTTTTAAAAAAGGACACAGTCTTGACTATATCTGTTTACTTTCTGAAAATGGACAAATACGATTTCACTGAAATTTACAGTATTTCTATCAAAATGGAATTTGCTAAAGAAATGAAAACTGTAATTTACCTAGGAAAATTCCAAGAGAATACCCCTTGCTTCCAATAGCTTCTGTTTGGTCATAATAAAGTGGGAAACATACTCCATTTTTTCCATAAAAGTTTCCAAAATAATCGTCCTTCCAAAACGGAATCACAGCTATTAAAAATCCCACAATCCAGATGCAAATGAGGACGCCTGAGGTCTGCCATTTTCCAGGACGAATGTTACTGAAGGGAAAGACAACAGCCAGGAACTTCTCCAAAGTCAAGTACGTCAGCAACAGGACAGAGACTTCAGTGGACAGCATGGCCAGGAAGCCCAGCAGACGGCACTGCAAGCTCTCCATCCACAACAAGGCATACTTCTGATACTGCCCGCGGTATTTGAGATCAAAAAAGCCAATGAAGAACAAGTAAACGCCCATCAGGCAGTCTGCACCTGTTGAAGAATCATACAGTGTATCTGGTAGTTCTGGTATCTGTCTTAGTTTTCTGATTAGGTTTGCTTCCTTCATCCACATATAATGAACTAACGTAAACACCTACAACAGCACCTAGAAGACAATGGACTTCCAAAGGTGTGCTAGTTCTAAAGTACCACACTGTGCCTTTGTTTTATCATTTTGAAAAAATGGTGGTGGGGCAGAGTGACCTGCAGGGAGGCAGGGGAACTAGTTTTTAAACAATAAATGGATATTACTTATATAGTAAATAAAGGGAATCATTTTATGGGCTTGAAGGGCATGGATGTTATTGCAATTGAAGGTTAAACAAAGCTTAGTTTTGTAACCAGCAACCTGTCCCCTACAATCCATCCTCTGACTCACTGGCTCCTTGTTACCCCATTTCCGAGACATAACCCCCAGGGGTGGGTCCTAGATCACGGCAAACTCCTGTAATTCAGAACAGAGCAGCCAAGGAGAACAACAGTACCTTCACACTTAGACAAAATATTGCCTGGCATCTACAGCTCATATGAAGGGCCATTTGTTGAGGGCCAATATAATATAGAGTATCACTCTCCAAAGATGTCCCAACTCTATTTAGGTAGGAAATATACTTACAACAAAGGGTTTTGATGGACGTCGCGTGAGTTGTGTTTTCAGCTTTAACGAAAGATCTCATGCCAATGACAAAAAGATTTCCAAAGCAGGTTATGAAAGCTATAACCCAGACAAATATTCTGAGGATATTGTTAGCCAAGAGGTCCTCAAATGAAGAAATGCCGTCAGTCAAGGGCATACATATTCGGACATGGGGAGCATAGGAGCAGTATCGAAAGTTTTTGAAATAACTAAAGTCAAAGGGAAAACAAGAGTCACTTTAGAGCAATGACACAGGAACGACAGTTGCGGTCCTGTCAGGGCCACAGCTGTGTTAGGGAGGCAGCTTCACTAGGCTTGGTTATTTCTGTTTAGCAGTGATTATGGAATTACCGAGTGCTTCGTTTAAAAGGTGAAGAACCTGAAGGGTGTGGGAATCTGTGTCTGGCCTGCGGTGAGTGGGGGTGGGGCGGACCTGAGAGACTGGGGACCTCCAGGACTCTCTCCCAGTCACACAAGGTGATTCTTTAGGGTATTACAAAAAGTAGGCTGTCAGTGTTAAACTGACCTTCAGCAAACACTGAGGGACTTGGGTTTAGAATGGAAGGGACCTGCGGTAGCTCCCTAAAAAATATTCCTGTCTTGAACTTGGTTTTAAGCATATTCACTTAAACTAGCCTTCTTTTCCCTGATACTGGCAGGAAGCGAACGTCCAAGACGAGGAAACTTCAGTCTCACTGGAGCCGGGAGAAGAAGCAGCTACCTTAAACACAGATTCCTTAACAGGGCCTGGGAAGGACTCAAACCATTTCTAGAGGAAAATACAGGCAGGTGTGGGATCGATGTTATCTCAGATCTAAGTGTGTGGGATCTTGAAGCGTTTAAACTGGGGTGGGAGCAGGACAGTTTTCATGTGATCGACTGCCATTCTCCAAAACTTATATATTTAGGATTTTCTCCCATAAAACTCACTCTATTTTTTTATTCGTTTGCCACCTCTTTTACATTCTTTTCATCTAATCTTTTCTTGTCATCTGCCCATTCACTTGCTAGACTAGCAAATTAAAGAAAGCTTTACTCTGCCTCGCTTCAAGGCCTCCCGGGATTGGGCTCCTGGCTACCCTGATCCTCCTCGAGGTCGAGGCTTCCTTTCCTCGCTCACTCCACCCAGACAGGTCAGCTTTCTTTGAGTTCTCAAGCCAGGCTCACCCCTTCTCACTGTGGTGCTCTTGCCTGGAAGAATCTTCCTAAATTGCCAGGGTGCTGCCTCCTCCACTCAGGGCTGCTTGAATGTCACAGCTCTGACGTCCAGGGAACCCACTACATTTCACGTCCATCCGGCTACACTCTCCTTCCCAGCATTTCTCAACTACTTATTTTTTGCTACTTCACCTCCTTGTTCCTGAAACTAAATGCAAGCCCCATGGGGCAGACGCTTCTCTCTCCCAGGCATTCCCATGTTCTCATGGGAAGTCCCAACAAGAGGAAGAGCAAGTGAACAATGCATGACTTAGTGCTGGGTACGTCTGGAGAGACTGAAGGCTAAGCCTACCCTCGGGTAGCCTACAGGGGTCCAACCGCTCCTCCCACAGGGACCAGGGCACGGACTGGCAGGCGGGAGGGGTGGGGCTATGAGGTGGAGGTGTTCCCATAACACCTTTCACAAGGAAGATGAAAGAAGAATCCCTAGGATCCTTAGTAGGGAAGTAAGTGAGTTCACACATTTTCTGTTAATTGTGGGGTCCTTCTTGGCCTCAACCTGAGGTTCGTATTTAAAGCAGCAGCTTCTCCATCAAGTTCTACAAAGGTGGAATTTCTCTGTTCTAAGGTGACCTCACATTCTGCTTGCAAAAAGGAAATGATAGGTTGCCTTGTTAAACAGCTGCCTAGAGGTGCCACAGAAAGCAAAATTAAGAAAACCACTTGGATATACATTGAATACTTGTCTTTGGGTAAAAAATCACACCTACTGCACAGACATAAACAAAATGGTCTCCCAAAGGAGGACCTTCACACCAACCATTTCAGCCACTTGCTGCACCCAACTTGTAATCTTACATCGAATCCTCCCTATTGTTGTGGATAACAATGGTTAATTTTTGAAATCATGAACACAGAGATTTACACAGTTGATAAAGAAATGATCATGTCATAAACACATACATTAACACAACTGACACAGTGCACTTTAGCCAAATATATTAACGTGACTTATCAAAAACTACTATAAAGATTAATTACCTCCATTTGCAGTGCACTTAGTAACAGAAACAACACCTGGAATTTATATAGCACCTTTCTTCCTAAGGGCTCAAATCTTAGAGCAGCCGACTGCTCACTCATGTGAGGTGAATTAATGTGTCCAGGTCTCCTGAGTACCATTAGCCAGGGACTTCATCTTGTGTAATGTGTGCCATTCTGGTACCCTGATCTCTTATTGGGCCTCAATTGGATAAACAGCGTGTTTCCAGAGAGAAGTGTCATTCATGTCGGTACATCATAATATTGAACTCTATTTGAACAGGGACCAAAGGTGACAAAATTAAAAAGTTCTCAATAAAAAGACTTTTCTTGCACATAAACACATTGCAGCGATACATGAGAGTTTACACTAAAACATCTGCAACATTTCACCACACTTTTGTCTCCATTCTTTCATACATACATACATGTGAGAGAGATTCTTCAGGGGCTGAAACATTCGTGTGCTTATACTGGCAATCTCTATCCTTTCCAGGGCTCTGGAAAATATGCACGATAGGTTTCATGCTTTTAGGGTTTAACTTTTGGATGACTTCAGTCTTTGTCACATCCTAAAAACCATGCTTCAAGATATCATGTTTATCAATTCAAATCAGGGTGAAAAGTTGACCATAAACTGTCTTAGAATTTGCCATTTCTAGTTATGCCTCCTGTAACTCGGTGCTGGCTTTGTCACGTCACAGGCAGAACTATTTTCTAGTAAAAGATATTCCTTCATTTCTCTGACTTAAAAATGGCAGGGGTGATCTGTGTGACTGTGAAACTGGCTCTGTAGTTTGATTTCGTAAACCATGCAACGTGAGTTAGAGGGTTTCAGACAGGAGCTGAAAACATCACTGAAGTGAGTTTCAGGAGAATCTGGATTTAAATACAGTTATTTCTTCCTGGGCTAGGTGTCTTTAGGGTGGAAAACCGTGGAAGCAACAAGAGGGGCTCTGGTTCAGGACTGTCGTTTTCTAAGACTGCAGTGGGAGGCGTAATTCCTTTACCTCCTCCAGCCCCATGAAATAACCTCAGAAGGCTCCAGTGATAACCCCTAACACACCTCATTTAGCCAGAGTCTTCTTCATATACGGATTTTTTCAAGGATCTTTAGGATGAATTAAGGGAGTTTGCCAGGTTCCCAGGAAACATCAATGGGAAAAAGACAATCTAAAAAGACAGAAGTCTTTGGCTTTTTTAGAGGCTTATTTTGAAAGACATTTGATTCCCACTCAGTTCCTTTTGGGCAAATATAAATGAGGTTTTTTTTAAATTAATTTATGAATTTTATTACAATTATAGGTGTACAAAAATCATCACAACTCAATTTTATAGCATTTCCATCCCAATAAATGAGGATTTCTTGACAAGGTTCTGAATTTTCCTTTGAGTTTTCCTCCTTACCACTGAGTACTTTAGAGAAGAACCACCCTGATTTTTGAGGATCAAAAGTGAGATTCAGGGAGCAGAAGTATGGAGTAATTGCCACTTTTGACTTTTCAGAGAGAGAAGTATGGAGTAATTGCCACTTTTGACTTTTCAGAAAGGCATAATGTGTAACTTGATATTTTGGCTTTCAGAATTCAGTATGTGGTGAGTGAAGGGAAGATAGTTTGGTTCACATCCCCAGGTTTATTTGGAAATGTAAGAACAATGTATTATTGATGTATATATTTTATATTCTAGTTTCTTGAGAGCAAGAACCAAGTCTTTCTCATTACTGATTAATCATTAATATCTATTGAGAGAACATAAATATTGCATCAATTTCCAATATAGAACTATCTAGGAAGAATAAAAAGTGCTAGTAAAAACCGGACTTTGGAATTAAATGAAGAAAGGATTTCAGTTGAAATCTGATAAGGTAATCAGGTAAGGTAGTCTATGGAAAAAAAAAAATCTTTGACCAATAATGGCTATTTATGGGACAGGAATTGATGAGGTTGAAGTAATAACTGAAAGAGTTCTTGGTACCATTTGAAATCTAGTATGTTTGAAATTTTAAAATACTAAACAACATCAATTGTCAGAATGTTTGTATTTGTGGGATAATTTTTTTGTCTCTCTTTTTCAGGGCCCCACCCATGACATATGGAGGTTCCCAGGCTGGAGGTCCAATTGGAGGTGTAGCGCTGGCCTACGCCACAGCCACAGCAACGTGGGATCCAAGCTGCACTGCAGCCTATATCACAGCTCATGGCAATGCTGGATCCTTAACCCACTGAGCGAGTCCAGGGATTGAACCTGCATCCTCATGGATGCCAGTCAGGTTCATTAACCACTGAGCCACGACGGGAACTCCAGTGGGATAATTTTTTCTATACTGGACGGAAAGTAAAAAGCATGTTCTGTAGATTGATATCAAGTAGAGTGCAGTAGGAAAGAAGACGGAAAATATAGGGGAGGCTTACATGATTTTTTTTTTTAACCAACTGCTTAGAAACACGACTATTGCAAATCTAATGCTTTGTGAAAATTCTAAGATGAGATTTTTTCAATATGAATCAGATTTTCAGGAAGGAGCTATAAGTAGCTTCCAACACAGAAATGGTCATTGCACTCACTGAATGGTAAACGGTAAAAGATGAGATCTGCTGTCATTCAGTACAGACTTGATGTAACAAGGATATACACTACTGTCTGAGGATGCCTGTTCAGACTGAAAGCCCTCCTGGGTGTAAAATGCCCCTTCAAAAACAACTGTGGTTCCAAGTCAAGTACATCCACTAAAATGATAATCAACATATTGTTACATTTCACTTACAGAGACTGAAGTTGTTTAAGACTTTCAAACTGGTTCTTGTGGAGATACAAGAGAGGATTGGACGACAGGTTCCTTTTGTACCATTAGGAGGGAGGAGGAAAGAAGCATCAGATGTTATTATTTTGGAAGCTCAGATGTTGCCATTTAAATCTGATGGAGGCTGGGAGAAGAACTTACAGTTTCTGGAGAAGATTCAGGTCTTTGAAAATGTGGGGTGGTAGCTCCATTATCAGATTGCTAGATAGGTCCCTGTAGATGACAGTGAAAACCCAAAGCAATTACTCTGGAAATAAGCAACAGAGTTATTTCTCCTCACAACTGTCATCATCCCATTTGACGTAACAGAATATACAATCCACTTTCATCCAACTTAAGCAACGTGATAACTTATTACACAACAAACCCCGTGGGAGTCTGCCAAACGAATGTGTTTTCCATCATTTTCAGACATGGGACATTTTGCTCATCCAGTTCCCATCTGGAATTTCCTCTCAGCCCCTGTCCAACATATTCCCAACATGGCTTCAATGTCTACTTTGATTAATTGCCTCTGTTTTAGGTACTCTTTGTACCTTCAACCATTTGCTGCTTCTGTGATTCCTGCTTGGTTGATGTATATGGTATCTTGTTTATCCAACTACATTGGAAGCTTTCTGAGGTCAAGACCTATGTCTAGATCCATATCAAGTCCACTGTCTGATTTTAATTTGCTCTTAGGATAATGTTGGTTTTCTTAACTGACTTTGAATATCCAGTAGTCTACAGGATTTTGATTGCTACTAGTGGGAAAGCAGTCTCACTAGTCATTTAAATTTGTGTAAATTTGTAATCTTGAAGAAGCAATCTGTTTTCCTAGTAGACAATGCTACTTACAGTTCTCCTAAATTTTTTAATGAAGAAAATGTCTTCTCTGGAACAATATCAATTTGATTTCTAGGCAGAAACCTGTAAGACATGGGGAGAGTCAGCACTGTTGGTTTGCGTCTGCTGTAATAGTCAGTTCTCACTGGGAGAAGCCACTGATCTGGGTGTAATATAATAAGCCTCCTTAGAAGTCTCGGAGAGAGGTGTGCTCTGCTGTGGAACACAGGCCAGAGTTTCTCACTGCGGATATATGCACGTGGCCTCACCAGGACACGCTGCTAGAAGGAATTCGAGGAGCTGAGTGTGGTCTACAGAGCTGTTTGGATTTTGATTATTTTGGAAAGTGTTTCTTCCCCAATACACACATGTCATGCACATTTGGACCGTATTAAGAACTCTCAGAAGCGGCTTAGAGAGGATCTTTGTGTAAGGCCTGTTCCTTACAAGAAGGCCAGAAGGCCAGAAAAAGCAAAGCTTGAACCAACCCCATCTGGGAAACAAAAAAGCTTTAATTTTGATGGAGGGACAGTGGTTTTAGATCTCCTTTGTCTAGAAAAGGAATCCTCCAAGACACACAGCAAAAAAGAGGGGCTGTCAGCTGACTGCTTTCCAGGGGTGTGAACAAATGAGATAATGAGTATGAAAGTGATTCAAAAGCTACATAGGGCTATGAAATAGAAGGCATGGATGCCATTTGATTCATTTTCCAGTGTTGCCTCTCATTACCCTTGAGAAAAAGAAAGAACTCTTTGCATCTCCTATGTGGGATAGACTTTTTTTTTTCATTCAGTATATTAATTTTCAGTCTGACTGATAAATTTTCAACCTGGCAAACAGCCTTTTCTCTTAAAGGTTTGTCAGGAAACAAGTAGTTAAACTACAAAAATGGATATATTGTGATTTTCCTTTTCTAACAACCTGTCGAATCAATAAACATTACTAAGTACTTAGTAGCTCTGATTAAAACAAAAGCTCATCCTTGTGGTTGGAAGCTTGCCAGTGCAAATGTGCCAATTAACCAATTCATCTGCCTTTCTGTCCCCATAAGAAACATAATCAGCTATCAGAATCTATGGCCAATGAGACTACATTAGAGGTTCTTCTCTTTAGAATAATTGTTTTTTCTTTAAAGAGAGACATCAAGGGATGTGTCATTGAAAGTACAACCAATGACTGTACAGCTAACCAATTTCACATACATTATCTCATTTCCTTGGTGATCGTGGGCCAGGTACCAGTTCGGCTGAGAGAGTGCATGGAAATGATGACTGTCCTCAGAAAGGAGGCAGTTAAGCAGAAACCATGGCCTCACCATCAAGATCAATAGATCCATGTGTGCATTTGCTAGTACTGCAGTTTCAGACCAAGGCTGTCAATAAAACATACTTTAAAATTCCTTGTCAATGTTTTGATTTCCAGAGCTATTGGGTTTCCCTTTGTTTACTGAATCCCATTGCATACTTACAGCACTGTGAGTGAACTGCATGAGAGGAAGGTTGAATTCGTAAGGTATTTTATCTCATTGCCTTCCAAATCCCTAAAAGGCATGAAGGAAGAATATTTAATGTTTTTTTACAAATCATATCTCTGGAGGTACTTTCTGGTGATACAATAGTTCTGAACTTTCTTTTCATTCCAATTTTTATGCTTTTCTCCTAATTATTGCAGGGTCAGTATAATTGATATTGTGCTTCTTCTTCCCTCCCAATTAGTGTTAGAACTTTATAAAATTGAGGGAAAGGTCAACCCATCATTTAGGGAATGATTCCCTGTGCTGAATACCATGCTATTAATTATCATAATATTGCCACCATAATAGTGGCAACTCCAATTTATTAGGCTTTTACAGTGTCAGGTACTGTTTGTTCTGAGTGCATCACACACACTCCGGCAAAGTTGGTATTACTACCCCCGATTTAACATATAAGGAATCTGAGGATCTTGGGAATTCACTTTTCTTCTGGTCACACAGTTACTGCATGGTAGAACGAACCTTCTAATCTACACTGGTCTAAATCCAGTGCCTCGACATTCAGCCCTGGCGTCATAGATTTGTTATATTCTCACAACCCCCCATGATGCACGAGTCAGGATATAAATCCCAAGCTGTGTTATGGAAAGTGCCTGCTCTTTCTGCCTCCTTCAGTGATGCTCAGTGCAGTGCTGCTCCGAGGGTGCCTGGCACCAGGCCTCAGCATCACCTGGATGCTGATTAAAATGCAGATTCCAGGGTTCCCAGTTGTGGCTCAGCGGGTTCAGAACCTGACACAGTGCCCATGAGGATGCCAGTCCAATCCCTGGCCTTGCTCAGTGGGTTAAGGAGCTGGCATTGCCACCATCTGCAGAACTGGTTGCAAATACGGTTGCGTTGCTGGGACTGTGGCGTAGGCTGGCAGCTGCAGCTCTGATTCAACCCCTAGCCTGGAAACTTCCATATGCTAGTGCGGCCATCAAAAGAAAAAAATAATAACAGTAATGTAAAATTCAGAGTCCCAGGCTCCATCCCAGACCTACTGAATCAGAAACTCTAGGGCTGAGGTCCAGCATCTGTCTTAAGTCCTTGCGTTGTTTGCGCCCTGACAATTGAGACTCACTGGTGTAAACAGTACATTCGAACCTAGGACAGCGGCATCATATATCCCCAGGGGACAACCTGGGAACACTAACATGACTGCTTCCAGCAGCACCAAGGCATGAGAGGGCTGACTTCTCTGCCAAATCTCCTAACTTCTTTTCCTGGTCAGCTTCTTACAGTCTTCCCTGTGCAAGACAAGAGCTCTTTTGCTGCCTCTGAAACTTTCTTATGCTCACACTAAAATCACCAATTCTTTTTTCATGGCCTTTAAAATCCATTTTAAAGCCATCTTGGAAGACTTGTAAGAGCTCAATTGTTTTTTTTTCACTCTTAAGATACACTGATTACAAGTAATAAACACTGTACCCTCTTGGAAGTCTAAATATCGCTCAGAAGAATGATGAAAATGGTTTTACATCTCCTAAGTGTAACACTGGAATTGTGAGCAACCATCCTGTCTGACAGCAAGTGAGACAGAAGCACGACCAAGGCAGGTGCTTTCTGTCCTAGAACTAGGGTGAGTCGGGTCTGACCACTCAGCTCTCATTTGCGATCAGACAGCCTAGCAAAGTACATCTTTGCCTTGGGTGCCTATGTCTTCCCTTGAGTTTGTGGGAGACTAGAGTGAAAATGAGTCTCCCCAGAACCCAAGGCTTGGCTCCTGGTTCCTGGTCTGCTAGCTGCTGATGCCCATTTTGGGGACAAGGTGGGGGAAGGGTGGGGACCTGATCTTGTCCTGTTAACTTTACTTTTTCCTGTTGCTTTCCCTTTGTGGGGTGAACTTGTTTAGTTTCTAAGTATTTTTCACTTCTTCTTAATGAGCTTTCTTCTCATGTTTTTCAGATCATCATTCCCATTTTTAACACTTGGCACACTTACATGAGACCTCAATTGCCTTACAAAGCCTTTTGATAACATAAATTATCAAAAATTAACAGATTTTTTTTTTCTTTTTCAGCCACCCCACGGCATATGAAAGTTCCCAAGCCAGGCATCAAATCTGAGCTGGAGCTTCGACCTACACCCCACAGCTGCAGCAATGCTGGATCCTTGACCCACTGTATGGCTGAGGATCAAACCAGGGCCTCCACAGAGACAAGCCAGATCTTTAACCCACTGCACCACAGTGGGAACTCTCAATTTTTTAACTAGGTAAAAAACACAAGGTCACCTAATAGTGTTGTAACAAGTAATTCTGAGGCTGGTTCAAAGGATCAAAAGATGAGGTACTAAAATTTTATCACAATGTGGGTACTGAGTGCCCTGATTTGACAGTGAGGAGAGTTATGGGCGAAGGTTGAATCAGCATTTTCACAGGGCAGAAAGTTGCTGCGTGTGCCAGCCCTGCCTGTCTCAGGAGACCGTCAAAACGAACGTGGTGGAATGGGGGGTGGTGTTGGTGAAGCCAGGACGTAACTTAAATGAATGGTTTAGATATGGACTGGTTAAAAGCCAACAAGCAGTGGAAACGGTTCTGCATGTTCATTTCACAGGGTTCTGTTGAGCACTATTACCTGATGATCACTGTGCTAATACTGGGCATAAAATCACAGAATTGACGGAACAGTAGAGGACAATCAGGGAAACAGATGGGTCTGTGATGACAGTGCCCTGAGGCAGGGGCGCAGGTGGAGGTGAGGAGACGTGGTGGGGGCTGCTCCCACTACGTGGGAGCACAGAGGCAGCACGGGAACTGGCTGGTGAATCAGAGACGGCTTCCTGGAGGTGACCCTTAGACTGACTTCTGGGGGTGTTAACCGAAAGAATAAAGAAGCAAGACCTTTCAAGTTGAATGAACAACATGTGCTAAGCGAACTGACTGTAGGGACAGTGTCAGCTGGTGCATCTGGAAGGAAGGTTGGTGAGGAGAAGGGGCCAGGAAAGAGACTGGGTGGAATAAGGGGTAGAAGTGGAGGCGTCTCTAGAGCTGGAGGGGGGGGGAGTTTGAACTTTACGCTCACACCCCTGGGGATTCGCAAAAGATGTTGAAGCCAAGAAGTAGTAACATGATCAGATTTTGACTTCAGAAAGAAAAGCACAGATGAGCTTTTGGTGTCTTTGTGAATTAACTTCAGGGCTAGCTGGCTTCCTTAATGGGGGCAAATAACAAGTTAGCTGCCAAGTGCATACTCACAGCCAGTTGAGTTGCGGCATGTGGGCACACAGCTGCCTGGGAAGGGCTTCTAAGCAGTTATTTACCATAGACCTTAGCACAAAGAAGAGATTCATTATAAACAAAACGATATGCCACTTTAAGAACAGCATTTTTACTCTTTCCACCACTTGGAAACTTGCATGCTAAGCTCGGTACATTAGAATGAAGACTATAAACATGACTACCTCTTCAAAACGGTCTCTAGATTATGTGTATATTATGGACGTCGGAGAAACTATGAAAGCCTAAGTGTGATACATAACCTAGGAATAAACGTGAAGCCATTTAATTTTATGAGATGAAACATACACATATATGGGGTAATAGCTTTGAGGTTCAAGGTAAAAAAACTTCAAAGTTGCAATCATTTCCAGCATCATATATCCCAAGTTTCACCTGAAGGGAAATGCTAATTGTTTACAGTATTAAAAGGCCACGTTGGAAACTTCAGTAAATCTGAGAAGCGACAGTGGGGAAGAAAACAGCTCATGAAGATATTGAGATGCATAATTAATTTATTACACTGTGGTCTCATCTCACAAATAGAAAAATAATGATGCTATATGATCCACTGTGAAGGAACGGAATCATCCCCTGCTGATAAATCATCCCAGTGTATTAAAGTGTGTTAATAAACAGTGAAAGTGTAATTATGTGAAAAGCTTCGTGGACAGAAAAAGACTTTGGAATTTTGCTGGGTGAAGGCACACTTTCCTTTGCTAAAAAACATGTGGTTGGAGCTGAATTCCTGGGAGATTCTAAACAATTTAAATGTAGATAAAAATGAATACTATCTTTGGTCAACCACTGCAAATAAAAACATGCCTTAGGACTTAGGGGAATCAAAGGAGATCAAAAGGAAATGAAATGGTGGGCTTAAAATATACCATGAGCCACGGCCAGGAAGGAGCAACAGTGACTGTGACTTGAAATACAGCAAAGATTTTGACTGATAGAAATTTTAGGGGGGGTTAATTTTCTTCAAGCTCTTTTTGTAAGCTCTTTTTTAGATGTCATTGCAATTAATAGACAGATGGGCTGGAAGGTAGATGAATACTTACAAGAAAAACAAGGAATTTAATCCAGCAAACAACCGCTGTGAAATTCTGGTTATGGGATTGTCATCTAGAATTCTGACAAAACATATCACAAACATTTCCAATGTTAGAGACACTTGTAAAGTAAAACCAGGAAGACATAAAAAGGCCACATTTCAACTCTGCCTCCCCCCCTACACACACACACCTGCTCTCTTTCCTGTGTGCCCACACTGGGCTCAGGTCTCTTCCCATAAAGCTTTTCCTCCACCTTGTGGGTGGAATGACACTTTCCTCAAGACGCCCAGAGCCCCCACCCTTATCACGTCCCAGCTCTTATCACGTCCACCCTGGTGGTCCTCTCTCCCCTCATCCACCTCCTCCTGTACTTAAGAGCCTTCACCTCTGGTGACCTGGGTCCAGACAAGCTGCACTTATCTACTAACTGAATATGGGATCCATAAATGCTTTGACCTACTGACTGACCAACTGAGAAATGAACAGAAAAAAAAATCTTAGGAAATCACAAATGGATCATTGATCTCATGGTATTTAAATGATGTACTCAGTGAGGTCTATGCAAACAGACCCATTAAGAGCTTGAGGGTGAAAGAGCGAAAATATTTACAAATTCAAATCACTGCTGTTAACTCTATATAGTATTTTCCTAGAAAACAATAGGTAAGGGGTGGAGTTCCCTGGAGGCTTAGTGGATTAAGGACCTGGCATTGTCGCTTCAACTGCTGCTGCTGCTGCTGCTGCTGCTACTGCTACTATGGCTCAGGTCATCGCATGGCACAGGTTCAACCCTTGGTTGGGGAATTTCCATGTGCTGTGCATGGCCGAAAAACAAAACAAAACAAAACAAAAACAAGGAAACACAGATAAGGGGAAATACACCTTCTTTTCTTTGGCTGCCTTTGAAGCCAGGTGCCATTTCCTTGTACTCTCATAGGTACCTGGGGGTAGGATTTGGAGAAGGGAGTTACACTGAGCACCTACTGTATACCAGACATCCTGCATGTGGTGCTTTATGCATATTATATGACTTAATTCTCACAACATCCCTCTTTAAAAAAAAAGGGATTATGATTTTACTTCAGAGGTGAGATAGAGGCCTAGGAAAATCAAGAAAATTGCCTGGGACATTAAACCTGGGGCCATGGCATCCACGAGGATCTGAATGACGCTGCAGCCCTGGCTCTTCCCACTAGATCAGGCTGACCTACGGAAAACAGGAACACTGACACAGCCTCTAACTGCCCTTTGTTTGTTTTTCCTAATGAAAACACGGACCTCTGACATGAGAGTCCTTGGGACAAAGCTGGTGGCTAAGCCTGGACAGTGATGGAATATATCATAAGCTCTCACTTTTTAGTCTTTTCTATGAATTTTCTGGAAATGAAAAAAAGTCCTTAACTTGTTCACTTTCTGGGTCAGTGGTTCTCAACAGAGGGCATTTCCCCCCCCAGGCAACATCTGGGACTGCTGGAGATGTGTTTGGTTGTCACAACTCTGGGAGCAGGTACTACCTAGAGAGGCAGAAGGCACAGATGCCACTAAACCATTTTTGTGGAGAAATCTTGATATAGATAAATACCAGATGGATGGCTCAGAAGGCCACCTGGAAAAGCATGGCACTGATTTATCTTCACACAGCTACGGCTTTGCATGTCACAACCTGAACTGCTTGAGTAACAGGCTCCAGATTGTGTGACAAGCAGAAAAATAAGTATAATAAGCAAGACACATAAATAGATGGAAACTGAGCCAACCTTGATGAGTGTCATGAGAACTGCGGTGCTTTATGAGGGAAGGAGAAGCTGGAATACTCACAGCCAAGTTAGCTGGTGTAGGTCTCTGAACACTCCAGGGCTGAGAGCTGTAATGCAATTGTGGTTGAGATACCTACAAAGGCATGGGTAAGGACACAAGGCAAACATAATACTCCACTTTATTATTTTTTTAATACTCCACTTTAGATACATCAAATTAGAACAGAAGCCACTGATGATGATGCTTATGAAGTATGGACATTTGTTTCTGAAAGCGCTTTGCTAGATGAGCAGAGGGAGGAAAATCAAGGAACAGCCAGGAGACACCGACAACCACTAAACCTAGTGTGACAAACCCATGGCCGGGACCAGGAAAGTGGACAAAAATCATGTTTTGGGATACTATATTATATTATATTATATTATATTATATTATATTATATTATATTATAGTGCCAGAGTAAAATAAATGTGTGAGGTGATTTTTGCTTCTATCCTTTCGGTCACATCCTTAATAAACCAACATTTTACGAAAGTATTTATGTAAGTTAGCAAGAGTTAGAAAAAATAAAATGCTAAATGACCCAAACTTGAGACGACAGTGTTAAAGAGAGTCTTTATATCTGTCTTCCGGTAAAACCAGGAAATTTTTTAGCCATTTTTTAGTATAATAACTAATCTAAGTACTTTGTGAAAACCCACATCTCCCACTTCTTTACATCCAAAGTCAAGTCTTTAAAAAGTACCATTCTAATAAAGGAGATGTGGTACATACACACAATGGAATAAAACTCAGCCTTTAAAAAGGACAAAATAATGCCATTTGCAGCAACAGGGACACAACTAGAGATTATCAAACTCAGAAAGTGAAGTAAGTCAGAGAAAGAAAGACAAATACCTTCTGACAGCGCTTATATGTGGAATCTAAAATATGGCACTAGTGAACCTAGCTACAAAAACAGACACAGACTCACAGACACGAGATTTGTGGTAGAGAGGGGAGGAAGGGACTGGGAGTTTGGGTTTAGTATATGCAAACTATTCCATATGCAAGGGATAAACAAGTTTCTACTGTAAAGCAGAGGGAACTATATTCAATATCCTGAGATAAACCATGTGGAAATATAGATGTATAACTGAATCTCTTTGCTGTACAGCAGAAATTAACACAACATTGTAAATCAACTGTACTTCAATTTAAAAAATATAAGGAAATAAGATAAAATAAAAACAAGCATGCATTTTTTAAAATTAAAAAGATAAAAAGTGCCATCGTACCCTTTTAATCTCTACGTAAAATTGTACTCATAATAATAAAAGAGTCACTCACAATATTTGCAGATTATGTAATCCAAAGAATGCTTTCCTGGATATACGTCTAATACGATTGTGCTGAAGGAATCTGGTAGGAATGAGATAGAAGAGTCATGTGGTCATGGATCACATACTCTGTTAGGTTGCTGAATATGCTCTCCACTCCCTTCACCTAAAGACAATTTAAGTCCCACGCCCTAGTCTCCTGTTGGGAGGTAGAAGAACTGCCAGTTAGAGACAGCTATGAACCTAGCCAGTGCTTGCAGGGGTCCCTGCAGCACCATGCAGTCAGATCTCAGCATCTCTTACTTGCCCCACTGAGGTCCGGTGGGCTGGTGTGAGAAGGGAACCAGTCCTGCTTCTGCACACTGGGACTCTGGTGGCCTTCTTATGCTGACGTTCAGGTGCTGCTCACCACACAAGACTAGCCAGACTCTCACTGCGGAGCTCCCTCACTCTTTCAGAACAGAGTTCCACCTTTAACTCCTCTTCATTCTACTCCCACGAAACAAGCAGAGGGCAAGTCTTACTCTATTCTGGTCCAAGATGTACAGTGAGAAGCACACAGCTAGTTACAGAGGAGCTCAGGGTCACAAATGGCATCAGTGGTTGAAAGGGGGTCAGTGTACCAACTTGAGCTCACAGGGCCATGATTTACTTAACCTCTGAAGCAATCTAGAAATATTGTAATGATTCAACAGCAGCACTTTCAGGCCTACCTAAGTAAATAATATCCATTTCCTGTGCTCGTTACACAATGGGAGGTTAGTCATGAAGGTGTATTTTCTCAAGGCCTTTAGGCAGGAAACATTCACACTATTCACAGTAGCTAAGGTTCACAGTCTTCTGAATGGCTTCTCTATCTCTTACTTTGATTTGATTTGCTTCCTAAAATATTTTACAACACTTTCTTATTGTTATGATACTTCACTGCAAAACTACTGTTTTTTGCGCTCATTCAGCCTGTGGCTGTACTCTGAATTGTGTTGTACCACAATTATTCCCTAGCAAAGCTTCCCAGCCTTGGAGTCAGGAATGCATCACAGGTGTGCCAGGATATTGACGTCCTCAGCCCTCAAGGTGGCAAAGCCAAGCCAAGATTATCTTCCAGTTATTAAACAACTCATCTTTTACTGCAAGCACTGAGCAAATACTGTCATTTTCTCCGTGTACCACCATGTGGAAAAGGTGGGTACTACAGAGCTCACGCATTACATCCATAATGACACACAAAGCATCGATTTCAATCCTACAAAGTAAACTTGAAACCCAGTAAGACCTTGTGCCATTCCCTTCCTCTCTCCCTGCTGCACCAAGCCTGTGAGGAGATGCTTCACACCACAGCATCAATTCTGCCTTTTCTTTAAAGACCTGCTGTGAATAAAATGGACCCTTACAGATCAATATCTGTTTTAGCATTTTCAGAGTCCCTGCAGTGACGGAATGAAAGTTAATATGGTGAGTTATATTACGATAGCAAATGAAAATAGAAAAACAATACCATAATATAAGGATTCTTCTTAAATACAAAACTGACTACTTATGTAGAGCTATTTACATTTTATTCTAGATAATTAAGGCAAAAGTGCTATGTACATTTTGGAGTTCTCTTGTGGCACAGCAGATCAGGGATCCGATGTTGTCACTGCAGCAGCCCTGGAGCTTCCACGTGCCATGGGCACGGCCAAGAAAGTGGCATGGCCAAAAAAGGGGCATGTATATCTCACTTACATGGTGTTAATTTTGAAGAAACGGGTGCAGCCATAAACTGTGAGTTTGGCCTCGTGCTTCTGATCTGCATGGCTCACCTGATGTGTACAGTTTAACTGCCTTTACTGACATGAGTTAAGACTCCAACTTCTTAAATAATAAAGAGCCTCTAGTCTTCTATTTAGTCAGCTTGCTGGCACCTCATAGAGAATTAGAATCCTAGGACCCTCATCTCAGACTTAGGCTGCTGAATTTTAACTTGATCCTCCAGTATCTGCTTTCTTCTTTGCAGAACGGTAGCTTCGTGAATATGAGAGGAAATTTGGAAACATGACAATTTGGCATGTGAGGTCCTCTTTTTACTCAGAGTTGAGAGATGAGCCCGTTTGATATACTTTACACTAAATGGCTTTTCTAAGAATAACTTACTGGTTCATGAATTCCTGCTGTTTCAGCTGTCAGGACTTTTCAAGCAGAAACGCCAGGAATTTATGTACCTGAAACTAAAGCAAATAAATGCCTTAATGACATGCATGTTTATAGGCTATTTTTTTTAATGCAACATTTTGTATTCATGAGCCAGGCAGACTCCTTGAATTACATTGTGTTGCCGATGACTGTGCTGAACGAGAACCCAGTTTAAGGAGGAATTCCTAATTTATAAAAGATATATGTCACAGTGAGAAGAACTGCTGTTGGTTTCTGCAGTAGCAGTGATAAAGCATTATGGTCAATCTCATAAATTGTATTTTACTTCTCTGAAAGGTCATCTTAAATTGCTTCTTACCCCTCAGTGTTAGAAAGTTTGAAAGATTATTAAAATGAATAAAGTGATCACTAGTAAGGGCGTTCAGATAAGCTGAATGACGTTTATTCACCTAGCAATTAAAATTTCATTTCAACTTAGGAATTTATTTTTTTTTTGGATGCCTAAATGACCTCAATTTCACTGTGAACATTTAGAACATGCAAGACCAAAGACTCACTTGGCATTAAATTGGGTGACGTCTTAGGATACATCCCAATACAACATAAAAATGCATATCAACTTTATTAGCTCAATACAATCTAAATCACATATTCACACATTTCCTGGTTGAACAGAATGAAGCCCAGATACTTTAGCCTAGCGTTCAGAGGCCCTACAATCATGACTCAATGTCCTCTCCAGCATATGCTCCATCATTTCCTGCGGGAACTCTTTTCCTTTAGACAAACTTCCCTGGTCACTTTCTTCCCAAAATCCTTTGAGTGTTTCTGTGTACGTTTCTTTGTTCTCCTTGCTGAAGATGCTCCCACTTCTCTCTAGCCCTGTGTGTTAGTCCTACACATCATTCCTTCAACAAATACTCATCAATCCTCATGTATGTTTCAGCATGTGTGACAGTGAGGGGTGGTGGCAGTACATGGCACTATGAGAGGGCCAGGATGATCATCCATTCAGGAGGGTATGATGCTCAGTGAGAGTTTCCTTCAGAATTCAAAGATGAATGTGAGTGGGTTCACAAAACTGGAATCATAATTGAAAGCAGGACTTAAGGCGTGTTCAAAACTCAGACAGTGAAGAACACTGTGGGCGACAGAAATGAATTTCTGGTTATAGTTGAGAATTAAGAGAATGTTAGGAAAAGACCAAGCCTGCTGTATGGGACCTGTTTTATAATATTATGAAATAGTAAAAAATATAAGTTCTCAACTCCTACACTGACCTTATCTTCTCCGTCAAAAGAGATGATCTCAGAACTGAAGTGAATAAACAGGATTTAGGGTTGTAGCAGCGAAAGCCCAAGATGGAAGAATATGCTAATCAAAATGGGCCAAAGCCCTCTGGCTTGGACAATTTCTCCTAGAAACGGAGAAAAGACTGAAAAGGCGAACACTCGGTCACAATCAATTACTGAGGAATCTGAAGAAAGGCAGAGTGGCTGGGAAATTAAAGGTGGCAAGTGAGTTTTGATTTTTCAACAAGGGAAGAAGGAGTTTTCACAAGCTATAGCTGCATGAGCTGGCAGCTGGTTCTGGGCAAGATCATAGGACAGGATATTGTGAAGCTGCTGTGCGAGCAACCCAAAAAGATCTTGAGCGGGGCAGTTCACGAGAAACAGGGCACATCAGACCAATCTGGTTTTCTTCTTTGAAAGACTGCTTGGAAAAAAGTGGCGGGAGGGGGGGAAATACGTCTACCAGGCATCTAAGTGGTATTATGATGTCTTTATGGACAAAATAAAGAACATTACACATTATCCGAAGGATGCTGCTGAAGGGATATGGAGAGAAGATGCGGCACTGTCCTCCCCATACTCCACTCCATGACATGGGCAAAGACAGTTCATCTTATTTTCAGATGACAGAATGCTGGGAGGGATGGTGACTGTTGGATGATCCAAAAAGATCTTTACAGTCCAGTAAGAAAAGCTGAATCTAACGGGACGAAACTGAATAGGCATAAACGTAAAGTACCACAACAAGCTCTCAGATCTAAGTGCACAAGGACAGAACAGAGAGGCTGTCACTCGTCAGTCATGCCTATGGCACAGGATCAGAATTTTAGAGACACAGTCACTTCATAAGAGTCAGGAGTATGAAGTAGCCACAAAAAGAGCAAATGTAATCTTAGGGTGTATGGAGTTTAGAAAGGAAGGGTTGCTAGTTTCCCCCAGTTCTGCCCTTGTATGTGTCATCCAAGTGATAACATTCCGTTTATTCTAGATAATGCACTTCAGGAAAATGTGGGTGACCAGAATGATGAAAGGATTTGGGATTTGAAACCAGGCCCTTTGGGGAAGAATTTAAGGATTTGACGTTGCTTGAGGAAGAGTCTCGGGCACGGGGGAGCAGGCTAATAATGGCCAGCTTTAAATATCAGAGGACTTACATAGGAGACTTCCTGGGTGTGTTCTGATCAGTCTCATGGGTTAACTCTCAGGACTATGGAGAGTTTAGAGATGCCTTAGGCAAGAATAATGTGTCAGAACAATTTATTAGCATATTGTTTGAAATTCCTTTCCCTCAGCACATCCCATTCCCTTTCTGGTTTATTTTTTTCTTCCATAACCACTAACATACGAAGAGGTTTTGTTTTGTTTTGTTTTGTTTTGGGTGTTTTTCTTTCTTTCCTTTTTTTTTTTTTTTTTTTTTTTTTTTTTTTTTTTTTTTTTTTTTTTTTTTTTTTTTTGACTGCAGTATACAGAAGTTCCCAGGCTAGGAGTCGAATCAGAGATGCAGCTGCCGGCCTACACCTCAGCCACAGCTGTGCTGGATCCGAGCCACGTCTGCGACCTACATCACAGCTCATGGCAACACCGGATCCTTAACCCACTGATGGAGGCCAGAGATCAAACCCTTATCCTCATGGATGCTAATCAGGTTGGAACCTGCTGAGCCACAATGGGAACTCTTGTTATTTTATCTCAACTGGAAGTTGAGTTCCTTGAGGAGAGGGCTTTTCATAGGTGTTGTTTACTGCCACATCCTTGACACCTCATAAGTACCCATAAGTATTGAAAAAAATGAACAAACGTAGTTTGGTAGCTCCTACCCTCCTGCTGTCTCTACCAAGAGTCCTGGGACTGCCCATCCAGTTTCTTCCCTCCCCGACACCTTCTCCTGGGGATGGCTTGTGTTTTGCTCTGCCAGTTGTTATAATGCAGAAGGCAGAATCGGGAGGAAAAGTGAGGGACGAGGGCTTGGCTGAGACTGAGGGAGATTTTTCTGGGAGTTTGGGGAAGAGCTGCAGGAGGAGCTAAGTGGCGTGGAAAGGGGGGTGGGAGGAAAGGAGCTTTAAAGAAGGGTTGCTGAGCTTCTGAGCTGCTTTAGAATATCTGGATAATGCTTATAAAGAACTTTGTTTATTTTTGAAACCAAAGCTTATTCGGGACGTTTTTGTCAACGGTAACAATATTCTGAGACTGGCTCACAAGGGTGAACCTCAGAGTACCAGAGTCAGAGCTCTAAAACTTGTCAGCAGGCTGACTTTGGACAAACAATCTTTCCTCCCCAAGGATGGTTTCCTTGTCCCTGAAAAGAATCCAATTATGTCTGCCCCACGGCACCAACTTGGAGGACCAAAGTCCAGGTGAGAATTCTCAATGTCAGAAGTCTTCATCAACTTTAAAAATGATATATACATGTAAGAAACTGTGTTTTATCTCCAGTGTCTACTATATGCAAGGTAATATGTTCATTATCTTGCACATAATAGACACTTGATGAGTGTTTATTTTAAGAGTCTTGTAATCTTTTTTCTCTGAGTCTCTAGGAAAATCAGCTTGCCCAGAAAGGATCAAATAGCAAGCCAGTATTGAGAGAACCCCTGCAGGGTGATATTCAGGTTCTGATGTGGTAACTAAGTTTCCTCAAGGTGAAATTCAACATTTAATTGGAGAAATTTCCAGCTGATCTGGGCAACGTGGTGGCGGGGGGGAAGACACTAGGAAAGCTGGGCCTCAATTATCAGAGTTAGTGCATCCACATTCTTCCCTTCAGTGGCTACCAGACACGGAGAGAGAAGTCTTGACACAGAACAAAGCTATGAGCCACTGGTCAGGGAAGGACTTGGCCTGAGAAGTCAATATCCTTGCTTGATCTTCTAGTGATTCCTCTGCTAACCCAGAAGAGAGCTTTTCCCCAGTTAGGGGGCAAAAAGGTATAGAAGGGAATTCTGCTTGGGACAGAAGAGTATGTGTTGGTAAAAGATTCAATTAGATGCTAAATTTCCTTCCATCTCTAGGTTTCTGGTTATTGTCAAATAAACAGTGCACTGGGCATCAGAAGCTGAGGGCTCTAATTCTGGCTCTTTCACACTAATTAAATGTGGATCTTAGGTAAGTCATTTAACTGTTGCAGACATTAGTTACCTTGTAAATGAAGAGAATATTTAATTAGAAATTTGTAAGGCTTCTATGACTCTATGTAATAGAATTTAAATAGTCATTCTTAAAAACATGACTATTTTCCCTTCCTTTCTGTTCATGGTATTTTTATTTTTCTTCCCTTGAGCATTATTCAAGGAGCAATTCACAGAATGAACATGTTCTGATACTAAGAACTTCCTGTAAGACGAGAAGCAGTATAGCTAAGATTTCTTCTCTAGAGGAACCCGGAACCCCAGAGCCAATGCACAGCTACTCCAGTGGGACAATGACAGCATGACCACACGGCCCAGCATGTAGCAGAAGGGGCTCACTACAGATGGCAATCGTGGAGGCTGTCCTCAAACCCAGCCATGATTCTCCATGTTCACACAGGATTTGCCCTCACTAATGGGCTTCCTTCACTGACTTCCTCTCCTTCTGAGGGAATCTTCATCTAATTCATGAGCACACAGAACTGCTGATGGCATTTCTTACCAAATGTGTTTGTCCAGTATCAACAAAGAAACAGATTCATTTTTATTCCTGTGTTTTTAACATATGTCACAATTCCGAGACTTTCTCTCCTATCCTGAATGTCAAAGGGCAAAGTGGTAAGATGACGGTACTACCAAGGGCCTTACAGACTTGTCTAATTTTCTAATTTAGTCTAATGATCACCTTGGCAAGTGTAGAAACTTGACCTCTCTATTACCCCAGAGTGAGTGGGCTCAGAGGGGCTGACACATAGTTACTAAGAAGCTGAATATTTAATTCTTTTATTTAAACAGGATATATTCCATTCCACGAATCAGAACATTCTTATTCCCTATTCGAGGCAACTTCCCAAATACTCTAGTATGAATCATTTAGGATATTAATGTAGTCACCATAAGGTTGCTCCATGAGCAAGGAATTAAAGCAAAGAGAATCTCCATCCTGATAGGGACTGGGTCAAAATAAAGTCCATGTGAGGTATGATGGAGATCAACAACCATTCCTGCCCCCAACAGAGACTGTCTCTAGGGACTCTATCTCCCAGCCCCTGGTTTTCTTTCTTTGATGATGCTGGAAGCATCTTGACACTCTGTTTCTCATAGCTGACTGTGTCCTATTTATTATTTCTTTCCTCAGATATGCTAATATCACTTATTTCAGGAAGATGGTGCTTTTGCTCTTATCCTGGGAGACAGTCCATATTCTATCAATATGTGTTTAAATAGTGTGATGGTTTCTGTCTATCCTAATACTCATCTTCTGAGTTAAAAGGTGTATCTGGTACCTTTGAAGCTGCAATGTCATTTTCCAAAAGATCTGGAGTAAAAAAGCATGGGACTGCATATTTTCTTACTGAGATACTGGATCTCCACTCAAATTTAACTCTCTAAAAAAAAGTTTAAATAAAACTGGTTCAGTTATTTTAAACTATGAAATGGAAAAAAGTATACTTTTCAATGCTTTATTGCCTAGTCTAAATTATAATTAGAAAAATAAATTTAATGATAAAGGTAATCAACTTTACATTTCATTTTACTTTTAGATTAAAAACATTTTAAACCAAACATCCCACAGATTTTCCCATAAAAACACTATTAATAGCTACTTACATCTTTTTAAGTTCTGTGTATTTGATGAAAACTTTATCTGAAAGACTGTGAATATTGTTTTTCTTAAGAGACCTAAAATAACATGTAAAGAAGACTTTATTATGGATTTTATGACCAACCAAACTCTTTCCTAGAAGCTCCATGCTTGAGAAATATGCTCCATACTACTTAACAAACATTGAAAATGCCTGTAATAAATGAAAACTTTCATCTGAGAATGAAAAGACTATAAAGTAAAATTAAAGCTGTTTGCAAATATTTGATAAGGTTAGCCAGTTAGTACAATAGACAGAACATCTAATGTGATTTAACTTTTTCATTTATTCTCTAGATAATTTAACAAAACACAACAAAACCAAAAAACAACAAAAATCCTAACCAACTCATGCATGCCCAAATTATAGTAGGTCTGCAAGCAAATTCCTAAGGCTCTCAAAACTTGTATGAGAGTTCAGAAAAACTTGCATGCTTATGCCACAGCTAGCTACGTGGATCTTGTATACCTTTGCAGTCTTGAACAAATTACCACTATTTAAAATGAGATAGAATAAGTCAATGCTCTTCCTTTTTTCCCCAAAATTTTATTTTTACTTGTATAGCAATGGTATATTAGTAATAATACATAAATCCAAAAATAATTAAAAATAATAACTCTAAACCCCAGAATGCTTGTGAGCTAAAGGACAACCTGGCTAATCTAATATACATTGTTTGAAAAGATTATTTTTCCTGGAGAAGAAACATGCAGAATTCTCTGATGGCTGGTGATTTTAAAGGAACTTTCTATTATATTGCTAATATATGAGTAGCATAAAACAGAACAAAGACAGATTAGGTTAGACTACACGGTTTTCAAATGACTTTAGGAGAAAATATCAAGGTTTGAATTCTACTCACAGTAAAGTCACATTGCTAGAAATGGTTGGCACAGATGTCAAACCAGCATTTACACAATCCAACTCAGTTTCTTTGCAGTAACAGTGTTGTGGATACTGATTTAAAACTAGAGGGCAAAAGTAACAATTTAATAGGAAAAAAAACCACTTCCTTTAATTATGACTTTATCTCTAGTAACTGATATCGTTCTTTTTTCTACTGAATGTTTAACATTTACATCTTATTAAATGAAATTATTTAGGCCCATAATAAAAGCAAACAAGGATTGTCTCCTAGTTAAATACAGACTCATGGTATTCATCTCAGTTCTCGCTTCCAGTGGTCATTTCAGAGGCATTTAACAAGTGATCAGAAAGATACCACACAAATGTTCAAACAGCATCAAAGCACATAATGAAGCAAGATTAAGGTCTCCTCAATGAAAAACACGAGTATGTTGTTCACAAAGCTGATACTGAGTCTTGGAACCAATACCACTTACAGCACTCCTGTGTTAATGCCACATTATTAGCATTTCCATGGACTGTGCCAAATATAGTCGCCCATCCACTAGTGTCTCCTGTGAAACACACGGTGATGAATATGTGTCAGTTATTCTATAAATCAAATATAAATTACAAAACAAAAGTATAAAAATTTGATCATGAAATCAATTAAAAAATTCAAGTAATAGAAAGATAACAACAATGGCAAGGAAGAAAAAGGTAGGCAAACATCTACCTACCAAGAGTTTGGTCTTCTGCAATTACAAATATTCAAAATGTATGTATCATAAAATATGTAATGGAAATAGATGATTATTTCTATACACGTATCTGTCTTAAAAAAATCACCTATTTCTATTGCTGACTTTATTTTATTTTTTTTGCTCTTTAGGGCCGCCACACCCGCAGCATATGGAGGTCCCCAGGCTAGGGGTCAAATTGGAGCTACAGCTGCCGGCCTACCCCACAGTCACAGCAACGTCAGATCTGAGCCACGTCTGCGACCTACAGCTCACAGCAATGCTGGATCCTTAACCTAATGAGCGAGGCCAGGGATCAAACCCACAACCTCATGGTTCCTAGTCGGATTCGTTTCTGCTGCGTCAACAGGAACTCCTATTGCTGACATTTTAAACATTTGATAATTTTCAGGTCCTCAGAAGAAAATACATTCTGAATTTTACTGTCATATGTATATGTGTAAATAAGTACATAGTTGACAGATGTAATGAGTTTTAATAAAATTTATTCCACTTGACCTTATCAATAAAGCAAAAACAAATTTCCTTTTAATAAAGTCTGTTTAATATTAATGAGAGAAACACATCTTCTCAATCTGTCAAGGGGTATAATCTGCTTGATACCAAGTTCCTCCCTTTCTTTTTGCAATAACAGTATATTCTTTTATTTATTTATTTAATTTATTTATTTACTGTGCCTGCAGCATGCAGAAGTTCTTGGGCCAGGGATCGAACCCTAAATACAGCAGTGACAACAGTGACAAGCAGTGACAAGACCAAACTGCTAGGCCACCAGGGAACTCCAAAAATTGTATTTTTTTTTTAAAAAAAGGTCTGATTTTGAAGTATCATTACTTTAGCATAAGCTATTAAAATGGTAAAACATACAATATAATGTATGACACTGAAGTTCGTACATATGGAAAAGTAAATTTAAGTTGCTGTCCACGGGTCCCTTCGAATCCCTGCAAATTTTAACTTATTTTTTTTTCTTATTAACAACTGCAATGGTTTTTTAACTTTACATGAATTATTCCATATGTGTTGAGAACACCCTCATGAGATATATAACCACGTGTCGACTCTGATTCCCACACAGCCAAGAGGAAAGGCCAAGAATTTGAGTGACTAGCCATTAGCTTCCAGAGAGCTGCCCCAACACTGAGCACTGGCTGTGCTCCTACTGTTCTGCTCTGGAGACACCAAAACAGAAAATAAGTCTCCTCAAGGAGTTTATGTCCAGTGACAGAGTACAGTGTAAAGACAAGGCAGTCCTTAGTACACCCCTCCAGGTACACCCTGGGTACACGGCCACGGAGAGAAAGGGTGCCTGTCCTAGGGCAGGGGGAGAGCTTCCGGGTGGGGAAGCCCAGCCAGGGAAGCCAAGCTTCTCAGGGGTGGAGGGCCCAGCTACACTGCATCCTAAAGGTCATGCAGTGACCCACAGCTGGTGAGGACAGAAGGTGCCGTGAGAGGGGAGCAAGCAGGAGTTTCCAGGGGCAGGAAAGCAGATTCTAGAGACAGACACTGGGTATTCCTGGATTTTGCTGTCCCCTCTGGGCAGTGCCAAGGAGTGGCAGTTCTGTGTGGCAGAAAACACAGGATTTGTTCCGATTCAGGAGATGTGGGTTCTAGGGTCTAGTCTGTGACTAAGTAGACATGCCAACCTCTCTCAGCATCAGTTTCTTCAAGGGGAAAATACACAGGTTAGATGAGACATATATACAGTCTTGAGACACAGGCCTAAATGGCCTCTAAGACTCTCATGGTCTGGCCCCTGCTTACCTCCTTACCATCTTTACCCTGGCTCTCTCTGCCCACGCCACTCTGGCTTTTTTGTCCCACAAACACATTGTTTTGTCTCATTCGGCCTCTGGGCCTTTGCAGTTTCATTTGCCTGGAACCCTGTTACTCCAGAATATTTCATGGTTTCTTTCCTCTTTTCATTTCATTCTTAATTTAAACGTTATCATCTCAGAGAAGGTGTTTCTGGTGACGTCTTTAAAGCAGCCTTTCCTTCAAGTCACTTCCTACCCCCATTATCCTGTTCTATATACTTCATGGTACCTACCCCTCCCTGAAACTGTTTATTTATATACAAGTTGATTGTCCTCCTTGTTCACATGGTCGCTGAGAACTCCACAAGGACAAGACACTTATCTGCCTTGAGCATGCCCTGTCCTGGTGAGAAGTGGGCTCTGGACGCAGGTCTGCTGAATAACTTCGCTCCCCAGGCAGCCCTATTATGCACTGTCTGGATATTCTGGCAGCTGAACCAAATTACCAAGCCATGAGGAAGTGGGCATAGTAAACCACTTAAAATTAAAATATGGGTATCCAAGTAGACCTTAAAATAATTTTATTTTGATCGAACACAACATTTTATAATACTGTATTTCTAACTTAAGCAAACTCTAACTATGAAAATTCAGGTAGTGTCACCATAAGCTGGGGAGAACTACTTGTGGTACAACAGGATCCTCTGTAAGTCACCTCTCCTAGTTCATCACTATTAGCATTCAACCCACCCGCAGTGTGGGCCAGTTCACAGGGGCAGTGTAGGTATGGAGCTGAGCCCACAACTCACCACAGTTCTCCTCATCAGCTCCGTTCCCGCAGTCATCCACGCCGTCACAGTGAAAAGCACGGGGTAAGCACTGGGTCAGATTCCCACAGGGAAAATATCCTTTGGGGCACAAAGATGTGATTGAACTGCCTTCAGTCAGTGCAAAATCTGTGTGAAAGAGGAGACAGAAATCTTAAGTGATGGGAAGAAACTGTTAATATGGCCAAACTCTTTTCAGGTTATCCCATTTAATTTTCATAAAACCCTATGAGTTGAGTTTGGTGTTATTCTTAGTGCTGCCTTTCTCTGAATAATGTTCCTAATTATAAAGCTTAATATAATTACAATCATACTAAATACCAGCTATACCAAGAATGGAATCAAGCCTCATTTTGAATTTACTTCAGGAAGGCAACAGTAAACAAAACCAAAGCAACTGTCCTACTTTTGAACGAAATCAAAGACTTGTTTACTCCTGGAAACAAAAGGTAAAGCCTTGAGCTTACAGTAGCAAACAGATGTATATATTTACTTATTAATATTTATAAGAAGGATTTGAAGTGACATTATGAAAATATACATGCAAAAGGAGAGTTTAAGTGTCAAAGAAAGAAATCCAGGCCAATTTTGGAATAAGGAGAGACAATAATAAGTAATAACAGCTAACAAGCTAACACTCATTGAGTTTACTGCGTGCCAGGTAGTCTGCACAGCTGGTAATCTCTTTGTAGGCAATGTTATACTTCCTGTTTCAGGATTAAGACAGTTACACGCAATCTTCTTTCTGCAAAATCACACAGATTTGAATCACTCCTCTGACCCCAGAGGCCCATTTTCAACCATCACGCTGGGGGGGGGGGCGGTAATCAGGAACTTGCACTTCAAGAAGCCTAAGTTGAAGTTCCCATCGTGGCGCAGTGGTTAACGAATCCGACTAGGAACCATGAGGTTGTGGGTTCGATCCCTGGCCTTGCTCAGTGGGTTAACAATCCGGCATTGCCGTGAGCTGTGGTGTAGATTGCAGACACAGCTCAGATCCCGTGTTGCCATGGCTGTGGCATAGGCCAGTGGCTACAGCTCCAATTAGACCCCTAGCCTGGGAACCTCCACATGCCGCGAGTGCGGCCCTAAAATGACAAAAGGCAAAAAAAAAAAAAAAAAAAAAAAAGAAGAAGAAACCTAAGTCCCCTATGAGGATGAATTAAAAATAGACTTCTTGTTCAGGGAACATAAAAGAAGATGAATAAGAGTTGAATAACGGCTGGGTTGAATGAGAAAGTGCAGAAGAGTAGTTACCATTTACAAAGTTACTTTATCCTTGGATAGGATGCCCAAAGAAATTCTAGAACTTTAGATGTGAAGAGATATTCTTTCAGTTTTGAAAGAGTATGTTCCAGAAAACAAAAGAGACATGTTTTTTGGCAAATACTCCAGTAAAAATTTAGAAGTCACGTATTTTTTAAAGGGGATGGGAGAGAAGAGAAATGGGTGAGGGGGATTAAGCTGTACAAAATTCCAGTTGCAAAATAAATGAGTCGAGAGTATAAAATGTACAGCATGGAGGGGAAAAGAAGTACAACATGAAACTTCACAGAAATTGATTTAAAGAGAGTATAGACCCTGGCAGAGATACAGTTCATTGTGACTAATTGAAGGGAAAAAGTAATGCTGGCAAAGTTTTCCTAACCACAGCACTGAAGGCTGGCACCACGGCCATCATGGCTAGGAATTTCCTTGGGCTGGGGGTATGGGCTTGTTTAATAGAGCAGAGGAATAGAGAAATGGCCTTCATGAGCATCACCTACTGTGTGATGTTTGTTTCCTAATTATTTCACTTAATCTTAAAGGCAACTGTGTGTTGTTGGTATTAAAGATGAGCAACCAAGGCTGAGGCTATGAAGGCACTTCTCCTCTGGTTCTTGGGGAAACGCCGTTGTGAGGTCTGGGGCCTCCATGCAAACGCCACTTGCAGTGAGATGTTCTCCCATCAGACAGTCAGCAGGCTCTCTTTAAGTCGATGAATCTGCTGACCTGCACTGTTTAAGGAATCACACCATTCGTGAGAGGGCAGGAGTTTGATTCTGGCACTAAAGCTATGTCTGAGTTACAGTGCATGATATGCTTTTAGTAATATCGTTAGAGAGGACGAGTAGATCATTTGATTTTTTGAGCTTTAGTCCTTTCATCATGATGACCCTCCAGATCCAGCAAACACATAAAAGAGCAGCAACCATCCCTTTCCTGGGGACAGCAGGTGTAGTGGTGCCCACCTTCCCTTGGAAGCTGCTGCCAATTGCATCTGCTAGGCCTTCCCTGAGTGGGAGGGTGGCCCTTGGATTCTTTTCTGCCCACTGGATTTTTGTTTTTACAAAAGCAAAAAATAGTTTCTCTGTTATTGCTGCCGAGGTCAATGAATGATTTACTATGAGCAAGTAGGCATAAGACCAGTAAGGTCTGACTATTTTAGGAAAACTCTCTGCTGTCTGGCTCTGGGGTTGGCTTGTTAAGCCTATTCACACAGGGAAAGACATGCTGAGTCATCGATCTTTAAATCTCTTCAGTTCTTTCTTGCAAAGATTTCTTCCAAGAGCAGATTTACCAAAACTAGTTGTCCTCCTAAGTTTGGAACATGAATGAGTTAGGGCCAATATTTCCTAGTGTAGCTGCTTTAGAAATTGTCTAAGATGGGGAGTTCCCGTTGTGGCTCAGTGGTTAACGAATCCGAATAGGAACCATGAGGTTGCGGGTTCGATCCCTGACCTTGCTCAGTGGGTTAAGGATCCAGCATTGCCGTGAGCTATGGAGTAGGTTGCAGACATGGCTTGGATCCAGCATGGCTTTGCCTGTGGTGAAGGCCAGCAGCTACAGCTCCTGTTAGACCCCTAGCCTGGGAACCTCCATATGCTGCGGGTGCGGCCCTAGATAAGGCAAAAAAAAAATAATTAATTAAAAAAATTGTCTAAGATGGTAACTCACAGTTTGACACACATTCCATGTCACATTACAATTCCATATACAAACACACACGGAGAAAAGACAAAATTCCTTGAAAAAATTTACAACAGTGGATGAACTCTGATCATTGCTATTCTATCTTAGTCACTTGAAAAGGCATCACAAGTCACTAAGTTGACCTCATGAGCCACTAAAAGGATGTGAACCATCCTTTGAAAATATTCATTAGTAGGAAAGTACTCTGGAGACTGTGAAACCCAGACTAAACTTTCAGTACCACTCCCTAGCTGTGTGATTTCAAGCAAGATGCTTAACCTCTTTAAACTTGAGTTTGCTCATATTGAAATACGGTTAATGAAAATGTCCCAGTAACTAGACAGACTAGTGCTTGTGAAGTACTGGAGAATGCCAAATACACAGTAAACCCTTTGTTAATGTTGGCCTACGGGCATTTTCAATGCAAGGTGAAAAAGCTTGCATAGAAGCTTGCTATGACCTAGCACTGCATGCCTTTTTTACTATGATTTCTATGAAAGAAATAATAGGACTATAATAAAGCTTCTCTACTTCTTCATGTTATCCTATTTTAAAAGCCATGTCACATATATGGTTTCTATTTGGGGTAGAGCACACCTAGGGCATACAGAAGTTCCTGGGCCAGGGATTAAACTTGAGCCACAACAGTTACAAAGCCAGATCCTTAACCTACTGAGTGACTGGGGAACTTCTATGGCTTTTCTTTCAAGCAGCCTCAAATCTCTTTTGAAAGCTGAAAGGGGGTTGTAAATAAGTAAGCAATAAAAATATCTTTATAACTTCCTAATAATATTTTCTTATTGATATAGAAGAGGTGATTAAACATTAGAGACAATTTTGAAATGGAAAGCTCAGGCTGTTTAAGACATTTTGAAGACAGAATATTGTCTTCCCTTTCGGGATTTATCTTGACTATAACCCTGAGTTCTCTGAAGGATGGACCCAACTACACATCTGTCTGACAGATGCAGACTTGTTGAGAGGGAGACAAATAATCAGATGACAGACAAGAAGGATCAAAATTATTTCCCCCTCCCTGGGAAGGGGGGAATTTCGTCTAGCAAGTGTGGGCGAAGGAACGCAAAGGGGAAGACTGACCACGCACAAACAGAACCAACCAACTGTATTTCTCAAAATTCCTCACTTTTAAAAACTAGAATATAGCTAATTTATAATATTGTGACAATTTCTGCTGAATAGCAAAATGACCCAGCCATAGATACATACATTCCCTTTCTTATATTATCTTCCATAACGGTCTGTCCCAAGAGATTAGACAGAGTTACCTTGCTCTACAGTAGGACCTCATTGCTTATCCATTCTAAATGTAATAGTTTGCATCTAACAACCCCAAACTCCTAGTCCAGTTCCCCTCACCCCCCACCCCGGCAACCACAAGTCTGCTCTCCATGTCCATGGTCTGTTTTTATTTTCTCAAAATTCCCCATTTTTCACTCCAGAATGGAATCTTCCTGAAATCAACTCAAGGTATAAATTTTAAGGAATATAGGAGTTCCCATCGTGGCTCAGCGGTTAATGAATCCGACTAAGAACGATGAGGTTGCGGGTTTGATCCCTGGCCTTGCTCAGTGGGTTAAGGATCCGGCGTTGCTGTGAGCTGTAGTGTAGGCTGCAGACGCAGCTCGGGCCCTGCGTTGCTGTGGCTGTGGCGAAGGCCGGCAGCTACAGCTCCTGTTAGAGCCCTAGCCTGGGAACCTCCGTATGCCGCGGGTGCGGCTCTAGATAAAAGGCAAAAAGACAAAAAAAAAAAAAACTTAAAGGAATATAAATAAATCAATTTTATTCCTTTCCTACCCCTTGCCTTCTGTATCCTAAATTCCTATTTTCTAACCCAGTGGCCAGTACTTGGTACTCAATAATTTTTTAATAAACAATACAGTAGAAAATCGATGGAACACTGTAAACCAGCTATAATGGGGAAAAAAGTCATTATAAAATAAAAATTAAAAAATAATATTTTTTAACGAGCAAATCAATCAATGGATCTCTTAGGAATAACAGAGGAATTGAAGAAAGACCCCATTCAAAATGTAAAATTCCCCAAATTGCAAGCTAATATTTTAATTCTGATGACAAAATATTGGTTTAGTCCTCAAAGTATTTATCATTTGTCATTCTGTCATTATACAATTAAAAAGTGGTTAAGAATCCCTGCTGTATTTGACACATACTGAAAAAGAATTAATACCCCGTCAGTAGACAGCATATTATGATCTCTATTCTTCCTGCCATCTGTGGAAGTGGAAAGAGATAGTTTTTATTGAAACTTGGGGATTATAAAAAGGGAGGATTCCTACATAAAAGCTGTGTCAATAGCTTCTGCAGCAATTTCTATGGGACGCCTGCCAAACACCCAGCTAAGGGAAGGTTTGAACATGTGAAAGAAAAATTTCTCAGTAATAGTCCTTCTCTTCTCTCTTCTGGTTAATATTCTGGAGATGTCCATGCAAAACAATTTTAAAATGACTCCTTGATGACTTTTTGAAGCCAACTGGACTGATGCCCAAGGAAATACTCTGTTGCCTACCAACACCTTCCTTGTTGAGAAACGATGGGTGAACAATGATCTTTTAGGTGCTCAGTTTGAGAATCGATGGAGAAGTCCCTCTTGGTTTCCTCTGACTCTCTGCTAATGCTGGCCTGCATGAAGCTGAAGAAGCCTTTTCCCCTCGGCCTGGTGTTCTCGCTGAGACTCTCTCCACAACCATGCCAGGGATGATGGCCCCACTGTCGATGGGGAGACCAGAGGATTCTGGTCAGTGAGACCATTTCCCAGAGTGCACTGCTCTGAGTGGAATTCAATCCAATTCAGATGCATATGAAACTTCTGCCATTTACTCTAAAGAGCCACACTGAAAGAAACCTTTACTTAACATCTTGAAAACGTTAGATGAGTGTCTACTATGTACTGTGTCAAAGGCAGATGATGTCCACTACCACTTGGAGCTCAGGTGCCAGGGTATCCAAGAGGAACAGCAACACCACTCAGTGAAGCAAAGTTAAATCGAGCCCAGGGGCTGAGTCCACCTTCCGTACTTCTAGGAAGAGGCTCAGCTCCACTAAACCCCACCTTTTCTGGGTACACGATTCACTGTTTAAAGGAAACTAGAAAAGTCTTCTTAAAAAAAAAAACTTTTGTTAGGGGAATGGAGAGAAATTGGCCCCTTGGTTGTTTGGTAAACTTAGAAATCTCATCCTTTTATGCTACTGTTTGGTCCTCCCAGCCCTGATGATACTGTGTGGATATATCAGTAAGTGTGTGTGGAATGCAGATCCAGTTTCCTACACACATTTACCCACCTTCTTCCCATTTCAAAGAGTCCTGCCTTAACTGAGTTTCTAAGCCTCTCTTTTCTGCTGTGCTCTTTTGGGACAAAACAGACCACTTCCAACTGGTGAATGTTCTTCAGAATGCTATTCAGAGCTTTTCTACAGAAACTATCACCCTCTTCATATTATTGTCCAATGTTTGGACAGATGTGGGGAAAACACGCCTGACTATGTGAAAGAGAGTATAGGTTTAATACATGTTGATTTAAATGGGGGAGGGGGAAGAATTTCCAATGGCCAACCTCAACCTCACCAGGGACAGATTTCTGTCCCATGTGCCCCTTGGCTGGATGCTTTTACATGGGTCACAAACTGAACACCATGGTCCTTGATGGGTTCTAAGGTATACACAGGCACAAGAAAGATCTCTTCTACTGACCAGTAAACTGCTTAAACTTCATCTTGAGTGATGCATTCTTTTAGGTTAATATCTTGTCTTTTAGTATCGAAGTTCCTACCATGTTCTGCATGAATGAGCAGAACAAGGCTAATTTTGGTTTCCTCCCGAAACCTGACTGTGTACAGGGACCTCAGAGAATGAACCCTGTGGTGGGTGAAGGGAAGAAAGGTTGATTGTGAAGGAGACCAGGTGAATCCTGACGGAAACTTGGCATGGGAAATGTGGAAAAAGGTGATCCATTTCTCCTTTCCTCGCTCTCCTAATTCCTCCCTAACATGTTGACTGCTCTGATTTAAGGGACTTTCACTGGCTCTTCTTCCTAGTGGTAATGTTCCCAAATTCCAGTCACATCAACTTCCATATTTACTTGCACAAATAAGGGCACCATTCACATAGGCTGCTAGTGTTGAGCTGTGCAGAAGCCACACAGCCCCAGGCTGAGGGCCTGGATGCTTCTTTTATGATGCACAGAAGGTGACAGTCACCCTTCCTGCCCATACGAAGTGTTCTATATTCGACTTAATCTCCTCTGCTCAGAATCTCTCTCCACTACCTTCTTTCTCTTTCTTTTCAGTATTCCTTTCTTTCCACTGGTTTTTCTGTTAATGTCAATCTTGTTTAATCAGCTCCCATTTTCAAAACAAACACATTAATCAACCAACTAACCAACTGAGCAAGCAAGCAACCAACTAACCAATCCAAATTCTATTCTAGTCACACAGGAACTGAGACAAGCTTCTCCCTTCAAAGTCAAATTTCTCAGAAAAAAAATCATACTAGCCAATGTTTCCACTCCTTACCGCCCTTTCTTTCTTCAATTCACAGCATTCAGTCTTGGCCTTGCTGCTGCACTAAAATTCCTCCCTGTGGAATCACTAATACCGTCTTTGTTGCTAACCACCATGGATATTTGACCGTCTTCGTTTTACTTAGTTCTCTGCAGCATTTGGCACAGCCAACCACAGTGACCAGGGTAAGCCCCTTTCCCTAGGCTCTGTGATAGCTCACTGCCCTTGGTTACTTCCTTCATTTCCATGTTCTCTAAGGGCCTCCTCAACACCCCCCCCCCATTTCCTTAATGTATTAGCTCCTTTCTCTTTGTCAAAACCGTGAATGTTACCGATACACATTAGGTCAGAATGAAATCAAAGAATTAATCAGAAGGGCCTGAAAAGAGTTATTAGCATTTTAATTTGTTAAATAAGAGCATCAAAACCCCTAAATTACCATTATTATAATTATTAGAAAAACAGTATTTTGTCATTAAACATTTGAGAGAATATCTCCACAGAAGAAAAGACAAACCTTTGAAAGGCATATATTTAGCTTTATGAAAAACTAACTTATTTATTTATGCTCATGGACTGGTGAAACTTTCATTCCTGACAGCTGTAG
Organism: Catagonus wagneri; assembly: GCA_004024745.2. NCBI lineage: Eukaryota > Metazoa > Chordata > Mammalia > Artiodactyla > Tayassuidae > Catagonus > Catagonus wagneri. Next base: position 37,573,053 of record PVHT020004944.1, read on the forward strand.
CCTGGAACACAGTGTTTGGAACTATGTGTGAGAAAAATGAATCTGGCAATGTTACTAGAATTCTTTAAGGAGGTTAGCCCTCCGGTCTGTAACTCACAAATATTTTCTCCCAGTTGGTCACTTGTCTTTAACTTTGTTTAGATCAGAAGCTCCAGAGAGGAAATGATCGGATCTTGACTTTAAAATAACTATGCAAACTAAAAATAGAAGGCAAGTTAATTGATTTAATTAAGGCTATCCATCAAGAGCCATGGCATATAACATATTTATTAAGTATGTTTTAAATTTTCGAGGACTTTCACTTTGAGGTTGGGAAGAAGTGATGTCCACTATTTGTACATCTTTTCAAGACTGCACTGGAGGACTTGGCAAAAGTAGTGAGGCAAGGCAAGCAAGTCAAGAGCATTTATCTTAGCAGAAATGAAACTGTCCTTATTCATAAATGATATGAGAGCAAACATTAAAAAAACCTCCAAATAATAAATTATTAGTATTAGAGAGTTTATCAAGGTTTCTGTAAAATCAATTTAATTTCTATATTAGCTATAAACAATTACAAAATGAAATGTTTAAAAAAATACCTTTTACTAGAGCATCGACAATGTCATATTTGGGAATTAACCTAATAAAAATCTGTAAAACATTTACACAATGTATATAAAATTACTGACAGGCATTAAAGACCTAAAAAATACAGTTAATTTCTCTCTCAAATTGATCTATGGTTCAAAACAATTCCAATAAAAATTCAGGAGTGTATGTGTATGTGTATGGAAATGGATAGGCAGCTTCTCTAAGACATGGGGGAACAAGAAAGGACAGAAGAGCCAGCTGTGTCTTGAAGAAAGAAAACAAGGTAAGAGAACTTGTTACCTGAATGCCAGGACTTACTGCAATGACATAATAATTCAGGAAGTTCAGAAAAAGACAGACACACAGACATCTGATTTAGGAACAAGTGGCCCCGTATAGCAGTGGTGGGGAACAGTCACCTCTAGGTAGATTATACAGCTAAATTTTTTTTCCTTTTTTTTTGGCTTTTTAGGGCCGCACCTGCAGTATACAGAGGTTCCCAGGCTAGGGGTCTAATCGGAGCTGTTGCTGCTGGCCTACGTTAGAGCCCCAGCAATGCCAGATCCGAGCAGCATCTGCAACCTACACCACAACTCAAGGCAACACCAAATCGTTAACCCACTGAGTGAGGCCAGGAATCGAACCTGCAACCTCATGGCTCCTAGTCAAATTCATTTCCACTGTGCCACAAAGGGAACTCCTACATCTAAATATTAAAGGTAAAACAACAGAGTTTCTAGAAGATAATATTGGAGAAAATCTTTATGACTTTAGGGTAGGATTTTGAGGAGAATAAATAAAACAAATAAAAATGAAAGATAGCTAAGTTAGACTGTATTAAAATTCAGAACTCCTATTAACAACAACAACAAAAGAAGTCACCGTGAAGAAACTGTAAAGGCAAGCCTCGGAGTAGACATTTGTAGAAAGCTTGTAATTAGGAAGAAAAAGAGCGAGAGAGAGATCCGCCCTATAAATTAATAAAGAAACAATGAAAAGGAGATAGAAAAATGGGCAAGAAATTTGAACAGACATTAAACAAAAGAGAATATCCAAATGGCCAACAAACAAAAAGGCATGAAATCTAATTAGTAACTAAGGAAACGAAAATTAAAACTACAGTGAGATATCACTACAGATTACCAGTATGGCTACATATAATTTAAAAAACAACCCATCATACAGTGATGAGAATGAGGAGCCATGCAAACTATCCTGACTTGTTCAAGGGTTAACTGGAACACCTACTTTGGAAAAGTCTGTCATTACCTACTAACTTGACACTTTCAAAACCTTATGAATTAGCAGTTTTAGATCTAGGTACATACCCACAGACAGGCATGCACCCGTGCACCAAGAGACTCAGATAAAAATATTCACAGAAGCATTGTTCTTAATAGCCCCAAACTGGAAATAGTACAGATGTCCTTGAAAAAGATTAAGCAGATAAAAATTGTGGTATATTCATCAATGGCATACTATATAGTACTGACAATGAACAAACTAGGTCATTCAAAATGATTTTAGATCCAGCATAGCCAGTGGGCAGATCTCCTTTGCTTTTTATAATTACTGTGTACTCAGCAAAACACTTCTGGCAACTCTGACTTTTATGGTAATAAGATACTGAGCCTTTAGTTTGTGCTTTCCTCTTTATCTAAAATGAATTTTTCCCCCTTTTTCACTTCACCCTTCTTTGACAGTCATTTCAGAAGTCACTTCTGTGAAAACCCTTACTGATCCAGGGAAGTAAGTATGAACTGAGTATGAACTTTTTTTTTTTCCCCAAAGCATCTGGCCATACTTCAATTGTAGCATCTATGGTATTTTATTATAATTACAGATATTTTTATTTTCTCATAGTTTACTGTGCCCAACCTATGGAAGGGAATTTGTTTTTTTATTTTCGTTTTCTTAGTAGCTAGAAAAGTTGTTTTCAGCACACACCATTTGTCTCAAAATTGTTATCTAAATTAACATTTTCAGGGATAGCAATACAGTTTCCATAATTGTGTTACACATACCTAAATGCCTGTATGTGGAATAGGGGAGCAGAGCACATAGGTGCTTCAGTGATGACCCACATCAGAAGCCTAGGCCAAACCTGGGCGTACACATGTTGGGAAGACACCTGCGTGGGTTTGGTGCATGTAAGAGGCTCTACACTCAATTCCTTTTCCTCGTTTATCTCGTATCGATGCTTCCGTTTTTTTTTGTTTGTTTTTTGACATTTTTACTTGAAGCTATCATAGCAGATGAGTGGTGGTTAGGCCTCTCCTAACTTCCAGATGGACTATGTTGGGATAAACGTTAAACTACCTGGAAATTAGGCTTATTACACCATGTACTCTACATCTGGGATTTAGGTTACAGTACAAGTAATTTCCTCATGCTTCACTCTTAGCAAAACCCTTGAAATACACACATACAATGGATGAAAATAATAGCATTTGCAGGGCAACTTATTTTTCCAAGTAGGTAATTCTGGTTTACATAGTTACTACAACAAGATCAGCATTTTTAAGTGGGAAATAGGAAAGGACCACAAAGGAATGGCTTCTGAATAGGGGAACAGAGTTTTTCGGTAACATTCAGTATGGACTATTATCCTTTATCCTGCCAGTAAGGAAGTTCATATAAAGACTCCCTTAGCTCAACTTCAGACAGAATTTGAGGCTTTTGAGAGGATGTTTTTTCAATGGCCCTCAAAGACAGGGTGGAAGAGAATCAAGATCTTTTGAATTTCTTACAGCTCAAACATTTACATAAAAGGAAATTAAGAGTAGGAACATCTACAATAGATATCTGATTTTTATCCCATATGGTGGAGACAAAAAGTCTCAGACCTTCTGATGATCACTCTTGTTCTTCCACAGGCAAATGAGTGGTTTGCTGTCCCGGCTGGACCATAACCGAACAGAAAAATAGATAATGAACACCAGGTGATGAATGAGAAAGGGTCTTGCTCCAAACCAGCAGAGACTTGTCCCTAGCTACCTGTGTCACTGGTGTACTAATTTCCTCTTATTCTTTTCTTTTTTTTTGACTGTGCCCACAACATGTGGAAATTCCCAGACCAGGGATGAAACCTGCACCACAGTAGCGACTCCAAGCCACTGCAGTGACAACACCAGGTCCCTAATCCACTGTGCCAGAAAGCTCCTAATTTCCTCTTCTTAAGGAGGTAGTAATCAACATCAAAATTACTATATAGCTAAACTTGCATATTAATTATACTTTTTTGAATTTCACTCTATTACGTGTCTCTATATTGATCATTAGATAGGTATTACCTTGCCAAATACTTAATTTGTCCTTATAACCCCACTCTACTCCCCCCTAAAAAAAAACTGCTAAGGATCAAAGCTGTGACTTGAACACAGGTCTGCTAACCCCTAAATCTAGCATCCTTGCCACCCTGCTGCCTCTCCTATCCTAATCCCTCCCATTTGTACAGCACTTTACTACATAATTCCAAATCTCTGGTGTGTACACCCTTTCATGTCTAATCCCTGATTAAGCAAAATCTGAAGAATTAAAAACTACCTTCTTTTCTGAGCTTTGGGTCAAGATGGTCTATTGTGAGCAAATCCTGAATATGCTCCCCAAAACATTCTCTTTCACAAGGAAAGGCTGATATGTTTTTTCACCGAAACATGTAGCTAACTGAAGGGAGAATTCCCACAGAACATGAATGGAGGAAAGGCGGCTCTTGTGAGAGGAACCAAGTCCACGTGGTTGACGGGAACCAAGAACAGATAAGTAGTTAGATCTGGCTTCCATGCCTATCTGAGAAAAACGGCTGAATGCAGTGTGACCCACAGAGGCTGGAACCTTCATGAAGCCACCTGCTGGGACTGAGCCCCTAACGGTGAATGGGGGGCGAAATACGTCTGCCTGTTCACCTAAGGTTGTGATTTAAACACTGTGCCTTGCCCATGGCCAGCAGGGAAAGCAGGTGTGGTACCTCTGCAAACTGACCATAACATTTGGGACTGGATCACCCACAAGATAAAAGTCCCGGAGATACTCATATAAACTCAGCTCAGATGTGAAGACCCCCAGGAGCTATGCTGAGGCAATTTTGAGACCACTCATAGGGAGATATGTGCATGAGAATAATCCCCCCAACTTCATGAAAATGTCCAGGGCTCCAAAAAAAAAAAAAAGAATTTATACCTAGGGAATTGGGTGATAAAATCACCTTCTCCTTATCAAGTACTTATTCTATTAACACAGAACTTCCCTGGGTAAAAAAAAAAAAAATAATAATATACCACTGATGAGAACAATATTTGTTGCAAGCTTAATTTTTTTCTATACATACTAAATATCCAGAATTATAGGGGTGAGGAACTGATGCACTTGAACAAAGCATTGAAAAATTCTCCTTCTGTTTCCACTATTAGAAGTTCCCATCATGGTGCAGCAGAAACAAATCTGACTAGGAACCACGAGGTTGCGGGTTCGATCCATGGCCTTGCTCAGTGGGTTAAGGATCTGGTGTTGCCGTGAGCTGTGGTGTAGGTTGCTGATGTGGCTTGGATCCTGAGTTGCTACGTCTGTAGACTGGCAGCTATAGCTCTGATTCAACCCTTAGCCTGGGAACCTCCATACACCGTGAGTGTGGCCCTAAAACAAAAAAAAGACAAAAAGACTAATTCTACTATGATTTCTCATGTGAAACAAGGACATTCATTTTGCCTGGTGAATGCTAAGTTACATATTTACCAAACAGGTAAACAAAGCTGTTTTGGATTCTGAGTTCTCAAAAAAAATATATATATATACATATATACATATAAAATAGTATATACATACTACTAAAAACTGTGCATTTATTATATAACTATGTACACAAAACTATTCTTAGTTAATTGAATTTTATTCAAGCTACAATTTCCTAACACATAAATGTACTATTTTTCAATATCAACTTATTTGAAAGCAACATCCTCATTTTTGTCTTCAAAATTCAGGTGATAGCCAATTTTCTCACTTCAAATAAGAGTCCTTAATACTCTTTTATTAAATCTGGTCATATTCATTCACAGTAAGATGAACAAATGAATAAACATCTGTTGTGAGATGTATTCAGTTAGTGCCTTTGGAGATAACTTATCTCAAATGGCCTTAACCTGTGGGTTTCTGATATACTTTCTCCTCCCTCACAGTAGGCTCCAGTCAGCCCTGAAGCAGGTTTCTTTTTCATCAGTGGTGCTGCTTTAGCCTCTCAGTATGACTGGCCTGTAATATAATTGATTTTCACAGCTATTGGCAGCACGGATATAATTGTGTGAAATTAAAATTTAGTTCAAAAACCTTTTCTCAAGTCACAGAGACCAAGTTGAACTGACATGACTTAGAAAGGGCCAAGCTGAGATTTGAACTGGTCCATTAGGGGGCAGCCAAATACTGCTCACATCAAAATGCTACTCTGGCCTTGCTCTTGATGACTGCAATTTTCAAGGTTAACAAATTATTTGAATAAGTAGCAATTGGTGGTTATCAAGTAGCATTTTCAGCACTTCCTGCTTTTCATTTCCCACATAAGTCCATGTTTTTGGTCTGCAATACTGTTCCTAACACCTACCAAAACTTTTTTTTTTTTGGAGAGAGTTTGAAGCCAGTTAAGGAGTATCAGTGAATAAACTGATGATAAAATACATGTAGAAAGGGATATGACATGTTATCTTTACTTAGCAGTGAATGTCTATAGCTTAAGATAGTCATATCATTCATTCCTTAGGCACTCAAAGGTGATCCATGGCCAGAAGAGAAAAGACAGTCATAATTTCTAACTTTTCCTTTTGTTTAGAACTGGCCAAAGAATCTATCATAAAGACTTATTAAAATTTAAAAACAATTTTTACTCTTACATAATTCTAAATGATTTTTCTGTTTTATTATAAAGAGCCTTACTGCTTTAACTATATAAACTGCTTTAAGTAATTTAACTATAACTTTGTGAAAAAGAAAAAAGTTTTGTTTCTATATAACACATTATTATTTTTATAAGTAGGAGTAAGATATAAAAGCACTGATTAACATATCTAACTTTGAAAATAATTTTAAATATAAAGGTTTAAATTAGAAATTGAGAGTAATATAAAATTAGAAAATAAAAATTTCCAGGAAATTATAATTAGTAAATATTTATCAGGTTGGTACTACGGTTTTTTTAAATGGCATTTACTTAGAAATTTGTTTAAAATTATCTGTTTAAAAGTTCTTCCCTTTTTTTAGTTTAAAGAACATGTTACATTGTGGTAAATCTTAAAATATTATTTTAGTAATGGATGTTTTTCTTCTCACAGGGATTTTGTTTCTCGACGGCAAATCAATCAGAAGCATTACCATGAGTAATAGCAGTACTTTTGTAAAACTGGTTTACTATAACTACATTCCTTAAAGATTCTTAATGTGTATAGATGATCTCTATGAAGTATGCTGAATCCAAGAACCTACTTTCTGTCTATTCTTAAAAATTATAAAAAATTGAATATTACAGATGTGCAAAGGGAGTGAACTTCTAAGGGACAACCTTAAATCAAGAAATAGACTGCTTTCTACAACTGAATTTCATGCAAAATGATTTTATGTATTGTTTCTCCTTAGATAACATTTAAGTTTTCATGTAAGAAAGATTAAGATACAAAACTGTTTACATGTTTTAAAATAACTAGAAACAAAGTTTGAGTATTTCAAATTCAAACTAAAATTTAAATAAAAAATCTGTTAGTTCTTACATAACTGCTCATACAGTATTTCAATATTTAAAATATTTAGTTGAATTCATTTAATAAAATTAAACACTATAAAAACCTAAAACAAATTTCTCAGAAAATAAAAATAATTTTAAATTCTAACATTTATTCTCAAGGTTTATCAAAAGTCTTTCAGAAAGGCTATGAACTTAAATAGATTCGTTATTTAATAATAATAATAAACCCAACATGCCTTGGGTATAATGAATAGATTATTTATTTACAAGTGTACAAGCTCACAATGAAACAAGTCTATATTTTTCTTTAAAACCATGTAAAGAATTAAATTTTATTTTTTTCTCAGCTTTACAATAAAAATGTCACTAACTTGAAAATGAGCAGTTTGGCTAACGTAAATAAAAATTAAAAACAAGAATTATCTAAACAGGTAACTTTTGCACATTTTCAATTATTTTATTTTTACATAGATTTGCTCTTACGGAGCAATACTGATTTTTAGATTTTTCTGTGGCTTTGCAGTTCCCAGTTTAACCACATTAATAACGAAACACAGCAACTAACAATTATCTAAAATTTATGAACAGATTTCAACAGGTTGAAATTTCATGAGGCAAAATTTTAATTTACTAATTTCTCATACTTTTTTCAAACACTAAAAAAATTTTCTCCATTACAACTGATTTATTCAACCTTGTTTTTTTTTAAAGCTATCTTATCTATAATTTTAACAGCATTTAAAGGCAAATTTCCATGAAAAACTTTTGTGTCTAGAAATTGCTAGGATGGGACTATAAGCAATTAATGATAATGACAATGACAGTGCAAACTGGATGTCTGTTTACCAAACACTGCAAAGAGTCTATTATAAATATGATAGAACTAAGTGGAAGTATTCTACTCTGTTGGAATTGTACTCTTTTAAGCGAGAAAGCAGCAGCCTTACCTTTGACATCCATCAGAACGATGAAATGAAGTAGAAAGAACATTGCAATCAATCTGCGGCTGAAGAGATGCTTAATACCAGAAAAATAACAATAGGTTCACAGCAATTGAGTTATTAGAGGTATGCTCCTTATACCTCAGAAGGAGTTCTGATATAGTAACTTCGGTGCCTCCCCTGTGTCTGAGCATGCTCACAGCTAGAACTTTACTGGCATGAAAGGAGACGGTCTTTGTCACTATGCAGCCTATCTTTTTCATTCTTTCTTTTTTGGTTTCATTTTATTTTAAATATACACTTGTATTCTTGGTCGTTAATTCATTGTAGTATGTATAGAGAGGCATAAATGAGACTTTAGTAATATTATTAAGAAACACTTTTTTAATTACTTAAAAAAATTCTCCCCTTAAAGCATGTAGTACCATTTGCTCTTATTTAAATCCAAACATATACAAAAGTTCTCAAAAAGGCAGGCATATAGATTTACACTGAACAGGTAATGAAACCCCTGGAAAGCATATTTTTTATGAAATAAACAAGTGACAGAAAGCTACTCACTGGCAAATACATGAAAAACATCTACTTCCACTCAAATGCACTTAAATGTTTTCAAATGACATACTGAAAGATTGCAATAACTAAAATATATGGCCCTGTATTTAATATTTAGTTAATATTAAACATTTTCACAAAATTTTAAGTTTCATTTACTTCCTCTATAACCATATTCTTTTAATGGGCAATTTTATTCCTGCTTTCAATCAAGTGTTGCACACCTATTAAAAAATATTGATTATAATTCAGTTCCTACATCCTGAAAGCAGCTTTTAAAGTAGCAGAGTTAGTGCAAGTTAAAAGTATAGAAAGGGACGTTGGTTTTAGGATTCAGTTGATCCTAGTGTAATGACAGAGGTTCTACAAAAAGACACTATAGAATTTTGTTGTCTATGAAATTCTCACAAATGTCTATGTAGATATGAAACATTTTGTAGTCCTGATTTGGACAGAGGATTCTGTAGGTGAATGATACAGATTCTCTCACTTGTTGCTATTAATCATGTCATAACAACACAGAAAAACCATCCTGTGATGACTGGCTACCGCCATCACAAATCATAAGGGATGGGGTTTTCATTGTTCTTTCTTTAATTCCACCTTTGATAGAATAAATATTCAAAGGGAATTTCAATTAGAAAATATTTTATTTATCACATAATGCAGTTCTTTTCTTTTTTAAGAAATAAGCTAAATTCCCCAAGACTCTTTCCAGATATATTTAGATGTGCTCTCATCTTATTTTTATTTTATTTTATTTTTTGTCTTTTTGCCTTTTCTAGGGCTGCATTTGTGGCATATGGAGGTTCCCGGGCTAGGGGTCTAATTGGAGCTGTAGCCAACGGCTTACACCACAGCCACAGCAATGCGGGATCCAAGCCACGTCTGCAACCTACACCACAGCTCACGGCAACACCGGATCGTTAACCCACTGAGCAAGGCCAGGGATCGAACCCGCAACCTCACGGTTCCTAGTCAGATTCGTTAACCACTGAGTCACAATGGGAACTCATCTTATTTTTCAAACCAGAAGAGCAACAAAGAGAATAAAGGAAAAGATGAAAAGAAGTAATTCCAGGTTTGACTTCTTACATTTCAAGTACCTTTATTTTTTTCTTAATTAATCTCCAGATCTTCTTGGATAAAAATTGCTATAGTTTGTGTAAAAAAATTCAGGATGATCAGTTTTTCTTACATTGAGTTCTGCTGGGGAGATGATGGATGCTAGTTTCTGGTACAGAAGTTTTGAGCATGAATTTTAAAGTACAATTAAATACCATGAATTGCCCATCACAAGTCTATTTAAAGTTTAAACATATACTCCATGAAAGTACAATTTTTGGAGAAAGAAGAAATGTCAAGATTTCAAAGAACTTAATTTTGATTTTTTCATGAATATTAAGCCTTAGAAATAGATTTAAATTGCTAAAATGTTGAATCATCATCCCTCTGTGTTAAGCTTTTCAAAGTTAATCTTTGAATATTAACATAAAAAATTCAGAACCTGGTAATTATAAATAATAGGTAAGAACATTGTTAGGCTCATTATTGGTTTCTGAAGGCAAAAAGTACAAGTATAAAACTGTGTTTCACTTAAAATGTTTTAACTTTTATTTACCTAGTGTGAGCATCCAGCAACTGAACTGAAACCCAAATGGTTGAAATGTACCCAAGGATATAATGCATGTGTCTAAATAAGGATGAACAAATTCAGTCTTTCCTTGGATATGTAGTTGGTAAAGAAGTTCCAGAGCAAGCTTCATGCAGAGCTGAGAAAGACGTGTACAAACTGATTCACCCCTGGATATTAATTTCCAATTTACACAAGTGTATTTTATCGATCCTTGCCTGAGTCAACTCATTCCTGCATTCCAGTCTCCTGTGGGTAGTACTCATACTTTTGGCAATAACAGTATAAAAGCTCATACAAATGGAATATTTACTAAATAGCATAATTTCGTTTGTTGTTTGTTTATCTTTTTGGGGCCACACTCATAGCATATGGAGGTTCCCAGGCTAGGGACTGAATCAGAGCTGCAGCCAGCAGCCTATGCCACAGCCACAGCAATGTGGGATTTGAGCCGCATCTGTGACCAACAACATAGCTTGCAACAGCACTGGATCCTTAACCCACTGAGCAAAGCCAGGGATTGAACCTGCATCCGCATGGATAACAGACCAGTTCACTACTACTGAGCCACAACGGGAACTCCTAAACAGCATAATTCAATATAATTCTGGCTAAGTCAAGTGATTTTATTTACTGAAAGGACTAATTACCTTGTTCCACAGTGGGGGGTTCAGAGAGCAGAAGGGGAGGTAGGGGTATTTTCTTAGCCTGTACTGTAACTTCTATTTTTAACTTAGAACCCACTGTTACATATAAAGTTCTGAAATGCAAAACATAATTTATTTAAATATGGTCAGAAAAACCTGATATGAACTCACTTTCAGAACTGTGTGATTATTTTTCATATAGGCTATAATTCACTATCTAGGTAAACAATGTTTGAAATTAAGATACTTGCTAAACACCTACACTAGTTCATGACTGTTTAGGCTTGTAAACATCTCTCATTTCCAGTCTGCTAGTCTTTTAGTCATAAAACCTGATTCATTAGCTGCTTAGTACCACTTTCTGTTTTGAGGGAAAAGAACAGAGGATAGACAATGAAGGAATTAGATTAACAGATACATTTTTCCTCAAAGAGATAAATTATAGAATAATAAATATAAGAATCCCAAGCTCATAATAGCAGGCCAGCACGGGCCTGCAGGCAAAGTGCAAATAAATCACATGATCTCATTGGCACAGAGTGTCAGTCAGTTGAGTCAGCCAGTCCTGCTAGAGGGTCCATTTCGAGAAGGGAAGTCTCAGTGAAGTGGTCTAACAGTGATATTTTACATTTAAAATAATTTAAGTCATGCGCCATTTATCTGCGGATCTCAACTCCTGGCAAGCTCAGTGATTACAAGATAGCTATAAACTCAGGGTAAAAAATATCATTGAGATATCCACTCCTGGCAGGATGATACTAAAACTCTGAAAAGCCTTCTTTCTTGAAAATAACAGCTCCTCCATAAAGCAATTTTCATTGCATTTCTGGAGTGCTCAAAATGAGAAGGATTAAGTCTAAAGGATAAACAGAAAACAAAACAAAACCAAAATGCTGAAATGGCAATGAAGAACGACAAACAAACATAACAGGCAAGATGCTCCTGCAAACAAATGTGGCTATTGACTTTTAGACCAAATTTTGGATCCGGCCTTGGGTCAGTGGCAAAGTCTCAGCCATCATCCCCAGAGGATTAAGCTGAGCACTGACAAAGAAGGCAGCCTCCAGCACCATGCAAGAGAAACATGAACTCTGTAGGAAACAGCCTCAGTTTAGATCCCTAGGGTTTACCTAGATTAACATTAATCAAATATTGGCTTATTATCAAAGATCAACCAAGGATACTTAGGTGACACTTAGCAGAAGTAAAATCAATGGATTTAGAGCCCCAAGAACTTCAAATATTGAAACGATCAGTTACAAAATGTAAAATGTTTAAAGAAAGAAACACATGGAATCACAAAAATGAGTAAGAAATAAGAAACCTTTGAAAAGAACTAAAGAGAATTTTTAGAAACAAACAGCATATTTGTGGAACTTAAGAACTCAATGGATGGGTAAAAGTAGTCATTAAGACATTATTGAGAAAAGAGCTGTAAATTGCAATGAAGAGGTAAAGAAATTATCCAGAATGTAAACGGAATGAACAAAATCAAAGAAGTTAAGAGATTTGGAGGAAAACATGAAAAGTTTCAACATACAGCTAATTAGAGTCACAGAAGGAGAGAACAGTGACGATGAAGAAGGGAGAATATTTGGGGAGATAGTGACTGAGAATTTTCTAGAAATGGTAAAATTAAAAATTTACAGATAGAGAAAGAACAATTTCTAGAAGGCAGTGCACATAAAAATAAACCCACATCTGGACATTTGGTGTTGAAATTGGGTAACGTCAAATATACAGAAAAGACTTTAAAAGAAACCAGAGAGGAAAAAAAACAGATGAACTTAAAAGGTAAAACTAGAATGCTACTTGACTTCTCAGCAACAATGAAGGAGGCCAGAATAAATGCAATAGCACCTAAATTCTGAGAGAAAATGACTGGAGACTGAAAACTGTGAACCTAGGGAAATTATCTTTTAAGAGGAGCATAAAATAAAAACAAGACATATTAAAAAGTTAAGTAAGAACCCAAATGAGGGAGTTTCTGCTGTGGCTCAGTGGAAACAAACCCAATTAGTATCCATGAGGATGCACCTTTGATCCTTGGCCTTGCTCAGTGGCTTAAGGATTCGATGTTTCCATGAGCTGTGGTATAGGTAGCTGACACGGCATTCTGATTCAACCCCTAGCCTGGGAACTTCCATGTGCTGCACCTGTGGCCCTAAAAATAAAAAAAAAATAAAAAAAAAAAGGAACCCAAATGAAAGATGCAAACCAGAAGTTCAGTGGCCTTCAGGGAAGGGAACAATCTGTCTGAGTTCTAAAGACAATTAAGTGAAATCTGTGCTTTGTCCATCTTGAATATAATGGATTGAGACAATAAGAAATCATGCCAGTGTGGGATGGACAAGGAGTTGGGGGTTAACAGACGCAAACTATTACATTTACAATGGATAGACAATAATGTCCTACTGTATAGCACAGGGAACTATATCCAATCTCCTGGGATAGACTATGATAACATACATAAAAAAAGGAACGTATGTATATGTATGACTCACCTTGCTGTACAACAGAAATTAACGCTCCGGATAGCAGCGTTAACCCTGTGCATTTCCAGGCAACCATACTTTAAAAAACTTTTAAATCATGATCTTGTACCTGAGTGAAACATACCTGACCAGACCAAAAAGAAGATAGGTACTCAAAAAACCTATGAGAAATATTACAGTACATGAGATTAGCATTCCCAGTTATTCCACTTTCTGCAAAAGGATCATGCACTCCCACTTTTTCTCATGTGACTTGACAGTACTTCCTAGAGGTAGTGTATATTTCTCTGCTACACTTACTTCTGCTGTGGTTGTGAGACTGATTTCAACCAACGAAGGGTCGCCCAATGTGGCATGCGTGAGGCTTTAAACGTGCTTGTGTGGTATGACTTGGCTTCCCCATTCCTTAGCCAGAATGAGAGTCATGTGTAGCACACTTGAATCTGACTCCAGAAAAGCCTACAAATGACCCACAGACCCATGAGCAAGGCATACATGTTTACTGTCGCAAGCTACTGAAATTTTTATTTTATTGTTGCTGTTTGGTTGCTACAGCAAAAACCTGACTCAGACAGATAAATCTGGAAGTCATCGGTCCTATCCTCAGTTTTTCAGGGCTAGAGGAACGTGCTACATATATTGGATAAATTAGTGCACAAATTCCATTTTCTTCTTTTGGAATGTCTTCTGTATTATATACTATTCCTAAGTTCCTTAAATTATGAAAATATTACTTCCAGAAGTGATGTTCCCTTCATTATTGACAAAGTGATTCCTAAATGTCTACTAAGTTCTTTTATTTTTCTGAAATTCAGTGTAATAGGACTGATCTCAAATAAATAGGTGCTATTTTCTAGTGCAGATACTGTGGACTCTTAAGTGCCTTCATTTTAAAGCTTCAGGTAATGTAAAATAAAACACTCTTCGGATTTTAACTTTCACATCTGTGTATTGAGTTTACCCTGAATGAACGTAACTTTATTTACAATCACATATATAGCTGGGTAATGATCTTTGCTGTAAAGAGCCACAGATCACTTTTATGTAAATGCTTCTCAAATTCATAATGTCAGCCCTTTGTTTCATGTGATCATAAAAAAAGACAAGCCTGGCAGAGCCCACCAAAGCCCTCAAACCAGCCCAAATGCTCATGACAGTCATTACTCTCATCCTGCTCTCTTACTTCACCTTTTGCTTGACTATGAACACTGATCTGTGCACTGTTTCTTCCCTCTATAAGGACATTCTGACGGCTGGATGCAGTAACCAGGAAAGAGTCCAAGCTGTTGGTCTGATGGGAGAGTGAGCAGAAGCAAGACCCCAAATAAGTAAGACATCAGTTACTCTCCGGACAGCAGCGTTAACCCTGTGCATCTCTAGGCAACTCTCTGATCAGTTGTGATGGATATTTTCCATTTCATTTTTTGGGCTTAACAAACCTTTGAGTTTATGTTGAAGTTGAAGAATGGGGCTGGGTGGCATCAGAGCCTCGAGTGAACGGGGCTGTGGGACGATGCCAAGTGCTTTTGTGAAACAGGGACAAGCTTTGGAAGTGCTTTTTAAGCCACATAGACTTTAGGTGGCAGGAAAGGGAGAGCTGTTGAGAAGCTTTAATCAAACAAAAGGGGGAGTGGTTGGCCACCGCGTGGACAGTGCAGTGAAGAGGACACAGCCTGAAAGCAGGAGGACTCATTAGATCTACTGAGTAGCCCAGGGAGGCATGGGCCAAAGCAGAGGACCAAATCTAAGACATACTTAGGAGGCAGAATTGAAGGGATATGATGAGCACTGGAAGGAAGGGAGAGAGAGAGATGCTTCAGATGATTCTCAGATCTCCAGACTGAGCCACTGGGTAACAGACCCAGGAGAAGGAGCATTTTATCAGACATTGTTGAGCGAATATTTACATGTCCTCAAATTGAGGGGAGCAACTGAGGAACATCAGAGAACAATGTCTAGCCAAGAGGTAGAAATAGAAGTTAGAATTCAGGGATTTTCCATCATGGCTCAGTCATTAAGGAACCTGACCAGTATCCATGAGGATGCAGGTTTGATCCCTGGCCTCGCTCAGTGGATTAAGGATCTGCCATTGCTGTAAGCTGTGGGGTAGGTTTCAGATGCGGCTCAGATCTGACGTTGCTGTTGCTGTGGCTGTGGTGTAGGCCAGCAGCTACAGCTCCAATTCGACCCCTAGCCAGGGAATCGCCATACGCCACAGGTGCGGCCCTAAAAAGACGAATAATAATAATAATAAAATAAAATACAAAAGTTAGAATTCAGGAAAGAGGTATGGTGTGAGAAACAGGGAGTCTCATTCATAGAATAATTACCTAAAACACTTTGAAGAGATTGTAAAACTACAAATAAAAATTTTTAATCATTCAGCTGCTACACATACATAAGATGATATTCCTTAGAAGCTTTATTTCGAAGTCATTAAACTTCTAAGGTGCTAGGCCCACATACAGCTGATTTCATATTACTATCTAATGAACATTTATTATAGGACCAGCATACATGGTCTCCGTTTGTGCGAACCAAAGTAAAAGAACTAAGAAAAATGACAGCACCACGAGTAGTAGGTAAAGCTAGATAAGTGGTTATATGCACATGTGCATATTCCAGACACATATGTAGAAAATAAGCTAGATCCTGTCAATTTGATGGTACTGGATTTTAAAATCCATACTTAAGGCACAGAAAGCTAACAAATGAATGGGCAAAAACACTAAACTCTGTGAAAATATTGAAAAGTTGTATTTTTGTGCGATCTGGTAGAGCAGCTAACTTCAAGCTGATGCGTCAAGCAAGTAGGGCCAAGAACCAAATGGACTAGTCCAAGTAAACAAGGCCAAGCACAGGGCTAGAAAAAAGGGCAAAATCCTCTATTAAATCACAGAGCTGTCACTGAGGCAACTGCATATAAGGATGTCTTCTTTAGGTCTCCTAAAATAAGGAGCCTCCTGAGAAGCAGGAGAGCTCAAAGAGACTCAGGAAGGCAGCTGGGTAGGAGCTGGGGTACCAGAGAGAGCGAGAGAGAGAGAGATGATTTCACTGGCTAGTGCCAACAGTGCCCTGCAGTTCTTCCATGCACCATGCAGCAAAGCTGGCTGCCTGGAATCAATGCTTTCATCCTGTCCACATGCCTCTGTAAGCTTCAGATATCTCACAACATATATACTACAATATATATTATATATATATATATATATCATCCTCTTATGTCATATGTAATATGACATAAGAGAATGGGAGAGAGAAGGGGCACATCTTCACAGTATTTGATAAATGAATATGACAAGAGAAAGGATATACGTAGTACAGCAACTGATAATAAAAACTCATGAAGTGAACACGTACACTTTGGAGGACAATGAAGAAAAACAGGCTGAAATAAGGAGATGTCTCCAAATGTCATAGCCATACTGAGAGTAAGCCCATGGAAGAAAGGGGAAATTACATAATTGCATATGTATGTACTTTTTTTCTTCTGCTCTTCCAAAAACATGCTAATAATAATTACAGTTTTTGTTCATCTCCCATCTGGTAGAATTATTTTCCTATTTGAGACAGCTAATAACAAGTTACTCAGGAAATCACACATCCGTGTCAAGTAGGATCATGTACAGATATTGTCAACAGAACAACAATCCACGGCTCAGCAATAAACAGCAGTCTTCCCAGGAGTGGCTTGGCTGCTGCTTTTTGAGGAAGGCCAAAGATTACATCACCACAGAGTACTGACTTTGACAAACTGGTGCTCAAGAAATACTTAGTGAGGGACCATTCTGACCTTCCCATGGCAGAGTTCTTCTGTCATTTCCTTATTTTTAGGTTGTCCAACTTTTACCTTAAGTTTTTTGCTGTTGAGGTTTTTCAGGAACAAATGTGAAACTCTTCAAAGTAACTATGTTAAGGACTGTTTAAAATTATAACTATATAATCATTGCCAAATGTAGCAATGAAGTCTCTAGTGGATATAACAGATACATATAGGAAATCCCCCCAAAATTAAAACATAATATACAATCTTGTTTCTTATAAAATGGAGATATTTGATTTATTAGACTTTTCCAGGTCAGATCCTCTGGATCCTATATGAGGTCATAGTTTGAACAGAGTCCTTTGTAAAACACAATCATTCTAGGAGAAAATAATTTTTAACTCATTCTTTTATTATATTTAATACAAACAAAAGTTTGTCATTACAATAACAGGTATATAGCTATGTATTTTTAAAACTTTACTGATTATGGATTATATACTATATATATATATAGAGAGAGAGAGAGCTTACATACCAATTTTGTGTACCTATCTACATCAATTTTAACTCTTAAATATTTAAATCTAAAAGAATGAATGTACTGAATATGTTAGATGGTACATATTATGGAGGACTTTGACTTTTTGGCATGCAGACTTTGGACTTGATGCAGCAGGTGACGAGAAGCCTTTGGTGGCCACTGTGTAGGAGAAGCCTGTGAGGGAAGCTGTTTTGGGAAGATAGGTCAAGCAGTGGTGTGAAAAAGGAGAACGGTTAGAAGGAAGAGATCAGAAATTGGAGGGGAATTTAGAAAAAAGGTAAAATTAGATCTCTTTCTCACACTGAACATAAGAATAAACTCCAAATGGATTAGAGATATAAAGGCAAAAGAGGAAACCGTACAAGCACTAAAAGACAAAATGGCTGAATTCCTCTTTAAGACGTAAGAACAACTCTCTATGAATCGAAATGCAAAAGCAGTAAGGAAAATTTTTTTGTTTTAAACTGGAAGTGACTGTTACCTTGAATAGTTATGTTAGTTACCTACTCCTGTGTAACAGATTATCACAGGTTTAGCAGCTTAAAAGAGCACACAGGTTATTTTACAGTTTCTCTGGGTCGGGAGTCTGGGCACAACAGGCTGGTTCCTGTGTTCAAGGTCTCATAAGGCTATAATCAAGGTGTCGCTGGATTATTTTCTTATCTGGAAGCTCCCCCGGGGGAAAATCAACTTCTAAGCTCACTCTTCTTGTTGGCAGAATTTATTTCCTTACAGCTGTAGCTCCTCTCAGTGGCTATTGCTGAAGACTGTGCCCAGTTCCCAGAGGTCACCTGCAGGTCCTTAGCATGGAAGTGTCCCCAACATGGCCTCTTCAGCCAGTCAGCAAGGGAAATCTTTAGAGCAGGTTTGCTGGCAAGACAGAGTCTTGGCTAAAACAACATCATCATTGAGTGATATTCCCTCAACTTTTCATATTCTGTTGGTTGGAAAAAAGTCCCACCTCCCACTCAAAAGGAGAGGACTGTAGGAGGTTATGATCACAGGTTGGGGGCTGTTAGCCATAACACTGCCATCAGCTGAAGTGGGAACTTGTGGACAAAGAGAAGTTTATTCTAAAGAAAGTAGAGAGAGAGGTTGTTTTCCTCTCTCCTGGTCGTTATGACTACATATGAATGCCTACCACTGGTACTTTCTCATAGGAACCCTTGCTGTCGTGTTCATTTCCTACTGGGATGCTGGTTGATGTGCTGGTCTTTCTGTCAAGTTTATTGGGCCAGGGTTTCATTTACATCCTGCGGTTCTGTTAGAATGAGGAGCAGCTGCCCTGAGATTTTAGGCATTCCTTTATTAGAACTTGGGTATGAAAAACCACAATGGCAGAGTTCACTGCTCTCAGAAGTCTTCCATCTCTTGTTTGGTCTTCCAAGCAGCACTTTCTTCCTTGTCTCATCCATCCTATGAGCTCTTGTTTACCTGCTATTTGGGTTTACCTACTCTTACCGCCACACCCCCCACTCCGCACGCGTGCATAATGGTGTAAAAGAAAAATTTAACTCTTTCTCACATAAAATAATTCTAGAAAGTTTACTGTCCAGGCTGGTCTAGTAGATTTGCTATGTTAAAAAGGACCCAAAAGTCATGCCATGTAAAGACTGGGAGATGCAGTTTTTCATTCCAGGTGGAAACACACAAGCTTAAAAAGCAGGGCTAAGTTCCTAAGAAGGAATGAGAGAAGGGATGCTGCAAGGGTCAGTTCACAATCTCTAAAGCACAGTCTTCCTTAGCTTTCAGACCTTCGGAAATCCCTTTAGGATAATTTTTTTTTTTTTTTTTTTTGCTTTTTAGGGCCGCACTCACGGCATATGGAGGTTCCCAGGCTAGGGGTCAAATCGGAGCTGTAGCTGCCGGCGACACCGGATTTGAGCCACGTCTGTGACCTACACCACAGCTCACGGCAACACCAGATCCTTAACCCATTGAGCGAGGCCAGGATCAAACCCACAACCTCATGGTTCCTAGTCGGATTCACTTCCGCTGCGCCACAAAGGGAACTCCTAGGATACTTTTTATATTGCAATTTATGTGTGTACATTTTACTACTATATTCAGTGGCAGAGACTATGACTTCGTCATCACTTTATTCTGAATTCTTAACACAGTCCTTGTCATATACACATAATATGTTGAGTTATACTGCTTGAACAACTCCTGCCACTTCTACTCATGGCTCAATTATTGTATCACTGGAAATTACAGTCCCTAAAATAAGTAGAAAGCACTTTTCTAAGGAAGGAAGGAAGGATTTACTATGCTTGTTAAAGAGCTGGTTTACCTAATTAAGAGACTCTGATCTAGGAGGCTGACAGTCCACGCTTGCCCAGCAAAGTCCCAGAACTGTGAAGTGGGGACACGTGAGCTGCCATGTTGTCCTACCTCACTCCCACTCTCCTACCTGAGGGCCCATCTGCACTTTGGATAGGTGAAATCTTCCCATAGATGTTGACCCATGTTTCTAGCTTCTAATGGTGCAGCAATGGTGTACCTTGTTCTTATTTTCATGACTTTGTTTGTTTGTCTTCTAAGGGCCACATATGCAGCCTATGGACGTTCCCAGGCTAGGCGTCGAATCAGAGCTATAGTTGCTGGCCTACACCACAGCCACAGCAATGCCAGATCTGAACTGCATCTGCAACTTACCCCACAGCTCATGGCAATACCGATCCTTAACCCACGGAGTGAGGCCCGGGATCAAACCTGTAACCTCATGGATACTAGTTGGGTTCATTACCACTGAGCCACAACAGGAACTCCTTCATGACTATTTTAAAGACAGATTGGTAGAAGGCAAATCAGGAGCCACTAACTTGGTTCTATTTTATTACAGAGATATCACACTATAGAATTTCCATGGGAACTGTCTTGTCCAAAAATATGGCCAAAACTTCAAATTCTAATGTATAGCAGAATCTTGGAATCATTGCATTCCCAACAACAGTATCTATAAAATACATTCCTTTCCATGGGATCAATAAGAGCCTCTGATTTTCATTGTAAAATCAAAAAGACCTTTCTCTAGAAAAACATTTGGCCCTAAAATATCAGGAAAGCCATTTTTCATGATATAGCATATCCTTTAAAATTATTTATATAAAGAGTGTGCAGGTCTGGTAAAATAAACAAATGTGAATAGACTCTAAAAAAATGTATTTTAAAAATCTATACAATTCTTTGTTTTAAAGGTCTAAATGATAAATAACGCGAAGTATACTAAACAGAATTGCTAAGTTAGAAAGCTGCAGCTTTATAAAACCCTTTCTCCAATATTTTTAAGCAGATATTTCACCTTTTTTGGTTTGCATTTTCAGACATGCTTTCTGTCTCCTTTGGAAGCCACTGCTAACAGAAAACCAAAGAAATAGAGGAGGATGTGTGCGTATGTATGTATGTGTGTATACACACACACACAGAAGAAAAGGTGGGAGGAGTGGGGAGGAGAGGAGGAAGAAGCAGCTGTAGTAATAGTAATGGTAGCAGCAGTAGTAGCAGCAGCAGTAGTGGTGGTGGTGATGAGGGAGGAAGGGGGAGTAGGAAGGAAGGAAGGAGGAGAGGGAGAGAAGTCCTCTGAGTCTGAAGAAATTGAAGAAGCAAAATAGTGTTAACAATCTAGAAAGCATGGCCATTGAATAAACCAGAAAACCTCATTTGCTGAAACAAACACTGAGAATCTTTTAAGTCTGCAGAGCATGTGTTTAAGCATATGCTGAACTAGTTCTGTAATTCGGGATTTTTTTAATTTTTTTTTTTTTTTGGCTTTTTAGGGCCACACTCCTGGCATATGGAAGTTCCCAAGATAGGGACAGAATTGGAGCTATTGCTGCCAACCACAGCCGCAGCCTCAGCAACTTGGGATCCGAGCCAGTTCTGTGACCTACACCACAGCTCACAGCAATGCTGGATCCCTGATCCATTGAGGCGAGGGATCAAATCTGCAACCTCATGGATACTAGTCAGATTCACTTCCACTGCACCACAACGGGTACTTCCTACTTCTGTGGTTTAAAAATCATTTAATTACAAATTTTAGTAAATTGAGTCTGTTGGATTTTATCAGGCACCAATTATATATATTTAATAATTGTATATTCAATTATATTGAATAATTGAACACTTTTCATTTACTGTATCTTTTAGGAATATAATAGGTTGACATTCCATAAATATGTAACATCATCATTTGATGATCTTTTTCACCATGTGAAACTCTGAACTCAGCACATGATCACATATTGTATATGTTGGAAAAACATATTGGATTACTTCAGACCTGGCAAATTGCCAGTCCATACACCAAATCTGGCCCCAGGCCTAGATCATCTGAAACTTCTTAAGTATCCCCCATGTGAGTGTGGGCCTTATAAGCGCTCCTGCAGCCCTCAGGGCAATTTTACTGCTGGGCTTATTCCATTTGGGGAAGAGTCTGTGAAGGTTTAATGATGCTTTGGGAGAACTACGAACTACAGATCTTAACAAAATATTGAAGAATATAAGGTTCAGCTTCCAGGTACAGCCTGGAAAAGAGGCACAGCCTTAGAAAAGAGCAGTTCACCCTAGACTCCCTCTGGTTCAGAAACCACAGGGCTCCTGCCTTGGTTTGTTTCTTTTATTCCTTCCTTCTTCCTTCTTTTTTAGCACTGGTCCAGGCACAGAAGAGACTCTCAACAAACATTTGTTCGCTGTGTAAATGGGGGATATTTCCTTCATCAATCTTTCTTTTTACTATTGTGTTTCTCTCTACCTCTCATAACCTTGTTCTTTTTTATTTTCTGTCTCTTTTGCTGTTTCCCTTATTTAAATAGAACACAGAGCTCAAATACATTTAGATTCCAATGGCTATAATTCAATAAAAGAATTTAAATTTATTGGCTAAAAAGAATTTTAGGATTTATGTAATTCATCAGTAAACCGATAAACTGATAGTTCTTAGAAAAGAGATTATTTTTAAACCTTGGTTGATTTCTCTGAAATTATAAGTTCTTGATAGAAAAAAACTTGTTCTATTGCTCTTAATTACTTGACGAACTGACTAAACATCCTTATTACAAAAGCACCAAAAAGAATTTTAAAACAGCAGCGTTGAAGTAAGCAAAACTCTTGCTTTGTTTCTTTTCCCAATGTAGGTGGGCTCTAAAATCTTTACTTTAAATGCTAAATGTAGTTATTTTTAGGCCCGCACTCGTGGCATATGGAGGTTTCAGGCTAGTGATTGAATCAGAGCTGTAGCTATAGCTGTAGCTGATCCCAGCAATGTGGGATCCGAGCTGAGTCTGCAATCTACACAGCAATGCCGGATCCTTAACCCACTGAGTGAGGGCAGGGATTGAACCTGCATCCTCATGGATACTAGTCGGGTTCGTTTCCGCTGAGCCATGACAGGAACTCCTAAATGTAGCTATTTTTATTTTTAATCTTTGAAGAGAGAGGGACATCCTAAGAAGATAGCATGCTCATTCTAAGCATATATATCTAAGCATATTATATAAATCAAGAACAAGTATATCCCAACTAAAAGACATTTAATTATAATTACAAAAAGTGCTTTGACACAAGTATTTTCTTAGAATTATCTCTGCTTTGAGGTGTCTTCCCTAGAGGTCATTTCCTAAGCTGAGACGGTAGATGTGTCACACAGTGGACTGGGGCTCCTTTGGCATGTCACTGCAAGTGGAGTAAGAGTGATGGCTGGGCTAGGGCTGAAGTTGGGAGTGGAGCATCCCTGGAGTGAATTCTTGATGGAGATAAAGCAGAGATGGGAGGGGCTGCAACCCTGTTTTCCTTATGCCACTTCATGCTTCCTGGACTCCAGCCATTCAGTCTACCTTCAGGTTTTTCAAATGTATCCACAATTATTCCCCTTTAACCTTTTCTGACATATTGTTTTCCCTGCCTGCAGTGGGTGCCTAGGAGTCTATGTACAGCCAAATGCATAGGATGCGTCCTTCAAGATATGATAAAAGTCCTACTGCCTTCTCATCAGAACTTTTACAAATTTTGGAGTTCCTGTTGTGACTCAGCAGGTTAAAAACCGGACATAGTGTCCACGAAGATGCAGGTTTGATCTCTGGCCTCTCTCAGTGGGTTAAGTATCTCAGGTTGCTGTAAGCTGTGGTGTAGGTTACAGATGCAGCTCAGATCCAGTATTGTCATGGATGTGGCACAGGCAGGCAGCTGCAGCTCCAACTGGACCCCTAGCCTGGGAACTTTCATATGCCACAGGTGAGGCTGTAAAAAGAAAAAAAAGAAAAAAAAACTTTTCCAAATTTCCCAGCTCACAAAGATTTCTCCTTCTTCTCAATTTCTGAGGCAGCTTTTGTTCACAATATAAAATTTACTGCTGCCTATATGGTGTTGTGACATTATTTGTTCTTTTAGGTATACGTTCTCATTCCTCTTCTGAGTTCAAAGCTGTTCAATGGCAGAGACCCTGGCGTCCATGGGGCATTAAAGTGACTCAGCTACACTAATTTCTCCATAAATACGTGCTCATTGTAATTAATATTCAAGATATGTCTGATCTTAGGTTTGAAGAATAAAAGTGGGAGACATTTCCCTAATCTTGGGGACTTTGTTCTTGGAAGCAGTAAATGAGAACATGTATTTATTAGCATTGTTGTTATTTTAGAACCTCCACAATATTGGATTTTATAAGAAACACCTGACTTTTCAATTAAATTTTAACTTGATCCCTTTTCTAATTAGTGATTCAGTTATATAATAGTAAATATAATAACTGATAACATTTCACTTCCACAGACCACTTTACAGACCTCATTTAATCTTCATAACAACTCTAGGCAAGATTAATAATATTCACCTCATTTTTCTTTTCTTTTTTTTTCTTTTTCCGGCCACACCCATGGCATATGGAAGTTCCTGGGCTAGGTGTTGAATTGGAGCCACAGCTGCAGGCCTCTGCCACAGCCATGGCAATATCGGGGATCTGAGCCACAGTTGCAACCTATGACCTATGCCACAGCTTGCAGCAATGCCAGATCTATAACCCACTGAGCCAGGTCAGGGATCAAACCTGCATCCTTATGGACACTATGTTGGGTTCTTAACCTGCTAACACACAGCAGGAACTCTATACTAGATTTTTTTTAATAGGTGACAGATTTAGGCTGACAGAGTTCACTGAAGGTCACTCGAGCACTGATCATACATCTCAGCTCCTTGACTGATGCACTTGCTCCATTTTATTTTATTTTATTTTATTTTTCTCTTAATGGATTTTATTTCAATTATAGGTGTGCATAAATCATCACAAGTCAGTTTTACAGATTTTGTATCCCAAACCCCCAGTGCATCCCCCCACCCCCCCAGATTGTCTTATTTGAAAAACCAAGGTTTTCCAAAGTCTGTGAGTCATTGTCTGTTCTGTAAGAAGGTTCTTTTAGTTTCCACATGTAAGCGGTATCATTGGGTGTTGCTGTCTAATTGTCTGACTGGTTTCACTTTGCATGATAATTTCTAAGTCCATCCATGTTGCTATAAATGTTGGTAATTCATTCCTTTTAATGGCTGAGTAACATTGCATTGTGTGTATGTACCATATCTTGCCTATCCACTCTTCTGTGGATGGGCATTTAGGTTGTTTCCATGACCTGGCTATTGCATAGAGTGCTGCAATGAACACTGGAGTACAGGTGTCTTTTCGGGTCATGGTGTCTGCTGGATAGATGCCCAGGAGTGGGATTGCTGGATCAAATGGTAATTCTATTTTGAGTTTTCTAAGGAATCTCCATACTGTTTTCCACAGTGGCTGCACCAATTTGCATTCCCACCAACAGTGTAATAGGGTTCCTTTTTCTCCACACCCTCTCCAGCACTTATTGTTTGTAGTCTTTTTGATGATGGCCATTCTGGCTGGTGTAAGGTGGTACCTCATAGTGGTTTTGATTTGCATTTCTCTAATGAGGAGCGATGTTGAAC
>PVHT020004944.1:37611381-37626568 GCA_004024745.2 Catagonus wagneri
TTTTTTTTTTTTTTTTTTTTTTTTTTTTTTTTTTTTTTTTTTTTTTTTTTTTTTTTTTTTTTTTTTTTTTTTTTTTTTTGCTTTTTAGGGCTGGCCACACCCACGGCATATGGAGGTTTCCAGGCTACGGGTTGAATTGGAGCAACAGCTGCCAGCCTACACCACAGCCACCACAATGCAAGATCCGAGCCTCGTCTAAAACCTCCACCACAGCTCATGGCAACGTCGGATCTTTAACCTACTGAGTGAGGCCAGGGTTCAAACCCTCATCCTCGCGGACACTAGTCGGGTTCATTACCACTGAGCCACAATGGGAACTCCCTAGATCTTCAACTGACTCCCAATGATGTGGCCTTCAAAGTTAAAGAAAACCTGAAAATGCCACCTGTGTTCTTAACCTATAGTTTCCTGCCCAGCATTTCAGAGTTACTGGAGATAATTAGGCAGGCTTGTTTGCTTTCTATGAATTATTCCCCTATGAATCATCAGAAGTAAGGAGCTAAAAAGTTTGATAAGTAAGAAGTCTGCTATATTTTGGCAAGCTCTCTGCTAGATAGATGCTCAAAAGGCACAAAGTCAGCTGGTGAACCTTCTGCCTAGATGTGCTGGAACAGTGTGAGGGATGGCTCCAGAAAAGGCTGGAATTCATTCACCACCACTCGGATGTGGGGTTAGGGTTCCACCTGTGATCTAAAGCATGTGAAACCTTCTTTTTCTGCAGTTTGCTTATTACTCAGTAGATTCACATCACCCTCTGACAGACGCCCAATGCCAGTCACAGAGATTTGGTGACAGTGTGTTACTTTACCTTCAAGTTCTTGACATGACAATGTCTCTATTCTGATTTGATTTTATATTTACAAAATAGATTCCAGGATTTTTATTTTATTTATATTCTATTTATTTTTGATTCTCCGTATTTTTTTTCTTTTTTTCTTTTTTTTTTTTTTTTTGCTTTTTAGGGATGTACTCATAGCATATAGAAGTTCCCAGGCTAGAGGTCGAATCAGAGCTGCAGTCACAACAATGCCGGATATTTAACCCACCAACAGAGGCCACGGATCAAACTTGCATCCTTATGAATACTAGTTGGGTTCATTATTGCTGAGCCACAATGGGAACTCCTCTGTTAATTTTTTATAGTCTGTCTTTGTGAATCATTCTTGAACCATTTTTTCCCATAAGTAGCACTTCCCCTTTCCTCAGAGATCACTGCATGTATATTGGGGAGGACTTGAGAAATGCTGGCAAAGTCTGGGCATTTATTATTTAATTTGCACTAGTTATGTGGCTGCTCAGATTTTTAAAGAACATACAAAATACACAACTCTGAACTGCATATTCTAAAAAGATACCTCTTTTCATCTGAGATGTAATAAATAGCAAGATAAAAGAACTTCCTCAAAGACACATCCAAGAATTTGAGTTCGGCAGAATAAGTTTCTAGAACTAGATGATTCTCAAACTCCTCAGAGTAAGATTCAAAATAAATGAGTACATGTCTAATATTCAAAGGAAAGATATTTTTGTATAGTAAAGGTCAGATGTTGACAATTCATTGTATTTTATATGAGTAACAATGTGATATTGATTACCAAGGTAAGCCAGAGATAAATAAATACAATTATGGGAAATTTCTTCTGATACATACATATATATACATATATACATATGGTGAGATTTGAGTTTCTGCTTTGTAGCTTGAAGCCATATATGTAATAATCCTTTGAAAGATTTATTGATTCTTCTAGGAGAAAGTAATTTTCTTTAGAAACTAAGAAATAGTACTTTCTGTTTATTGCAGAAAGAATATCTGTTAATTATGATTTTTTTCTTAATTCAGAAATCTTTAAGTGAACAAAAAGAGTGCATTAACATATAAGAGAAACATTAAAACATCAGTAGGTAAACGAGCCAAGAACCTGACCAGAAAACATACAAAAGAGGAAATATGGATAGAGCAATTCGGAGAGGGGGAAAAACAGTTAGAAGGGGCTGGCTAATTACTCAAGAAGAAAACTGCATTTTTTTAGCAAAACATTGATGCCCATTTTAGATTGTGAAAAGAAAGCCCTAGAACAGGTCCAAGTGGAGGTGAGGTGGGGAGCAGAGGCCTTCTGAGAAGCACAAGGGAAGAGCCCAGGACCCAGAGATGAGAGGGGAGCCTGACTAGGTGTGGTCAGGAAGAAGTAGGCCAGCCAGGTAGGCACAGGGAGCTGGGCTCCCAGAAGGAAAGGGATCAATGAGAAGTTCCTAGGAGCAGGAATGGCTGTGCATTTCCATGATCGTTTTCAAGTTGTTCACCATGCTAAGAGGTTTTGTTTACTTGCAAGTTCCACCCCTCCTTCTGCCGCCCCTGGTATGAAGAGTGTTTGAGGGAAATGAAGAAATGGGACAGAATGATGAGTCACATGAGTCTGAAAATTCTGTTGATTCAAAAAATTGGGGGAGTTCCCTTTCTGGCTCAGTGGAAACGAATCTGACTGGCAACCACGAGGACGCAGGTTCGATCCCTGGCCTCATTCAGTGGGTTAAGGATCTGGCATTGCCGTGAGCTGTGGTGTAGGTTGCAGACGTGTCTCAGATCTGACGTTGCTATGGCTGTGGTGTAGACCGGCAGCTGTAGCTACGATTTGACCACTAGCCTGGGAACCTCCACATGCCACAGGGGTGACCCTAAAAAGCAAAAAAGGAAGGAAGGAAGGAACGAACGAACGAACTGTGTTAAGAATTGACTAGATGAAAAAATATTAACTCTCCAGACCTGTCAAAGTGGACACTGGGTTTTCATCACCCAAGGGAACTGAAGCTATTTAAAGGATAATGGAACAGGGTGAAACCAGCAAGCAGGAGAGCTTGCTAATATCTCTGCATTCAATGTGAAGGTAAAAGATTTTTCCTGAAAAGAATAAAAGATGTACAAATAAGTAGGAGGCACTACTTTAGCCACCAAATCAGGGAAGAAAAACGTTCATGATGAGCTCAAGTCTTGCCATTTCATACCTCCTTATATCACTGAAGGCACTGAAAGAGGAACTGAACTTTTAGAAAAGCAATTCAGCAATTATAATCAAGACATAAATACATCAATATGCATAGACTAATAATCCCACTGTGAGACTAGATCCTAAGAAAATCATCCAACTATGAAGATGACGTCATTGTTATTTACACAAGCAAAAAAATTAGAAATGATGGTGACAGACAACTACAGGATTCCACTGATTAGCCTTGGTTTTCTCCTCAATTCCACTGAAGTTGCCAAGGAGTAGTTTTCTTGTTTGTTTTTAAGAGGAAATCCTGTAAAACTCAAAAATTAGGGACATTGCTATAAACAAGGGAAAATACTGAATTATTTTTAGACTGTACAGCAGCAGACAGAGCAAACTGCTCGCATTTCAATGTGAGCAGAAGAGAGACCTCACTAGGAGATGACCACACAGGAATCCCCACAACGATCCCGGAAGGAGCCCTCAGGCACCTGGAGAGAGGTCTGGCCAGCAGTCAGCCTGGGGGGAGAGCTATTCGGGGTGATACCTGCTTAACTGCACCAGGTTCCCCCACTTCTGCCCTGATCTTCACTGACACAGGTGGGCAGTGGCCTCATGATGACAGGGGTTACACTGCACTGGGCACAAAGGGAACAGCAGCAAAAACCAACCACTGGGGCCTGGCAAGGGATGGTTCCTGCCTCTGCAGTGTCTCTCCATCCCACCCCAGCAGGCGACTGGGTCAAAGTGAGACCTGTCCTCCTAGAAAGGAAGACTCTGAGGCCGGGAAGTCTCTGCCCCAAAACCAAACTGGTGCCCAGGTCTGACATGACCATCCTGAACAACCCTTCAGGCAGCGTGTTATCATTCTACCTCACACCACCTTCATCCCAGGGGGACTGAACTGTGGTAAAACAAAACTTTAGAAAACAAAAATTTCCCTCTTTCACTATTTGGCAACAGCTGCAAAGTTTAACATGCAATCTCAACAACAAACAAAACAAGAAAAGCGTCTTCAAATACTGATACTGAACAAACACACATCTTCTCCTTCCTTAAGTTGGATAAACAAAAATCACTAGATAACAATATTCTGTCAAAGGATGAATAACAATAATCTGTTAAAGGATAAATAACAGTATTCTGATAAAGGATAACTTTTTCAAAAAAGTGAATCATGATGGCCGTACAAATAAAGGATGAACACGTGTCAAAGGTTTCATTTAATTCATTTTCCAGTAAGACGTGAAAAAGGTGGGGAGCAAGGACAAACCCAAAGACTAGACCCAGATATAAACAATCAGGAATGCGGAAGTGCATTTTTTTCTCTCTAGGGCCACATCTGTGGCATATGGGAGTTCCTGGGCTAGGGGTCAAATCGGAGCTGCAGCTTGGGCAAAGGCCAAAACAACGGCAACATCATATCTGAGCCACTTCTGCAACCTACACCTCAGCTTGAAGCAGCACCAGATCCTTAGAGGCCAAGGGGCTGCACCAGCATCCTCACAGAGATGACACTGAGTCTTTAACTTGCTGAGCCACAATGAGAACTCTGGTGCATCTGTAATTAGATGCAAAGCTGGCCTCTTGCCAGGAGCTGCAGCCAACCACATCTTCACCTTGGGGAGGGTATGGTCAGCATGATGGTTGGCCCTCTAAGCATTAACCTCTCTCTACAGAGCTGCGGAACTGTCAAGCTAATGAGGAGTCCAGATCCCCCCAGAATCCAAAAACCTATTAGAATCCTCTAGCCCAGGGGTCTGAGAATGTTTTTGTAAGACATTTCTATAGCTATTTTATGTGTCCTAAGGTGCCTCCAACTACTCAGCAATTCTTAGGGCCTAGGCGCTCAGAAGAGCACCATGCTTGGGGTTTATTGGCTGTGACTGCAGCCTGAAAACTCCTAATAATTTCATCTTTGAATCTCTGTTCTGCAAGTGAAGTGCAGTGTAACAATGGAGCCTGTGCTGAGGGCTTGGAGGTCCCCTCCTGCTGTCTCCCCATCTCCTCGCAATGGGTTCTCTGCCATATGCACCCCACCCCATGAAGCCCTAGCTCTCCATTTCGTACAACCCCTGCCACCCTTCCCCTGGGCATCAACTAGGTGGGGGCAGGTCCTGGACTTGAGTGTGAGGAAGATCAGGGTTGGGCACACACCCCTGGGATGTCCAAATCCTGCTGGCAGTGCCACGACCTGTTGAGTGGGCAACCTGGGGGACCACTCACCCAACACCCAATTTGGTAACAATTGTGTCCCCAACATGAGGATGGCACTCCTTTCAGGGCTGCTCATCTGCCCTGGGCTGGGGCTGTGGATGCCTAGAAGGGGAGATAATTTTATGGGTAAAAAATGAGTGGCTTACGTTTTGATATGACTTCTTACACACTGTCTGCTTTTACCCTGATGCCTTCAGCCAAACAAACCAGAGTGGCAGCTGATACCAAGATAGAAATCCACTGCAAGTGCTTCCCGGCTTTCTTTCACCCTCAACTCCTTTCTGCCTGCCCTGTCTTTCCCAGCTGCCGACTATAGTTCTGACCTTAACCCCACTCCAACTCTTGGATATATTTTTGGCCATTTTGAGTTTTTCAGTCTTCATTCATATGTGCATTGTGTGTATGTGCTTGTAACAATGTAGGCTTACTTTTCTGGACATTTTCCTCGTGTCTTATTTCACCACTTTTAATAAAGAAAATTACCCTGAACATTCAGCTCTATTCTATTGCTCCACCTGCCTGTTCTTTCAGCAGCAGCATGTGGAATCCCTGTCAGTGGGGAGGGGGTGAGGAGATAAACCCAGAAATCTGGCAGACTCTGGTTCACAGCTGATTAGCTGTTTGATCTTGAACAAGTTATTGATCTTGAACAACCACTTTAATTCTGTCACTTCTGTAAAATATGGATAATGACAGTGCCTATTTCATAGTATTGTGAAGACTAGAAAAAAATAAAGTACAGAAAGTTCTTAGCATAACACCCAACCCATCACAAGTATTCCAAAAATGCTGGTTTATTATAATCAACATTAAAACGGATTTTGAAATTCAGTAGTTCACTTCATAATTCATCTTCTTCAAGCAATTTTTTGCCTATTTTTTCAATAATTTGCCATCAGTTTATAAAGTTCAAAAAACCTGTTGGGATTTTAAAATTGTAATAATGTTAAGCTTCTAAGATAACAGGGTCATTATTTTATTTCTTTTGCTTTTTAGGGCCACACCTGTGGCATATGGAGGTTTCCAGGCTAGGGGATAAATCGGAGCTGTAGCTGCCAGCCTACACCACAGCCACAGAAACACGGGATCCAAGCCTTGGCTGTGACCTACACCACAGGTCACGACAACACTAGATCCTTCATGCACAAGGACTGAACCCACATCCTCATGGATACTAGTCCAATTTGTTTCCACTGAGCTACAAGGGGAACTCCCCAGGATCATTATCTTTCAAAGACTGATATTCCCACCTGAGAACACAGCAGCTCTCTGCACTTATCCAACTGTTACATCAGGGAAGTTTTGTCCTTACCTTCACATGGGCACCTAGAAACAATGAAGGGGGGACATCTGTCAAGGAGATGCCCACTGCCCACTGGAGGGGCAAGATTTAGTTGGCATCACGCCAGGGTCAGAGGAAAGATGTAACCACGAGGACCACTGGGAAGGTCCAGAGCAGGCAGCCTCTAAATGGTAAGAGCTATGGAATGAATGCTTCTGTGTCTCTGCCACGTGAGGAGAGAAGAAAACAACCATCTGTACACCAGGCAGTGGGCTCTCACCAGACACCCTGATCTGGGAGTTTCCAGACTCCAAAGCTGTGGGACATTCTAAGCCACCCAGTCTGTGAGGAAAAACTCCTGCAGGGGCAGGAGGAAAGAGGGAGGCAATCTTCTGCTTCCATTT
Organism: Catagonus wagneri; assembly: GCA_004024745.2. Lineage (NCBI taxonomy): Eukaryota > Metazoa > Chordata > Mammalia > Artiodactyla > Tayassuidae > Catagonus > Catagonus wagneri. Next base: position 37,618,275 of record PVHT020004944.1, read on the forward strand.
GGTATTACATAGGTTACTGGGAGAAAATAGTGAGAACTGCCCATACCGGAGCTCGACTGAATTTTTAATAAACTAAGGCATGACCATGTTGTCATGGTGCAGATTTGGTGGACTCTGGGTGCTTTGGGGATAAAAACCCTGCTGTGGCTGAGACCCCCTCTCAAGCCAGGTTCACGTATTTATAGCTGCAAAGCCTCTTCCCCTTCCCTGCCTTCCTGACTGTACTCTTTGAGATCTGGAGGTCTCAGATTTTATCCAGTTATCAAAAACACTCATGAAAACACTTTCAAGATGAAGCCAGGTCTATACCACCCACTTGCCTCAGACCTGGGATCAAATAGAGGTTGTAGCTCACATATTTTTTTCCCCACCACCCCTGCAGCTAGCTAACATATTTGAGTAAAAAATCCTCCTCCTGGGATTGTTGCCATATATACCATGAATTTTGTATACTGTTAACCCTTAAACAATGTGGCTTTAACCTGCAAGGGCCCACATAAACACACATTTTTTTTTTTTCAACATACACATACTGTAATACTACATGACCCCAGGTCGGTTGAATCCATGGATGCAGAACCACAGACACAGAGGACTGAATGTAAAGTTACACTTGAATTTTCCACTGCCTAGAGGGTCAGTGCCCCTAACCCCTGCATTGTTCAAGGCTCAACTGTATATACACTCTCTGCTTCTGCGTTCCTGCCCTCAGAGAAGGAGCCACAGCCTCAGCAAGAGAAACCTACCCAAGCTCCAGCCAGTCCTGTTCCCCAGCCCAGCTGCCTTTCCCCCACCACAGTGTCTCCACATGGACGAGGAGATCACCCTCTGCGGTGGGTGCAAGTAAGGTCAGTGGCCATGGCTGCAAGGTACCCACTCCCACGGCCCAACCACTCAGGGGACTTCCCAGTTTGGCAGCTTCTGGTTCTCTCCCCCATTCCTCCCAAGTTTGTGTCTGTATATAAACTCAGGATCAGTAGCTGATCTTAGGAGGGTCAGGGAAACTCAAGCATCAATAAGCAGTAGATGTTATCCGGGGTAGGGAGTGAGAGCTCTCTGCCTTCAGTTTGTTAAAACCAAAGCCCCACTTCTAGCGGCTGTTTCAAACCAAATATGTACATCCGTACTGTGACAGACGATCTTCTTCCACATCCTTTAGGGCCGCCTGGCACTACTGCGGCCTCATGGCTCTGTTCTGAGTGGCTGCGTGTCCTCTGCACTCATGATTAGTGGTACAGGGCCTGCCACAATTCTCCATGAGTGGGAACTCTAAGGTCAGACACAGACTGCTGGCCAGGCCAGTGCCCCAGAGGCTGCCTGATATCCTGGGGAGATGAGAGAGGGTGAGTCCACCTTAATAACTATACCCTCCAAGGGAAGCCCTCTCTGGATGCTTCCCAAGACAGAAGAATCCCCTTGGTGAAAGTGAACTCACTCCTGTGAGGGAGGGGGAGCAAACTAAGTGTTCACTGAACCAGGCCCCACGCACATACTCTAAGGTAACCCTGGAAAGCATTGGGGGAAAGAACGCGGTTCCCAAACAAGTCAAATGATTATTCCATAGGAAAATAAGCGAATCTTAACCTCTGTCTCATACCACACTCAAATATCAATTCCAAGATGACTGTCTAAACGTAAAAGGTCTTAAGAAAACACAGGAATATGTCTTCATGGCCTTTTTTTTTTCCGCTTTTTTAGGGCTGCACCTGCGGCATGTGAAGTTCCCAGGCTATGGGTCCAATTGAAGCTGCAGCTGCTGGCCTATGCCACAGCCACAGCAACTTGGGATCTGACTCACATCTGCGACCTATACCATAGCTTGCAGCAACGCTGGATCCTTAACCCACTGAGCAAGGCCAGGGATTGAATTCACATTCCCATGGATACCAGTCAGGCTCATTACCACTAAGCCACAACAGGAACTTCCTGTCTTCATTACCTTTGAGTAGGCATATAATTCTGCAAAAACTGCTAAGCACAAAACAGAAAAATGATAAACTAGACTACCTTGAAATTAAGCACTCCTATTCACCTAAGAATATTATTGTGGGAGGAAGAAGGTTTGGCCACAGACTGCTAGAGGATGATGTACTGCTTCTATTTAGAAAGGAGAATATTCTGAGATTATTAAGAATTCCTAAGCAAAATGAGAATTTTCTTATTGCCACTGCAAAAAATGATCACACTCAGTGGGTTAAAACAAACCCATATATTATCTTACAGTTCTGGAGATCAAAAGTCCTAAATAAGTTTCACTAGGGTAAAATCAAGGTTTGGGCAGAACCATGTTCCTTTTGGAGGCTCTAAGGGGGAATCTAGTTCCTTGCTTTTTCCAGCTTCCAGAAGCTGGCTCACGGGCCCATCGTTCCTCCTCAGGGCCAGCATCACAGTATCTTTTTTTCTTCTTTGATCCTCCTGCCTCCCACTGATCAGAGTGTCTGTTATGACTTTGAGTGCATCTGGATAACACAGGATACTCTTCCCAAGACCCTTTACTTAATCACCCCTGCAAGGTCTCTTTTACCTGGTAAGGACGAATGCTCACAGCTTCTGGGGATTAGAGTGTGGAAGTTTTTAGGGGCACTTATTTAGTTTTCCACGGGAGGGAGACTTGGCAGAGGAGACATAGGGGACAGTTGCAGGGGAGGGTACCCAAAGGGTTAATACACATGTGAAAAGGTTATCAAAGAGGTGCAGGTTGAAGGCCACCAGGCAGTGAGACTGCCCGGAATAGCTAAAATCAAGACTACGGATGGCAATAGATGCTGGTGACAATGTGGAGCAGCTAGAGCTCTGGAAAGGCTAGCAGTGTGGATTGGAAGAGTCAGTAAGGTGAACCCTTTGTCAGTATCTACTGGAGTTGGATATGTAACTATGCAAGGAGAGACTGAATATTAAAGGAAAAGAATCAGTGACCTAGAATTCTGTACCCACTGAATTATCCAAGTGATGGAGAAGAAAATTTGGGGGCAGAATGGAGTTGAAGAGGCATTACTGGCTGCTTGGTTGTGGAGTGAAGGGGTGGGTGAGTGAGAGGACTTTATGGTTATTCTCTCTCTGCTACAGAGATGGAGTAGATTAAGCAGGAGTAAGTACAGAAGGAGTTTGGTGAGGGATACTTTGGGTGTACTGAGTTTCAACGCACTTTCAGACATCTTTGTGGAAGAGGGGAGAGTCTGTGGTAGAGCCATGTATTTGCACAACAGCCTATTACTTTAAGTTTGGTTCCATTATCCAGGGAGAGCATATCAAGTGATAAAGAAGAAATGGAGACTAGAACTCTGAGAAATAAGAGCATTTGTGGGTGTATAGTTAGGATTGCATTTGGCTGCAACTAAAAATCTTAATTGTTGTGGTTTAAACAAAAAGGTTTTCTTCTCACATAACAAGAAGTTTTGAGTTGGGTATGTACTTGGGGCAGAGTCTCTCCAACTTATGTTTTCCTTTAGCTCCTTCCTGGGGACAATTCCAAGCATAGGGTCTGCATTCTAGCAGAAAGCAGGGAGGAGGCCGCCAGTATCAGGAAAGAGGAGCTTTGCTGGGAACCTCACAGCTGACGGCTGTGTAGGTCTCATTGATTAGAACTTTCTCCATGGCTCAGCCTGCTTGGTAGATGGGTAAGGAGACAGAGGTTGGGAATGGGAGTTGATTAGCTAATCAATACTATCAGCTACAGGTGGTTAAATAGAAAAAAAAAGAGAACTGGGGGAAGAGGTTAAGAGTCCAACTACAAAGGAGATAGCTTGTCCATAAGACAAGAAATGAAAAGGTTCCAAGAATCACGGAGTCTTAATTCCATCAAACGCCTCAGAGAATTTCTGTGAGATGAGCACAAACACATGAGTGTTTGACATGAGGAGAGACGTTTCAGTGGAGTGCTGGGGGAGGGGTCCAGGTTCAGTGGGCTCAGGAATGACCAGGCAGTGAGGCAAGAGGAACTCATGGGGCTGCTCTTTTTTTCTTTGGCTTTGATATTTTCAAAAACACATGTAACATACGGGTAAGTCACGAAACACAGTGAGTAAATGACTCCCACCATCCACCTGAAGGGCAGAACACAACAATGGCGGTTGCACCTACCCAGCCCCCAAGGACCACTCTTTCAAGATGTTTCATTCTAAGGGACAGAATAAAGTGAGTGACGTAGGCTAAAAGGGAAGACGGGCAGGAAGGACATTCTTCTAAAATTAGGAGAGTGGGAGGTTGAAGATACAGCGGAAGAGGGGAAACAGGCCTAGCAGCTCCGAAGGGCTCATCCAAGGAGGTCTAGGGGACAGGAAACGGGTCTGGCTAGTGTTGCAAGTTGTGTCTTCCCTGAAGGAGTGATTAGCGTTTCTCCTGCTCCAATGGAAAAAGTCTAGGAAGAACGCGATGAACACCTGCCAGAGGGATGTAGGTCAAGGTGTCACTGGCAAAGCCTATGAAAAAGTCCCAGGAGATAAAAATGGAACGTGGGTAACAAAATAATGTCTAACCTTTTTGTTTTTCTTTTCCTTTGTGCTTACTCCAGTTTCAGTGGCTCACAGGGTGCTGCGTGCAGAGGCTTCACGTCCGACACTTCCGACCAGAGTTCCTGGTGCGAAAACGGAGGCCGCCACCACTTCGGCTCAGCGCTGCGCGAGGACAGGCAGCCACCGAGACACTCACGCCAAGATGGCGGCGGCAGGCCATGCGCAGAGAGGCTGCGCAGGACGCCTCAGCGCAGGACCATGCGGAGGCCTCGGTGCACGACGGAGGGTGAGCTGGGAGCTGCGCCTGCGCCCACCCCACCCCCCACCAGGCCCCTCCCACTAGATGCTAGTGAAACCGGCCCGCACTCTGCCCTGAGCAAGCTCCCGCCTCTCCGTTCCTTCATCAAAGAAGAAAGCTTACTTTGCTTTGAACCCAGTGGGTCTTGCTCCACCGGCACGAGTGACGCTGGGCAGGAGGACCCCTGTGGAGGCCCTACTCGGAAAGGTGGATGACAAAAGCTCCATGTTGGCTGGAGAGTAAGGCCCCGAGACGTAATTGCTGAGCGGTCCTAGGAAAGGCCCTCAGCTCTGGGCCTGGGCTCCGCTGCGCTGCAACCGGTGGTGGGGGCTGAAGTCAAAGAGCCACTTTGAGCTACTCCTGCAGGATGTCACTTTCTGTCTCCAAGCTCAGTCTCCTTGATGCAGCAGGTAGGGAAACGACGCCCTTATAGAAATGAAACTCATATCTTGAGAGAGAAGCAAACGTTACAAAAAGAAACCGGGGGACAGAAACCAAACAGTTCCAAACAGTGTTTCCTGTGTTTGTCACCCCTTCATGGTTCTCGGCACCATGATACCTAATGTGTTCAGACACTTATCCCTCTGCTCTCTGGCCCACATGCGGAAAAAAATATCCAGTTCTGGAGTTCCCGTCGTGGCTCAATGGTTAACGAATCCGACTAGGAACCACGAGGTTGCGTGTTCCATCCCTGGCTTCGCTCAGTGGGTTGAGGATCCGGCGTTGCCGTGAGCTGTGGTGTAGGTTGCAGGCACGGCTTGGATCCTGCGTTGCTGTGGCTGTGGCGAAGGCCTGCGGCTACAGCTCCGATTAGACCCCTAGCCTGGGAACCTCCATATGCCGCCAGTGCGGCCCTAGGAAAAAGAAAAAAAAATCCATTTCTTTTCAACTTCCCCACCAACAGGGATGAAAATCATCTGTATTTAAAAACAAACAACAACCCCCCCAAAAAAAAAGAAAGAAAAAAAAAGAAAACTCCCAAATTGACTGAGTAAAATAGAACAATATTTTCTGAAAATAAAAAGTACCGAACTTTGAAAGTCCCAACTTTGGGCTCTGTAGGAACAGTCTGTTCTCTGACACCTCTGCCAGCTCCACCCCTGCCCTATAAGGAGTGTTTGCTTAACACCTATTGTGTTCCAGGAATGGGCTAATTGCTTGGTTATCTCGTTTGGTTTTCATACCATTTACATGAAGCAGTTGTTAGTAAGATTATTTGAACATTTTTTTGTAGATGAAGCTACTGAGGCTTGGAGATGGGAGTAACTTGTCTAAATTTACAAGGTGCACCACAGGCAGAGCTGGGATTGGAACTTGTTTATGAAAGACACCAGACTCAATTGCCAGACAGCCTTGGCTTTGTCTTTCAGTCACTGCATCATCCACCCCATAGCCTCTCAAGAGAAGTGTCTCACAAGGTCTCCACTCTTCATAAACCCTGTCTCCCCTTCATTTGCCGTGCTGGAGATGTTACAACTCTTAAAACGAAGTCCCCAGAATTAAATCTAGTTCTTCAGCTGAGGTCTGGCCTGTGCCTAGGATGACTGGTCTACTGCTTTCTTGGTGATGAACATAAATTTCTTTGTGATGAAAGTATTTCTTTGTTAATGAAAGACTACTCTGCACTTATTCCTGTTGATTCAGTGTTGTCCATCCTGTGCTATATCACAAATTTTCTTTTAAAGCTAAATGAAGGATTTTATATTTATCCATAATAAGTTTTATTTTATTTGTTTCAGCTCATTGTTATAGCAAATTAAATCTTTTCAACATTTTGTAATCCAGCATACTAGTTTCTTCTCCACTTTCTAACACCTGTGTTCCTTCATCTATAAAATATCAAAGAAATCCAAGAACAGAGCTCCGCGGCCCTACAAACCATCTTCAGTTGCTGTTGATCCTTTGGATAATGCTGGATTTCTTTTTATTCAACCAGATAGGAACATACCTAATTATACTATCATGTAGCAATATTTTAAAGGGCTATTTTTAATGATTTTTATTTTTTCCATTATAATTGGCTTACAGTGTTCTGTCAGTTTTCTACTGTACAGCAAAGCGACCCAGTCACACATACATATATACATTCTTTTTCTCACATCCTCCCTCATGCCCATCGTAAGTGATTAGATATACCTCTCAATGCTATACAGCTAGATAAAGATATTTTTAATGAAGATTTAAAAGATACTGTCAAGTGTCTTGCTTTTACTATCTAATGTCCCTAATTCAAAAACTCAGGTAAACCAGAAAATGTAATTATATTTTTATTAAGCATATTCTCTAGCTTGATTTCATTATTGTACCTAAGAGCAGAGTTCTTAATCAAGGTTCATTCAGGTAAAGTGCATCAATACTGTGCTTATCTGATTGTCTGTTTCTTTTAGTATCATATGAAATGGGGCCACTGGTAAAAGCAAAGACTGAAGAGAAGAAAGAACAGTTGGGTGGAGTCTGTGTGTGTGCGTGATGAATAGAATGGAGCAGAAGGGAGAAGACAGAAAATTGTCTTTTTTGGAGAGTGGACAAGCACACCTATTAGAAAACGTGCTCATTTGATATCGTCACTGTAAACTTTAAAGAGAAGTGAGTCTGCTTGATTGTACACATGATGCAGCATTGTTGAGCTGCTTGGTGCTGGTGGGAAGCACATGGATGGTGGATCTTAAGCAGGGTTTCAGGTTTACAAGGCCAGGGAACTTAGGGAGGGAGTTATGTTTCTAGTCCTGATCTATGGAATCTATGCTGAGTAAGAAGGGGCACAAGCCCACGGGGAAGTTTAATGGTAGGAAAGGGTCAGGCCAACGCTTTAGTAGGTCCGAGAATTTCTGGAGTGGACCCTCGGGGTAGGAGAACTAGAAGGAAAAATATGTGGTTCTCAAGGGGAGGGCTTTTTGAAGTTTCCAGAAGAGCTGCTGAGATGGGAAAACATTACTGGAAAAAAAAGAGCCCAAGGATTTGAAAGACCAAGATGCTGAATCTGTTGTCTGTGTGGATGTTAAAGTTGTTAAGAATAATGACAGGAGTAAGAAGGTGATCAGTTGACAATATCATCAGTGGATGAGAGGGAGTGGGGAGGGGTCTCCAGATGACAACAACAAAGAGGAGGGACAGGAGGGCAAGTGTGATGGCGTGGGTTTCAGGTGATAAGGTGTTGATCACCTGGAGCATTAGGAACACCTGCATGATCTGGACACCAACATTGAGAGGTCAAACGTTCAGCTGGCTGCCTAGGACTTTTCATTTTCATTTGGATATGGCAGCATAGTGAGGGAAGGGCTACAAACAGAGGGTTAAAAAGAGGGGAAAAAACCCCTCTTTATTTTCTGAAGAACCCCAGTATTAATTACATTATAATATGCTTGATGCACCCCCACTGGCAATGGCAGATATTTAAACAAAGAACTCAAGGTGCACTAGGGCTGGTAGCAAATGATAAGTGAAAAACATACTAATAACTATGTCTGATGTTTGAGGAAGGAGTTTCACTCGAGGCAGATTAAACATAGGGGCTTTGCTTAAACATTGTTAAAAAAAAAAAAAAA
>PVHT020004944.1:37627568-37649785 GCA_004024745.2 Catagonus wagneri
TTTTTTTTTTTTCAGGGCCACACCTGCAGCATATGGACATTCCCAGGCTAGGGGTTCAAATCATAGCTGCAGCTGCCAGTTTATGCCACAGCCACAGCAATGCCAGATCTGAGCCGTATCCACTGCAGCTCACGGCAGCGTCAGATCCTTAACCCACTGAGCGAGGCCAGGGATCGAACCTGCATCCTCATGGATGCCAGTCAGATTGGTTTCTGCTGAGCCACGATGGGAACTCCAACAAAATATTATTGATCATCATTTATGTATCAAGTACTATACCAAGAATTGGGGCAGAAGGAAAAGAATAATCAGGGGAGAAATAGTAAAAGCAACAATTAAAATGATTAGTTCCTACTTGCCAGGAGTTATAAGTGCTTCACATGTACTGTTTTCTTACCACAACATTATGAGGTAGATACTGTTGGGATTCCCACTTTAGAGAGGAGGAAATAAAGGCACAGTGAGATTTAGTTACTTGCCAAAGGTCACAGGCTAATGCATGGTAGACTCGGATTCAAAAGGAGTTTTCCCTGATTCTAAAACGCCTAACTACCGAGTCAGTCAGTTACTTTGTACCTCAATTTTCTCATCTCAGGAAAAAAGTATAATATTCTACCTCTGCCCCCTACCTAATTTATAGGGTTGTAAAATGAGATTCAAGTAAGATAACAGGTTTGGAAATACTTCAAAAATTGAATCTGTTGTAGTAATGCTAGGTATTACTCATTATAATAACACGGGAATTGTTTTACACGAACTAACTCCTTTGTCTCTCAGAACAGCACTCCATGGCAGCTCTTAAGATCATGACCATTTTTTTTAGGGCTGCACCTGCCACATATGGAAGGTCCCAGGCTAGAGGTCAAATCAGAGCTTCAGCTGCTGGCCTGCACCACAGAAACACTGGATCTAAGCCGCCTCCACAATCTACACTGCAGCTCTCAGGAACACTGGCTCCCTAACTCACTGGGTGAGGCCAGGGATCGAACCAGCATCCTCAGGGATACTATTTCGGGTTCTTAACCCTTTGAGCCGCAAGGGGCACTCCAGGATCATGTCCATTTTATGGTGGGGACACTAAGATACAGAAAGGTCACACCTGTTCAACAGTCCAATCCAGGCAGACTGACTCGCAAAGGCCATCTCTTAATCTGTAAATTCTGCTGCATTATTTCTGAACTTGGTCCTGTGGACAGTTCATGGTGCTGGCCTGGGCCCAGTATCCACAGTGGGACAGGGGGGCAGTGCGGAATTAGGACCAGGCCTCAGGGAGGATGCTGCTCCTTTCTCAGGCCTGTGTTTAGGCTTGGCCCGTGGCCATGCTGGTCAGCTCTGTCCCCCACCATGTGGATATCAACCCACACCCTCAGGAAAATGGCTGGATGGGAAAGCCCTGCCACAAGGCCTGTCACTGCAAAGCTTTTAGTACCTCTTCACAAGGCACCAAAGAAAAAATTAGGTCCTGAACCAAAATCACATCCTACGTTTCCCATGGAAAATGCTCAGAGTACCTGGTTCCTGTAATTTCTGATTACCTAAAACCCCTAAAACCCACTGCCTCCAGAAAAAGTCCTGTCCATTTTCACTTAGCTCTGCTTTGTAAAGAGTCCTTCTTGAAATAGAACTGTAAATGGCTTAAATTGAACTATGAATAGGATATCTGGGGACTTGCTCAAGATCTGTCCTACTTCTCATACCAACCTGGTTTGGCTTAGTATCTGTATTCCTGATACAGAAAGAATTGCTCTGGCCAAAACTCTCATTTCCTCACTGTGAGAGATTTATGTGTGTGATATGGGGTGGGTACCTACTGATATGGCAGCAAGCACCTCTATTTACAGCACACTCCACTCTTTATAGGAGAATGAAAATTAAGTTAGCAACTTTAGTGACCTGAATATGGTTAGGAGAATGGTTTAACTTTGGCAACCATCTTTTCTCCAAATTATTCACCAACAAGACTTTTTAAAAGCAGAATATTGTAATTCCCCCTGTGGCACAGTGGGATTGGTGGCCTCTCTGCCGCACCAGGACAGAAATTCCAGTCCCCAACCTGGCCCAGGGGGTTACATGATCCAGCATTGCCATAGTTGTAGCATTGCCTGTAGGTCACAGCTGTGGCTCAGATCTGGTCCATATGCTGTGGGACAGCCAAAAAAGAGAGAAAAAAAAGCAGAATATGTTAACTCACTGTAGATCTGAAAGTAGAATAAAGTAAAAGAAACAAATTCAAAAAATGGAAATCACTGCTGCCTATCAAGGGTAGCATTTGAAGCCTTTCGAAGTATCAGGTGATTTTTTTCATTGACAAAAGTAAAATAACATCTAAGCTACCAACTTCTTCATAAAGATATTTTGAAAATACATTCTTGGGAATGTTGGCAAGAAGATGTATAACTGAATTATAATCAAGTACTAATCTAACAGACACTTCTTCAGGTTCTAATCTCAAAGAAAAATACAATTAATACTTCTTGTCAATAGATTCAATGAATGTACCTTTTTTTTTTTTTTAGTTCACACAGGGTCAAAAACATTGCAGAGAGCACTCCATGCAAATTTCGAAATATTAAAATGTAAAATCATTTGGCGGTTCCAGAAAGGAAAATATTCTGTTGACATGAAGTATAATATTTTCATGATAATACTTTTAATCACTTTTCAGGCTCTATGAGAGTGAAGAGATCTTGGAAATGATCTAGTTCAACTCATTTCACAATGAGAAACCTGAGGCCCAGAAAAAGAGATCCTGTTTATAATCACACAAGCTAGTTATCAAGAAGGAGCAAGAATACAAGACTCCCAATTCCATTCTTGAGTTTAGTTCCAACCAAAATTTGAACATGAGGAATATACTATTATAAATCAAATGTGCGTGGGTCATTAATGTTCAACATTTCATCAGGTATAATGGAAAGGATATTTTTACTCCACCTTCTGGGTCTTTGTGAAATCAGTTACCTTGGGACTTGCACAACATAGGAGATGTTTTTTCAGGTATCACAAAATGTCTTTAGACTGGGACAAGAAAGGAAATTCCACCATTAATGGCAAAAGTACCATTCCTGTATGAACCAGTTTATCTTCTGTGAAGATGTTTATAGAGGCCACTCAAGATATTTATGAAACCCACTAGGTCTCTGTTTTCATATTAATATGAAAAACACTATAAATTTCTTTCAGGAGGAGAGTCACAGGTTTGACCCATCCAATGAGAAAAAATTTCCATCTGCTAATAGAGTTGTTAGTGCCACAAAAATACTGGATACATAATGTAAGAATTTATTGTCTCCAAACATTTTCTATAAGGTCTGAAATAAAACTTTGTATCACATTTTATTGCACAAATTTTTTACTTTGATACAAGTGAGAAAACAAACATTTCTCTTATTTATTCAACACTAAATGAAAATATCATTTCCTTAGATCACCACTGACACTAAAAAATCTTTTTATACCAGTATTTGATAGCGAGTAAATCACACGAAACCAATTTCAACAAATGGAAATTATCACTATCAAGTTGTTGGGAGCCTTTCTAAGCATCTGGCTGGGAAAAGTGAGATAGCTAAGCCACCAAATTCTTCATAAAGACAATATAGGAGTCCATATTTGGGTTAATATATCAAAATAGAGGGATCACCTCAACTTAGGTAAAGGTAAAGGAATCAGAATGAATTTTGTGTTAACAATACAATGAAAATAATTTCAAATAGGAATTTTCTAAAGTAAAAATATTTGAGATATTTGAGAATTTTCTAAAGTAAAAATATTTGAGATATTGAGAACTTTCATGCCCAGATGTAGGGTTAATTCTAAAGTAATTCCTCTCCATGCCAAAGTAGCATTTTTGTTGGAGAGTAATTTTCTTCTCGAATTTCAGAATTAAATGCCCTCGCCCCAACCCCGTAGGCTTTTTCTATACCCTGTCACGTATTCCTCAACTCAAAGAAGCATGGACAGATGAGTGGGATAAACATCAGACAGAGGGAAGAGGCTGTCAAATCATGGACTGAGGAGTGGGATTTATTCAGTGCCTCTGTGGAGTCTGGTTCTAACGGCTGTGGAGGATGGGACTCTGTGTGATGCGATGAATGAAAAGTCTCACATGACCAGTTTTCTCTGAGCATTACCGCCAACTATGCTGTTTGCAGTCGTGCCTGTCGTCCATTAATGTCCCTTCAGCAGATTTTAGATCTTTCTGATCACTTTCAGATATTATAACCCACTCTGGTTCAAAATCTCAAGCTTAAACTAGATTTGAATTTCATCCTGATGTTTTCTCCTACCCACCACGGGGTTATCATCAGGACTGTTTAAGAGTCTTCTAGTCCTCCTTCTAAGGACAAGGCTGGAAAGCATCCCCACAGGCTTTGAAGCCAGGGTGGCCATATGACTTGGGTCTGGCCAATGAAATGTAAGCAGAAACGACACGTACTGCATCTGGGCAGAAGTTTTAAGAGCTAGTGCATGATTTATTGCCTTATCTTCTTTCCTATGGTGGTGAAGGGAGCACATGTCCAGGTGAAGCCTCTTTCAAGCCCAGGACTATGAGTGACCACCGTGAGCACAGCCCCCTGCCACTGTGCTTTGGGAACAGCATGAGTGAGAAGTAACCTGCTATGTTAAGCCTTTGAGACACGGGACTTTTCTGGGATGCTGCAGCAAAACCTAGCCTATTCTGACACCAATCTCCCAGCATAGGCTTGGGCTATAAACCCATCTGCTTGGAATTGAAACTGGTGATGGGGTGCATGGTCTGATTCTGCACGAAGGCTTCTCTCAGTTAGGTCTAGCCCCTCCTGGCTTTGAAGGGGAGAATCACAGAGAAGGTGAGGAATGTCATCTCACCGGTTGCATGCTGGCCTTACTCGGGTTATACCTGCTTCTGCATATCCTCTGCCAATACACTGGTCTCTGTAGATGGACGCAGGGTGTTGAGTGTCTCTCTGGCTGTCTCTGTCGTTGAGGATCCCTTCAGGCAGGGACACTTACTTACCATGCCCGGCAGGGTTTCCCCTCCTGGCCTGTGGCCATCTTGACCGCTCCATACCTCCTGCAGCCGGTCCTCTACTCCAAGTTCCTTCCTGGGACCAAAGAACATGAGGAATTAGAGTGAGGCTGTCTACTCCTGCCTTTCTTCCCAGACACACTCTATTACTATACTAAAGCCCCTTTTTTTGCTTACTAATATAAGCTCCACCATCAAGCCTCCTGCCTTTGGAAATATCTAGCCGAGAAGCAGACTCCAGTCCCCAGATTTTTATATCCCTATTTCTGAAGCGCAGACTTTGCCAGGAATGGAACTTCGTAGCCAGAACCCAGCTGGGGTACAGAGCTAGGCTTTCCTTGTTGCTGGCACTCCTCATGGATGCACGTGGATGTCTTGGACTCTTGCCCTTTCTCTGATGTTGGAGACAGGGAGATAAACCCCACAGGAGCACCACGGGCCACATTAGGCTAATGATGGCCACTTTCTCCCCTGTCCCAGAGGAGACTCGGGAGAGCTGAATATAGGTGGTGCTTGGTTGGAATAGGGCCTGGGAAGGGGATGGATGTCTGGCTTTTCTTCTTGTGGGCTCCCTTTCAAATTTTTCACACCTTCTTTGTCTGTGGCTCTGCGATTTAACAGTCACAGGAGCGTCCCTCAAAACATCAGGTCACATTTATTTTTGGGATGAGGTTGATTGGCTGGACCTGCTAGGCGACAGAGGGGCAGGGCATTGATTCAACCACTCATGCCACCTTTTGTTCAAATATTTATCAAGATTAACTCTGTTCCTGGCACTCTTCCAGTTTCTAGAGATATGGAGCTGGCAGACACTCCAGGAGTTAGTAGTTTTCTGGAGGAGTAATTATCCGACTGTGTATTATATATCACATTATGGATCATGTGGAATTCCCTAGGGAAGTGTGGGTGAGGCCTCTAACCCAAGCTTGAGGTTGGAGAAGGACCTGGGATAAGCAGAAATAACCCAGGTAAAGGGGGGTGGGGAAGAGTGTTGTGGCCATGGGAGCACTGTGAGTCAGGGCTCGGGTGTACAGCAATCAGGCTCACGATAGAAGTGGTTGATTCTCCCTGGAAGCTAAGTGGGGTGACTCCTGAGGCCTTGTATGTCCCTTAAGGAAAGTGAACTTTCTGTTGAGGGCAAAGTGTAAGGCATAAAGGATTTAAAGCCTGGAACAAGGAGTTCCCGTTGTGTCTCAGTGGTTAACGAATCCGACTAAGAACGATGAGGTTGCGGGTTCGATTCCTGGCCTTGCTCACTGGGTTAAGGATCCGGCGTTGCCCTGAGCTGTGGTGTAGGTTGCAGACGCGGCTCGGATCCCGCGTTGCTGTGGCTGTGGCGAAGGGGCGGCAGCTACAGCTCCTGTTAGACCCCCTAGCCTGGGAACCTCCATATGCTGCGGGTGCGGCTCTACATAAAGGCAAAAAGACAAAAAAAAAAAAAAAAAGGCCTGGAACAACACAATCACATGTGTTTCAGAAAGTGGACTAGCAGCACCAAGGGTGATCAATTCTATAGGGTCCAGGCTCCAGATGGGTAAGTCTGTTGCAGTGGTTCTGGAAACAAAGACTGGAAACATTTCTGTGTCAGTGAGGGCCATGATCTTGCAATCAGATGACCAACCAATCTGGATACACAGTGAGATTGGAACCTGAGAATGAGGCTATTTATGTACAGATAACTTCCACACAATTCAGAAATGGTACTTGCATAAAATCATGCATTTATTTATCTGATATTTTCTCTATCTGGTTGTCAGATAGAAATCTCAAAAAACACTGACCTAGCTGTTTCACAACAGGTAAGTGGAAACCTGACTTCAAAGCTCTGGTTTTAGGCTTATAAAAGTAACAGAGGCCAGTACTATGAAACTCAGGGTGGGTGAGGCTTGAGAGTTTTAGCCTCACCACAGAGCCCTGAGGTCAGCTATTAACCCTGTTCAACCCCCTCCGCAATCAAATGAGAAGGCTGCTCACTGAAATGACAGGCTTCTGAAGCCAACTGTGCATTTACCAGTATCTGCCTGGCTCTGGAACCTGTCCCTCAAGACCACTAGGTGACACTGTGGAACATGGTCATTGCATTCAGTTATTTTCTCAGGCTGGAAAATGAATGCAGCTTTATATTTCTCCCCCCAGAAATATTTTAGAAAGGCCACTTGCTTGGCAACAGTTTTCCCCAATTCAGTTATTTCGCACTTGCTGGAGTAAATGGGTTCAAAAAAAGAAAAAGTACTACAAAATTTGCAATTTAAAGGATGAATTTCTTTGTCATACTCTTAGAATACAGCTACCTCCAAATTAGTTGGGTCTGTAAGAATGGATGTTTGTTTAGTAGGTTTCCTTAACCGGAGCAATACCAGCAGTAATCAACCTCATCCCCTGCCCTCACCAGAAAAAAAAAAAAAATTAACAAGACAAAAAATATGAAACTGTCTTGTGACTTTGTGCTTTGGGTTTGCTTTTTCCTGATCCCCTGAAATATGGTCTTCTGATGGCAGAGAATTTATTTTTTCTCCCGTTATTGTATCAGTGCCCTGTGCACTCAGTTTTTCTCTTATACCTTTTTTTTTAACTTCTTGCTCTGCTCTGTGGAATAGCTCTGTATTTACCCACTTCTTTGTTTATTCATTTATGTATACTCTAAAGATTTGGGATTGCATTGTTATGCTTATGGAAAAGACACTGTGTAGCTGGAAACAGACATTTCCATGCTTTCTCCCTGAGGGACATCTTTATTTTTCAGATTATTTTCAGATTATTTCATCTTTCTGGATACTTGATGAACATATATTTCTTTATTTCCCTCTTTATCCTTTTTCTTTCCCCTTCCTTCCTTCCTTCCTTTTAGTTTGATTCAGTGACTTCAGCTTGAACTTCTTATTTTCATCACTTTACTTTTACTGTAAGTGTACGTCCTTCACTTCACTAAGCATCAGATCAGTTTGGCATTCCTGGCCTATCTGTCCCTCCAAATTCTCCCTTAGAGATTTTATTCCTTGCTCTGCCATATTGAACAGTTATAGGTTTCTCATTTATAGAATGGACATCAGAAAGTGTGAATCCATCCTGGCCAGGACCAAGCACCAGCTGAGCTGTGAACAACGAACACAGTTCCAGTCACTTGAAGATTGATGCTCAACTCCACTAGCCCCAGAGGATTCTGCAAGGGCCGCCCGTAGGTCAATCAGGAGCTGTCAGTAGGCTATGGAGTTGGCTAGGAACCCTCAGCTGCTAGACTCCAGAGTATCTTTCCTCATGTCAGTAACAATTACAGCAGCGTCTGTCCAAGCTGCCTCCCTGAGGTAATCTAGTGGCCAACTGGTTCACTTCACAATAGGCCTCCAGGATTTCCAGAATTTCTCTTTTCCTTCAAGGCTCCAGCCCCCGGGACAGGCCCATGCTTTGAACACTGGCTTTTCTGCATTGCTCGAAAGATGTGAAAACTTCATGGCAAAATTTTCAAAGCAGATCTCTGGAAATAGTCAAAGTATAAGCAAGTTTTAGAAAATTCTTCTAGTAGTGGTGTGGAAGATGGCTTTCGGGAGAAGAGATCTCCGGAAAGACTCAAAGCATAAGCATGTTGCCTTGTTATGTCCTATTTTTATCATTTTTTTATTTCTAGCAAAGCTATAGAGGGTATGTAATTTCATATGGTTTATAATAAAAATAGCTTCTATTGCTAATTTACTTATTTTGGTGTGCAACATTATCCGTTGACTTCCAACTTTAATAGAAGAGAGAATTCAAGTCTCACCTATATAGTCAGCTCATAATTTTTTGTTACATTAATATCATGAGTTCCCGTTGTGGTGCAGCAGAAATGAATCCGACTAGGAACCATAAGGTTGCAGGTTTGATCCTTAGCCTTGCTCAGCGGGTTAAAGATCTGGTGTTGCTCTGAGCTGTGGTGTAGGTTGCAGACATGGCTCAAATCTGATGTTACTGTGGCTGTGGTGTAGGCTGGCACCTGTAGCCAGTTGGACCTCTAGCCTGGAAACTTCCATACGCTGCAGGTGCAGTCCTAAAAAACAAACAAACAAAAAAAATATATATCTATGAAAGGTTGCAGGTGTTGAGTTAGTCCTGTCATCAGCAACAAATGCTTTGTCCTGCCCAGGCAGTGACATCCACATCATGACTATCCCATGGCCAATGGTGACTGTACATTTACTATTCTAAAATGCACATTAAAAAGTTGTTAAAGTTCTTAAAATGGGGAAAAAAATGAGCTGCAGAACTGACAAATGCCTATCTCTTAATGAGCTTCTCAGTGAAGTAATCTGACGAGACATTTTTGTTTGTTTTTTCTATTTTATGGCCACGCCCATAGCATAAAGGCCGGGGATCCAATCCAAACTGCAGCTGCAGCAATGCCAGCTCTTCTAACCCA
The DNA here is from genome assembly GCA_004024745.2 of Catagonus wagneri. Classification (NCBI taxonomy): domain Eukaryota; kingdom Metazoa; phylum Chordata; class Mammalia; order Artiodactyla; family Tayassuidae; genus Catagonus; species Catagonus wagneri. The sequence continues at coordinate 37,636,970 of PVHT020004944.1, forward strand.
TACCTAGTACCTCCCAAATGGAATTCCTCATCTTCCCCATAAAATTGCTCTTCCTTCAGTCTTCTCATTAGGTTAGTGACAAATACAGAGTTTCTTAGTCTGAAAATACTGGTGTCATTCTCAATGTTTTTCCCTCTCCCACACTCTGTAATTAAATGAATGGTGGAGTTCCTGTGGTGGCTCAGTGGTTAACGAATCCGACTGGGAACCATGAGGTTGCAGGTTCGATCCCTGGCCTCACTCGGTGGGTTAAGGATCCAGCGTTGCTGTGAGCTGTGGTGTAGGTTGCAGACGCAGTTTGGATCCTGCATTGCTGTGACTGTGTGTAGGCCAGCAGCTATAGCTCAGATTAGACCCCTAGCCTGGGAACCTCCATATGCCGCAGGTGCAGCCCTAGAAAAGGCAAAAAGACAAAATAAATAAACAAAAAATTGAGTTGTGGTATAATTAAATGAATGGGAAATACCATTGGTTCTACCTTCAGTATAGATCTAGAGACACACTTCTCAGCACTTCCACACCCCTCTACTGCCATTCTGCTCCAAGCCACCAGCCTCCCTCCTCCGTTACTGCAGTAGCCACTTGCTGGTCTCTATGCTTCTTCCCTTACTTGCCCCCACCCTCACCACTTCTAGCCTGCTCTCAACTCAGCCATGAGTGATGCTTCTACGTTAAAAGTCAGAGCATGTCGGTCCCTATTTAAAACCTTGTAGTAGTTCTCATCTCACCTGAAGTGAAGGCCCAAATTCTTATAAAGCGCACATGATCAGAGCCTTTCTGACTTTTATCTCCTGTCTCTTTCCCCCTTACGCTCTGCACTCTGCCATTCCACCCTCCCTGTTGTTTCTCAAACATGTCAGGAATAATCCTACCTGGGGGTCTTTGCTCCAGCTGACTCCTCTCTTGGCATGCTTGTCCTTCAGAAATCTGCAAGGTCAACTCCTTTATTTCCTTTTCATCTTCACCCAAATGTTTCCCCATCAATTAGCTTGACCACTTTATTTAAAACTATGCCACATCTTCTTCATACCTAATTCCCCTTACTTTGCTTTGTTTTGTTTTTCCTGTAGCACTTACTGCCTTCCAACGTAGTGCAACATGTTTATTTACTGTCTGTCTTCCTCTACTTTCTAGGTATAATTCTTTAATTCACTGATGTGCAATAATTGAGTAGTTCCTCAATAAATATATGCTGCAGAATTAATAAATTCACAGGATTGGAGTTCCTGTTGTAGCTCAGTGGTAATGAAACCGACTAGTATCCATGAGGACTAGGGTTCAGTCCCTGGCCCTGCTCAGTGGGTTAAGGATCCCGTGTTGCCATGAGCTGCAGTATGGGTTGCTGATATGGCTCGGGTCCTACATTGTTGTGGCTATGGCATAGGCTGGCAGCTGATGCTCCGATTCAGCCCCTTGACTGGGAACTTCCATATGCCAAGGTGCAACTCTCCCCCTCCCAAAAAATTCACAGGGTATATTCCTGTTATTCCCGTTGAAGATTCAAGATAATATTTAGTAAATATCCACAGTATAGCCAAAGATTTATGGACATGACCTCATTTGATCTTATTTATAACCCCATGAAGTAACATTGTTATATTTCACAAACATGCAAACATTTAAGGCAATTTTTCTAAAGGCTCTTAATTAATTGTGGAATCTGTAATTTGAATATTGTTTACTACACATTTTTCTCTATATCATGTTGGCTCCAACTTTTAAACCATCCAAGCCCAGCTCCCTCCTCTTAATCACTACTGTGTCTACAAGTGCACAATCCAAGATTGTAGCCCCTAGACATACACCGTTTTTGAGCACTTGAAATGTGGCCGCTCCAAATCAAGATGGAAGTGTAAAACACACAAGATTTTAAAGACAGTATAAAAAAAACTTGATGAGAATTTTCAGTATTTATTACATGTTGAATGATAATATTTTAGATATACTTGACTAAAGGTGTTATTAAAATTAATTTCATCTCTTATTTTTTTGTTACTTCTAGAAAATTTTAAACTTTATACATGACTTATATTACATTTATATTGGATGGTGATGATCAAGACCATTTGTCTCTGGCTCTGTAATCACAAGAATTCACATTTTCATCTTTCAGTTGAAGGCAATGAAATCTCCATAGGAAAGAAAGATAACTATAACTATATATATTTCAAATTGGTCAACCCTAAATCTAAATAGGACAGGATGGAATATTTGAAAAGTTTTAAAAGGTCAACCTTCCCCAAAACATCTCCCCAGACAATCTTTATGGATTTTCTACCATTGGACTCATTCCTCTGGAATAAAATTTCCAAGAGCTGTCATTAAAATGAAAATGCATTTAAGATGAAAATGTCATTATGGCCAAGGAGCATAAATACATTTGTTAAATTACCTCTGAAAGGGATATTAGGTGCACGGTTTTGATCCAGGAAGGAATGAAAATATTGCAACTTCAGGCACTGCCAGGGAATGTAAAGTGGAGACCTAACTGGGTCACTTTACTGTACAGCAGAAATTGAAAGAACATTGTGAATCAACTATAATTTAAAAAATTAAAAAAAAATAAAGTGGAGACCTGGGAAATTTCAACGTCTAATAAACAGAACAGGCTACTTGTTGGTGTCATTTTAGGAGCTACAACCATGGCACGGAACTAGACTTATGCTTACCTCTGCCTTGAGAATTGGTGACAGTTACCTCGGTGATCAACACAGTCCAGAGGACCATATTGCTTGGTCCTGTGCAGATAGGTGGGATGTGCAAAAATATTCTTGATGCCTAAATGTGTTTAAACTGGACTTTTTAAATGTTGTTCAAATATTTTAATTTTCATCAGGAAGATTTGGAATGGCAATTTGCATATCATTTAACATGTGTGCTTTTTCAGGTGAACCCAATCTATTGTCAGTTATTACATAGGCATCATTATTGTCTCAAATACCTTCAAATGCGAGACAGAGGGGGAGAATGCAGAAATATATAGCAGTACCTTTGTATTTGAAAGTTGATTGAATTGTAATTTTGCTATTAGGAAATAAGAGAACAAAGATAGTTCTTTACTGGCTAATTTTTTTTTTTTTTTAGGGCTGCACCTGTGGCATGTGGAAGTTTCCAGGCTAGGGTTTCAAATTAGAGCTGTAGCTGGCAGCCTACACCATAGCCACAGCAACCAGGATCCAAACTGCATCTTCGAACTACACTGCAGCTTATGACAACGCTGGACCCTTAACCCACTGAGCAAGGTCAGGGATTGAATACGCATTCTCAGGGATACTATACGGGTTCGTTACTGCTGAGCCACAATGGGAGCTCCTTTATTGGCTAAATTTTTTTTTTAAAGGAAAAATAGTACACCTAACATCTCACATTTTTTTTAAAAAAGGAAAAAGAGAACATCCAAACTGTTTATTATTTATTAGGAAAACCTGGAAGTTTCATAAGTTGAGTTAAAGAATCACAAAGTAAAATTAAATACTCAAACCTCCAGAAACACTCTTTGAAGGGAGGACGGCATGCTATGGAATATTCTTATAGTGGTCCCTACGGAGAAGTTTCCTTTTGGGATATGTGTGGTACAACTATGGAGTGGTACAGCCCTTGAAGGACCACAACATTGGAGGACCGGGCAAGCTGCCTGCTGGCATTCCTGACCGGAATTTGCAACTGCTGACTTTGTGGTCATTCCTATGTCGCTCTAAATTTTCTTGAACAGTTTTGGTTTAAGGCAATTACTTGTTTTCCTAAGTGTGATTCAATGAAGAAACAAATGTTATTTAATACAGGTCTTTTTAAAAAAAGAAATACTATTTAAAAAGCACGTGTGAAACTCACACTAAAAGTCAATCAGTAAAAATGCTTGATGGGGAGTTCCTGTCATGGTGCAGTGGAAACAAATTGGACTAGGAACCATGAGGTTGCCGATTCGATCCCAGGCCTCGCTCAGCAGGTCAAGGATCTGGCCTGGCCATGGGCTGTGGTGTAGGTTGCAGACGCAGCTCAGGTCTGGCATTGCTGTGGCTGTGGTGTAGGTCTGCGGCTACAGCTCCGATTCAACTCCTAGCCTGGGAAACTCCATATGCCATGCGTGCAGCCCTAAAAAGACCAAAAAAAAAAAAAAAAAAAGAAATGCTTGATGAGTTCTCATTGTGGCTCAGTGGAAATGAGCTTGACTAGTATCCATGAGGATGCAGTTTCCACCTCTAGCCTCCCTCAGTGGGTTAAGGATCCAGCGTTGCCATGAGCTGTGGTGTATATCGAAGATATGGCTCAGATCTGGTGTTGCTGTGGCCGTGGTGTAGGCCGGCAGCTACAGCTCTGATTCAACCCCTAGCCTGGGAACCTCCATATGCCGCAGGTGCAGCCCTAAGAAGACAAAACAAAAATTGCTTAATGAGTCATATCTGTATCAGTAACATTTATTACTAAAGTGATCTTTGGTTACCCATTACTTTGCAACTCATTCAGATATCGGGGAGAATTTTTTAAAATATTTAAAAATTTTTTTTAAATAAAGTATTTTTGATTTACAGTGTTGTGCCAATTTCTGCTGTACAGCAAAGTGACCCAGACATACATATATGTACATTCATTTTTTTTTTTTTTTGCTTTCATTTTTTAGCTACACCTGTGGCCTACACCACAGCCACAGCCACAGCAACTCGGGATCTGAGCTGCATCTGCAACCTACAGCACAGCTCATGGCAACACTGGCTCCTTAACCGACTGAGTAAGACCAGGGATTGAACCCACATCTTCATGGATACTAGTCAGGAACTTCGTTTACTGTTTACTGTTGATGTTGATCTTGATTACCTGATGGAGGTAGTGTCTGTCAGTTTTCTCCACCAACTTTAATATCTTTTTCCTCCTTTCATATTATATACTCTTAGATAGAAAGTCACAATGTGAAGCCCACACTTCAGGGCAGTGAGTTATGTTCCATCTCCTTGAGGGCAGAGTATGCATGTATATTATTTAGAATTCTGCTTGGGAGATTTGTTTATTCTCTTATTCATTGACTTATTTAATCAGTTTTATTATAGTAGAGTCATGTATTTTGATTTTATATTTTATTTTGTTTCTCAATCTGTTCCAGCTTTCTCACTGGAAGCTCTTTTGGTTGGCTTCTATGGCCCTTTTATTTATATATGTTACTTTTTTTTTTTAATTTTGAAACTTTTTTAACTTTTGGCACTAACTACCATAGGCTCTAGGCTTATCTTGCCTATTTTCTGCCCCAGACCCATTTCTAAAAGGAGCTCTGGTTCCTTTTATTGGATAATTTTATTAGAAACCAAGATCTGGGTGTTAGGTATGCTAACTGGACTGTGGCCACTGGACTATTTGCCATTACTTCTAGGCTTTTGCAGCTGACAGGGCAGGGAGATACAGATGTACACACGAACGTGTGCATGTACACACACATCGATAAATATTCTCTATATAATCAGCTGTATTAAGTTAAACATGAGTTCATATTCCATCTCTAATCGATTACCACATGGATACTTTCAGCCCCCTTCCCTTGTTCATGTCACTTCCCACTCCAGACGTGAGAAACCTGGCTCTCACTCTTCCCCATCCATTTACTGAATTGTTTAGTTCCAGTGTAGCGGCTTTAGAACTGTTAACCCATATCCCCATGGGAAAAACTTATCAGCTAGAATAGTGCTTCTGTATAATTTTTTTCTGCCTTTAGTTTTAAGAACCATTCATTTCCAAAGTTATTTAGGTCAGCATCTTATTCCTCTACTTTTATCAGTGAAATTGTTTCATGCATTTATAACTCTTTTAGATTCTTTCGTCACATTGTGCATTCCATCCTGGGATGCCCATGTCCTAAACGACTTTTTTTAAATTTGCATACATTAAGGTTTGCTTTTTGTGCTATAAAGTTCTTTGGGTTTTAACAAATGCTTGATGTCTTATATTCAACATGAAAGGATCACACAGAATAGTTTCACTACCCCAAAAAATTTCCTGTGTTTCACCTAATCAACATTCCACACCTCTTCCAAATGCCTAGCAACCACTGACCTGATTACCATCTCTATAGTTTTGCCTTTTCCAGAATGTCACCCAATTGGCATCATGTAACCTTTTCAGACTGACTTCTTTTAACTTTTTTAATGTAACATATGTAACAACAAATTTCCCTTGCAGAACTGCTTTCCCTGTGTCCTATAACTTTTGATATTTTGCGTTTTTATTTATCTCTATTTTATAATTTCTCTAGAGATTTCTTCTTTAATACATTCGTTACGACTGTTTTCTCTTCCACACTCTTGTGAATTTCCCAGCTTCTTCATTTCACTGGAAAGGAATGGTTATGGTACTATTTTCGATTAGTGTTCTTTAGCTTTGTTAGTTCTAGTTGGTTTACTGTGTTGTTAAGCTCTCAGTTTCCTTCCTCACCTTCTGTCTGTCTGTCCTAGCCATTATTAAAATTGGGTATTAAAGTCTCCAAGTATTATTGTAGGACTGTCTACTTCCCTCAGTTCTGTTACATTCTTCTCATGGAATGTCTGCCAGTAATGAATTCCTTCAGTCTTTGTATGGCTGAGAAGGTCTTCATTTCCCTTTCCGTTGTTTTTTTTTTTTTTTAGGGCGGTACCTGCGCCATATGGAGATTCCCAGGCTGGGTGTTGAATCCGAGCTGTAGATGCTGGATCTGGCCACAGCAATGCCAGATCTGAGCCACGTCTGCCACCTACATCACAACTCATAGCAATGCGGGATCCTTAACCCAGTGATCGAGGCCAGGGATCGAACCTGAGTCCTCATGGTTCCTAGTCGGATTCGTTTCCACTGAGCCACAGGGGAACTCCTCCCTTTCCTTTTTGAAGGATAATTCATTGGATATAGCTCTCTTGAGATGAATCACTACCCCCCCGCCCAGCCCCTCGCGAGGTGCTGGAGGAACAACTGACCCAAAGGAAGTGTAATGGAACCAAACTTTGGGGTGTTGCATACTTGGACCGCTGTGGGTTGGACTGGGGCCTTGGGGTTTCCGGCCAAAGGCCCGTGTGGAAAGCAATGGATTTGCTGCCTGTGCACGCCCAGTGTGCCCCCGGGTTGGTTTTGGGCAGTCCAGACCCTTCAGCAGAGGTACAGAGGTGTTCCCCTGCATCTTGCCAGGTCCCTGAGGTCAGGAGCCCTGTAGAAGGGCGGATGAGGTGTTAGCGAGTTCTGAGCTGTTGGAGAGGATTGGGGTCTGGTTGATGGGAGGCGTGGGCCGGAATCCTTGCAAATGAAGTCTGGACCTAGGGCCTCCAGACCCTAGAGCACCCAGGTGGCTCTCATCCCAGGACTTTCCTGAGGGCCGCGAGATCCTGCGAGATCCCGCGAGATCAGACTTCCCCCGTGAAGCATGCTTTCGCGGCAGTGCTTGAGGGTGGCGTCTACAGATCTGTGAGCCAGAGTGGCCCTGCAATCCCGGGTCATCCTCTCCCTACAGCTCTGCTGGACTCGCTGTTACTGCCTGCACTGACCTGAGGCCACTTGGCATGCCCGCAGGCTCCAGTTGTCCCATTGTTTGCCCTCTTGGGAAACGCCGTTCCTCCGGCCCCACCAAACCCGCATCGGGGCCTGCGGCGACCCTATGGTAGAGGAAGGAAGTAATGGGAGAAGTCTGCAGTCAGTTAGCACGGTCCCCGACAGGTAAGGTGTCCTCCCTCCCCACCCCCACCACCTCCTGGGCTCTTTCAATATTTTCTTCATGTCTTTGGTTTTCTGCAGTGTGAATATGATATATCTAGGAATTGGCTTTTTGGTTTGGGGTGGGTCTTGTTTTTGTGTGTGTGTTTTTTATTTTGTTGGTTTGTTTGTGGTTACTTTGGACCTGTGGTTTAATTGCCCTCACACATTTTGAAGAGTTCTCAGCTTTTATTTAAGTTTTTTTTGGTTCATTTTTCTTTATTGTTGATTTGGTTTCCATCATGCATAGTTGCACCTTTTGTCATTGTTCTGTTGATTATTATTTTGTTTTATTTTTAACTTTCAGTTTGGGAAATCTGACCTGTATCCAAGCGCACTGATTGTTTCCTCGGCTGTGACCGGTCTATGGTTGAGCTCGTCTGAGGTACTCTTCATTTTTATTAGTGTTTTCGGTTCTAGGATTATTATTTTTTATTAGAGTTTCTGCATAATAAACCAATCTCTTTTTTGCATGCTGTCTAACTTTTCCGTTACAGACCTTAACATATTAGGCTTATTTTTAATGACCTGACAGTTTTGATTTCGGTGTGATTGCTGAGTTTGGTTCTGATACTTGCGTAGTCTCTTCAGACTGTTTTATTCTTGCCTTTTGGAGTGACTTGTAATTTTTTTTGAAATCTAGATGTGCTGGGTAGTAGGAACTGAGGTCAGTGGTCCTTGAGTATGAAGTTTTATGCTAATCTGGCTAGGAGCTGGGCTGTGTTTAATGTTTACCGTAGCTGCAGGTGCTTCAGGTTCTTCGAGGGTCCTCGATTCTGTTTCCCTTCTTGACTTGGGGATTCTCTAAGAACTTTTCTGAGAGAGTCCGTCCTGCAGCTCTTTTAGCTAGAACTCTGTTATTATGTTGGCACTCTCCTGGTGTGGTGGTTACGTACGGAGGAGAGGGAGCATTCTAGAATTTTCTGACTATCTTGTTTCACTGCCTGTTATCTGGAGCCTGTGACCACAAGTGTTTCTTGTATAGTTTCCTCTTCATGCCCCTAAAACGAGAAGGCTAGATGGGGCTGGACTCAGAGGAATGACCTTCCCCCTTGGCTGTAGAACAAGTATCCAATTAAGTTTCCCCACCCCTCGTGGAGAAGACTTGTTATAGGAAAGGTCTGGGCCAATTTCACAAGCATGACTCTTTCTCTTCCATGTCAGAGCTAGGAGGGTATTTTTATCAGCTGTTCATCATCATGAGAAGCTGGTGGGATTCATGGGGGTAAAGTCAATAAAAATACACCCCCGCCCCCACCACCACAGTTGCAAGGAAATTCTCACACTCAGCCTCCAGCAGTTCATCCAAATTTCCCTTCAGGTATTCCCAGTGTGACTCCAGAAGCTTCTGCTCCAGGTAAGCAGTTCTTGGTTTTGACTTTTTGGACTCCCCTGACTCTCTAGATTATTAGGGTGGCAATTTGCCATATAGCCTCTCTGGTAGATCCAAAAAAAGTCATGGGTTTTTAGTTCGTCCAGCTTTTTCTTGTCGTAAGCGCACGGGGCAATACCTTCCAAACTCTTTAACATGCCAAAGCCGAAACTCCCAAGTTTTAAGACTTAAGACTTTTAGTGAGTGTTAAGTTATAGAGCAAGGTCATTTTTTAGGGTTTCAGAATTTGAGGAGAACTTTTTTTTTTTTTAAATGAGGTGAAGTGAAAGCACCTTCTGGTCCATGATTCAGAGTCTGCATCATTGCATCCTAAAGCCTTGACTGAAACAGAATGTGATGCCTGCATTAGTTAAGACCAGGGACAAGGAGATGGGAGAAGGAGGGTGGCGACTTTAGATGGAGGCAAAATGGACTCCTAAATACCTGGACACTTAATGTTGTAAAGAGTTAGCATTTAGGTGATGAGCTGAGTATATTAGTTTCATCATTATGTTTGGTTGTCATAAGAACCCAGGATATATGCCGGGACTATGCTGAGCATTGACGATTAGCCGTGCCTACCCTCCTGGAGCCCACGAGGGCCCCTGCCACATTTTCTCCTTGTCTCTACCAGAGCGGTAATTAGTTGAGGCAGCAGGAGGAGATCCTTTGATCTTGGGAAGGGCAGACCCTCCTGACGGCGGGTCAGGGGCGACATTATAATGAGTCCAAGATAGTTACAATAATCCCGTTACTCTGTGCCAGAGGCTTGGTATTCTATTCTCCTAGCTAAGGAATGCAGGGGGAAAAGTTTTCCAGGGGGCTTCCAGCAAGGATTGTTTTTCCTGAATTAAAAGAGAAGGCCTTAAGGAGTTCCTCCTGTGGCACAGTGGGTTAAGAATTTGACTGCAGTGGCTTGAGTCTCTATGGAGGGGTAGATTCAATCCCAGGCCCAGTGCAGTGGGTTGAATGATCTGGTGTTGCTGCAGCTGCAGCTTAGATTCAGTTCCTGGCCCAGGAACCTCTATATGCCGTGAGTGCGGCCATAAAATTAAAAAAAAAAAAAAAAAGAGAGAGAAAAGGCCTTTAGGAAGCAGATGCCTTTGTCTGTCCCTTCCTTCCTTCGTGGGGACTTTGATATGAAGATGTAATGTTTCAAGCTATAGAAATCATTTTGTGGCTCTTAAGAACAGGACACAAAGTCAGAATATGTAGGTAGCCGAGGAGAAGGCTAGAAAGAGCTCTGAGCCGCAAAAAGAATGCTGGATTGCGCCACCTCCAATTAGGTCTTGTAGTTTGTATCAGCGCTTCTGATAATGGAAGTGGTGAATGGTACTAGTAACTCTGGTCTTCACCCTGTTCAGTGAGACAGATCCATGGATCTTGTGCTTTGATGTTGCAGCACTATCAGCTTGTCATCAGAGCATCTGAACACTTGGTTTGTGTGTTTACCTCATCGCAGACTTGCTGCTGGTCCTCAGCCTGTATTTTCAGTAACACTCATTAGTTAGCACTTGTTTAAGGATGACACGGGGTCTTTTGGGAAACAGTTGTGTTTTATATCTAATGCTCTTACCACCCTCCATCACATGATTCAGAGAAGAGACCAGCCCAGTGGCACTGGGAAGGTCTTGCAGTCTGAATCACCTTTGTCTTCAAAACTGAAGCCAGTCAGGGTGTGGCTCCCTTTCACAGGAAGATCCTCAGTCATTCCAAGAGCCTTGGTAGCGGAACTCCTCACCAGTCCTGCCAGATTAGCCTAGACATCCTGAATCTCAGGAGGGACATGACCTGGCCTCATCCTGGTTTTGTCCATCACACACACACACGCACACACACATGCCCACTCTCCCCTTTTCAGACATTGTTGTATCTTTTCTCCATCTGACAATGCTTGTGAGCTCTTTTGAACCAGATTTCGTGTAAATCCTATCTCAGGGGAAGAAGGTTTCGAAGGGGAGTTCATCCTCTAAATTGAATTCTTCTAGCAATAGACCTGGTTAGGGGACCCCCAGAAATAGTACTCAGTAGCAGTCCTTGGCAACTGAGAAATCTTACTGGATTTCTGGAAAGCTAGTCTGTCTAGAAAAATTCATCACTTCCACTCAGAGGATAAAGAAATTTGAAGACTGGAGTAGGGAAATTGTTGAAACTGCAAGTGTGCATCTAATTAACCTGATCAGAGAAATAGTTGAATTCCTTCACATTGTGAAGGAAGAACACACAAAAAATTCCATGGGGAGAGACGCTTATATTTTCTGATTGGAGTGAAGTGATGGCAGTTTGTAACTTGAGACCGAGGAAGGGATCATTCCTCCTACCTGATATGTCCTGCATATCCTTCTCAGCACAGACCACAGCATATAAGGCTTTGACATTTCATTCCTTTTTGAACTAGTATTTCTTAATTCCTATTCTTGAATAGTGTCCCTTACCTCCTAAATTCCTGCCCACCCAGAATCTGTAGATGTGACCTTACTTGGAAATGGTCTTTTCGGATATAATCAAGATGAGGTGTTCTTATAAGAAGAGAGATATTGGGACACACAAGGGAGAAGGCCATATGAGGACAGAGGCAGAGATCGCGAGCCCTGTGCTCACAGGCCATGAACGCTTCTAGCCTCCAGAATGGGAGAGAGTAAGCTTCTGTTTTTATAGGCCACGCAGTGTATGACACTTTATGACGGCCCTCGGAAATAAATACAGTCCCAGCAGGTACATAGTACAGTGCTAGAAGCATGATAGATTTGCATGATTTTAGGTCATGTCTGTAGAATACCAACATGTAGAGATGAAAAGGGACATGAATCCATCCACTGTTTCATTTAAAAATCAGCAAAGACAGGGAATGCTGCTAAACTGGAAAAGACCACCTTGCTAGCTGACTGATGTTTTCAGCTTTTATTGAGACCCAGGTGAAATGGTTAAGGATGTGCACTGAGTCTCTTTCAACCAAAGCTTCTTCTTTTCCTGGTAGCTGGTTGGCTGAAAAGAGTGTTTCTGAAACTTCTCTGAGTGAGGAAAATTACCTAGACTGCCAGTAAATGTGAATTTCCAGGGAATCTGGATGTTTGACTAGCACTCAGTAAGTATCAATAGCAAATTTTTTTTTTTTTTTTTGTCTTTTTAGGGCTGCATCTGCGGCATATGGAGGTTCCCAGGGTAGGGATCTAATCAGAGCTGTTGCTGCAGGCCTAAAGCAGAGCCACAGCAACACCAGATCCAAGCCACATCTGCAAACCTACACCCCAGCTCATAGCAATGCTGGATCCTTAACCCACTGAGCCATGCCATGGATCCAACCTGCAACCTCATGGCTCCTAGTTGGATTCGTTTCTGCTGTGCCATGATGGGAACTCCTCAATAGCAAATTTTAATCGATGGGTTTAAATATCACAGACTTAAAAATAATTAGAGATTATCCAGAGAGCATGAAACATATTTTTGACACATTTGATTTAATTATCAAGCTCCCTTTGTATCCAACAAATACCTGCTGATTATGTACACATGCCAGGCCTGCACATATCGGGAAGCAGGGGGATGTGAGGTAGGAGAACTTGCACTTGAATCTTGATTATTCTTCATGCTCTTGGCAAGATTGTTGTTTGCTAGGACAAGTTATTTAATCTTGTTGGATCACTTATTGCTTTGGCTGTTAAGTTGTGATAATGTGGAGCATTATATAAACGCAAGGAATTATTTTTTTTTTTAATTTTATTTTTGCATTATAGCTGGTTTACAGATTT
>PVHT020004944.1:37650785-37719283 GCA_004024745.2 Catagonus wagneri
ATCTTCTTTGATCTCCTTGATTAATGTTTTGTAGTTCTCTGCATATAAGTCTTTCACCTCCTTGGTCAGGTTAATTCCCAGGTATTTGATTTTTTGGGTTGCTGTTTTAAAAGGTAAAATATTTTGGTATTCTTTTTCTACTATTTCATCGTTAGTATATAGAAATGCGATTGATTTCTGAAGATTAACCTTATATCCTCCTACTTTGCTAAATTTGTTGATCAGTTCAAGTAATTTTGGAGTTGAGTCTTTGGGATTTTCTATATATAGTATCATGTCATCTGCATACAGTGACAGTTTTACCTCTTCTCCTCCTATTTGGAAACGCAAGGAATTATAATGAGAAAATTGGAGGTATGAACAGATATTTGCAAGAGCAAGCCTTACGGCACTAAAGGAAAAACTAGAAATATCAGAGATGTGAGACTAGGAAGACGGTGTATTAATTTTTTTTTCCTGTATGAAGAATATACAAGGAGTTCCCATCGTGGCACAGTGGGAACGAATCTGACTAGGAACCTTGAGGTTGCGGGTTCAGTCCCTGGCCTCGCTCAGTGGGTTAAGGATCCAGTTGATCCACTGATCCAGGATCAGTGAGTTGCCATGAGCTGTGGTGTGGGTCGCAGACATGGCTCGGATCCTGCGTGTCTGTGGCCAGCCACTGTAGCTCAGATTCAGCCATTAGCCTGGGAACCTACATATGCCTCGAATGTGGCCCTAAAAAGCAAGAAAAAAAAAAAGTATGCTTTGAGTTAGCTGCTCCCCAAATGCCTGGTCTGAAATAGAAAAGGTCTGAGGAAGATTTCTTTAAAAGGAGCAGCATTGCTTGTTAGGGAGACAGATGAAAGGTAGGTTCTCTCACTCAGCTGCAGCAGCAATTGAAAATTCTTTAGGAAAAATCAGCTTCTCTCATGACTGAAAAGGAAATAGTGCAAAGTTTTCAAAAAAATGTGGAGACAGTAAGTTTTAAAAATAGGCCCTACTTGCAGAAAGCATATAATACAGAAGAACAAAGAGCAAAGGACACAAAAAAGGGAAATATGAGATCACTTGCAGTCAGATGCTTGTCTCTCTTCCAGACTGATAAATAAAAACCAGGCAGAAAGGCCTGTATGTCCCATTTTTGTCATCACATGAAATGTGGTAAAACCCTGAATGATGTAACTTTAACTGTAACTTTAAAAATACTTTTTAAAAAAATAACAGAAGTTGTGCCTCTCTTTCTCTCCCCGGGGGTAATGTTAGCTGGTGTGGGGAGCCTCGTGCTATTGGATATTGATGGGATTCAGTTCTAGTTCTGGTTCATGTGATCCTTGGCTTCCCGAACTCAAAAAATCAAGTGATTCTCTCTCCCTGACCCCATGTAATTGACAGTTTACTTTTTCCTTTTTTTTTTTTTTTTGCCTTTTGTCATTTTAGGGCTGCACCCGCGGCATATGGAGGTTCCCAGGCTAGGGGTCTAATCGGAGCTGTAGCTGCCGGCCTATACCACAGCCACAGCAACGCGGGATCCAAGCCCTGTCTGCGACCTACACCACAGCTCACGGTAACGCTGGATCATTAACCCACTGAGCAAGGCCAGGGATCAAATCCACAACCTCATGGTTCCTAGTCGGATTCGATAACCACTGCGCCACGATGGGAACTCCCTTTTTTCTTTATTTTTTTATGGATTTAAATTCTTATGTTTCAAAATATCTACCTTAAAAGTCTGTCTGGGAAGCAAATATAGCATCCTCCTTTGAAGCTAAAATCCCAGCGCTGAATTTTCTGTTCCCTGGTAGTTTGATCATGGGAAGGGTACTGATTTACCACTCAGAAGCTTCAGTCTTAGGTCTTGAGTCAAGGGCTAGAGAGAGGGCAGGGGCCATAGTGAATCTTTTCTGGGGATGGGAGACAGTAGGAGTCATGATAGCATTGCTTTTCCATGGTCACTGAAGGCGGTCGGACTACTGTGTGATCTTGTATCCTTTGCTGATGGTGACAGTGGTGGGCAGGAGGGTGTCCTCGATCATCAGTCTTTTCCTAAGGGGAAATGGGAGGAGTGGGAAACATAAAGTTGATTGCTCCTAAACCTTCTTTTCTGCCCATTTTCTTACTCTGGTTCTCTAGTTGGTTGAAAGCTATTCAATATTCTCTTTGTAATTTCATTTCATGTTCTCTTCTCGAATCAGCTAAAGACAGGAACCTGAAAGGTAGAGAAATGATTGCAGGCAGTAAACAGACTTTAAAGACAATCAGGCAATTTGAGAGAATCTGGTTTGAGCCCCTGATTGGGGCTGAAGGCAGTGAAAATCCAGCCAGTATTTGGGGATGGAAATCTGACTGCTCTAGCACTCAGTGGCCAAAAAGTGTCACCAGTGTTTATTTGGAACAAAATGTCAGTTGAAAGCAGGGTGCAGATATTAGAGAAGTTCTTAGTTGTTAATCAGGTCCTAGCTGCTTTGGGCCAGTTGCTGCATAGGTTGTGGTTTGATTCCTTGGCCTGGTTGTTGCAGATTATGCTTCAAAGCTCTATTCAGTCTGAGCAGCTTAAGAAAGAGAGTGGTAGACTTATTGCTAAATGTTCATCTATCTTTAACTCAAAAATAGTGACTTTCTATGACTGTGCTTTAAAAAAACAAAACAAAACAAAAAAAACACACAAAAAAACCTCTAAAGGCCATTGGGCTTAAATAAATAAATAAAACCTACCTATAAAGTTTTATCCAGACTGCAAATTACAAAACTGTTGATTTATCACCCTCACCAAGTCACTTAGGTAGAAGTTAAAGTATTGACTGAGAAGGGTTCCTGTTGTGGCTCAGCAGTTAACAAACCCAACTAGTATCCATGAGGATGCAGTTCAATCCCCAGCCTCGCTCAGTGGGTTAAGGATCCAGTGTTGCTGTGAGCTGTGGTGTAGGTCGCAGATGTGGCTCTGATCTGGCATTGCTGTGGCTGTGGTGTAGGCCGGCAGCTGTAGCTTCAGTTGGACTCCTAGCCTGGCAACCTCCATATGCCGCAGGTGCAGCCCTAAAAAGATTAAAAAAAAGGGGGGGGGAGTATTCATTGAGAAATACTGAGGACCCATGACCTGGAACAGAAAAGGTAAGGGAGGAGTTGTGAGACTTGCATTACCTCACTCTCTGCTGATCCTTATTAGCCAAGAATCCAGTTTCCCCCATTTATTAGCTGTATCCCCCTTTTTGGTAGAGTGATGATATGCTGAAAGGTAAAGTCGGTATGTATGTCATACTCTTACCTGCATACCAATAACTAAATGTAGGCAGCAGCATAGCAGGGAGTGTCTGGTATAAACCCTAACCCAGGAGGCTTACATGTCTATACACCATTGCTAAAGCATGAGGACTATGTTGTAAATGTGTTTCGACTTGTCAGACTTCTCACAGGATGTAATTTTGATTTGATTACAAAAACCACCTGGTCTGGTGCAGAGAAACCTGACTTGAACCTCCATGACAGTCATAACTCTTCACCTGCTTCCCAGATCTAAGAGAATATCTTGAGTGAAGGGAAGACCAGCTACCGTTGAGGAAAAAATCCTGTAATAATGTACACATAGTTACAGTGACTCTCATCCTAGACTCCGCAAAATGAACCTACATTCCTTCAGCGAGTCATTCTTCTTTATTATAACCAGTTGATTGAAGAGAAAAGAAAAATTAACCTTAATTGTAAAAGACCCTGCATGATGTGTGAATTCTTACAAGCTGGCCTCTGTAAGAAGACTCATTTGGGGTGACACTTAAACATAGGAAAAAGTGAAAATCCTCCCAGTATGTGTAAATATACTTTACCAGGAAGGAGAGATTACTTAAAGCCTTACAGTCCAGTCACTGATTATTACTAATGGTTCTTTTGGGAGACAGAAACAGGGAACAAGATTGGAGGCCCAGTAACAAGGATGCTTGGGGGGAGAGTTACGAACTTCCTGTTTTTAAAAAGGGCCAAAGTGTAAGAATTTGTGTTCCATATGAATGTTCTCCCAGAAGCGCTCCAGTGCTAATCAGGGAGCCAAAATGTCCAACTTTGTGAATGTGCATATTCTCCAGTCTTTCTGACTTGTTCTTAATTAGTTCCTGAACAAAGAGAATATGACAGCAGGGATGGAGACTTGACATGGACTAAACAGTATTACTCTCTTTGATTTTAAAAATAGTTCCACCCAGGAAGATAACAGTTGGCTCCCTTGAATTGAAAATTGAGGATGCGCCCTGATCATTTCAAGTTCCTCCTTCCATTAAACAAATAGGCAACAAGAAAGAGATGGGGATTTTTGGTGTTAGTTGAGGTGGCTCATTATGATTTTAAAAAGAAAAAAGGCTAATGTTCTTAACAGTAAAGAGGAATTTGAGCAGAACCCCAGGTCATCTGCCACATGACATCCTGTTCTACAAAGTCAAGTAGTAGGAATTAATGGATTTTTGACAACAACCCAGCCTAAGTAGACTACTTAGGGCTCAGAGTCCTTACCTAATGAGGTCACCATACGTAAAAGAATGGTGAACTATCTGGAGCTTTGGCTAAACACAGGGGAAAATGGGATTGGTAAAATAAAGAAGTCATTAAATAAATATGACCCTGCGACAAGGGCAGCAATGAGAATTGTACCTCTGAATAATTTTTTTCTTGCTGAAGCACCTGCATATTCATATATTTGAATTCTTATTTCCACTCTCCTCCTTATACTGTTTTAGGAAGGGTGTGTTGATGATTTCAACTTTACATTTTAATCCGTAGGTTAGAAAACATTGAGATGGTAACATGACAGAGTTCATGGGAAAATGGACATCATCCAGAGTTCCAGGACTTGGGATCTAAGTTTATTAACTAGTTATGCTGAGGTTGTCTTACTTAGAAGACGAGTATAAACTCATTTTTAGTGGTAGAGGAGGCAGTTACATGATTGAAACAAAAGCACATTTCTTGCTCCCTACCCCCCCCATATAAATTTCTATATTACGTTGGGCTTCCAAAGGGAGTTCTACATGGATATTTATATCCACCTTTTAGGGATGTTCAGCACCTGCACTCCCTTCCCACATTTGGAAAATGCTGAGAATTTCCCACTACCTGGAAGAAGAGCCTGACTGTCCTCATAGAAGGTGAAGTGTCAGGTGCTTGATGTCCCTGATGCTCTTGCGGCTAGCGAGAGGACATGTGACTCAGACACCACTAATCAGAAACATCTCCCTGGGCCAAGAAGTGGGAGCTTGTGACCCAGTAAGGAGGAGCCGTATGGAGCCCATTCTGGGGTCGGTGTAGGGGGGAGGGTAGTGGGAGAAGTGTGGTGGCACCTTCTAGGGTACAAGGCAGGAAGTAGCAGTGGCAGCAGAAAGGGGTAAATCTTGGCCGTCAGTGTTTGGTGAAAGGAGTACCCTCGCTAGAGTTTCTTTGTAGGAGGATTTTAGCGTCGTCTGACTGTGGTTTAGTATCTTTTTTCTACTCACTTTTGAAGTTCTTCAGCCTTTCCAGTGATACTAATTGCTATTTATCCAAAGGCAGCTCTTCTGAGAGAGCCCTGCCCTTAGCATAGGCTCTAGTCCTCATTTCTCTCTTCCCATCTTTTATCGTCTCATTATAAGTTGATTCCCAACAATAACAACCCAAACTCATGTTTACCACACTGTCCTAACCACTCTAACGCTGACACCAGTGCTGTTGTGGTGCAGGGTGAATTCAGGATTAATTCTGGGCCAGGACATGCGGTGTTAATAACAGCAGGGACAAAACCTTACTCCTGATTGCTGAGGTGGAAGCCTTATGATCAGTAGATGTACAGTCCAATGCAACAAATCCGTGTTGCTTTGAACCAAGTTGATATTTTGATATACTGTTGGCTCTCTTCATAGTGATAAATAATCAGCATGGTTCAGGAATGTCAAAGGAAATGATTACTAAGGCAAGCAGCAATAATTTCATTATTTCCTCAAAGAAGTTGTTGGAGGGCAGGGGTAGATGAGTTGTATGCTCTGAGGCAGCTACAGATTTATGACTAAGTAATAATTTGGAAGTTGCGCTTATTAAGGGTTGGCTTGGTTACATCTGTGACTCCAGCTCTACCAGAACTATTCAAGGGGAGAAAAAAAAAGAAAGGCTTCCTTTATAGTGCCTGGCTTAACTTAGGGTGAGACAGAAGATAGAGCATCTGCCAATCCAGGACCTCCTTGTGGATGCCAAAATCAGCAGATGCTCAAGTCCTTTATAGAAAATGGCATAGTATTTACGTATATAACCTACTCACATCCTTTTGTGTACTATATACATCACTACGTTACTTGTGACACCTGTACATGTAAATACTACATAAATAGTTGTAAATACAGTGTGAGTTCTGTGTGAATGGTTGCCAGTGCACAGCAAATTCAAGTTTGGCTTTTTGGTACTTTCTGTAATCTTTTTCCCTAATATTTTTAATCCATGGATTATTGAATCTGCAGAGGTAGAAGCCATGGATATGGAGGGCTAACTGTACATAAGAATACTGGCCTTGTTTTTGTGTTGGTTGTGTAGAGGGGGTCATACGGTATATATATTTTTTGTAACTTATGTTTTCACTTAATAGTATATTTTGGAAATCTTTTCAAGTAACTATACAGATCTGCCACACTTTAAAAATAATATCTAGTGGATTAACTCTTTAATAATTCATATAACAATTCTGTTGGTGGAAATTTGTGTTGTTTCCAGGGTTTAGATTCTTATGAAAATGCTTCCAGAGAATATATTTGCTCGTGCCTCCTTGGGGACATAAATATTTCTCTTAGATACCAGGAAATGAATGTTCTATAAAGAGTGTGCATTTTACAGACGACTGTGGCTTTTTGGACTGCACGTTCACTTTAGGAGTAGACATTAAAAACATCTCTGAGAGTGGGGGTGGTGGTGGAATGAAGAGGCTAGACTCTCTCATGGCCCCATCAGAGAGCAATTCCAGTGACTGCATCATCCTTCAGATCTCTTCCAGCTGTCGTGTTAGAAGTTTAAATCCATCTCTGGTTCCCTTAGGGAACTCTTTGGTGCACTGACTTCCCACCATAAATAGCTGTAGGATGATCGACTAGATCATATATTCTTCCTAATTCAGGGAGTCGGGATTGATACCTCTGTGTCTATGGGTCTTGGCAAATTCTGCTTCCAGGGTGCCCTGTGGATTGAACCAGGGAGAGAGTTAGATTGTACTTGGTCATCAGCTTTATTCCCCTGATCTGAAAGTGAGATGGCTCAGTAACATTTGATTTCAAACCTAGTGTTCATAATCAATCTGGACACGAAGCAATTAACCGCAAACTCTGGGTTTGGCAGACCTTGGTCTGACTCTCAAGATCTCCCATTAATAGCTGAAAAACATTAAGCAGGTGACGTAACTTTGCTCAGGATCATCTGTGTAATGGGAATACCAGTAAGTAGCAGCTTAGTAGATTTGGTCTAGGGGATAATATGGAACTTGGTAAATGCCTGTCATGTATTAGGTTCTCTTGAGAAGAGGAATATGCAAGAAGGCCCATGTGAAAATGCATCAGGTGTCCAGATAATTAGGCAAGATAAACTTAGATAGTTATGTGATATAGCTGTGCTGGGCAGCCCCTATGTCTTTCTAAACCTCAGTTTACTCATTCACATGAAGATGCCGCAATCTTAGGTTTTTCATCGCAGGCAGTGATGACCATTGGTTTTCTTACTAATATCTGCTCATCCTTTATTCGCTTTATCACCCCAACCTGGCTACTTTCAATAGTATTAAGGATTTTACTGTTGCTAATGTGCTTTGAATCACAGTATTTCCCCTTTATGTATATTTTTAATATAAAACATGTGTGAAAAAAAATATTCAGGAAAAAGTTTCCCATGGTGCCTGACTCAGCTCTGCGTGAGCGAAGATAGAGGCCAGAGCATCTGCCTGTCCAAGTTAAGTGTCCTAATTTTTTAAAATAAATTTAAATATAGTTGACTTACAAGATTGTGTTAGCTCCAGGTTTACAGCAAAATAAAACACTTACACAAATATCCGTTCTTTTCAGATTCTTCTCCCATATAGATCATTAACAGTATCGAGTAGATTACCCTATGCTATACAGTAGGTCCTGTTACCTATCTATTTTATCTACAATAATGTGCATATGTCAATCCCAACCCCTTAATTTATCCCTCCTCCCACATTTCCCCTTCTGGTCACCATAAATTTGGTTTCAAAATCTTTCAGGCTGTTTTTGTTTTGTAAGTTCTTTTTATATTTTTAAAATTAGATTCCACATCTTAGTGATCTCATGTATTTGTCTTTCTTTGACTTCCCTTAGTATGATAATTTCTACTTCCATCCCTGTTGCTGCAGATGGCATTATTCCGTTCCTTTTAATGGCTGAGTAATATTCCACTGTATGTATGTACCACATCTTTTTCATTCAGTCCTCTATTGATGAACATTTAGGTTGCTTCCATGTCTTGGCTATTGTAATTAGTGCTGCACTGAACATTGAGGTGCATTTATCTTTTAATTATAATTTTCCTGGATATATGCCCAGGAGTGGGATTGTTGCTGGGTCATACGGTAGTTCTGTGTTTAGTTTAATCGGATTCGTTCCATTCAAAATATCTCTGCCTGCAGGTATGGCTGTATAATCCTCGCCATTGGCTCAGAAGTTATTTATTTGTTGTATTGATAAAAATACATGACTAAAAGGTTCCTGGAAATGTATAATGAATCAGGAATTCTGGGAGAAGGGAAAGGAGTTCTTAATCTTACCCAGGGCTGGGGAAGAAGCTTACTCTGGGAAGAAGCTCCCACTGTCTGGATCAAGGTCTGAAGCAAGACTCAAAGGCTCCAGTGAGGGGAGAAATACAGACACTGGGGATTTCTTGGCACTGTCTCATCAGCGTTTTAGTTCCATGTCAAATTGAAACATAATAGTGATGATTTCTAGGTTCATTTCAGTAGAACAGTGAGGTATTGATGGCTGCTGTTAATTCAGTGATCTTCAGTTCAGCCTCCTCCCTCCCTGTCCCAGATCTCATGGAGTTTTGCAGCTCAGGAAGATTCAGGCCAACTGGTAGGTGGTTGCAGTGGTCTGGCCCTGCCTCGCAGAGCAGTGTCCTTCACTATCTTCGAAGAGTGTGAAGGGGAGAGTCTTCTCTGCAGTCGTTCCTCGATATCCTTGGGAGATTGGTCCCAGGACCCTCCAGAGACAACAAAATCTGCGATGCTCAGGTTCCTCATATAAAATGGCACAGTATCTGCATATACAGGCATACCTCATTTTATTGTCCTTTTCCTTATTGCCCTTCACGAATATTGTTTGTGGGTTTTTTTTTTTCTACTAATTAAATGTTCGCGGCAGCCCTGCATCAGCACCATTTTTCCAACAGCATTTGCTCACTTCATGCCTTTGTGCCACATTTTGTTAATTCTCGCAATATTTCAAACTCCTACATTATTATATTTGTTATGGTAATCTGTGATCAGTGATCTTTGTTACTATTGTAACTGTTTTGACATTTTTCAGCAGGAAAGTATTTTTAATTATGTACTTTGTTTTTCAGACATAATGCTATTGCATACTTAACAGACTATAGTATATTATAAACATAATTTCTGTAAGAACTGTGGAACCAAAAAAACTGGTGTTACTTGCTTTATTGTGAGAGATTTACTTTTTGGCAGTGTTCTGGAAACAAACCGCAATACCTCCAAAGTGTGCCTATAACCTGTTCACATTCTCCGGTATACTTTAGATTTTCTCTAGATGTAGAATTCAATGCTATGTAAATAAGTTACCTGCCTGATCAATTCAAGTTTTGCCTTTTGGAACTTTTGGAACTTTTTGGAGGGGGGTTTATTTTTGAGCCACGCTTGGTTGAACCCATCACTGTGGAACCTGCGAATACAGATGGCTGACTGCACTGATGCAGAAAGCTTGGAGGAGGATCAGGTCTCTAAACTTTAGGCAGTTTCACTCTTCGCCCTGGGGCAGTCTCTGCTACCTCATCTGTAGACCGTTTGGTTTGTGCATTGATTCTCTTATCGATGCCTGCTGTCACTGTGTGTGAAGGGGAAGGGGAGCACAGAGGCCCTCTTTTTGGAGCTTGCAATAGGAGAGCAGGGGTGATGAGAAGATGTATTCCCTTCAAATGTGATAGAAGCAGCTAAAGGTTGTGCTGGGGTACCTCTACTTTCAGGTGGCAGAGAAGCTGATGACAGGGAGAAGACAATGTTCCCAGCTTTGTGGTATATTTAGAAAACAATGGGAGTAGTATTAGTCATTAGTTTTAATCATTTCAGCTCTTCCCCATGTGCTGGCTGGAAGCACTACCTGACACGTCAGAGATCTGGCAAATGTGACTGTCAGAGATTATGATTGGCTTTGCACCTCTAAATATGTGGGCGTATTCACTACAGCCAGCCTACCTGTTGTTTCATAATCCTCAGTAAATACGATGTGTTCCAGAGACCCATTCTGATCAGCTATTCCATTCTGTGCTCAGAAGTACTGTGGACCAGGATTATAGTGAGTCACATGGTGAGTGGTGGAGAGTGATGTTTTTAGGGTAGATGTTGGCATGCATAGTTCAGAGCATCTGCTTAATACCCTGTCTGGCATCATTGTATGGGGAGGTCATTAGAGGGTCTTGTCTGATCAGTGCAGGGGACTCAAGTGCCACATCCTGTGTATTTTCATGGTCTTTGCAATGCAGATTGATGCATAACCATCTGTAGGGGCTGTGGTCTCTGCTGACTGTTACATAAAATATCTGTTGACAGGGTGAATTCTTAGTTCGGAACACTTTCCTAGACCACTCACTAATTAGCATAAGAATTTAGCCAGCGGTTGTCACTTTACTTCCAGACTACATTTCTAGTTGGCCAAATAACCGTTAATTCTTTCTGTCCCCTGTTTGGTGATTAACTTTTCCATGAAGACAGTAAATTGAACCAGTGACAGTAGCAAATGGAGCTAGATCTCAATTTGTCTCTTTGCTGGACTGCAAACACCCATCACATCAAGGCGCTATGGGCAGCAGCTTTCGTGCCAAATAGACAGCTGGTTGAAGCAGGAAGAAGGAAAAAGGGGTTTCCACTGAAGAATGAGAACCTGCTCTGGAAGTTTTTTTGTCATTTTAGGGCCATACCCACAGCATGTGGAGGTTCCCAGGCTAGGGGTCTCATCAGAGCTTTAGCCACTGGCCTACGCCGCAGCCACAGCAACGCAGGATCCGTGCCACGTCCACAACCTACACCACAGCTCACGGCAACGCTGGATCATTAACCCACTGAGCAAGGCCAGAGATCGAACCCACAACCTCATGGTTCCTAGTCGTATTCATTAACCACTGCACCACGACGGGAACTCTGCATCTTTGAAAAAATTTAAAAAGGCATTGCACCTGTTCAGAGAAAGGCACAGTCTCAGAAAAGACCAGAGAGGACCTTAAGTTTTCACCTCAGGCAGATCCCAGATATAGAGACTATTTACAATATTAAAAAATAAATAAATAAATAAATAAATAAATAAATAAATAAACTGAAAACCCTAAGAAAAGGGGGCAGAATATGATTTCCAGTTAACACATTAGATTCAAATGTCCAATTTTTAACAAAAAGTCAAATGGCATATAAAGAAGCAAGAAAGTCTTTCCCATTCAGAGAAAAAAACTGTAGAAACCATGCTGGAGAAAGACGGTGGTATACTAGATAACAGCTTTAAAACAGCTGTCATTAAAAAAAAAAATGAAGTGGGAATTTCCATTGTGGCTCAGTGGGTTAAAGACCTGACTAGTCTCTGTGAGGATGAGAGTTCAGTCCCTGGCCTCGCTTATTGGGTTAAGGATTTAACGTTGCCTCAGGCTGTGGTGTAGCCCTCAGCTCCAGCTCTGATTTGATCCCCTAGTCCAGGAACTTCCAAATGCTGCAGGTGTGGCTATAAAAAGGAAAATGTTTTAAAAAAAATTTAAGAATTGAAGTATAGTTGATTTACTATGTTGTGTTAGTTTTAGGTGTACAGCAAAGTTTTATGTATACATAAGTATATATATTTAAATATTATGTAATATATTAAATTTAAACGTATATTAAAAATACAATCTATTTATATTCTTTTTCGTATTTTTGTCCATTATGGGTTATTGCAAGATATTAAACATAATTCCCTGTGCTATACAGTAGGTCCTTGTTGATTATCTGTTTTATTTATAGTAGTGTGTATCTGTTAACACCAAACTCCTAATCTATCCCTCCCTACCCCTCTTTCCGCTTTGGTAACTATAAGTTTGTTGTCTATGGTTTGTCATCTTTCTGTTTTGCAAATAAGTTCATTTGTATCATTTTTTAAGAGATTCCACATATGTGATATCATATGATATTTATCTTTCTCTGACTTCATTTAATATGATAATCTCTTGGTCTGTCCGTGTTGTTGCAAATGACATGTTTTATTCTTTTTCATGGCTAATATTCTAATCCATATCTTTGTGTGTGTGTGTGTGTGTGTGTGTGTGTGTGTGTGTGTGTCTTTTGTCTTTTTAGAGCCGCACCCATGGCATATGGAGGTCCCTGGGTTAGAGGTCGAATAAGAGCTATAGTTGCCAGACTACACCACAGCTCACAGCAATGCTGGATCCTTAATCCACTGAGCAAGGCCAGGGATATAACCTGTGTCCTCATGGATGCTAGTCAGATTAGTTTCCACTGAGCCACAATGGGAACTCCTATTTCACATCTTCTTTATTCATCTGATGGTGGACAGGTGGGTGGCTTCCACATGTTGGCTATTATAACTAGTGCTGCTGTGAACATTGGGGTGCGCGTATATTTCCTAGTTAGGGTTTTTGTCTTTTCTGGATATATGCCCAGGAGTGGGACTTCTGAATCATATATTAACTCTATTTTTAGTTTTTTAAAGATCCTCCATACCCTTCCAGTTAACACTCCCACCAACAGTGTGTGGGGGAAGGTCCCCTTTGGTCCATACCTTTCCAGCATTTATTATTTGTAGACTTTTTGATAACCATTCTGACTGGTGTGAGGTGATACCTCATGGTAGTTTTTATTTGTACTTCTCTAATAATTAGTGATGTTGAGGGTCTTTCCATGTGTTTGTTGGCCATCTAAAACAGCTGCCTTACAGATGCTTAAAGAACTAAAGGAAGACGTGGAAATCAATAAAACAGCATATAAACAAAATGGAAATGGTCATAAAGGGATAGAAAATGTAATTCAAATCTAAAAGTTCCGGAGTTGAAAAGAACAATCACTATAACTTTAGTTTATGGAGGGATTCAGACAGTTTGAATAAACAGAAGAATCATCAAACTTGAAGATAGAACAATTGAAATTTACAGTCTATGGAACAGGGAAAATACTTGAGGAAAAATATAGGGAGCCTAAGGCACCTGTGGAAAGCCGTCGAAAAGACCAATGTACATGTTGTGGGAGTCCAGGAAGGAGAAGAGGGAGACGAGGGAAGAGATAATGGCTGAAAACTTCTCAAATTTGATGAAAAATATGAGTATGATACATGATTCCTTCCAAGAATCTGAGGGAACTCCAGAACTCCAGGTAGGATGAACTCAAAGGGACCCACTGAAAGACACATTATAATCAAACAGTCAAAAGATAAAGACAGACTCTTGAAAGCAGCAAAAGAGGGAGTTTCCTTTGTGGTGGAGCAGAATTGAATCTGACTAGAATCCATGAGGATGTGGGTTCGATTCCTGGCCTCGCTCAGTGGGTCGGGGATCTGGCATTGCTGTGAGCTGTGGTGTAGGTCGTAGATGGGGCTCAGATGTGGCATTACTGTGGCTGTGGTGTAGACTGGCAGCTGTAGCTCCAATTCCACCCCTGTCCTGGGAACTTCCATATGCCGTGGGTGCGACCCTAAAAAAGCAAACAAAAGAAAGAAAGAAAACAGCAAGTGAGAAGCAACTTGTCACAATGTCAATAGATTTTTTCATTAAAAACTTTGGAAGCAAGAAGGCTGATTCAGAGTGCTGGGGGGAAAAAACACTAGCAATCAAAAATCCAGTATCCAGCAAAACTGTCCTTCAGAAGTGAGAAATAAAGATATTCCCAGATAAATAGAATATCTCCATGAAGGTAAATGAATAGGCAGTTATAAAAGCTAGTATTATCATGACAGTAGGTTTATTTAATCTTTCTTATTCCTTTTTTTGTCTTTTCAGGGCCATACCTGCAGCATATGGAAGTTCCCAGGCTAGGGGCTGAATTGGAGCTGTAGCTGCCAGCCTACACCACAGCTAATGGCGATGCTAGATCCTTAACCTGCTGAGCAAGGCCAGGGACCAAACCCATGTCTTCATGGATAATACTAGTTGGGTTTGTTACTGCTGATTCCACGATGTGAACTCTGTAACAGTGGTTTGTAACTCCACTTTCTGTGGAGTTAAAAAGAGACAATATTGCAAAAATTGAGGAGCAAAAAAACTCTTAAGACATGGGGACAACAAATAGCAAAATAATAGAATCAAGTCTTTTTATCACTAATTATTTTAAATGTAAATGGATTAAACTTTCCATTCAAAAGAGATAGACAAAGTGGATTTAAAAAAAAAAATGGTTCAGCTATACACTTTATATAGGAGAAACAGTTTAGAGCCAAAGACACAAATATTTGAGTGTGAGAGGATGGTAGTTCTGTTTAGTTTTCTGAGGAACCTCCATACTGTTTTCCATAGAGGTTGTACCGATTTACATTCCCACCAACATTGTAGGAGGGTCCCCTTTTCTCCATACTCTCTCCAGCATTTATCTGTAACCTTATTGATAGCCATTCTGACTGGTATGATGTAATTTTGTTTTGCATTTCTCTAATAATTAGTGGTGTTGAGAATTTTTTCATGTGCATGTTGGCCATCTGTTTGTCTTTGGAGAGACGTCTATTTAGGTCGTCTGCCCATTTTTCTATAGAGTTATTTCTTTTTTTGTTTTTGAGTACTATAAGTTTGTTTATTTTTTGTTTTTTAGTAGTATGAGTTGTTTATTTTGGAGGTTGCATCATTTGCAACTGTTTTCTCCCATTCCATAGGTTGTCTTTCCTTTTTTTTTTTTCTTTTTTAATGGTTTCCTTTACAGTGCAAAAGCTTGTAAGTTTGATTAGGTCCCATTGGTTTATTTTTGCTTTTATTTCTATTGCCTTGGGAGACTGACCTAAGAAAGCATTTGCATGGTTGATGTCAGAGAATGTTTTGCCTATGTTCTCTTCTAGGAGTTTTGTGGTATCTTGTCTTATGTTTAAGTCTTTAAGCCATTTTGAGTTATTTTTGTGCATGGTACAGGGGTGTGTTCTAGTTTCATTGATTTACAGGCAGCTGTCCAGTTTTCCCAGCACCATTTGCTGAAGAGACTTTTTCCCATTTTTTATTCTTGCTTCCTTTGTCAAAGATTAATTGACCATAGGTGTCTGGGTTTATTTTTGGGTTCTCTATTCTGTTCCATTGGTCTGTATGTCTGTTTTGGTACCAGTATCACACTGTGTTGATTACTGTAGCTTTGTAATATTGTCTGAATCTGAGAGAGTTATGCCTCATGTTTTTTTTTCCCCCCTTGGGATTGCTTTGGCAATTCTGGGGCTTCTGTGGTTCCATATAAATTTTTGGATCATATTCCTTAATTTTCATTCCAGCTCCACCTTCGTGAAGGGGAGGGATTTTTGTCCTGCTTAACTTTGATGGGAAGTGTCATGGAGTCTGTACATGATGGGTACTTCTTATTTGCATAGCTAATTTTATTATTTTTTTATTATAATGAGGGCATAATGAGCAACAGGTTACATTCCAATCCTAAAGATTCATGCCTATTTCCACCTTCCTTTGCCTTCTTTCAGTCAAAGAAATGCATGGTTTCCTCTCAGTCTAGACGTTTCTGCTTTTTTTTATCTGCCCATGGACTCCACTCTTTGCATGACGCATGGGTTCCTGCCATCTGGCCCCATGGCCCCTTCTCTGTTCATACCTATCTGCTTGCTGTACACTTTGGAGCTCTCTGTTCTTGTGGTCTGTCTCTCCCCTGGGCAGAATCTCTAAGCCAGTGCCCCAAAGCTTTCCTTGGAGGGTCACCCTGTTCTGGTCTTCTCAGCTTTTGTCACTCAGCAGGGAACCTCCCCTCTGTGAGCAGACTGGGGTAAGGGAAACTGGGTCCCCATTGTCCTCAATCTAACAACTGAGGTAGAACCTCCACCCTGTGGGGTTTAGGTGGGGGAAGGGAGCTCCTGAATTTAGCCTCTGCAGCATGAAACTGGGCATGATGGGATGTACTGGTGGCTTGCTCCAGTGGAAAGACAGTGGCCTTACCTTAAGGGTTCTGGGAGAGGGAGCCTTGTCATCTTGGCCACACCCACCCAGAGTGGAACTCCTGTCACACTGATTTGTGGGGAAGGAGAAAGGGAGAGTATGACTTAAGTGCTGCAGACTCTTCACTTTCTTACCAAGGTATCCTGGGTTTTCTTGAATACATGTTTCTCATTTGCTCTGAAACATTAGAACAATTTTTAGGGACCCTCAGTAGTTATTTTTTACACAGTTTTTTACAAGTTATGGCTTTTTTTCCTGGGGGGTGGGGCTGCAGAGCTCCTCACATGGCCACTCTAGAAATGGCCTCCCTTGGAATGCATAAAGCAGGCCTGGATCCCCAGAGCGTTTCTTCAGTTCTGTGGTTGAATGTCTCAGCTGCTCTTGATCCTCCCTGCATGAACCCAGATCACTGTGTTTAGTTTGCATAGAAATAATTAGCTCCTTATTTTTAATCAACACTTCTAAACTAACACTTTACCTCCTGCTAGGTAGGCTTCCGTTGGGACATAAACAAAGAGTAAATCCAACTCCAAGGGTGATTTTGGATTTATCTGAGTCTAAAGTAAAATAAAGTATATGTCACAGAAGAGGAGAACTGAATTGCTCCTGAGGGCATATTAGGCAAGTTTCATAGGGCAAGCTCTGTATGCAAAGCGAGTGATTTTCCGAAGCAGTCATCTCAGAGACGGGCCAAGGGAGCAGTTATAAAATTTTTTTATAATCCAAGTCATAGCCTACTCTCCCCTCTTGTATGCAGTTGATTTAAACCTAAATAAAATCAATAATTTGTTGTGAATTAAATTATTCCGTAAAACAGTTTTATGAAATCATGCATGAATACAGTTTACTATTTGGAGATTTATTTGCAAATATTTCTACAAATATCTCAACTCAATTGTGACTCTATTTGAGGTATCGTTAGGTATTTTTGAAGTGCTTTTTTATTTTCTAAGGGATTTAAAGAAAAAATATCAGACAACTGCAAAGTGGAAATTTTATTAGACTTTTTTTTTTTTAGGGCCATACCCACAGCATATGGAGGTTCCCAGGCTAGGGGTCGAATCGGAGCTACAGCTGCTGGCCTACGCCACAGCCACAGCATTGTCAGCTCCGAGCCACGTCTGCTACCTACCCCACAGCTCACGGCAACACCAGATCGTTAACCCACTGAGCAAGGCCAGGGATCGAACCCACAACCTCATGGTTCCTAGTCGGATTCGTTAACTACTACGCCATGAAGGGAACTGCAATTAGACAGTTTTTTAATCCTCTCTAATAGATTCCCTTTTCTGCTAACTTTTGCTCTGTTCTCCTTCCTGAGAGAAGTTTTACTCTCCTTAAATTTAGACTAATGAAGATATCTGCCACTTCTGTTTCCAGAGCAGATTTGCTTTTCATCTGTTTTATGATGGTACTTCCACACAGGATTTCTTTTGTGCAAATCCTTCCAAAGCTAAAATAATTTTGAAAGCCACTGTCCTAGAGCTTTTAAAAACATTATTTTCATTGCACACGTTTTAAGTTGTGCATACATTTTCCTAAAATGGAAGCATGTAAGTAAAAGGTAAAGCAACATATAAAACATGATTCCGGGGGAAGATGGTGGCAATACTAATAACACCATCCATTACTGAGCATATGTATTATTCTATTAAGACAGCCTTGCAACGAAAGTACTGTTTTTTGTTTGTTTGTTTTTTGTAAGAAAGGCTTGATGGTAGCTGTTCTTAGGAAAGGAGAACAGAAGAGTGGGAAGGGGATAGAACAGCTTTGGAAGCTGTTGACAGCATCCTCTTATCCATGTTCTTAATTACTGTATCATAGATATTTTGTGCAAGCAGTGAAATTTCAACTTCTTGGGGTTATAAGTGTGAAATCTTTTTTTTTTCCTCTTCATTGCATTCAGCTATATTATGCCATATTTCCTTAACGTTCTTGTTACTTTTGATTATAAGAACAGGTTTATTCCAGTAACAACACCCTGCGTAATCTATATGTGTTTTTAAAACTTCTCTGCCATATATGACTCAAAGGAGGAGGAGGGTTGCAGATGTTTTTTTTAGATACCTTCTTGTAATTGCACTCATGGTGTTTATGGGGAAGCATCTTGGGTCTCTCTTTGGTTTAGCCTGCTGCTGGTGGCTCTGTGAATGTGAGGATCTCTGGTGTGTGTGCTTTTGCTGGGGTGCTTTTGTGGGTGCTCTCACCCTGACTGCTTCAGTCACTGACACAACCCATCAGGGAGGCAACCATGTGTCCCTTTGGCCCCAGCCATGGGATACTGCCTGCCATGCCCAACTTCCCTGTGGCCATGTGGCAACCGCATAGTCCCTCTCCCCTTTTTAAGTCTGCTCCTTACACACAGCCTCGGGAACCACCGGAAACCATTTGTGCATCATTTGAGGACCATGGATTCCATGGTAGGACAGACAGAGCCTATATTCTCTCCAGGCTTATCATATCACTCTCTGCTCAAATGTTGCTGTCACGAAATACTGCACTGGGCCACCATCTTTAGAAATATTTGGCCCACAGGTAGATAGCAGCCTTAGCTTAAGTATATCCCTTATCTCAGGGGACATATGCTAAGCTTCTCTCCCTTAATGGGGAAGAAATGTTGACAGCATTGTGTGGCACATGCTCCTAGACTCTCAGGAGCTGTCATCACTCTGTGCTTTGATGGAGGTGCTAGAGTGAGCTTGTGAGGAGCACAGCTCGATAAGCACCAATTTGTAGGCACCCCCAACCCAGTATAGGAGGGCTGATTCAGTAGGGCCTATAGGGAGAGCTGGCTCCAGGTACAGGCAGCTCCCTTAGAATGAGGAAGTGAAGGAGGGGAGATTCTGTCCCCATCTTTGTTGATGCCTCACTACCTAAACTACTAAATCAACCAGAAGAGTAACTGGGTGCTCTGTTACATTGCCATGTACTGTAAGAGAAATAATTCCTTGAATAAACTCATTTGGGTTATGTACTAAGACATACTTTTTCACATTGATGTAGAATTCACCATATTACCTAATATTGTCTTAGATCCATCAAATTTTAGAATTGGAAAAAGTTTAGCCATTAGAAATCCTATTTCTCTCATTTTGTAGATGAACGAACAGATCCCGGAGAAATAAAAGTATTTATGGAGGAGCTAGAACTGTAAATAAAACTTGGGTCTCTTGACTTCGAATCCAGAGCTGTTTTCCACTATACCATGATCTCCGTGCACTGGGTTTTTCATGGGTTGATTCTGTGTGAGCTGTGTGACCTGATGCACATGCCTTCAACTTTGTGTGCCTCAGTTGTGTCAGGTAAATGAGGATGGTAACATTACCTCTCTTACTGAGATGTGCACATTCAGTCATGTAATGCATATAAAGAGCTAACCTATGATTGGCACGGACTCAGTGCTTCATTTAATGTTAACTATTGTTATTATTTGTTGTTATTGGATATCAATCCAGCATTTCTGTCTCAGTTTACTTATTCTGTTGTGGCAAATTAGGCATTGGTGTTGTGCAGTAACGTGTTAAGTCTTCAGTTAAAAAACTAAGAGTGGGATTCTGTGCTCTAATTACATGTTAATACACCATTCCTAATCATTTCTGCCTAACTGCCCATGATAGGGAAACTGAGGCCATGCCCTTTAGCCCCCTCATTCTTTTTTTTCTTTTCTTTTCTGTTTTTATTTTTTTTAATTTAACAGCATATGTGAGAGATTTCACAATCCACTTTGCAAAAGACTTTAGAAAACTTAAAAGAGCCACGATCATTACACTATTTTCCAAAGGTAAGTGTGTGTGTGCGTGTGCATGTGTGTATGTGATACATTCCAAGGATCCACTTACACTGATTTTAAGAATGTGATTCAGTTGTAGAGATTTAAAATTTCAAGCTTTTAGATTATATTTTACTTATGTATCACATCAAAGTAATAGGAAACTTGTTTTAAAAATATTTCTTATCAAACAAAAACATACAGGCATGAAAATATCGTTTGGTTTCCAATATGATACAGCCCATGATTTCTCTACGTGAACAAAAATGGACATTTGAGTGAGGCTCAGAAGAGCCCAGAGTCTGTGGCAGGGTTTCCTTGACTTTCTGAAAAATTGCACAGACCTGTCTTCACATTGGAACTCTATAACTGCATGAAAGCAGCGACATAGGTGTTGACGAGGCCCATGAACCAAGCCCGCTTTGTTTGTGTTACACATGGTGACCTCTTCTCCTGGGAGGTCAGATTACAAATTAGCCCCTTATTCTGAGAACCGGCTATGGAGATAAGAGATAGGATGGGAGAGGCGAGTTCTTTGGGACTTCACTGGTTGTCCCCTAGGACCCATGCACCCCTCTACGCCTGGGGCCCGCGGGGCAGCAGCCCAGAATGCGTACCCTGGCCGAGAGAGGTTTCCTGGGAGGGTGCAATTTCCTAGTCACCCACGACCTCAGCCTCCATGTGAGGGATTAGCTTTTAGACAGTTGCTACTTAGTTTCTTAACCTTTATTTCAAGGATTTTTAAGTTTTTTGATCATTTAAAAAATTTTGGAGGTGGTAGAGGTATAGATATATATGCATAAGAATTATGGAATCTTATTACGGGAGTGTTTTTCCAGCTAGGTTCCATAGAAAGAAACGATTCCTGGATCATTCCCTCTACCTCCACTAGTAGTTTCTGCATACTTCTTTATAGCCAATGCCGGGTAGTGATGAAGTATTCATGGGTCTACAGAGACCTGTGAAAAAGATAAAGATATTGTCAATTTAAAGGATTTTCTTTAAAAGTGATAATTCTTCATTGCCTTTGATTTGTTTCAAGATGTTTTCTTTTATGATGTAACAGTTATAAGGCCTTTTTAAAAATGTCATTTCTTAGAAGAATACGGTCTTGGCAGGACTGTAATACCTCTCTTTCATATTAATCATGTTTCAAATTAATTTTTTGTAGGTAATAAATTCACATGGTTAAACAATGAAAAGTTTAAGAAGGAAAAAGTGAATGTTTTTTCTTGCACCCACCTACTTCTGTTAATTGATTTCTTACTATTTTTGTGATCTTTTGTGCGTGTGTGTGTGCACGGGTATCTTTTTTTTTACCTCTCTCCCAACTTGTTTTAGACAAAAGGTAATAGTTACTGCTCAGCCCCTTGCTCTTTCACATAAACGTATTATACCGGAGGGTTTGTTGTTTTTTTTTTTCTGTATGGGCACATAGAAGTATTTTCTATTCTTAATAGTAGCATAGAATTCAGTAGGAATAAACTATTACTCATTTAACCAATCTTTCGTTAATGGATATAGAACTGTTTCTGATCTTCTGCTACTGTAAACAATGCTGTACTGATATAACCAGGTGTATTTATAATTTAATACTCATGCAAGCATATCTATGGGACAGATTCCCTGAAGCTGACCTACTGGGTCTGAGGATAAATACAAAGGTAGTTTTGATGATGTCGCCCAGTTGTGGAGCAGTGAGGTGGGAGCTTTATACCAGTTTTCACTCCCACCGTCAATATATGAAAGTACTTAACTTCCCATAGCTCCAAAGCAGTGAATCTTTTGGATTATTACCAGTCTAATAAGTGAAATATGGTTTATCTGTAAGTTTTAAGTTGCATTTTTATTACTATTAATCAGGATATGCAGATTTTCCTATGTTTAAGAGCCACTTATGTTTCCTTTTCTATTAGCACTTTATATACTTTGCCTGTTTTTCAGTTGATCTGTTGGTCTTATTCTTGATTTTTCTGGTTATGAATATGATTGCTTTATTTGAATCATGAGCATTTGTCTATCCTCATTATCATTATAAAGTTCTGTTCTTTGTCTTAATTTTTTTAAGAACTTAATCTTACTTTGTTTGCTATTAAGTTTTTAATCTATGCTTGCCCAATTTATTCATTCTTTTCATTTTTAACCTTTCTGAGCCATAGCTTGTGCAGATGTAGACTCATTTTTGTTATTTGTTTTATTTTTTCTTAGTTCTGACAACACATTTTACATTATATTTTCTTTTTTAGAGTTTATGAGCCTTTTGCTCTGTGGGGGTATCTCTGCTTTATTTCATGTTTCAGTGTTGAATGTTGAGAGGCAATTTTTCCAACACGTACAAAGACTCCTTTTATTTCAGGAATTTTTCTTGATGGGTACATTTATTTATTCAAATATTTTGATATTTAAAAAATAGGTTTTGGGAGTTCCCGTTGTGGCTTCGTTGTTAATGAATCCAACTAGGAACCATGAGGTTGTGGGTTCGATCCCTGGCCTTGCTCAGTGGGTTAAGGATCCAGTGTTGCCATGAGCTGTGGTGTAGGTTGCAGCTACAGCTCCTGTTAGACCCCCTAGCCTGGGAACCTCCATATGCCGCAGGTGCGGCCCTAGATAAGGCAAAAAGACAAAAAAAAAAAAAAAGGTTTTTTTTGTTTGTTTTGTCTTTTTAGGGCCTCACCAGTGGCATATGGAGGTTCCCAAGCTAGGGGTCTAATTGGAGCTTTTGCTGCTGGCCTAGGCCACAGCCATAGCAACACCAGATCCAAGCCGCATCTGCAACCTACACCACAGCTCACAGCAGTGCCGGATCGTTAACCCACTGAGCGATGCCAGGGATTGAACAGACAACCTCATGGTTCCCAGTCAGATTCGTTTCCACTGCACCATGATGGGAACTCCTAAAAAGAAGTTAGTTTTTACAAAATTTGAAATGTCAGTATACTTTTGTATGATATATAACTTTATTTGTTTAGTTCTTTTTTAGGACTCTAATTATATATTAATTGGATTATCTTTGTATTCTTTTGCTACATCTGTGTGTGTAAGTAATCTTCTTTATCTCTTTATTTCCATTTTACACTGTTCACTTTTCATGTATCCTATGTTCCATATGTGCTTTTTCCAGTACGATTTCTGCCATGTACTCATTCAAATTCCATTTTTATTTCTGTGATGGTTTTCATTTTTTCTTATTTGTTTCCTGAGTTTGCTACTTTAATTTCATCCTCTGTTACCTTAACCATCTCTTATTTGAATTCACATATTTCTTCATTGAAGTTATTCCTTATTCTTTTCTTTCTTTTTTTTTTGTCTTTTTGCCTTTATCTAGAGCCGCACCTGCGGCATATGGAGGTTTCCAGGCTAGGGGTCTAACAGGAGCTGTAGCTGTTGGCCTTCGCCACAGCCACAGCAACGTGGGATCCGAGCCGCATCTGCAGCCTACACCACAACTCACAGCAACGCCGGATCCTTAACCCACTGTGCAAGGTCAGGGATCGAACCTGCAACCTCATGATTCTTAGTTTCGTTAACCACTGAGCCACGACGGGAACTCCCTTATTCTTTTCAATTCATAGTGAAATACTTGGACATGGTTTTTGTTTGCTACATAGCAACACTTTTTAGTGAGAAATACTCTTTGCTCTAAGTTTTCTGTTTTTCCATTTATTTTTATTTTATATTCTCTTTGAATCAATGCTTTTCTGGTGGCTTTTTCTTAGAACTCATCCAAGTACCTTTTTCTTGGATGGGATTGTGCTGAAGGTGGTGGGAGGTAAGGAGTGTGCACGTGCATGAATGTGTGTGCGCGCGCGTTCATGTGTGCACATGTGCACAAGTGTGTGTAGGGGTAGCACGTGTGTGGGCTTCATATCCTGATTTTTTCTCTCTCTGTCACAAAGACAAGCTGTTTTATGCTAAAATTGCTTGATTAAACTATCGATAAATTGTTTATCTTTTATCCCTTCTTGCTCTGAGCCAAACTGTCCAGAGAGATTTTTCACACATTTCAGCTAATCCCAGTTCTTATTCTTATTAATGAAAACAATCAACATAGGTTTTCACATACGAGTGAGACCTCTTATCTTCAGAAAGTATATTTTTCTTGTCTCTGAGCTATCTAGCCATGTTTATGGTTTTCGCTACTTGGTTTTGCCAAGTCTAAGCTCATTTTAGCACCCTCACACGTATTTTGAATTGTATGGATAGTAACTTTAATCTAGTTTTACTGAAAACAAAGGTTTCTGTTTTTCCCCTTTTCTCCTTGTTGGCTTTCTATGATTTCTAGGAGAAGAGAAAAGATACTGACTTACTCAACCATGTTCTTACCGAAAGTCTCTCCCCCATATTTATTTTAATAATAAAGCTCTAAAGCCCAAGTCAGGGAACCATTAGGTCTGTACATTAGTCTCTGAGTTACTTTTTTTTTTTTTTTAGCTTTTAAAAGAGAATCAAATCCTAATATTCTTAGATTTCAGTGGTGCAGCTCAGCGTCATTGAGAATCTTGGCAAATCCTAACCCCACTTTATTTAATCAGTAAATTCGGATAAACAAATTCTGTGTGTAAGTACCATTAACAGTGACATGATTTTTACTTTTTACATGATGCACATGAGTCTTCCTCATGTTGGAAAAAAATGACTCCGGCTCAGATCGTCAGTATCAGACAGTGAGACACATGAACACGGAGAGATCTCAACAAGGCTCTTTACTTCTGCAGAAGGGCACGAGTTCTCAAAAAGTGCACGCGAAAGAGGGGAGATACCCTCTGTTTATCCCTAACGCAGGTAGTATACCTGTCCCCTTCTCATTGGTCAGGTCAGGGCGCACATTCTTCTCTGCTGGCTAATTTGAGCAAATTGTTACTGGGACAAGTGAGAAAGAGGGGAGGGGTGCAGGAAGGTGTCTCGGATGAAGCAGGAACAAAATAGAGTAACCAAGACTCCCTTTGATAGAAAAGACATGTTAATTCTCACACTCATAATACATTTCGCAGAGCTACTAAAAAGTCTTTTTTATACATTACATGCAAGGAAAATGGAAGACAAATCTCACTCATGAATGGTGATTTAAAAAAAAAACCTGAAATGAATTAGTAAATAAAATCAATCATTTTAGGTCCATCCCAGGAATTGCAGTGTTTGGTCTGTGAATAAAAAATCTTCTCATTAATTTAGAATATTAATACATTAGTAGAGAATAATTACGGTCATCTTAATAGAGGATGAAAACATTCAGTAAATTCAGAACCCTTCTTGGCAAACTAGGCTAGAAAATAACTTTTCAAATCTAGGGTGTATCCTCCCCAGATAATGGTAGCATTATTGTTATAGATGAGATTTTAGAAACATTTTCAGTCATAATTAGGAACAAGTCAAAGATGCTTATTGTTTTCTTTTTGATACTGAATTTATGGTCTTGTCTAGTTAATTAAGATGAGAAAAATTAAGCATAAGGAATTAGAAAGAAAGAAAGAAATGTCCTTATAGAAATCATACTTGTATACATAGAAAATCCATAGTGATTTTCAAATAAAATAATGAGGTTTAGCAAGGTTTCTAGATAATCATTAGGCAAAAAATTACATTTTATACAGCAGAAGCAGTTAGGATATATTGTTTTACAAAAGATGTAATTTATTATAGCTGAAAAAAGTCATCCTAAAATAAATTCCATGAAAAATTTGCAGGATTGCTGTGCAGATACTTAGGAAACTTTATTGAGATCTCATATTTCTTAATTTATTTAGATCTTTTTACTATGTTCATGTCTAGGAAGATTCTATATCATAAAGGTGACAGTTATCACTTAAATAGATCTGTAAATTCGAATAGATCTATAAATTCTGACAAAAATCCCACCAAAGTTTTTTTGAAGAATAGTACAAGCTACTTCTAAAATACGTGTGAGGGAGTTCCTGTCGTGGCTCAGTGGTTAACGAATCCAACTAGGAACCTTGAGGTTGTGGGTTCGATCCCTGGCCTTGCTCAGTGGGTTAAGGATCCAGCATTACCGTGAGCTGTGGTGTAGGTTGCAGACACGGCTCGGATCCCACGTTGCTGTGGCTGTGGCCTAGGTCGGTGGCTATAGCTCCGATTAGACCCCTAGCCTGGGAACCTCCATATGCCGCAGGTGAGGCCCTAGAAAAAGCAAAAAGACAAAAAAAATAAAAAATAAAATACGTGTGAGAAAGCAAAGTCCAGAAATAGTCAAAACTCTCTCAAATAATAAGTAGAGGGAAATTGCCTACCAGAAGATTTACTATGAAACGTCAGTGGTGACAGCATTGTAGTGTCAACAAAGAGAAGAATGGAGCAGATTAAATGAGTCTGAAACAGGTTCACGCAGTGCATCAGGGCAGATCAGTGAGGGGGAGACGGACTGCTCACAGATGTGCTGGGACACTTGGTTCTTCGTGTGGACAAGTGGGGAATTGAAGCCATACCTCACATAACTCAAAAATTATTTTCAGCTGGATTAAAAATTTAAATTTGAAAAGTAAAATAATATAAAAATGTCTAAGGAAGTGTTAGAGAATATCTTTCTGACTCTAGGATTAGGGGAACCTTTTTTTTTTTTTTTTATCTTTTTGTCTCTTTTTAGAGCCACACCTGCGGCATATGGAGGTTCCCAGACTGGGGATCGAATTGGAGCTACATCTGTATCCAAGCCTTGTCTGTGAACTACACCACAGCTCATAGCAATGCCAGCTTCTTAACGCACTGGGCGAGGCCAGGGATCAAACCTGTAACCTCATGGTTACTAGTCAGATTTGTTTCTGCTGAGCTACAATGGGAACTCCCAGGGGAACTTTTTTTAAGACAATATACACATACCTGCAACATAAAGCAAAGATAAATATATTGGGGTAACAATATATTAAGAGTCCCATTAATTAAAATGGTATTATAAATAAAGTAAAAAAAAGACCCATAAACTGGAAGATCTTTGTAGTACGGGTAATACAAGGAATCATGTCCTGAACCTATTAAAGATCTATAAATTAATAGATTTTGTATGTGTAAGAATGTTTGCCACGGTGTTGTCTATAGTAACAAAAAAACTAGAAGCAGCCCAAATGTCCTCAATAGAAAATGGGTAAATTTGGTATATTACTGCTGAGTAAGAGTGAAAATGATTAAACTATTAACAACATGGACTAATCTCTGAAACAATGTTGAGCGAAATTTGCACAAGACTGTAGTATATCAATTACAAAGTTTCAGAAGCTTAAAATGTAAAGAATATATTGGTAAAGATACATGCATTTGAGATACGATTGTAGTATAACCAAATGTAATGGTAACTATAAAAATAAAGGTAGTTGCTACCCCAGGACTTCAGAGAGCGGTAGGTAACCCACATGAGGCACAGAAGAGGTGTCAGTGATATTGGTGCTGCTCTGTGTATTAATCTGAGTCAGTACTGTTTGGATGATCTTAGAGATGTTAGAATGTGAAAATACGTGCATCTTAGAATTCCTGAAATACTTCATTTCATAATAAAAATTTTAAAGATTAAATTGTGCATATGTACACATGTGTGTATGTTCACACATTCGACTCTCTCAGACTTTTCTCATATGTAAGATATTTTTGAGAACTCCTCACCTTTCTGTTTCAGTTTGTCGTTGTTCCTCTTGGATAATCTCTTGTGATCGGAATTGAACACTGAATCCATTCTGGAGATGTGTAGTGTTGTAGATACCTCACATAAGTGAACCAAACTTCTACTCTGTTTTTCTAAAGATCATATAAAAGTTATTTTTGCCATAATATTGTTAGAGTTGTGGCAGGGCACAGATTTCTATTTTTTTTTTTTTGTCTTTTTGCCTTTATGTAGAGCTGCACCCGCAGCATATGGAGGTTCCCAGGCTAGGGGTCTAACAGGAGCTGTAGCCGCCAGCCTTCGCCACAGCCACAGCAACGCAGGAGCCGAGCCGCGTCTGCAACCTTCACCACAGCTCATGGCAACGCTGGATCCTTAACCCACTGAGCAAGGCCAGGGATCAAACCCGCAACCTCATGGTTTTTAGTCGGATTCGTTAACCACTGAGTCACGAAGGGAACTCCCAAGGGCACAGATTTCTGGATGGTTGGTCTGTAGACAGGAGAAAGATTGGGAAATGAGCTCAGAAAAGAACACATGCCACCTGAGGGGTGTGTAGAAGAAAGGACGGTATTTGTCTGACAACCATCCTGTGTCCTTGGCCTTGAAATGACGATGCCATGTGGCACAGGGGCTTCAGGTCTTTCTCTGTGCGACAGTGATGTAACCTTCTCTGCCTTTTTTCAGCATCTGCTTCTTTTTCCTTTCACACCCAAAGTATAGGATTCTGCCTGAGTTCTTTAATTTTGCATTCTCTACTGACATTTCTGCATATTGTTGCCCATGTTGATGTGAGTTGACTCACAAAAGTAATCCCTGTCCTCCTGGACTTTCATGGGTTAAAAGTAAATCCTTCTGGAAATATCTTTTAATATATGCATTTTAAATCTGTGTGTATGTGTGTGCACATATGCATGTGTTCCCCAGACCTTTTCTAGAAAGGTTTGGGGCAGCTGAAGTGTCATATGTTTCATTCTCAGCTGATAAAATTGGAAGTGAAATTAGTTCCCTCTTCTATGATGTGTTCCACCAAGGAAAAAAGTATAATGCAAAACCATGCTACTCTAGCTGCACGATAAAGAGGATTGAATTTGGGGAAACAGGAATATAGAATTATTTACCAGTGTATGCCTTCATAAATGCCAATGAATTTCAGAAACTCTTGTGCCAGAAAATTCTGTTTCTCAAGAATGGACTCTACCAGCATTGCCTGGAGTGTTGGATTAAAATAAAGGTTTCCTACTCATTCTGAAGCTCAAAGCTCATTGAATAAAGTCCTGGAATTTGCATTTCTAATTAGCTTTCCAATCAGTTTCAGGACACACCCCTTTAAGTCATTTTATTTTTTATTTATTTTTTTTGCCTTTTTTTGGTCATTTTAGGGCCGCACCCGCGGCATGTGGAGGTTCCCAGGCTAGGGGTCTAACAGGAGCTGTAGCTGCCGTCCTTCGCCACAGCCACAGCAACGCGGGATCCGAGCTGCATCTGCGACCTACACCGCAGCTCACGGCAACGCCAGATCCTTAACCCACTGAGCAAGGCCAGGGATCGAACCTGTAACCTCATGGTTCCTAGTCGGATTCGTTAACCACTGCGCCACGACGGGAACTCCAGTCTTTATTTTTTTTTTGCCTTTTTTTCCTTTAAGTCATTTTAAATGCCATTAATCCTGAAGAGTCCACATTGTTTCTAGCCTGGGCAGTCTCTTCTAAACAGAGCCTTTATGATGCAGTTAGCAGAGATAAGCCTTCACAGTGCTTAGGAAAATATTTTACCGAGAGTAATTTAATGTGATTGTAGTGACTAAACATTCTCCATTTCTAAAAATTTACCCTTTTGATACCCAAATCTCTTATTTCTGAGACCATGAGCCTGATCGTTTTCTTGATGGTGTATTTAAGCTGTCTGGTAGCCACTGACCTAACCTTGTTCTTGAAGCCAGATTCTCCCACTTATTTCTCGCCATTCCTACTCTGTCACTTGGTAGGCAAAACTGAAGACATCATCAGCCAGAATTGGGTGCAAAAGCTCAGGTATACCATTTCTACCTGTTTAATTCTAATGTGTTGTCACTTGGTTTCATCATCTTAGTTCTTAATTCTTTGGAATTTTAATTCTTTGGAATTCAGTATTGAAGCCCATTCCTGTTTTTGGCATTTAGACCTAACATCTCTTTTTATCCTAGACAGTCTGGTCCCCTAGCATTACCCCTCACCTTTGGGTCCCTGCATCACTCATTGTCAGGAGAGAGGGCTGTTTCTACCTTGTGTCTGTGGAAACCAACACCGGTATGGCCAGGCATGGCAAGCCCTGTCCTGCCCCTCCTTCAACAAGAGAGGCTGGAGCCCAACTTGTTACTGCCGTGCGTTCTTCCCGCTACCCGAGGTCCCTTTCTGCTGGCTCAGATTTGATCCAGAGCAGTTGACCCCAAGTGTTGTCTTACGTGACACCATCTGAATGGCCAGAATGTGAGGCAGGGCAGCTGTGTCTGAACTCGGGGTGGATGGTTACTTTGTCAACTGCTACCTTCTGTGAGGAGAGCTTCCCAGTCTTCAGAAGACTCACTCTGTATCTGGTGGTAGAGTTGGAGCCCATCTAGCCCTGTATTGTATCCACACTGAATTCCAGTCCCCTACCAAAGTGTGTGTGTCTGCTGATGAACTTGTTTAATTCTCATCCATCCTGGCAACCAGGAGCTCAGAAAGGTAGCTGGAGACTCAACAGATTAATTTAATATTTATTGAGTACCTACCATGTACCAAGCATCATTCAGAGTATTAGTAATATACCATTGAAGAAAAACAAGTCCCAGATCTTGTGCAGTTTTCATTTTAGAGGGAGACAAATGGACAAACAAATATAAAATATGTTAGTGATGATAAGTGATAAGAAAAATAAAGTAGCAAAGGAGCCGTCTTTGTTGACTCCTAAATAAGCTTGAGTGGCTCAAGTGTAGGTAGTTTGTCCTCAGAGAATCCGGAGGCATAGGACTGACTGAGAAGAATAAAACAGTGAAGGAAGAAAAGCCTGTCTTAGGGTGTGTTACTGCTGCAGGCAACTGGGACTCA
Organism: Catagonus wagneri; assembly: GCA_004024745.2. Taxonomy (NCBI): domain Eukaryota; kingdom Metazoa; phylum Chordata; class Mammalia; order Artiodactyla; family Tayassuidae; genus Catagonus; species Catagonus wagneri. Next base: position 37,681,528 of record PVHT020004944.1, read on the forward strand.
ATCCCCATGGGGATTTTCAGAGAAACTTCATTGAGTGTGCATTATAATCATCCACCCAAATCACTGAAGATGCTCGTATTTATCCACAAATCCTGTTCCCATGGGTCAGTGGTTCCCCCGTAAGGTTCCAGGTTTGAGCATGCGCCAGGGTGGCTGAGGAGGCTCCCACAGGCAGGCTCACTACAGAAGGCCAGGACAGAAAGTGAGAGCACTGCAGCGCAGCTGGGCGGGGGCTGTGTGGCTACCACTCACATGAAGCTAGTGGCCTCAGTAATGACTGGAGAAAAAGTCAGGCCGAGAGGATCTAAAATGAGGCAGAAATAGGGATGACCTCAGGCAGGTTTTTAGAAGCTGGTCAGGGAACGCTTAGACTCCTGTGTTGCATGCCCACCACCAGCTCCAGTGCTTGTGATGCCAGCTGAGGGTGCATAACGGGAGGCAGACCAGCTGTGTGTGAACTATGGTGTGGATGGGCTTTGCCGCCATTAGAGAAAATGTGAACCAGAAAAAGCAGTCATAGTAACTAGTCTCACATCCTAAGCTATAGAACAGTGATTTTGAAACTAGGCTTCTGCGAGTGGTACTGAAGTAGTGAAGGGAGAAACAAGTGGGCTGTTGGGGAAAGGGGGTCCGTGTTGGGAATCCTGGTTCCTTCATTCACTTCAACCAGAACTCTGCTCTCATCTCTTTTGCATTTTGAAATTCAGTCTAATAATTCTAGAACTAAAATACATGTGTAGATCATAAGGTCACATCAGGAAATCCCACTTGGAGAACCACGGAGGTACCCTAGCGGGGATGATTTGCCCATCTCACCTCTGTCCATTGAGCTAGGCTGATACCCAGTGAACCCTTAAAGGAAGCTGCATATATCAGCCAGTGTTCCGGGTAACTCTTCTCCCTCTCTAACCCCATTTGATTTCAACCTGCTTTCACTAAGTTTCATTCTCTGGCTTATTAATTCACTTTATTCATTCATTCATACAACAGATATTTCTTGAGTATACATTCTGTGCCAGTGTTCTGTTAGACCCTTGAGATAGAGATAAGATACAGCTTTTTCATTCAAGAACTCAAGTCGAATGCGGGATAAGGAAAGACAGTTATACAGTGCTAAAAAAAAGAATAAACAGAGTTCTGTGAGAATATAGAGAAAAGCCTATGTGATTAAGGGATGGAGTCCCAGAGGAAGTCATATGGAATGAGTCCTGGAGAATGTGCAGCAGTTGGTCAAGCTCTAAACCCTTGTCCCTAACAGAGTCCCATCTTTGGATCTTGACTTTCCTCTTTAAAATTTGGCTTAACTTTCTGGGACCCATTTGACATTATTCTCGAATACAAGATGTAGACTTCAATCAAATCATTCTTCTGTGAAAAATAGTTTCCCCATTTATTCCTGATGTGGGAATAAGGGTAAGCCTGGAAAAATAAACAGATGTCACCTTGGAATGATGGCAGTGGAGTAAATAATATTCATTGAGCAAACACTTTCTGAACACCTGCTGTGTGCCACGCACTGTGACTGGTGCTGGAAACAGAAGTGAATGTTGTCGTAGCTCAGGCTTTTATAACAAAATATGACAAACTGGACAGCCTGTAAGTTATAGAAGTTTATTTCTCCCAGTCCTGGAAGCTGGGTAGTCCAAGATCAGGGCACCAGCATGGTCACATTCTGTTGTTGGCCCGTTTCCTGGTTCATAGCCAATGCCTTCTTGATACGTAGACATGGGGTAGGGAACTCTCTGGGGTCTCTTTTAGAAGGGCATCGAACCTCTTCAGGAAGGTTCCATCCTTGTGACCTAAAAACCTCCCAGTGGCCCCACCTCCTAGTAAGATCACATTGAACATTAGAATTTCAACATAGGAATACTTGAGGGGATACAAACTTTCAGATCAAAGGAAATATTTATTCCATGTCCTTAAATAATCTGCAGTTTACAAGAAGAGAAATAAGAAAGGATACAATTACAGTGCAGTGCCTAAGTTCTGTGACAAACGTAAGCAGAGTGCTAAAAGGATCCTGAGGAGGTACACCTACTCCTGGTCCTGAAAAGCAGCGGGAAGTGGGCATGGGAAGGTGGCAGTGGGAAGGATGGCTCTGGAGACCCTGACCCTTGGTAGAGCAAGGCACACAGTTCACTGTTACTGGAACGTGAAGTCCAGGCTGGAGTAAAGTAATAAGCTTAACTGGAGAGACTGGATCATATTATAATCATATTCCATATTATAGGCTAGACTTTGTAGTAAAGTCATCGATGGCTTTTAGATCCTTCTGGTTAGAATTTGGAGTATACATTGGAGTGACTTGGATATGGAGCATTTTTTCTCAAGACTGTGACAGTAATCCAAAAGAGAATTGGTGGTGGTCTGGACTAGCAGAGTATAGAGGACTTGAGTTAGCTATTTGTGGGTAAAAGTCTACCCAGAACTCATTGGTTTAAAAAAAGAAAAATTCATTTCTTGTGATTCTGTGAATTGAGTGGTTTGGTCTTCTGTATGATGCAGTGTCCACTGTGGCTTGTGAATGAAATGACCTCATTCATGTGGGTGGCAGCTGGTGCAGGCCACAAACTGGGACCTCATCTGGGGCTTTCAACCAGAGGTCTCAGTTCTCCTCTACATATTTGTGTCCATGTGTCTTCTGGCCTTTGTTACAACATGTTGGTTGGGTTTCAAAAAGCGCTGTGTTAGGAGTATAAGCCCTGAATGCAGGTGCTTATTGACTTTGCACATTCATCACACTTGCTAATGCCCTATTGGCCAAAATTAGGTATATGGTTAAGCCTATCCAGCTACAGAGGATGTGAATACGAAGAGACATGGTTCATTAGGAGCCACCAAATTAACTTTTTACCACAGGGGTGGAGAGAAGTAGATAGAAAGTGCCTTTTCTAGTGCCCTCCCAAGCCGTAACTTCTGAACCTCAAAATCTGGTCCTCAGAATTTGCTCTGATGACATTTGCCTCTTTCCTTTTATGGGAGCAGGAAATGGGTGGGGCAGAGGTAGTGGGCTTAGACCGCTTGAAAGACTTGCATGCCACCCTTAAGTATTGTTTAACTGGAAGAACTCTGTTCCCGTTTTTCCTTCAAAGTATTTGGCTTGAATTTATTATTGGGTAATTTTATAAGAAATAACTATGACCATTTAGCAATTAGTAACATTTTTAAAGGATATTCTTGATGGAAAATTGATAGAAATTCCGCTTTATGGCTTTAAATGCCCAAGGCACAATTAGTATGTAATCTAAAATAGGAAAGTGAAGTCAGGCTAAGAGAAGGAAAGTAGGAAAGAATATAGCTATAAAATAAGCTGTGTTATTTCCAAATATTTTAAATGTGGCTCCTTTACTGTGAGGAAATAACTTTTATAGTCTGGTAATTGGTCCTTATGATTACTTGGATGTGTGATTTTTTTTGGATCGAATGCTTTGAAGAAGGTGTTAATTTCTGTATGTTGCAAGAATACTTTAAAAATAATCTCATTTTATACTCAAAGATGATTTACAAAATTAATCTTTTCTGTGCCTAGCTCCTGGTGTCTGCCCTAGTTTCTTCATTTGTAAAAAGAGAATAATATTAGTAACCTTTTCATAGGTTTGTTGTGACGGTGAAATGAGAGAATATATGTTAAAGTGTCTGAATCAGTGCCTGGCACTTATAAATGCTCAGTCATTTATAAGTTGTGAGCTATGATTCTTACATGCTTTATCAATATTTTGTACATAGAGTGTCTTGTTCTTCCCCAGAATACGTACACCTTAAAAAAAAAAGGTCCCCATGAGTCCAGTGGTTAAACCAAAGCAGATTTGTTGAGCTGAATTAGCAAGGATTAAGGGATTATCGGGGGACTCCAGGAGTCCCTTGGTTCCTCATGTAAAAAGAGGAGATTGAGCCCAGAGTTCCCACAGGCCAAGCCAAGCTATTGGAAACCATCTGTCTGGAATCCCAGCCGCCCAGACTCAGTCTGTTCCTCTTGTCGGTCTTCTGTAAGGATACTCCTCCTTACCTCTTCTTCTTAATAATCTGTTGTATTTAAACCATAGCTTGCTTTCTGGAAGGCTTAATCACCTCTGGGGACAGAGCCTATGCCTGATGCATAGCCTGGAGGTGTAATGCAACAGTGAGAGGCTTCTCTTTCTGGCAGGGACCATGTTCTTCCACCTTTGCTTGGTTTCCTTTTATTCCCTATAAACTTATTCCATCCTCTTTTCCTTGTTAGGTACTCATTTCTGTCCAGGGAGATTGGATTGCCTTCCACAAGTTTAGCAGAGTCATTCCTAGTGCCTTTTCACCTTCTCTGAGAGCAGGTACCCCTGTTCTCCCTGGCATGTGGAACTGATGAGGAATGCTAGTTCCTCCTTAGCCCCAATCTCCTCTGGTTCACAACCTGTGACCCTCCTGCAGAGGGTTAGTGATTGGACAGGATCCCACAACACTCTGATGCTCGCACACAGAGCACCCCAGAGACTCAGCATAGAAGCTCCCCCTCAAGAAAGTTTCTCACCTCTTGAAGGCACCCGAGAGCAAACCACAGCCTGTTCACGTGCCTCTCTGCCTGGTCACAGGACTCTGAAGTAGCCAACCCCGTCTATCTAAGGGTGAATTGTCCTCCACACTCCAACAATTTTAGCTGGATCCATTCCAGGACCTGATCAGTAACATGTACAAGGAAATAAATTTGCATTTCTGAATACATAGCAGGGTACAGTGACTCCACATTGCAGAGAAAACATTCTCTGATAGCTGTCTTACCAGCAATGGTAGAGAGTGCTGCTAGCCTTGCCACTGGTAAAGTATTTCAGTCAGACAGGTATGAATCATGAGAGACTGGCATATGAGAGTTGAACTAGTTTTCCAATACAAAATCCTCAATTTAACTTGCTTGTTTATAACAGTCAGAAATAATGATTGTTTTTTCCCTTTGAATTGAAAATTAAGGATTTTAATTTCAGTACCTACATGCATCACTTTTTCATCATTGATATAGAATTAAAATAAAAGGATTCATTAGGGAGTTCCCATTGTGGCTCAGTGGTATTGAACCTGGCTAGTAACCATGAGGACACAGGTTTGATCCCTGGCCTCACCCAGTGGGTTAAGGATCTGGCATTGCCATGAGCTGTGGTGTAGGTCACAGATGCAGCTTGGATCTGTGTGGCAGTGGCTGTGGCTGGCAGCTGTAGCTCCAATTCAGCCCTTAGCCTGGGAACTTCCATATGCTGAAGGTGCAGCCCTAAAAAGCAAAAAAAAAAAGGGGGGGAGGGGAGGAATCATTAGCTAATGGCAAAGTGTATATTTATTGACATGTATGAAAGAAGGAAAAACTGAGAAATGCAAAATACATCATGTTTTTATCTTCTCCCCCAAGATATTCTACTGTGTCACTTTGGTAATGTAAAAATGGTAATCAGAGCATCCACGACCTAAAATTCCAAGGCACTTAGCAGGCTGTTCAGCAAATATTTAGCAAAACATAGTTGTTTTCCTTGAAGACTCATGACTGTGTCTAAGTTTTTATATATGCATATTACGTGGACAGTAGTCAGAGCCTCCTTTCTAGGCTTCTTTGTTTCCCTTTCTCCTTGCTAACACATAGGTTGTTTTCCCCGTCTGCCTTCTGAACATGCCCTTGAATGATCCACAGAGCTCTCCTGAGCTCCTCCCCTGAGGGAACTATTACATTATGTTTCTCTTCACCATCAGTTTCTTTCTTTGAAAAGCCTTTTGAAGCTCAGCCTCTCGGAACAAGAAAATAACAAAGATGAAATTTATTGCTATCGATCACTTTTAGATAAAGCCAAACATCTTCCAGCTACTCTAAATTGATTTTCTTTCCCCCTTGAGAAAGTAGCAGAAAGGAGTTAGCAACCATGCAGGGGACTGAATCAATACAGAAGTGAGCAGAATTTCACAGAGGTAACCGTGTAGAAAAGCAGGGAGCTCGCAGGACTAGTTAGTAGAAGTAAGTTGCTTACTCAGCTTTATTAACATCTCACTAGGCAGACATTAAAACCTCAGATTTTCCACCTTAATATATGTCCCAGCTCCTTTGTGCAGAGAATTCATTGTAATTCGTTGCATCCTTTCCATGGTTCAGACCTGGTTAAGGCCTCTCACAGTGATATTCAGAAGTGCCTATTATTATATTCATAAGTACAGCGTCATGATGTTCAGAGTAAGGAGCTCCAAAGTCAGGTAAGAGGGTAATAATTGTAATGATAGTAATAAAATGTTGTTACTTGAATATCATTACTTATTTCCGTGAGAGCTAAAGATGTATAATGGTTGCACTCCTTCCCTTCTTTGATCCTCAGAGACACTGGTTACGGTGTCTTTAAGTTTAAAAAATTTTTATAAACTACATATAACAAAAATTTTGTCATTTTAACCATTTTGTGCAATTCAGTAGCACAAAGTGCATTCATTGTATTTACAGTGTTGTGACATCACCACCACTATCTCTTTTCAAAACTTGCTCATTAGCCCAAAAAGAAACGCTATACCAGGTCTTTGATTCTGTTTCTGTTCTGTAGATGAGTTCGTTTGTGCCGCATTTTAGATTTCACATATGTATGACTGGGTCACCTTGTTGTACAGCAGAAATTGACAGAATATCGTAAATCAACTATACTTATTTTTTAAAAATTTAAAAGAAGAAATGCTATTTAACAGTAACTCCCCATCACCCCACCCAGTGCCCTCTAATCCATTCTTTTTGCTTCACCTTTGCTTTATTTTTTTCCTTCTAGTTTTATTGATATGTAGTTGACATATAGCACTGCTTAAGTGTAAGGTATACAGCATAATGATTTGACTTAACATCACGAAATATTTTCCACAGTAGGTTTAGTGAACATCTATCATCCTGTACAGAAACAACATTTAAAAAGTTAAAAAGTAAAAAACTGAACAATACATACTTTTTCCTTATCCACTGTCCTTTTTTTTGGGGGGGGGGGGCTGCCCTGCAGTATATGAGGTTCCCAGGCCAGGGATCAGGTACCAGCCACAGTTGCGACCTGTAGCAGTGCCGGATCCTTTAACCTACTGTGCCAGGGAGGGATTGAACCTACCACCTGGTGGTGCAGAGACTCTGCCCATTTTGGAGGAGGCTATACCCAAGGCATGTGGAAGTTTCCAGGCCTGGGATCAAACCTGTGCCCCAGCAGTAACCAGAGCCACAGTGATGACAACACACCAGGTCCTTAACCTGCTGAGCTACTGGGAACTCCCTTTGTCCTTTCCTTTTTTTTTTTTTTGTCTTTTGAGGGCTGCACCAGTGGCATATGGAAGTTCCCAAGCTAGGGGTCTAGCCTACACCACAGCTCATGGCAACGCCAGATCCTTAACCCACTGAGCAAGGCAAGGGATGAAACCCTGCTCGTAGGTACTAGTCAGGTTCGTTTCTGCTCAGCTATGTGGGAACTCCTCCCTGCCCATTTTTTGATTGAATGGGGTTTTTTTTTTATTAGTCGTGTGAGTTATTTGTATATTTTAGATATTAACCCCTTGTAGGATATATATTTTTTGTAAATATCTTCTCCCACTCAGTAGGTGGCCTTTCTGCTTTGTTGATCATATCCTTTGTTGTGTAAAAGGGTTTTAATTTGATGTAGTCTCAAATGTTTATTTTTGCATTTGTTTTCCTTGCCTGAGGAGACATCTAAAAAAATACTGCTAAGACTGATGTCAAAGTCTCTGCTGCCTATGTTTTGTTTTGGAAGTTTTATAGCTGAAGTTTTTATATTTAAGTCTTTAATCTATTTAGAGTTTGTTTTTCTATATGGTGTGAAAAAGTAGTCCAATATAATTCAGCAATTGACTGACCAGTTTTCCCAACACTGTTTATTGAAGAGGCTGTCTTTCCCCATTGTGTATTTTTGTCACCTTTTGTCATAGGTTAAATGCCCATATAAGTGTGGGTTTATTTCTGGGCCTTCATTTCTGTTCCATTGATCTAGGTGACTGTTTTTGTACCCATACTATTACCATTTTAGCTTTGCAGTATAGTGAGGGAGCATAATATCTCCTAATTTTTCTCCCGATCTTTTTTTAAAAAGTTATTTTTTTGGCTATTTGAGGTCTTTGTGTTTCTATTCAAATTTTAGACTTATTCTAGTTCTGTGAAAAATACTATTGATATTGTGATTGGAATTTCATTGAGTTGTAAGTTCATTCTAACAGTTCTGATCTGTAATCATGATAGATCTTTCCATCCACACTTTGATTTCAGCTTTTAGCCTGTGAGAGCTGTGAGCTGTCTTCATTTTTTTTCCTCATTGTCTTTTAGTTTTCCAAGTGCTAGTCTTTCACCTCCTTATTTGGATTTATTCCCAGATATTTTATTCTTTTTGATGTGATTGTGAATGGGATTGTTTCCTTAATTTTTCTTTCTGATAGTTTATTGCTAGTGTATAGAAACACAACAGATTTTTGTATATTTTATATCCTGCAACTTTACTGAATTAATTGATGAGTTCTAGTAGTTTTTTGGTGGCATCTTTAGGATTTTCTGTATATAGTATCATGCCATCTGCAAACAGAGATAGTTTTTCTTCTCCCCTTCCAATTCAGATTCCTTTTGTTTCTGTTCTTCTCTGCTGTGGCTAGGACTTCCAGTCCTGTGGTGGATAAAAGCCTCCCTCACAACCCTCTAAAGGAACCAATCCCGCTGACACTTTGATTTCAGCTTTTAGCCTCTGTGAGAGCTGTGAGCCAATGCATTTCTGTTTAAGTTATTAAATTTGTAATATGTTGTTATGGCAGCCCTAGCAAACTGAGAGAGTCCTAAATCTGGTTTTATTCATATTTTCGATCAGGATATGGAAAAGGTGGGCTAATTATCTCGTATTAATCTGATGTATCATGCTAAAATCTGCTTTGTAGGTTTCAAATTCAATACTCATATGAGATTTTCTTTTCACATTTCCTACTTTGTATTTTGAAAGCATTTGAATGCAACAAGTGACAACATCTCCTTCCGTGAACCTTCTGGTAATCATCTAGTAGAGAGGTTTTTGAGAATCCATAGTTTCCTTGGTCAATATTTAAAATGAATTTTGACAATGGGAAAAAAAAAAGTGGTTCTAGTCCAAAGGAAATTGAGCAGGAACAGCAGAATCAGTGTAAGGCAAGAAAACTGCTTTTAGACTGTAGGGGAACCTGCCTCTTTGGTGGGTAGAGACCTTTGGCTCAGCTGAGCCTCTTGAAGCCACTACCTTTTTCGGTGTTTGGTTTTCCATTTTTATTTCTAGAGCCCAACTGCAGTAATTAATGCCTGTTTGTATGGTTCTTTCAAAAGGAACTCCTTGTTCTTCAGAACAAGATACAGTTTCTCCATGAAAAATATGTGAATTAATTAAATGCCTCTATTTGAACTTTCAACCCACCTTCACATTGATCCCAGTTTCCTTGGTCTTGGGGTTTTCTAAGGAAGTGGGGCCACTTAAGCTCTGACTAGCACACTGGTGACCAAGCCAGTGGCCACACATATAACTACAAATGGTTTATGAATCAGAAAGAATTTGATATTTCCCTTGAAATAGAGCAAAGAGTCTCCCTGTTAGCAGGATCAGTCCCTGGGTCAGGTCTGAGTCAAAGCTCAGAAGTTACAGACCTTGAAGAACAGGAGATTCAGAAGCAAGGATGCATGAGTCAGAAAGAAGTGCTAGGCAGGACCAGACAGATATTTTAAGCTGTCTGCTTCTCAAGGTTGCTCTGACCCCTCCAGATTCCAAGACCAGAACTGAAATGGAAGAATCCTGCTGCTCAGAGCATGTGGAAGCAGCATGTGTAGTGAAAGAAACTAGGACTGGGGTCAGGCAGACCTGGGTCCAAATCCTGGCTCATCTGCTTCTAGTTGTGTAACATCAGAAGATTAGTCAATATGACCTTCACATCCTGCATCTGTAGCATTTGAATAATAATATATCATAGCTACCTCAGAGGGCTTTTGTTAAATATCATATTTGTAAATTTATGTACCTGACACATAACTGCAGTTGAATAGAAAATAAACATGTAAACGTGCCTTTGACTGGCTTGAGAAGCATGGTGTGAAGTCTGGCCGGGCTAGGAGTCAGATTGGAGTTGCAGCTGAGGCCTGCGCCGCAGCCATGGTAACACCAGATCTGAGCCTCATCCAACTTTTCTTGTAAATGTCGGATTGTCAACTCACTGGACAAGGCCAGAGGTCAAACTGACATCCTCATAGAGACAACATTGGGTCCTTAACCTGTTGAGTCACAATAGGAACTCTACTTTTAGCCTTTTAAAACACAAGAATGCTTGAAGAGAATAAGTGCCTTTGAAAAGGCAACTTTTTCATTATAAATATGTCATTTGGGGACCAGCAGTAACATCTGGTCTCTCCAAAGATAGAACAAGGTCTTTTAAAAGCCACGGTGATTTGTTTAAAGTTCAAACACTTTTCCCTTACAAAGCTTAATGAAAATGAAATTCCACACCCTTAAAAACATGCTTTTGTTGGGTTGTCTGGCTTGGCAGTAATACAAGGTAGAAACAAGAATGCAAATACATGCGGCTTATAAATGAGAGGCAAAAATCCTGGGCACAGGATTGATTCATATGATCAATGGCACAGTTCCAAAGTAAAGTCTTAAAATAGGATAAGCTTTTATGACTCCCTTCTCCACATGGGCATATGTTCCAGTGGGCTCTTGCAAGATTCAGGCATGCAGTTCAGTACCTGACCTAACACACACATCATTACCACAAAGAAAAGTGACCAAGCTTGAACTTAATACATTAGAGCTTTGATAGTAGTGAACTGTAGGTACCTTGAGAAGATCACTGGCTAGAAATCCACTGTCTTAGTTAGCTTGGGCTGATGTCACAAGTACCAGAGACCAGGTGGCTTAAATAAGACATTTCGCATGGTTCTGGAGACTGGGACGTCCAAGATCAAGGTGTCAGAAGAGTTGATCTCTTAGTGAGGACTCTTCCTGGCTTGCATTTGATTGCTTCTTCCTGTGTCACACATGGCAGAGAAAGGAAGCTCTGTAGTCTCTCTTGTTATAAGGGCACTAATACCATCATGGAGTCTCTACCCACGTGCCTTCATCTAAGCCTGATTACCTTCTAAAGACTCAGGCTTCAACATATAAATTTGGGCGACATTCAGATATTTAGTCCATAACGCCCACCAACTCTAAATAGGCTTGAGTGGCCAAATGATTTACTTTAGGAATCTTTCTTAAGCTTTCTTTTTCTTGAGCTAAGAAATCCTTAATGCAATCATAAGAACAATTATTGGCTACAAATTACAGTCTTCAAACTCTGATGAATAGGTTGATGAATGGTAGCTGGGAGGAAGGTTTTTGTCCAGGAACAAGATGCCTTGTTCAGTCTTTCAATTCAAGACTTAAATGAAGAGTCAGAGAGTAGGCTTATCAAAAAGTGCAAATAATACAAGGCTTCATGGGAGGGAATGGGTGCCGGAGTTGGATTTCCAGAAATCCCCAGGGATAAAGCAGTGAGTCAGATCTTACAGGGTGGAATTGAATGGGTCTGTCTGTGTAAGGCTGTGCACTTGCACTTGAAAAATATCAAAACTACACAAGTAGAAATTGGGGGAGATGTGGCTTTAACAGCAGCTTGAATGGAAAAGACATATTTCAGTCAAAACAAGATTTCATGTGAATGGAAAATGTGACATCTCTGCTGGAGAAGGAGAGCAGCATGTCATCTGGAGTGAAGGAGATAATAGCCTGTGCCACGTGTTGGGAGCCAGACTTCACTCTTAAAGAAAGAAGTGGACGCACTAGACCATTTGCAGAAAGTGTGCAGTGTGGTGTGGAAATGCGGAGCTGGGCACTCAGAGGGCTGACAGCCTGGGGATGTGCAGCCTCTGAAGAAGAGGACTTGGAGCTGCAACTGCTGCTTCTGTATGTCCTGAGGGAAAATAGTAAAACTGATTTTATTTGGCATGACATGTTAGGGGAGGATTAAGACACGAATGAAAGCCACTGAGGCCTAGCTTTTAATATAGTTTAAAACGTATCAGAGATAAACTTGCCCTTCTTATAGTTCTCACAACCGAAGCCTGGACATTCTGACAGCGGTTCCCTTCAGAGGCTGTCATCCCATTATATGTGTTTAGGTTCCTCGGAGTAATAAGAAATCCCAAAGTAACAGTAACGTAAACCACACAGGGTTTTCCATCTCCCTTACGTAAAAACCAAAATAAAAACAAAAAATCCCAGAGGCAGGAGGTAAGGCAGGGCCTCTTGTTGTGCTATTCACCCATCTTCAGTGAGCCTCCTCCTGGGCCAAGAGGGCCTTTCATGCGCCAGTAGTCCTGTCTGCATTCCAAGCAGAAGGAAGAGGGAAAGGGCTCACATCATCCCTTTCCAGGACATTTCCAGAGTTCCATGCAACCCTCTGCTTACACCTCACTGGCAAGACTTTGCCTAAGTTCGAGTCTGAGAAATGTGAACTTTGTGTGCTTGACAGCGTTCTAGACTGGAGGAGATGGAACGGACGTCCCTTCTAAGGCAGCGGGCTTTCTGCCGTGCTCCAGCTTTCCACCTCGTTGTACTACTCCCTCTCCGTCTGTTTCACTTTCACGTGGGTTGCAGTTCCTGATCCCTCCACTTTCCTCTAGCCTGTCAGGCCCGAGTCCTCCCCTCTTTCTCTTGCCAGCCAGGGCTCTCAGCTGCACCATCTGTCCTTTTTCCTGGGAGCACTCAACTCCCCTCCCACTCGCCTTCACTGCAATAACTGGTCCAGGTCGAAACCTGGATCTGAAATGTCTTTTACCCTTCCTGATATAACCTGGAGGTTATGACAGAACTGTGTATCCTGGTGCCATGATAATCATTCAAGTCCCATGTCGGTTGGGCCCTTGACTCTGCTCACACATCCTTTCATTGCGTCACAGTTTTCCCTGTTGCCCATGCCCCTCTTAAGTATTCATCTCCCCATGTTCAGAAAATTATCCAGTTTTCTAGTAGTTCCAAAAACAAAAGAAAAAAAGGCCCTCAGCTGTCATAGCTGATAGTTATTAAGCCTTTATTAAGCTCAGATACCATACTAACTGCTTAAAGTCTGTCATCTCATGTAAACCTTACAACCCAATGCAGATTTACCATTTTTATCCACACATACAACCCTATATTCCTAGGATAAACAATGCTTGTCGTGACATGTTATCCTTTTAATATACTGATGAATTTGGCTTACCAACATTTTGTCTGGAATTTTGCATCTGTGTTCATGAGGGATACTGCCAAAGCAGAATTAATGGAAAACTATAAAATAGTTATACAGATTTTGAAAGTGTTTTAAATGCTAAAATATGGCCCTTTTTGCCAGTAAAATTATTTCTAGATCTTTTGAAAAAATTCGTTTTCTAAGTTTATTTTATAGCTTTCTGCAAAAAGTGTTTTGCCTTTCAGGTCCTACATGGGCACTGTGGCAGAATCCCCCAAATTAAAAGTGGTGCACCTCTGTCTGCCCTCTCCTTGCTGGGACCCCACCCCCCACCCCCTTGAGAACTAGGCACACCAGAATTGTCCGGGAAGTTCTTTCCTTCTGAGAGTCCATGACTTAGTGATACTAGGGCCCCAAGGTCTTTCAAAAAGCTTTTCAGTTCAGTCCTGTTACTAAGTGTGAGACCCTGTGTCTCAAGCACAAATAACTACAATACAGACGTTTCTCACATTTGCTTCAAATCTAACTCTTAAATATGAACTTCTTCACATATGAAGCCATCCGTCTGTTTATGAGTGAGGAAAAGGTGAATGCAAATCATCTACTAATTCAGAGCAGTTTGAAAGTGTTTTTTTAGTAGGTTTGATAATATCCTGATATCATCAAAAGGGTCACCAAAACATAATGTGTTTTCACTCTTGGAGATACAACACAAATTTAAAAATATATACTTACATATATCCACACATACAGTTTGCAATTCAGGATACCAGCGCTCACTGTTGATTGGGGGCTAAAGGAAATAAATAAATGTAGCTTCTTAAATTTCCCGTTATATCAGTATTGTTTTGATTGTTTGGACATATTTGCAGATTTCTGACTAGAATTTAACTCTGAGACTGTAGGTAGTTAAAAGAATCAGATTGGCTGACCTGTGGTAAATTTCACAGCTAATATCCAGGATGACAGATTCAGAATTCATAAAATCCACATAGATTGAACCTCCGGAGGTCGTAAATGTGTTGAAATTGTGTAAATTTAAATGTAAAATTTCTCTGAATATGAATATCAACAACATAAATGTAAACTGAGCACTGATGTTAACTCAGAAATGTAAACTCAACAGCATTGTATGTGAAATGAAGTTTTTTGTTCTTACTTTATATTGAAAATAACCTGAATATCCCACAAAGGGGAAGAAAAAACCCTATGGAGTATATAAACAGACCATTTCTATTAGAGAGATGATAATCCTATATTCCATGCTGATTAGAGAAGTAAGGACTCTAAAGCTAGAACAGATCCAGAGAATCAGAAGAGGCCAGCTTTCAGAATCTATCTTTAGGATTAGCAGTGCATGTGAATGCTGTTGTATTACATTCTGGACAGTGCAGATATATTTGTCAGTGATCATACTCAGTGACTAAGAACACAGCTCAGCAACTGTGTCCTCATTTTTTTCTGTTTTAACAGTATGTTTATTTTTCTGCCTGTGTTTCTGGAGCAGAACGTGCAAGAAGAACAGTGGAAGGTTTTAGAGCAGAGAGATGACAGGACAGCAGAGCACAGAGGTTCTCCTGGGTGAGAGGAAGGACTTGGGGTTGATTCTGGTGTGATGGTAGTATATACACTGGTATCAGAGAATGGAAACCTCTGGCTAATTGAGGGAGAAAATGATATCATTCCGTGAATTGGGTGCTTACAAAATCTTTGGAAGGGCTAGAGGAGTGGGTTTTCAGCAGACCTGTGGGAATATCTTCCAGAAAATTAACCAACAAGGGCATGCCGTGGATGCTGCTGGGATCAGGAAGGTAGGGAATCAGGGACTCACATAGCATCCGTTCTCCTCTGGAGCAGACGGCTCACCCTGGGATCAGCGATAGAGAATCTGCTGCTTCTGCACCTGCCTATCTGCATCCAGCAGGCTTGTTCCCGAGCACTGGGATGCTGCAGCAGAAAACCAAACCAAACCACCCACACTGTTCATGATGGTGCCTGCCACAAGCAGCAGTTAAGGCAGCTTCTGCGCCAATTTTGCCTTTATCTTAATCAACAGAATCTAATGTGTGTCTAGAACATAAGTGAAAGGTAGTTTTAAGCTATGTGTACCGGGGAGACTTAGAATTAATGCTTCATGTTGATCCACAGTGTCACGGGCAGACGGGAAGCTTTCTGAAGATCACCTTCTGCTCTCTCCTGTGATCCTCTGCTAGAGGAGCCACGGCTATCTTTGGAAAGTTTGCATCAAATAATGTTTTTGCTTCTCTAGGAAAGGATCACAGGAGAGAGCAGAAGAGGGTGAGCACAGGGAGTGAGAGGCAGCCCATTTGGAGGATATCGTAAATAATAGGTGACATGCAAGGGGATGGGCTCAGACCTGGGAAGGTAGTGGTGCAAGTGAGGACAGTGGGAAGACTGAGGCAGGGGCTTGAGAATAAGTTAAACATATCTGCTGATGGTGTGGATGTGGGGGTATAAAAAGACGACAGGAATGAACCCAAAATTGTTGGCCTGAGCAATTAGAAACCATTTACTGAGATAGTGAAAACTGTGGGAGAATCAGATTTCATCTAGAAAGGAGAAACTTTAAGTGGAGATGTCCCGTAGATTGGGAAGAGTGGGCTAACATTATCACCATGTAAACAACCTTTAAAATCATGAGACAAGAGGATTGCAACTATATAAGTGAATTAGAAAAGAAGATTGAGGGCTGAGTCCTAGGGCAGTCCAATGTTTAGACGGCAGAAAGGTTGAAGAGGATACATATAGCAACGGAGAATGAGAAGAGTTAGCCAGGAAAATAGGACAATTAAGACAGAATATATTTTAGAATCAAAAACAGCTCAAAGAAGCACTTGTATTAGATACTGAGGGTGAGTTGGGTCACCTGAGAATTAAGAGTTGATCTGTGGTTTTGACAACAGTGAGGTCATGGATCTTGGTGGAATGGTGAAGGCAAAAATCCTGATTGGTATAGGTTCAGGAGAGAAAGTAAGTATAGAAAGATCTTTCAAAAAAACTTACTTTGAAGGGGATCCGAGAAACGACTTAAGGGCTTGAGGTGGATATTCGGGTTAAGGGATTTTTTTTTTTTTTTAAGTTGATCAATAATAGAGCAGGTATGGACGTTGCCACTGTTGGAGCAGGGGTTAAGAATCCCACTGCAGCAGATCCCCAGCCTGGCCCAGCACAATGGGTTAAAGGATCTGGCTTGGATTTAGTCTCTGGCCTGGGAACTTCCGTATGTCATGGGTGCGTGCGGCCATTAAAAAAAAAAAAATTAGAGCTTGTATGTTTGCAGGTGGTAATGATCCAGTGGTGAGGGAAAACTTGACGACTAGGGTGACTTTATTATAGATTTTGGATCCTGTTTTTTTTCTGCTCAACATCATGAGCAATTTTTTTTTCTTTTTCCACTGTGCCTATGGCATATAAAAGTTCATGGGCCAGGGATGGAATGCAAGCCACAGCTGTGACCTGTGCCAAAGCTGCAGCAATGCCGTATCCTTAACCCACTGCACTGAGCCAGGCTAGAACCTGTGCTTCCTCAGAGACACCACCAGATCCTTAACCCACTGAGCCACAGCGGGAACTCCTATGAGCATTTTTTCATGTTATTTTTTGTAGATGGTTTTAATGGTATATTACATGGAATGAATATAATGATTGTAGATTCTCCTTATGTTATGTGTTTGTGCCATTTACTCTTTTTTTGATACTACAAATAATTCTAGGAGAAGCATCTCTCTATATTTGTTTCCCTATCTTTGTCTATTTTTTCATTTATCGTTTCCAGCTGAGGGGTTTAAATATTTTGAAGTCTCGTATATTGACCCATTTGCTTTCCAGAAATCATCTTTTGAGTTTTCAGTTTGGAATTTAAACACTCTTTTCAAAGAAAGTGTCAGCTTCTCTAGACCCAACTTCTAGCTCAGTGTCATGCTGATGTATTGGCAAAATATTGGAGCTTCAGAAAAATGCCCCAAACGAGTCCCAGATCATTTCAGTAGGATTGCTTAGAAGCAGTTGGCAAAGTTTCACTGCCAAGAAATGTGCCTTTTGCTTTGTACATGTTTTATGAAGTTCCACAGTGGGAGTCGTTGCTTTTATCTAGATCTTTCAGTTGTTGACTGTGAAACTAACTGGTGTTTCTTTCTACGTAGAACGGTCCTGCTTGTTGCTTCAAAGTGACAGAAAAAGGTAGAAGACTTTTTTTTTTGGTCATTTCAGTATGTGAGGGATATGAAGTAGGTGCTAAGTATATTATTGTGTGGAGATGAGGGACAAAGGAAAGGGAATTAGCAGTGAGTCACCAGAATCTTAATTTTCTGCAACCCTGAAAACAATTCCTTAATTTGTGTGATAGAATTAGACAAATTTACTTTATAGCTGCACCACCTTGCAAACCCCCAAAACAGAACACAGTCATACCTAATTTCATACTTTTTTGCAGCCATAACTCCCTTTGGAATTGTAAATTGTTAAAATCTTAAAAAAAAACAACCACATTGCTGTTTTACTGATTGATATGCTGAAAATGGATTTAATTTACAGTTCTCTCTAGTTTCCTATAGATTATTATTTGTACAGGGTAGGTGATCTTAAAGATTCAGTTTTTTGGGGTTTTGTTTTTGATAATGTAGATTAATTACAGCATTTTACAATCATTTTAGATTCTATATAAAAACCCTAAAGAAAATCACTCAAGGCCGCACCCGTGGCATTGGCCGTTCCCAGGCTAGGGGTCTAATCAGAGCTACAGCTGCTGGCCTACACCACAGCTCACGGCAATGCCGGATCCTTAACCCACTGAGCAATGCCAGGGATCGAATCCACAACCTCATGGTTTCTAGTTGGATTCGTTCCCGCTGCACCATGATGGGAACTCCTTACAATGTAAAGCTTTTGAAAAATAAAGTTCCTCCTTTGAGTATAAATTCTCAAATTCTTATCTGCGTTTCCTGGATATAAAAAAAGCTCAGAAAATTGAAGATCTTTTTGTCACTCATTTGGCCACAAAACTTAACTTGACTGACATGAAGCTATAATTAGTCTTTATTCATCTCACTTTCTGTAGATATTCATGCATTTCTATGCAGAGGTTTTAATGTATTTAATTACTGATAAGCCTTAGAACACTGATGAAAAATTCTAAATATGACTCCAAATAGTCACATATGACTCCAGGAACTTCAGAAGACAGATTATGAACCTGCATTACTTTTCATTTTCAGTTCTAATGTATTGCTCTCTAATGTCTCCTTCTCTGAAAATAATTGTGGGATGTACATACCTCCCTGATAACTGGATTCTAAAGTAGAGTTAGAATTAAGTAGCACCAGCATCATATTCCTATTTTTCTGGTTCTTTTGAAATTCATTATCCTCAATCAAAATGGTAAAAGGGTTTTGATGATTAAGAAATAAGTCTGGTTAAAGTATCAAGTATTTCCGTTCTTTTTTGTTCTGAGGTCCCTCCCAGGACATATATACATATTTGATGGTATATACTTGATGCTTTTATCAATTTATTGATAAGAAGAAATATACCTCTATGGCCAAATTGTTCTTTGTTGTGGTCTCTGCACTCAGGTGGAAAAAGAATTTTCCGGATTTAAACCAAGGTGTAGAAAAGACAAGTTTATGGAGGCAAGAGAAACTGTTAACACAGTGGGCCAACTTCCTGATAATCAGGAAGAGCTGACCCTGGGCACACGGTCATGTCTGTTTGTATAGCCCAAAGACAAAGGAGTGCGGGAGTGGTCTTGCCATATATCTGTTAACCTGCTGATTGTTTGGGGAAGAATGGGGTCTTTGGATACACGTGCTGGTTGGTTGGGACATACGTTATCCCTACAGGGGCCGGGTGAGGAGTGGGCTACATACTTTTCTAGTGGGGGACGGGAAGGAGTAGGCCAGGTTGATCAAGGGAAGAGGTGAGGAGTGGGCCACATACCTTTCCTGGTAGGGGGCAGGAAGGAGTAGGCCAAGTTGCTGGGGTGGGGGTGTCCTTAGGAACATTGTAACAAAGTGAGACAGGTGGGATGATGAGGGTCTGGTAATTCTTACCTCAACCAGCGGCTTTTTGAGTTTTATTTCCTTGGAGAAGCCTTGAAGTCCCACATTTCTGATGGAGATTGTGGACACAGGTGAATTGACATTAGCAGCAGTGGTATCTGCGTCTTAGAATTCCCTATCCCCAGGTCAGTATGGACAGTTAGCTCAGATTGGCAAATATAATACTCTATCTCCATGAACACAACGATTTCCCCTGGGGGGTGGGTGGGCATTTGATCCAACAGGGATGATTCTGGGATTGAGTCAGATGCTGGGGGTATGGGGCAGGAGAAGAGAACTCATTTTCTGAGACCATGACCTTCAAGGACTGCTGAGCAGCCATGAGCATGTTTTTATACAGAGTCTGGCCTCCACTTAGGTGAAGACAAGCCAAGGCAGGTAGAGCTGAGAAATGGAGGAGGATGGGAGAGAGAGGGAGGGAGGAGAAAGAGTATGAGAGAGAGAGAGAGAGATTTGGTGGCATCTTTTGAACATCTTCATGACACTGTGCCTAAAGTTACAAAATTAATTTTCCAGCAACGTGAGCAAACAAATGCCATTTTGGTTTAAGCTATCTTGGATTGAATTTCTGTCTTTGCAGCTGGGAAGGTTCTACCCGAAAGAGCAAATGTTAATGGTCCTTTTAAATATGTAATACTTAAATTTTCAGTAGAGGAAAAAAGAAATATTTTCTTCTTTCCTTGGGCATCAAATCATATTCAGACCTATGTTATATATATATCTATGTATCTATATATATATCTATATATATATATATAGATATATACATATTTCATTTTTAAACAGAAATTCTGAAAATTGTTTTTTAAAAATGTAGCTAGCCCAGGGGGAGAGTAAAGAAAATGCATGCAGGGTCAAAACTAGAGGATTGAGGTGTAACATGTTGCACACACTCACAGAAATAAGCTTTGTGATGATGAATCTCCCTAAAAGGCCCTTCTCTTGTCACTGGGCACTCCTACTCTATCACCAGAAAAACAGCTTAGTGGGTCCCCCAGTATAAATTTCCATCTATATAGCTCTATTGATGAGGTTCTTTAACTTTCTGAATGCAAAAAAGTATTGAGAATAACTAAACCAACCCACTGGTTGGAAAAAGAAATTATATATAGAGAGAAGTTCAAAAAACTCATTTAGGAACAAAAAAGACCTGTTTGTTTAAAAGAATAATTTTGTCTTTAGCCAGATTTGAGTCTCTTTCCAGGCTCCTTACCATTCTTCACCCATTGCTCACAGTACAGATTAAATTATAATGTCATTTTATTTAATCTTCATAGCATGCTTTTATATAGAAAGGGGAAGACAGGTTATAAGCAACTAAGAAATTAGCCCACATTTCCGTGATTTGTAAGTATGAAGCCAGAGCAATATGTGACTCTAAAATCTGTTTTCTTTTTACGTTTTAAATATTGTTGTGGTAAGAACACTTAACATGAGATTTGTGCTCTTAACAGATTTTTAAATTAAATAAAGGCACAATGTAGATCTCTAGAACTTATATTACTGAAACTTTATACTCACTGATTAGCAACTTCCTTATCCCCCTCTCTCCAGCCCGTGGTAACCATTTCACTCTATTTCTATGAGTTTCAGTATTTTAAATACATCATTTAAGTGGAATCATATGGTATTTGTCCTTCTGTTACTGGCTCATCTCATTTAGCATAATGACTCAAGACACATCTGTGTGTAGCATAATAAAGGATTTCCTTTTTTTAAGGTGGAATAATATTCCATGGTATAGATGTGCCATATTTTTAAAATCCACGCATCCATCAGTGGACACTTAGCTTGTTTCCACATCTCAGCTATTATGAATAGTGTTATGGTGAATGAGGGAATGGCAATATCTCTTTGAGATTCTGATTTTAATCATTTGGAAGAACACCCAGAAGTGAGTTTGTAGGATCACATAGTAGTTTTTGCATTTCCCTGATTATTAGTGATGTTGAGCACCTTTTTATATACCTTTTGGTATTTGGAGAAATGCCTAGTAGCCCCTTTTTTAATTGGGTTATCGGTTATTTGCTGTTGAGTTGTAGGAGTTCATTACATGGTTTAGAAACTAACCCATTATCAGATACAGCTTGTAAGCACTTTCTCCCATTTCATACCTTGTATTTTTACCCTGTTTCTTTTGGGGTAGTCTCTGTTATTTTTGTTTTCTGTGCTTTTTTTTTGGTCATATCCATGAAATCATTGTCAAGACAAAGCTTCTATTCTATGTTTTCTTCTAGTTTTATGGTTTCAGGTCTTATGGTTTCATTGGTCCATCTGTCTGTCTTTATGCCAGTACCATACTCTTTTTCTTGCTATAGCTTTGTAATATATTTTGAAACCAGGGAGGGTGATGCCTCCACCGTTGTTTTTTTCTCAACATAGTTTTGGCTCTTCAGTTATTTGTGTTTCAATTTGAAAGTTTTTCCTCTAAGATCAGGAACAGGCAAGGGTGCCCAGTCGCATCACCTCTGTTCAACATAGTACTGAAAGTCCTAACCATATCAGTTAGGTAAGGAAAAAAAAAAAGCATCCAAATTGAAAAGAGGTAAAATCATCCCTGTCTGCAGATGACATGATCATATATATAATATAAAACTCTTTCTCTATATATGTGTATATATATATATAATATATATACAGACACACACACACACACACACACACACACACACACAGAACTCCAAAGACTCCACAAGAAACTGTTAGAGCTAATAAATGAACTCACTGAAGTTGCAGGATACAAAATTAATGTACAAAAACTAGTTATATTTCTGTAGAGTAGCAATAAATTATTGAAAAGGAAATTAGGTAAACAATCCAACTTATGATGGCATCAGAATGAATAAAAATATTTAGGAATAAACTAAAAGGTGAAAGACTCTTACACTGAAAACTACAGGACAATGATGAAGGAAATTAGCGAAGTCACAAACTAAAGGAAAGGCTTCCTGTGTTTATACCCATACTGCAGGAAGCAATCTGCAGATGTGTTGCAGTTCTTACCAAAATCTCAGTGTTGTGTACAGCAGAAATTGGCACAGCATTGTAAATCAGCTATAATAAAAAAAATTGCAGCGGTATTCTTTACAGAAGTAGAAGAGAGCAATTCCAGAATTCTTATGGAACAAGGAAGAATTCCAGATAGCTAAATCATTCTCTGAAATGCTCGCAGATGATGATAGTCACGTAATGCAAAGTCTTTATAGTAGGAAGACGTGGGACACAAATTTAGATGGATATGCAGTGATATTCAGGAACTGGCACACAAACAGCAATTTTGCACATCTCTTCCTAACTCCATGTTCAGTGATGTCATTTGGTAGTTTGAAATCAGATATAACAGGAGAACTTTTAATCACAGGAACTGGCAGATTCTACAAATCAGGACTTTTAGTTGGAAAGCTAGTTATTAAAGCTTTAAAGCACACCACTGTCTACGTGCACACAAACATGGTAGCTCATTTTTGTTTTTCATGAATTAATGTATAGATGAAACAATATGTGTAACATATATAATGCTATTAATATGATTTTTAATATGTATTTCACAAGAACTCACTTCTACTCTAGAACTCTAAAGCAAGTATTATAATTTAAGAAACTAAAGAAGTATTCCTTTTCAAGCTAAAATTTGACAAAGACGAATTTCAACAAGAACCATTTCGAGACATAAAGGTTGTTATAGATTAGGATGCCATGTGTGTTTAATGAACCATCATGTTATTTCAGTCGTCTGCAGTGGACCGTGAGGTTGGGAAGGGATCTTAACTGTGGCAGCCACAGGCCACAGCATTGTAGTCTCCTGTTAACCCACGATGACTTTTCACTTTCTGGATAACTCTCCAGAATGGTGCACCAAGCTACAGCAGAAATAAATTGCTTATAGTGAGTCAGTGCTTCACTATAATTGACATCCTAGTGACATGATGGATAAAGATGTCAGGTAGAAATACGCTGGGTGGCAAATGAACAATTTGGATGACAAAGTTGTCTTGTCACTGACAATAGCTTAATATGAGAGCCCCCTCCCTTCCCTCCCCACCTCCCGGTATCTTCTGCTTTTAAAAGAAGCTAAAACTCCCTGGTTGGTTCAGAAAGCAGTGGGAAAGATGGATTTAGAGTTCAAGTTTCATTTGTTCTTTAAATGTAAATCTTTCTTTTCCCTAGCATTGTAACAAAATATGAAAATGGGAATATAAAATGATTAATATTAAAATAGAATCTAACAAATCTGGTAGCCTATATTGAGCATTAGCTTTGTATGAGATTTTGAGATACTAACAGTTTATTCCGAAGAAAAAAATATACATATAGGCAAGTAGATACCAATATGGAGAAGTCAATAATGAGGGTCAAAGGAGTGAGAGATGCATATTCTATAAAAGATCAGGAAAAAAAGGGAAATCATTTCTGAGTTATGGTGGAAAGTTTACAAGGACCAAATGGGATATAGCCCAGTACCTAATACCCTGTTTGGAATAAAAAGAAATTAAATACAGAGGGAATACTCATCATTAGCAAGGGTATAAATACTTTCCAACTGGAAGACAAACTAGATGTGCAAATATTTTCTCTGTATCAAACTTTTTCTCCGGAGTGCATTAGGAGATTTAAGTCCAGCCATGCTGGATTCGTGCTGCTCCATAAATTCCTGAAGTGCGAGCTGAGCACCTGGGAACTGGACCATGCAAAAGTCATTATCCTGAGGGGTCAAAGGCCACATCCTGCCTGTGCCATTGACTTGCTGTGACTCCATTTGTTTTTTGTACTTGCCAACCAATTTGAGTACTGAAAGTCAAAAGATTCCTTCAAGTTCTTAAATTCTGGGATAACTCCTGGAACCCATCTGCGTGTCACTCCCCAAGCACACTAGCCACTTAATCCTTTTGTCCAGTGTGGCCGTTTTTCCTATTAGAACACATGTTCCTCAGACTGCCAGTTCACACTGGACTGTTGTATGCCCTGTCACTTTTGCTACTAATTCCAAAAATTGAGGGCAGATGTTAAAGTTCCTTAAGATTGACACTTAGGTGCTTCTCAACCTTGACTGCTCATTTGAAAATACTGATGTCTCCCTCAAGGATTCTGATTTAGTTTGGTCTGGGGCATAGCCTGGGCACAGAGACCCTTAAAATCTCCCCGGGTAATTCTGCTTTGCAGGTTCTGCTGAGAACTACTGCATTAAGGGCATTTTCAGATGCTTGTTAACAACACTAATTTTATAATTTCATAAATCATATCTTACTGTCTGGCAAGACTAAATTGAGTTTCCTAATTTGCCTGTGTGATTCTAAAGGAAGCTTAGGTCAGTCCTGTTGGCTGGTGAGGGGGCTGTCCGTGAAGCCTGTTCTCCTTCTGAACCCTCCCCTCCCCAAACTAGAACTCTTATGTCAAACCCCTAGATGAAGTATAGGGGTGAGAGTAAGACTGCTTAGTCTTTTCCAAGCTTGACCTGGACCACCTGCAGTTGAGTTACCAGCTTAGAAAATCTGATTATTCAGTATTTATGGGAGAAGCTTAGGAATCCATTTACAAATGCATATTTAATGCTTTTTACCTAAAAATATAATGACAGAATTCCAAAGGAAAAGCCACTATGCATAACTTGATAATAGTATCTAAAGTTAAAGACTTTAATAAATATCAGGAAGCCAGTATTTTAAATGAGTTCAAAAGGAATATAGCCAATATTTTCTAATAACTATAAATGGAGTATAACCTTTAAAAATTATAAATCACTATATTGTACATCTGTAACTTATACAATATTATACATCAATTGTACTTCAATTTAAAAAAATAAGTCCATGCACTTCATAAGCCAGTAAAGATAGCTCCTGCAGTTTTTAACATTCTGTCATTCAAGAAAAACTACCTAGAAAACAGAAAATAGAAATCTCAGAATAGATTATTGCAAAATGAAAAGCATATGGTGTACAACTGCATAAATTTGGCACACTTGTCCAAAGAAAATGCTTTCTAAATATAATCATTCCATGTCACACCAAGCTACAATGTTTCCACAGGAAAAAATGCCTTTGACCACATGGCCAAATTAAAAGAGCATTCTTTGGAGTGAAATTATTCTTTGTTTACTGTGTGCATTCTTGTCTTTTAAATGAAAAGTGCTATTTTACCATAATGTGCCTTCAATCAAACATCCACGTGACATTCTTTAGCCTCGATAAAACTAGAATGCCAGGATTGTAGAAGTTGTTAGACAGTATTGAATTCTGGGGGTCCACTCAGGTTCTTCCTAATGCTGTTCAAGTGTGCGCAATAAAACAGAGAGGTTACTCTGGAAGGTAATAAATCATTCTCTGAGGAGAGATTTAAGATGTTCAGAGTAGGCAGAATTTTGCCCCCTGAGGGTCTGGGAGGGCGAGAAAGTGGAATTTAGCAAAAAATAGAACAAATCATTTGAGGAATACATTGTTGCAACAAAAGCTGTTTTCAAAACTTGTGGTTCTACATGTAACCACTTTATTTTATATCTCATGATTTGATGGGTCTTTTGGGCATAGCTAGGCTGGGTGATTCTTCTGTTCCATGTGATATCAACAGGAGTCATTTTATGGCCATGGTGCCAGAGTTCTGAACTCGGCTGGGCCTCTTTCCTCCTTATGCTGTTTTAGGACCTCACCTCTCCATGTGGGTGAGAGTCTTCTCACAGGCGGGGCCCTGACGACCAGGGAGAAGCTGCTGTCCTCTTAGAGGCCAGATGGCTGTGACTCTGTTGGTCAAAGGAGTCAGAGACTGGGAGTTCCCTTGTGGCATAGTGGGTTAAGGATCCAGAGTTATCACTGCAGCAGCTCAGGTTGCTGCTGTGGCACAGGTTGGATCCCTGGTCCCAGAATTCCCACATGTCACAGGCCAAAAAAAAAGTAGTCATAGGCCAGCCCCAATTCAAAGGATGGGGAAACGCACCCCCACTTTTCTGTGGGAAGAGTATCCAGAGTTTGCAGCCATTTTTAATGTGCTACAGCTGCCCTCTAGCCACAGATACTTTAGATTCCTTCCCCCAGACCCGCCAGATCTCATCCCACTCTGCCCTGACTTGGAGTCCTGGATCTCATTTTTCCAAGCTGGGTCTAGATGTAGATGAGGCTTTTCTGATGCAGTTTCTTGAGTACATTTCCTTTTGCTTTGAAGGTCTGTGAATTAAAAGGACAGCATATCTGCCCTAATCAATAGATAGTCCCATTCTAAAACAGGAAAACAGGAGATGCAGAGCAGTTACTGACCCATGTCACTAGTTTTTTTGAGTGGGTCCAGTCCTGTTCCCGTGGAATTATGCTCCTCCATCCTGGAGTCTATCCATTATCTATTGATGAGTAACACATAATCTCAGAGAAATACTATTTTCTCTCATGTTTCTGTCAGTTAAGTGGACTCACGTGAACAGTTTTCACTTGCTGAGATGTGATTGCAGTTGGCCTTGATGGTCACTGCGGTCTTACCTGAGTTCTGTTTTGAGGCTGGTTGACAGTACGTGCACTCACTCTGTGGTGGTTGGAATCAGGACTCTGAGAAAGTGTGTTTCCCAGATTCCCTCCTTAGCTTTAGGATCTGCCACTGAGAGGCACTCAAGACCGGGAGGCGAGCCCGGAAGAGAGGAGGTTTCCTTTGTACGTTCTCCAGTTTTTATCAGCTTCACTCCATTTGAAACAGACACTGGGTTTTAACCCCAGCATCTTTTTTCTTTTTTCTTTTTTAATTGAGGTATATTTGATGTAATACTGTATTAGTTTCAAGTGTATAATATAATGATTCAGTATTTGTGTATATTGCAAGAGGATCATGTTAAGTCTTTTTAACATCCATCATCATACATAATTACAAAATTGGGGGGGGCACTCTTGTGGCACATGGAAGTTCCTGGACCAGGGACCGAATCTGAACCACACAGGGAGAGGTCCACGGCTGGATTTAAGTACAGAATCCATTACTTAAGTGCTATCCCATAGGTCTAACTGAAACTGCATATTTCAGTGGTGATGCTGTCTGCATTTCTAGTGAAATCCATAGTTCATAGTCTCAGATTATGCTTTGGTATACAGAGCATACATAGATACTCTGGCTGTGTATCTATGACCCAAGCACCTCCGCTGTCCTAGGGAAGGGAATGTTCCTCTGGAAAATATATCTGAGACTCTGAGATTTGAGTTTAGGGGCTTATTAGAGAGTATTCACAGAAATAACACTGGTGAAAAAACACAGGAAGGAGGATTGAACGGAAGAATTTGAACTGTGATACAGTTGCAGCAGCAGTTTGAGCCAGTGTACATCAAGGCAAGGCAGTCTAGCCATTGGGCATTCCTCAGTCATTGAGCGTCATCCACATCCAGGAATAGGGAGTAATCTTGGGGGAGACAGCCACATTCAGCCAAGAGAAATTCCCAGAAAATAATCAGCCAGATCTGGCTGTTATATCAGAGCCCCGACCACATTCCTCCCCTTGTGCTACTTACATTCACTTTCTTCCTATAGTAAATTTTATATATATTAGGCGTATCTCCCCCAGGATTGTAGTAGTCTCTTTTTCTGGGGAAATTTTCAAGAGGAAGTTTATTGGGATGAACTCTATCCCCTGTTGCTGCACCTGGTCCCAGGGCCACACGGAATGCTCATTATCACCCTCTTCTATTATTTATTCCAGATTCCTCTTTCCCTTGGCTGGCACCTCTGCTGGCATCAGTAACTTACCTGGTAGGGTGGCTCAGAGCCTCATTCTAAGGTATATAAGCTCCTGGTCACTTTGTCCTTCTAAAATCATAGTTATTGTCCTTGTTGATTTACCCTAATAACTTGGCAGAGCAATGCAGAGAGTTTTTCCAGTGCATTACCCACATTCCAGAGGTATTTCCTCTACGACTGCTGTGTAATGAAACATCTCTCTCCTGACAATCAGATTAATTACTCTTGCAAATATGGTGACTTCTCCTTCCTTACTTGCTGGTGTTCTGACACAAGAAGCCTAAGTGACTAAGCAGCAGCCATACTTAAACCTAAGTGGGACTTTGTGTCCCATGGTGGAGGTGTTCTCCTTCTAGAAACCAGTCTTTAAATCTTTAGAGCCTAAAGATACAGGGATGGTATGAACCAGTTCTTCAGGTGGCCCAAAGAATGATGATAACAGGACAGCTTCTGCTTCTGTGTTTGGTTCCAAGACCCATGTATTTGTCTGCTGGGGACCCAGTACTGTATATATGGTCACCAATTTAGGGTGTGTACTGCATCCCAGAGGACGGCACACTAGCCACACAAGGTATTCTCTCAAGCTGACCCTTCAGCTGTACCTTCAAAAATCTTCTACTGCCCCGTCAGGCCTCCGGGTAGTTTGGTTTGTAAACAGATCAGTAAATTCTGTGGTCACATGCTCACTGCTGCAATTCATTTGCTAAGAGTTGAATCCCTTGATTCATGTAATGTCACATGAATTTTTGTGTCAAGAACACTTTTAAGTCCTTGAATAATGATGTTGGCTGAGATGATATAGGCAAAGGAAATAGACACTTATTTGGAACATGTGTCAGTTCGGGCACTATGACATACCGCCTGTACTGGTTTCCTCGGGCTCCTGTAACAAAGTATCATGGCCTGGGTCGCTTAAAATAATAGAAATTTATTTTCTCACAGTTCTGGAGGCTAGAAGTTCAAAATCAAGGTGTCACCTGGGTGGTGCTCCCTCTGAGACTCTTGCGGGAGAATCCTTTCTTGCTTTTTCTCGCTTCTGATGGTTTCTGTCAACGCTTGATATTCCCCGTCTTGAGCTGTGTAACTACAGTCTCAGCCTTTGTCTCTGCGTGGTGTTCTTCCTGTGTATCTGTGTCTTTGTCTTTTCTTGTTATAAGGATGCTAGTCATATTGGGTTAGGACCCACTCTAATGGCTGCATCTTAACTTGGTTGCATTTTCAAAATTCTGTTTCTGGACAAGGTCACACAGGTTACAGGGGTTAAGACATTAGCTTCTCTTTTAGAGGGATATAATTCAACCCTTAATACTACCCTTCAAAGGGGACAGTTATCCAGCATAGTCACTTTACTACCGAGTGGCTAGTTGGACTCCTTGAGGGTTGGTGTCTTATTGCAGGCTCATTACTAGTGGATACTCAACAGTGGCAGTACTTAGGTCTGTTTCAGTGGAGCCCCTGATGTTGGACTCATGCATAGCATCCATCCTTCCCTCAATGGCTGCTCCACCATGTGTCCACCCTGCACCCTGTCCATTTTCACCGGGGTGAAAAATGAGAGGCCATTTATATCAAATAGCAGATTTACTTTGTTTAGATGAGTGTCGTATGCCTCTTGTAAGTAGACACTTTATGAGGGGCACTAACATGAAATACAAAGATCTTTACATTTGATGGATCCACACCCATAGGCCCAATCACTTGCTTTTTCTCAAAATCTTATCCCAAATCTTTCAAGGCTTTTTCTTTTAAGGAAACCGACCAACCAACCATTAATCCATTTTACTATTCATGAACCTGTATGTATTCCTTCATTGGCTACATTTCTTTCTACACAGAGTAAAGGATCAGATGCACTATTTGTAGTCCTGGAAGCCTAATGGAGGAATTTCCTCTGATGCTCTCACTCAGGGCCACTCCTGAGTAGGACCGTAGTGAGCAGCTGTACCATTTCTGACTGTACCTACATACTGTAGCACCATACCCCTGAAATAAGTTTGGTTTTCTTGTTCCCCAGTTAGCAGGTTATAAAGATCCCTGCCCCTAGCCCATGCAGTCAGAGGTGTGAGCTGAGGCAAAGGTGCTGGTATAGCAGTGGTGGATGATAATGTAGGTTTGAGTCACCTGCTCATGTATCCTACTTTTGCTCTCTGTCTTTGCTCATGCCTGATCCTGGGTATCTCACTTCCATTTTACAGTGGATTATTATGGACCTCCTAATTTGGTGGGTCTCACAGAATTCAGCTCATGATGGGCAGCTCTGGACGCATGGCCACTTGATGACATATTCCAGTTACTTTTTCTTTAAGGTCCAGGAGCATACATACAAAGATTTATGTTTCAGTTGATGTATAATGCAGTACCTCCAGAATCTTAGGAGGGTCCCAATGTGATCCTCCCATCGGGGTCTGCTCTAAATTCCACATAATGTCCTTTCCCTTCACAGAGTCCCCTGATACTCGAATAGTTGCCTGGATGTATGAACTGAGGGACAAGCTGCTTGCAGAGCAGCCTGGACTTGCTATAGAATTCTTTCCACCTCTGGGTCACACTCAACTTGTTAAGTGGTTCAGTGGTTCAGAGCAATAACTTTAAGAATATCAGGTACAGCAGCTGCAGTTAAGGCTAAAACCTGGTTGAGTTTACAGCAGTCCCTGGTCACCCTGCAGGATCTGCCAGACTCTTGTTGGTGCCAGACTGGGGAATTTCTTGGTATATTAAGGAAACTAGTACTTGTGCATCCTTTAGGTCTTTAAGGGTCACTCTAATTTCTGCTCTTTCTGCTTTGATTTACTTTCTTGGCTTGGGGAGAGTCACTTCCAAGGGTTTTCACTCTGCCTTCTCAGTTACTATGGCTCTTACCAACAGACCAAGGAATGGGTGCTAACTGCAGGTCCGTTCCCATTGTTCACTGGGAGACTAGGTTAATGACTGCTGGCCAAGTGGTCCTTCTGTGAACTGGATCTGAGCACAGATTCCATGGAATCCCTGGCCTATGAGTGTCTCACTTCTATGAAGAGACCCTTGATGATGTGATGTCCTGGGGATCATTATCAACTTGGATTCTGTGTTTGGCAGTTCTCAAATATCTGTCTTTGACTACCTAGTGATATTTTCCCTTCCACAGTGTATTATTACCTGAGTGATGGTTGACGCCCTTTGGGAAAGGACTGGGGAATTATCACTTGCTGAGGTGTTGCTGATTCCTTCCTCTGGGACCTCACTTGTATATCAAAGCATTCTAGGTCAGAAGGACAGTTCAGTTCTGGGTATTGGGCAAAGGACGAGGACATTTTTGGGGAGCAGCTGCCCTCAGCCTCCTCATTTTCCATCTTTGAATTCTTTTGGTGGTGTGGATAAATGGAGCTGTGTGTTGTTTGTCACCCATCTGTTTTACACTAGGGGTTCAGTTTTATATTAACCGCTGCTGTAGCTCTCTGCAAGTTAAGCTCTCTGGCTGCCATTCTGACCTTGTCACTCCTTTGATAATTGTGCCCACCTTGCACTTCTCTGGTGGTGGGGGTCTCACCTCCTTGCCTGTTACTTCAAGATCCTGTCTGTGGTCCAGGCATCACTGGGGAGCTTGTTAGAAATGCAGAATTTCAGACCCTAGATAAGCCAGTTCTACTGAATCAGAATCTGCATTTTAGTAATATCCTCAAACTGTAAGTTTGAAAAGCCCTGGTTTGCCTCAAATCATCTCCCAGTTTTCAGCCCTTATAAACCAAAACACGTCTTTCAGCTTTAAAGCTATGGCTTTAAACGTAGGTATTTTCCTAACACTGATTATCCCAGCTATTACAGTTCACTAGTCTGGACCCAAGCTTTTCCCCTACTGTTGTAATTAACAAAACTGGAGAAATCATTAAGCAAAATCAGGAATTGTGTTTATTCAACCTAATCTTACAAATTCATGTAAAATCCCTTGCCTTAATTATAGTCATTAGTGAATGGAAACATCTTTGTATTTCCACAAATACATTTCATTTTTAAACGTATTGCATTTTACACCAAAGAAGAAGCCACCCCTTTTACCAGTGAGCTCAGGAATGTAAACAAAATGTCATTTCAGCAAACTATCAGTTGCTTCATGTTGTAACTTCAACAACACAAACATAAAGTTTGCTGGACCAATAGCCACACAGGACATTGGTGCCAGGGAAGAAAGCGAAGCCTGGTAGTATTGAGGGTTGATGACACTGGCCCAGCTGCAAAAACTGATCTTGGTAAGTCCAGAATTCCCACATGCAATGTCAGGGAGCATGACAACACTTTGAATAATATTTTGGCCATACTGTAAAACTTTTAAATGCATGTACCATGTGACCTGGAATTTCCATTTGTACCAATCAAGATTGCATTTGATGCATACAACTGAAATCTGATTATAAACTTAACCAAATAGAGCTTTATTTTGTCTGCAGGAAGGAACCTGGAAAAAGGCATTCTTCTTAGTGTCTGACTTTCATCCTCATGATTACACTATACAAAAATCTCTTCAAATTTCAGAGTAAAGCATAAAGGGCATAGGACAAAAGGAACATTTCCAGCTGGGCCTGTGCCCTACAACAAGCTTTCCCAGAAGGGAAGATATGTTACACGCACTTATATATCATTGACTTCGTCACTTTGCCACCTGCCACCCAAACTACAAAGGAGTTTAAGAAGCTTAGCATTGGAGACAGGGCACATTGTCACCCTGCACAAAATTGGAGTTTGGTTAGCAAGGAAAAAAAGGAGAATGGACACTAGATAGGCATTCAGCTATGGCTGCCACATCATTGCTAAGAATATATACTTTAGATTTACTCTCTACAGTCCACAATATGTGTGCAAAGAAGCTCATGGCAGCAAAAATCTACAATGATGGTAATCTAAAAGACCGTCAATTGAGGACTGGTTAAACAAAAAATTAATTTATAATTGGAAAAATTGCAGCAGTTAAAAAACAAGGTGTATATTTGTTCAGAGGTGTTCAAAATGCCGTTAAGTGGAAAATGAAAGCTGGATTATACTGAACTATAAAGAAATACACACAATTCCATCTGAGAAGATAGAGAATGAAGTAGATAGAGGTTAGTAGAGGTAGATAGGTTTTAAAAAACTTTCCAGAGTAATACACAGTAGTCTGTAAACAAAATTTACCACTGGGTTGTAGAAATGGGGCAGGGTATAGCAGCCTTTTACATCCTTTTGTATCGATTGAAGTTTTATCATGAGCATGTGTTACTTTTGAAATGAATACATTAATAAGGCATTAGTATCAGGATACAAGAAAAAAAGATACAACAATTAAACCTGGATATTTTGTGTAATACGATATGATAGTTCTGGAAATCAGAGTCTGTTCCTCCTAGAGTTTGTTGTTATTGTTGCCATTTGCTTGTTGAGTGACTTTCCTAGAGTATTTAGTCTTTATTCTGTTCAGTGATGTCTCTGCTTGTGTAGCCTGGTGATCCGGTAATAAATGGATAGAGAGCATAGTAAATACTTTGATCTGGTACCTTTGCCACCCTTTGCTGTGAGGCTTTTTGTGTGCGTCTGGGCGTGTCTTCAGCACTTCAGCAGGCACTTTATAGCTCTGCTTTGGCCTTCTCTTACTGCTCACACCAAGCCTCAAAGATTAAGGCCTTCTCAGATCATTCCTGGGAGTGTGCACAGACTAGCACGTGGTTTTGCTGTGTATTGTCATTCCCTAGTTTTTCCTTTTAAGTTTTTCAGTCAGCCTTTTGTTATCTACAAATGGTACTTCTCCCTCAGGCAGCTGTGATTTTAAACAACTGCCACTGATTGTTTTTGACAAATGCCTAGGGATATGGCTATTTTCACAGAATCAGCTTTGAGTAAGATCAAATAAAGGCAATGTCTGATATTAGAGCTTTTAGGAGAGTTGCCACATAGGTCAAATAGTGAAAGTTCTCTGGAAATGGACTTTTGAGTAGCTTCAGACCCATTCTGGGTCTTTCTGTGGCTGCTAGGCTGATAGTTTTTACAGGAACCATAGTTACAAAGCTGTTGGTTTTCAAGGCTATTGCAGTGCTGAGAAGTTGGTGGGAATAGGGCAAGTTGAAAAACAGCCTGAGGCTTGTACTCTTGTCTAGATTCAGCCATTTATCTTGAATATAAGCTCCTGAAATTTCTGCAATTCTTTGGTTATTTTCTAGAGTTCTGAAAAAGTTGATTTTGACAGTTTTTATTAGTATTCTCACTTTTTATGGAGTATTACATTTTTGGAGGTTCTTAAGTCACCATTCCATAAGTCAGTCATAATAAACAGTATCGCAGAATCAGAAAAAATGTACTGGATTTATGCTTTAAGTAGTGTGATTATTTTCTTTATTTTTGTGATTTAGGAAATGCTTTTTGGGAATGGCCATCATCTCATTTGTACTCTGGCAAATTAAGAAAAGCTTTCTTCCTCAAGCCTAGACAACAGAGGGTATAGATTTAGAGGAAGAAACATGTACACTTAAGCCTCAGAGTTATTTAAATATTAGGGACTAAAATGAGTTAATTCCAAGGGAAAGGTGAAACTAGGTGAGCAGCATTGTGTCAAGTAGTAGTGCTGCATCCTACCTGGATACTCTTCCAATGCTAAAAAATGAGAAGATTTGGGTTTTTATTTGAATAAAAGAACCAGTAAAGAAAAAACAAAGTCATGCCTTTGGGGGGAAAAAAAAAACCTCTTTAAACCAATAATATAATTAATTTAAGCTAAAATTCTTCAATATTTCCTCCCTGAATTATCTAGATTTACTATCACAAATTCACTAAGTGTCAATCCATGCAAAGATTGATTCATGCAGATTGATTCGGACTTTGAATTCTTAATTTATTCTACCAGTAAAATCAGGCTTTGGTTTTATATTGCTGTTTTTTTTTAATAATAGTCTTAAAACCCTTCGATTTGAAAGACTCGTGCCAAATGGTATATTGTAATAAAGCAGAAAGAAATAAAGGGAAGAAACTAAAATGTTGAAAACCTGGATTGAGCTCATTTATTTCTAAAAAAATGTATTGAATGCCTGCCATTTTTCAGACCCTGTGATGGATATAGGGAATAGTAAAATGAATGAGGCAGGAGGAAACGAGTAGAAATGATTTAGTCAGGTTTGAATTACCTCCCAAAGGGGAAATTAAATCTCTATTTAAATCACCAGTATAATCTGAGATAAAATACATTAGGAAAATGATGAATTAAGATTTTTAAAAAGTTATTAATGCTGATGAAACTGATCTGTGCTTATTTTTACAGCAGATTATAATCCTATGTCTCATTTTTATTGGCAATGTCACAGCACTCTAAATATACTAAATTACCTTTTTTTTAAGAATATTGCTTCTTTTGTATCAAGCCCAACACAGAGAGTCTAAGTGAAAAAATTATACTTTAGTACACTCTAGTCACGTGATGTTTTGCCCAACATGCTAATGACAGGGTAGCAGATTAAGGTTTTATTAAACAAGAGAGAAGCATTACTATTTACAACCAGCTCACTGCATTGCTTCCCTGGATATCTTAAGAGTCATGGTAAGTATTGCCCAGTGCTACTTCAGTTCCCCCTGATCTTTCCTGATGAAAGCGTTGCACCCATTCAAATCTTTTCTCACCACTGGCCGCAGCTAATCAAGCTGCCACCTGCTGTCTTCAAATTTTGTCACAGCTGGTTTGTTCTCCCGGCCAAAAGAGGTATCTGTGTCATGTTTGAGAGTTCCTGATGTTAACAGAACCAGCTTGGGGAATTTGCTCTTGATCTGGCCAATGAGTACACGTCTTTATACAGTTAATAGTTCTTCCAGTTGGGAAAAGAGTAAGAAATCAGAGGGAAACTTCCACAAGTTTCCATCACCACGTATCCCAGTACATGCACCTATGTGCCCTACTCTCCTTTCTGTTGCCATGATTTCACTGTCCATGTTCCTAGCTAGGGCTCTTTTCCTGGGCACAGGATCCAATCTCTGCTTTCCTGCTTAGTTACATCGTTTCAGGAATTCTCACTTCACTCGTCTCTTCTCCTTCTCTACTGGATCATTTTCATCAGTATACAAAATGCAGTATTTTCATCCATCTTATAAAGTGAAACTTAAGATTTCTTGACCCCCATTTTCCAGTTATCTTCTCCAGTTCTCTGTTCTTCTTTAAAGCATGGGGAATTTAAACTCCTTGCCAGTTCCACTTCTCCTGTTCCTCTTGAACCCACTTTAGGCAGGTTAAATCTCAGACCTCCTTGACTTGATCTCCAAGACTTGACCTCCAAGTCAGCTACTCTCTCCTGTTTGAACCACTTGCCTCCTGTGCTTCTCATGGTTTTCTTTCTATTATGTCTGCTGAGCCTCAGTTTCCTTTACCTGCTCCTGCTCATCTATCCAACCTCTTGATTTTGGAGTGCGCTAAGAAGTTGGTCCTCAAACCTCTTTTTCCCCCTCCCTCTAGCTACATTTCATCTCTAGATAATTCCGTCTAGTCTCTTGGGTTTAAATACAGTTATATGCTACAGACTGCTAGTTTATATCTCCAGCCGAGACCTCTCCCTGAACTTCATATTCATATATCTAACTAATTGGCATCTTCATTTGGATATCTAATAAATATCTCAGATTTACCATGTTCAAACTTTGTTTTCCTCTCTCTCCCCTGCAATATATCTGCTCCTCCAACAGTCTTTGCCTTCTTAAGAAATGTTAACTCCATCCTGCTAGTGCTTCAGCCCCCCAGAGCTATCTTTTAGATCTCCTTTCCCCTCCCATCTCACATCCAATTCATCAACAGATCTTGTTGGCTCAGCCTTCAGACTGTATCCAGAATCTGATCGCCTCCTGAGAGTGCTGCTGCTGTCACTCTGGTCAATGCCACCATCCTTTCACTTGTGTTATCACAAGTGTCTTCTAGCAGTCTGCCTGCTTCACTCTTTTGCTCTTTTCACAAGTTATTCTTAACACGGAACCCGGAGTGATCATGTTGGATCCCAGGTCACACCATGTTACTGTCCTGCTCAGAACTTGTAGTGCCTTCCCATCTCATGTGGAGTAAAGTATGCATTCTTGCAATGGCCCGTCCAGCCATAAGGACTTGATATTCCCTCCTCTCTGAGCTCATCTTCTACTGCTCTCCCTCTTATTTATTCTCTTTCAGCTGCATCAATCTCTTTGTAGTTCTTCCAACACAGCAGACGTGCTTCTATCCCAGGGTCTCAGCATCTCAGCTCCCACCACAATGCTCACTTCTCAGTCATCCATATGCCTGACTCCTTCCTCTCACTGAGGCCTTTGCCCAGATGTCATCTTCTCAGCGAGGGCTCCCTCAGCCACCTTGTTCAAAATCACAGAGCATCTCCCTGAGCCTAGCATGTTCTGTCCTCCTGTACTACTTCAGTTTTCCCCAAAGCACTTAACATTTGGCTTATAGCAGTTTTCTTATGTTATATCCCAAATACCTAGAACTGTGCCAGGCACATTCTGGGTGCTAATAAATATTTGTTGAATGAATGTCGATGGATCCCTTGGAAGAAGAATAACTGTATCTCCTCCCAACAGGGATGTCAGGACAGTGGGAGCCAGAGGGTAGGGAACTACCTTCAGAAGGACAAAAAGTCTCCCGTATGAGTAAAATTTCCCTACTTTGGCGTAAAGTAGTAATATCAAGCATGATTGTAGAAATAGTAATTCTCACATACATGAGAAGGCAAACTGTGAATGGAAAGTACAGAATCAGTAAAACAGCCAGTTTAGGTTCCCCAAATCTGTTGATACTAGAGCAGTCAGATACAGAATGCAGAATAGTTGACGTGAGTTGCATTAAGATGTAAAGAACA
>PVHT020004944.1:37720283-37805126 GCA_004024745.2 Catagonus wagneri
CCTACTTTGGCGTAAAGTAGTAATATCAAGCATGATTGTAGAAATAGTAATTCTCACATACATGAGAAGGCAAACTGTGAATGGAAAGTACAGAATCAGTAAAACAGCCAGTTTAGGTTCCCCAAATCTGTTGATACTAGAGCAGTCAGATACAGAATGCAGAATAGTTGACGTGAGTTGCATTAAGATGTAAAGAACACAGAGTTCTCAGTGTGGCACAGTGAGTTAAGAATCTGACTGCAGTGGCTTGAGTTGTTGTGGGTGCAGCCATTAAAAAATATATATACAATTACAATAAAGAAATATGAAGAATTAATAAACTTGAAAAAACATGAAGCAAAACTTCAGGAGATGAAAAATATAATTGCTGATGTCAAAACACAGTAAGTTCAACCTCAGATTAGATACAGCCAAAGAAAAGATATATTTGAAGATTTTAACCAACGTTTACTGACAAGAGATAATAAGGAAAATATGAAAGAGAGGTTACCGGACAAGGAGGATTGAATGAAAAGTTCTAATGTAAGAATGATTGGTGTCTCAGGAGGATAAAAGGAGAAAACTGAGGAGAGGGAATATTTTAAATGAAGATGACTGCGAATTTTGCAAAACTTAAAAAAAAAGCTACATGAATTCAGGAGGACCCAGGAGTTACAGGGGATCTCAAGAAGAATACTAAAGAGAAACATTATAGAGGAACTTCCAAGTACCAATGAAAAAGAGATCTTAATATTTTTAATAATTACAGAGAAAGGACAGACTGTGGCAATGTGGAAGACTTCTCAACAGCAGACATGAAACTTAAAATATAATGGAATAATAACTACAGGGTGTAGAGAGAAAATAATTCAACCTAGAGCCAAGCATTCTACAACTTACTCAGCAATGAAACCAAAATATGATGTTTATAAGTTTAGAGTACCTATAAATGAGAGTGTCTACTACCAAGTGGTTTATTTCAAAAAGAAGTTTTAAATTACTGACTTCAAAGAGAGGGAAAATGATCCCAAAGGAACAGTTGGGGGAGTTCCTGTTGTGGCTCAATGGGTTATGAACCTGACTAGTATCCGTGAAGATGTGAGTTTGACCCCTGGCCTCGCTCAGTGGGTTGGAGGATCCCATGATGCTGCCAGCTGTGGTGTAGGTCACAGACGCAGCTCGGAGCTGGCATTGCTGTGGCTGTAGTATAGGCCTGCAGCTATAGCTCTGATTCAAACCCCAGTCCAGGAACCTCCGTATGCTGTGGGTGCGGCCATTAAAGAAAAAATGTGAAAGGACAGTCGGGGATCCAAGACAGAAGGTAGACAATAAAATGGTGAACATTTAGGTAAATTCTAACAAGTATTATCTGCATAACATTACCAGGGCGATTAACATTCCCCTCAGAATTCTGGTGTCTCCCTACCAGAAGCTCTACCCTCCTAAGCCTCACAGAGTCTCGCTCTGCCCACACTCGGCTTAGGATTTACTCAAAAGCTCAAGGGCGTTTGAATGCAGTTTTCTGGGGCTCTTCATTTGTGTAATTCACATCTTCCAGGAGTCTTCCCACAAATTCCAGCCACCTCGGCAGCACGGACGTGCCCTGCGGCTCTTGCCTAGCCACGGGCTGCTCCCCTTTGGGCACCATGTCTCTGCAGCAGTTCAGAGAGTGCCCCAGATAGAACCCAGTATGAATATTGAGCTCACTTTGTGTGTTTCTTTTCCCAAAGATCATAAACTTGTGCTGCCTGCTGTCTGTTGCCTGAAAATGGTTGCTTCATGTATTTTGTACAGGTTTATAGTTATTTACAGCAGAAGAATAAGTTACTTACTACTCCCTCATGGTTGGTACTAAATCCCTAATTAATTTTTTAGTCTATAGCTTTCTTTTATGGCTATAAATGATAAATTATTGCATATAAGGCTATCAGTTTTCTTGAAAGCACTGTGTTTATTGCATTCCCACAAATTTTATGTAATGCTGTCAGTGTAATTCAATTCTGAGTTTCTTTCTTATCATTCATTGTAGTTTCTTTTTTGATATATGGCTTATTTAAAATTGTATTTTTAAACAAAAGACATGTACACTAATCTTCAAAGGCACTTTATTCCATAAAGCCATTAAACAGGAAACAACTCAAATGATTGTCAACAGAGTGGGCAAATAAATTGTGTACTGTTACAGTGGAATTCTGCTTAGCAATAAAAACCACAGCTTTCTAATACATGTAGCAACTAGGTGAAACTCAAAAAACATAGCTCTCAGATCGTCCTCGTCCCCTAAGAACAAGTTACAGGATGCTGAGTGGGCAGATGTTGCTGAGCATTTGCCTCAAGGCAGTCATTAATGATCATCTCTTTTTTTTTCTTTACCCTAGACAGTGGTGTTTAGGTGAAATATGTAGCTGATGTAAGATAGCCAGGTGAGTGTCTTAGTCCATTTGTGCTGCCACACCAAAAATACCATAGACTGAGTGGTTTATAAATAAAAGAAATTTCTCACAGTTCTGGAGGCCTGGAAGTCAGAGATCACAGTGCTGGTAGCAGATGAGGTGTCTTGTGAGAGAGTGGTGGAGAATCTGCCTCCTGATTTGCAGACACTGTCTTTTGCTATGTTCTCACATGGCAGAAGGGACTCTGGTTTTTTTCATGAGGGCATAATCCCTCCACCCTCATGACCTGATTACCTCCCGAAAGTCCCACCTCCAAATACCGTCACATTTAAGATTAGGTTTCAGCATATGAATTTGAAGGGAACACAAACATTTGATTTATAGCAATGAGTGGTCTCAAGATCTAAAAGATAATAAAGTGTAGCCCCAGCTGAAATTGCTGTTATGAAGAATGATATTGAACAAAGCATTAGAACAAAACAGAATTTGCAGAAATTTGCCCATAACTATGAAACATAAAACCCATCTAAGATGTCAAAAATATGTCTTTGTACACATTAAGACCCAGAGGTGAAAACCTTCAGAGTACCTTTTCTCCTTTTAAAAGACCCTAGAAATGAAACTTTGAAGGTTTTTGGATCCTGTGGGTTTAACTGTCAATTTGTGTGTTTCTGTTCTTTTTTCTTCTTTCTCCTGAAAGTAAAAACTCCTACTGCTGCATGTTATGAAAAGCTACAATTTCTACTTTTGATCAGTTTTCATATTATTGAAGCCACAAGACAAATGCAGAGTGAAAATGCTTTTGAAGGCCTTTTGTGTGTGAAGGTTACGATGGAGAAGACAGAGGGGTGCCCCCATGCGGTACCTTGAGGACACGAAAAGGAAATGGGAGTTGCCCCCAAAGCTGCCAATAGCGCCTTTGCTATTACCTGCACAAGGTAAACAAGATAGCGAGAAAGCACAGAGCATTGACTCATTTCAGAGGATCATTTATTACAGGGTGGGAGCTACAAAGCTGACAAGGAGAACTGAGGGCCTCAAGATAGAACATTCATGCTGTTTTTTAAAGGCATCACAAAACATTCATTATAAATATCAGAGCCAAGGCAATCTTCCCCTTTGCATGAATTTGATATCAGCATACCAACTGATTTTCTGAGGATTGAAATATGTAATATTCCATGATATGCAATTATCAAACCAATACATCTTCTTGTAAATATATTGAATCTACAAAGCCATTTTCTATAATTTTTGTAGAAATCAGTGCCAAAAGATATAGCCTAGAAATTTCAGATTAATAAATCCAGAAAGTTTAAAACTGCAACATACGGTTTTTCGGGGAGCAAGTGAATTCATTTCTCAGAACCATTTTTTATCTATTATCATAATCATCTCCAGGAAGTTCTGGTGTTGCTTCAGATATGAAAAACAAAGAGAAAAGAGGACTCTCTGAATGGATTTACAAATACAGATTCTCTGTAGGTTTCTCACATCATCATAGCACGAAAGAGCAAGGCCAGTAAGCTCCACGTGGGCCCTGTTTCTAGGCAGAGTTCCTCCCCAGTGGAGGAGACGGAGCTTTGTTAGTTACTAACCTTGGATAAGTTAATTATACCCTGAAGCTTAGCTTTCCCAGCTATAAAATTAGGGTAATAATAGCTATGCTGGATTTTAAGAGTGTCAAATGAGATAATGTATGTGGATGTCTTGTCTACACAAAACTGGACGTGAAGGGACTAAAGGTTAAAAACTCTGAACTGCTGCCACCAGGGAAGATGTGCATATTCAATAAGCAGGATCTTGTATTTGGCCCAGTGGGAAGTCCTTTCTAGTATAGATTGAAAATGCAAATCATTCCCCCCACCAAAAGAAAACATCAGGAAAGGCCCTCCAATTGGGGTCATGCGGGCAAATACAAAAGAGAGAAAAAGCAGAGCAACCCCCAAAAAGGAAAAATCAGTGGCAGGGTTTTTGCTCCTTATATTAAATGAAGCAAACCTCGTTAGGGGTAATAGTGATAGTGGTCTAGTACTTCAGGTCTTGGAGGGCAATAAAATTGACCAGACTGATGCAGGGGATGAAGGAAAAAAAAAAAAAAAAACTCCTTAATCCTGTAGAATGTAACAATCCTGAATATGATCCAAAAAAGGTAATACAAAGCTCAATTCAAAACCTTGAATGAACAGGGAACTCTGGTCAGAATGGTGGGTGGAATCTACGGCCAGGAGATTGATTCCATACGTGGGACCTGACATGTGGGGAGTGCGTTCTGATCTCAGCAGATGCGCCCCAAGATAGGAGGCACAAGAGCAACTCCAGTGGGAGAGTCAAAGGGAGTAGTTTGCCTTCCTCTGAGGAGGACAGGAGAAAAAGAGCCACTCACGAGGGATTTGAACCTGCTCCTGCACTGCACGTAAGTGTGAAGTCTGAATTCACATACTTATATGGTGGAGGAGCACCAGGTTAAGAAGTTAACATGGAAGAGATGCAGCACAAGTGAGCCCGTTGTGCTCCTAACATGTGAAACATGAAAGCAATCTGTATTGACGAAATTGCAGCCAGCACTCAGGGGATTCCCACAGAAGACAACCCAGTGAATCTCATAAAAAGTAATGCTCATAAAAAATTTAAAGTGATATGAGAAAACAAAACAAAGAGAATCAGGAAAGTAGACATTGCTGGAAGATGTGCCTTTTTAGCACCCAAAGTTGATAGAATCACATGAAAGAGAATTTAGAATAAGCATATCTAAAATGTTTAAAGAAAGAAATGGGATAAGATACTGACAGCATGAAAAAAGAAGAGCAAACCTTTGACAGAACCAAAAAGATAGTCCTGAAATTAAACATATGGCCATTGAAACTCCAAAGCTCAAAGAATAGAAAAATAGATATACAAAGGACAGAAAAAAAAAAAATTGTAGGGAAGTATAGTA
Organism: Catagonus wagneri; assembly: GCA_004024745.2. NCBI lineage: Eukaryota > Metazoa > Chordata > Mammalia > Artiodactyla > Tayassuidae > Catagonus > Catagonus wagneri. The sequence continues at coordinate 37,725,594 of PVHT020004944.1, forward strand.
GTATTAGCCACAGTGCAACACAGAGGATAAAAAAAAAGTGAAATGAAGACACATAGGGATAAAAATCAAAAGCTTCAACATAAATCTTGAAAGAGTTTTGGAATGGACAGAATGGGGGAAAGCTATCTATTTTAAGAATGGCTAAGGTTTTTCCTGAATTGGGGAAAAAAAGATGGTCTTGTAAAAGCACATTGAACAAGCTAAATATAATCACTACTTAGGACTGGGACTATAAAACATGGAAGATTGAAGATAAACACTGCAGTGTACTATGGAGAAAAAGATAACTCACCCTCTGAAGAATGACAGTTGCCATTTCAAACAGCAGATTTCTTAAAAACAGCCAGTGGTTATCAGAACAACAAAATATTATTTTGAAATGCTAAGGGAAAAATGGCAATCCAAAATTCCATACGTAGCTAAATATCATTCAACAGTAATGACAAAATATCTAAAGATATTTTAAATGATGAAAAGACTGCGAGTTTACTACTCACAGACACTCAATAAAAATGTTATATATATAAAGAAGAACACTGAATAAATAGGGAAGGAAAAAAATTTAGCCCAAGATAAACTTATTGATAGTTCAAAGTAAGTACGAGTTATTAATATGATGTTGATCAATTTTGAAGCTTAGAACCAGTGCATGTAAAAAAAGTGGAAGATGGAGAAGGGGAGATTGGAGTCAAAATATTCTAAGGTTCATTTAAATTGCCAGTCATTTGCAGACATTTAAAAAATGCGTGTGTTAAATTTTAAGGATAATCACAAATATAGTGGAAATACAAGGTTTTATTTCTAAAACAATAGTGAATAAAAAAGAATAAAGATCAAGTAATCTAACAGAAGGTGGAAGAAAGTAGGAGCAAGTAAAAATTATGGCAAGTAGAATTCACAAAATAATGTGAACACATTAGACAACACAGGCACACAGTTACTGAGTAAAGGCGATTATAGATTAATATGTCAAGTCCGATAATGTTGATATATATTTTAAAAGGACCCAAAACAATACTGTACTTGAATACATGCACGCACGCATGCCCACACACAGGGACTAGAAGAACATACACACCAACCAAATTCACAGTGGGGATTGGCTCTCTGGAGAAGAAAGAGACACGGAACCAACAATTTCTCTTAACACCCTGATGACCAGTTACCATTTTGTCTTAGACACTAGAATCTGGCTTCTTTTATGAGAACATAAAGTATCATTCATGGCCTATTTCATGCAAGCATGGATAGTAAACTGCATAGTAAAAAGGAAAAAAGACTCAACACTTCAAGTGAACTTTGACAAAGTGTATAAAAAAGTCACGGGCCATTCTTCAAGTAATAGTAAGGGCCTGGATAGAAGCCTTGACCACTGCAGGATGGGAAAAATATGATGCTTAAGGAATGTCAGTATGACCTGGAAAACCAAGAAGCAGAGGAAGCTGAACCAGATCTCTGGATCAGAACAAGACTTGTCTTTTATATAATCTTGATGTAATGTTTCAAGAGAGGGACTGGTATCAAATACCTGATAGATACCAGTTGTCAATACCTATACCCCAATGTAGTTATAGATAGTGGTCTCACAGACTGTCAGGATTGCTTTGTCTAAGTGCTGTAAGGAAAAGGGGACAAAAATGCTCTAAAACAGTTTGCATTTGGGGTTGTTTTCACTTTTACTTAAAGCATCCAGAAATTATCAGGTAATTAAGCACATTTTAACTCACAACAAATTTTAGCACTTGGTTATGAAGCTAAAGGCAGTGAGCTGAGCTGGGCTGGCCTCCCCTGACTGCTCCTCCACCAGACTGACAGCAGGCAGGGGACAGGAGACGGAAGAAGAAGAGAGCCCCTAAGCACTCACCCAGTGGTCTGTGGTCTCAGTTAGCTGGTGCAGTGGTCACTCACCTGTGGCTGCAGGCTACCAACAGTACAAGGACTTGAGCCAAGACCTTGCTATGCCCTGAAGAAAGGTATTGAGCTCTGTGGGGTCCAATTTAGAGAATTTGTTCCCTAGGAATTAGATCCTTTCTATCACCTTAAGCGCAAGCATCAGAGTGACATGCAGGAGATGGGTAGGCAAGAGCTTAGGGAGCCAAAAGAGTGTGGGCCTTGGGAACAGCTTTGGACTGGGTCACCCACATCAGCACCATCTGGAGGGGCCCTCTCCACCCCCTTGACCGTACCAAGAAGATATAGGCAGTTTAGTTGTATTGTCACCAGAGAGGGGACCATAACTTTGAACCAGGCAGTCACATAAGACTTGTCTGTCTTACTCTCTTCTCTGCTCCAACACCAAAGGAGCAGGGACAGAAAAGGGGGTGGGAGAGACCCCAGAGGCCTCAATCCACCCTATACTAGAACTGGAATAGAATATGCAGGGCTAGTGATATAATTTCTGGGGCCCAATATAAGATGAAGACACTGGGTACCTTTTTCAAAATTATAAAGAATTCCAAGATGGTGACAGGAGGAAGGGCTGTGCACTGGGCTCTGTGCACCTACAGGGTTACATGCCCCTGGGAGCATGTGAGACTGAATTGGCTAAACCACAATGAAAACTAGGATGAGACTGTCTTAATGACCAAGATATGCTGAGAAGCCACCGACTCTGAAGGAGATGCCCTTAGGGAAGTGTATCAGTATGAAAGGGTGTGCAACAGAACATGGCAGTGATCCATGGGAGGGAGGGGACAGCATGTTTTTTGTTCATGGAGCTCAAGTTGAAACTGTTTGTGAAGCCTGTTACAATCTAAACATTTTGTGCATTAGAGCACAGCCTTCTGGCAGCAGACATGCTAGTTGGTCAAGAAGAGAGAGCCTGACCTTACCCTACCGCAGGAGGGAGACAGCACACACATACAGGGTTTTCCATAATTCTCATTAGGAATCCCTATTATCGCCGTTTTAGACATGGATTGGAGGTGATGAGCCCTTCAGAGATTGCTCAGGATCACAGAGCTAAGAAGAGGAGAAGGGCACATTCCAGTCCAGACCCATCACCTGCAGTCCATGTTCTTTATCCTCTGTTGTGCACGTGTGACTGTGGGACTCCCCCACAGTCCATGTGCTTTGGGGGGCCCAGCTACGTGGAGGTTAATTGCATAGCAGACTTTTCTCATACGTGGTGTGGCCCATTCAGCCTCAGTCCTTAGGCTGTCTTCATGAAGTGCCACAAAGATGTTATTCTCTCCATGCGTCTCCTCAGCGGATCCCCACAACACACAGTGCTTATGGGTAGGTTCAGCCTGTCCACCGCAGGCAAGATTCTGGAAGCCAGAAGAGGGAGAGCAAGTAGGTTACAGCCCTTAGAGAGTGCTAGTTTAGCTAGACTTACTTTTAGCTTGTTGTACTGAAAATTGTAAACTTTTTATAAAGTAATATCTTTATGTAAATTTAATGAATGTAAGTAGCTTACTGGAGATCTAAAATGAATTTTTAATATATACAATTAGGTTAATTGATTTTCTTATTACAAGCATGCGAGTGTTTGCATTCAGAGGGGAAAATCAAAGACGGACAACTCCTGGGATTTCTCTCTTCGTTTCCCTGGGACTGTTATCCTCCATTCCTGGATGGCAGCATTGTACAGGCAGATAAGATTCCCCCAGAATTTCATGCAGTGTCTTAGTGAAGAGGTATGCAGAAAAGGTACTGTAGTTTGATAAAGATAAGGGCAATCTTCTGAGTCTGTCACTTAGGGGGTTAGTTTCTCGTTATTCTCTTACAAGCTGTGTGATCTTGGGAAAGCTGCCACTTGAACTCTCCAAGCCTCAGTTTCCTCATCTATAAAATGGGTGTAAAATAAATACTCCACACAACTATTGTTAGTATTAAATAAGGTAGAATCCCTTTTGTAGCCATATCATGAACTGTTTAAAGACCTCACAGCACAAAATATTTAGGATTCTGGATAAAATAGGAAAACATCTGTTAAAATGCAAAATCAGAAACAGACTAGAAACAGAAACAAAAAGAGAAGCTAGAAACCAGAATGTTAAACTGAGAGCAAAGCCTGTCCAGCTTGGGAGTACTGTCCCTCCTTACCAGGAAGAGCCTACATGTTACCAGTTGTGTAAAAGAGGAGGAAGCCAAGGCTGGGCGAGATGGGATGTCGAATTGGAAACTCCAGGCTGTTGCCCTTGAAGGACTGAAATGGTAGACAAATAAAATCCACCTTCAAGTAGAGAGGGAAAACTAAGAAAAAGTCTTGTGTCTGCCTGGGCTCCTCATATGAGCCCCTCACATTGCTCAGATGTCTGTTCACATGTCACCTGCTTGGTCCTTCATGCCTTACCTCACTTCTTTCTTTACAGCATTTATCACGATCTGTCATTCTCTTCTTTGTGTAGACAGATCTTTTTTCCCCAGTACTGACACTCTACACCTGGAACCTAGTAGGCTCATATAAAGGCTTGGTGGATGAATCACTGTACTTTTCGGTTATGACGTGAAGTCCAGTATTCAAATCTAGTTATTAAATAAAATGGTAGAAATTGCCCTGGGATAAGAATTCTGATATTTAATAATAAGACATAATGGGAATAATACTAACATTTTTAACTAAGACCATTAAGTTCAGTATCTAATCTAAAATGCAAAAGGTAGGAGCCTAAAATATCCACAAATATGGCAGAAGGATTGAGTGAGAGACATCTTGACCTTATCCTACTGTTATTTCTGTGACTAATGACTAACAAGTCACATTATGAATGGCCCAGTGAAACAATACTTATTTGCCCTCGGACAGAGGATGTCTTCTTGACCACACTTTTAGGCAGACTCCTCTGAGCACTCTTTCTATCTAGACCTCCTCCTTGAGTGCTTTGCTTGGTCTACCAAGTCGATTTTTAGCAGGAATCCTGCTAAATTGGCTTAGAGTCCTCCCACATTTGATATCTGATTAAATTCCTCATCCCCTACCATTGATGCCTCATCTTTGGCCTGCCTTAAGCAGGGATCCTTTTAGACCAGTCTAGCAAGAATTGTCCTGCTCTTGTCAACCCCTCTTAGTAATTTGCTACCCATGCCCCCTTCACTCTGTTTGGCTATGAATCCCCAGCTGGTTTTTGCTGTATTTGAAGTTAAGCTCAGCTTTATTGAAGCCTTTCTCTCATAATGCAATAATACTGAATAAAATCTGTCTTTACTACCCATAACTAGTATCTTGCTATTTCTCTTTGACACACCTTAGCTGATGGTGAATAAAATCTCTCTTAGGAAATGTTGTGTTCCTTTAGATAATTTTGTAGGTGAGGATGAAAAGTAAACCTTAAACAATATGAAGACAAAAACCAAACTTCGCTGAGTCTTATTTCTCATAGCCAGAGTAAATGAGCCACGCCCCTTTGTACACATTTTTATTTAATTTTTTATTTTTTAAAGATTTTTATTTTTTCCATTATAGTTGATTTACAGTGTTCTGTCGATTTCTGCTATACAGCAAGTGATCCTCATATATACACGCATTCTTTTTCTCACATTATCCTCCATCATGCTCCATCACAAGTGACTAGATACAGTTCCCTATGCTATACAGCAGGACCTCATTGCTTATCCACTCCAAATGCAGTAGTTTGCATCTGTTAACCCCAGACTCCCAGTCAGTCCCACTCCCTCCCCGTCCCTCTCGACAACCACAAGTCCCTTCTCCAAGTCCATGAGTTTGTTTCTTTTATGTAGATAGGTTCATTCGTGCCGTGTACTAGGTTCCAGATGTAAGTGATATCATATGGTATTTGTCTTTCTCTTTCTGAGTTACTTCACTTAATATGAGAGTCTCTGGTTCCATCAGTGTCACTGCAAATGACATTATTTTGTTTTTTCTATGGCTGAGCAGTATTCTGTCGTGTATATTTACCACATCTTCTTAATCCATTCATCTGTCAGTGGACATTTAGGTTGTTGTCTTCGCTCTTGTGAAGAGAGCTGTGGTGAACATAGGGAGTGCATGTGTCTTTTTCAAGGAAAGTTTTATCCGGATATCTACCCAGGAGTGGGTTTCCTGGATCATATAGTAATTCTATATTTTGTTTTCTGAGGTACCTCCATACTGCTTCCCATAGTGGTTGTACCAATTTACATTCCTATTCACAGTGTAGGAGGGTTCCCTTTCTCTCTCCGGCATTTGTTATTTGTGGACTTATTCATGATGGCCATTCTGACTGGTATGAGGTAGTACCTTATTGTAGTTTTGATTTGCATTTCTCTAATAATTAGTATGTTGAACATTTTTTCCTGTGCCTGTTGTCCATCCGTATGTCTGCTTTGGAGAAATGTCTGTTCAGGTCTTTTGCCCACTTTTTTTTGTTGTTGGTTTTGTTGTTGTTGAACTGTATAAGTTGTTTGTATATTATGGAGAATAAGCTCTTGCCTGTTGCATTGTTTGAAACCATAGAAGACCCAGAATTACCAAAGCAATCCTGAGGGAAAAAACCGAGCAGGAGGCATAACTCTCCCAGACTTCAGACAATATTACAAAGCTGCAGTAATTAAGATGCTGTGGCACCCTATCAAAATAGATATACAGACCAATGGAACAGAGCAGAGAAGCAGAAATAAACCCAGACACCTACAGTCAATTAGTCTTTGACAAAGGAGGCGAGAATAAAAAATGGCAAAAAGACAGCCTTTTCAGAATGTGGTGCTGGAAAAACTGGACTGTTGCTTGTAAGTTAGTGAAACTAGAACACACCCTTACGCCATGCACAAGAATAAACTCAAAATGACTTAAAGATGTAAACATAATATAAGACACCATAAAACTCCTAGAACAGAATATAGGCAAAACATTCTCTGACATCAGCCATACAGATATTTTCTTAGGTCAATCTCCCAAAGCAACAAAAAATAAAAAACAAAAATAAGCCAGTAGGACCTAATCAAACTCACAAGCTTTTGCACAGCAGAGGAAACCATAACAACAAAAAAAAAGACAGCCTACAGAATGGGAGAAAATAGCATCAAACGATGCAACTGTACACATTTTTAAAAAGTGCCAGTTGCAGTCAGAAAAAAATTTAGAGTTGGTGTAAAGTTTCCTTTAGGCTCAGTTGATCCTGTAGAGAAAGAAATGGTTTCATTACACCTAAGAAAGTCACCAGTGGCTTCCCAGTTTCTAAACCCAATGGCTCATTTTCCACTTTAGAGATTATTGGGTTTTTATCATCATCATCAAGTGCCTGAATTTTGTTTTCCCACTAATTTCCACTCAATTCTTTGTGAGATTCAAATCCTCTTTTGCAATATATTCATGTAACTTACTTATTTCTTAAAGAACCTCATTACTATTTCAGCATAGCCTGCATAAGAGGAAAACAACTAGAGTTCCTTAAATAATGAAAATTTAATTTGTGGAATATAAGAGGTAGAAAGGAGGAAAAAAAAAGTCTTTCTAAGGATCCCAAAGGAAGCTCATCAGCTCAGAGGCAAATGACATTTGACTTTCTGGAAAAGGAAATGTGCTGTACTGGATTACAATTCAATGTCTATACCTCATGAACTCTAATTTTCCCTCTTAATAGCTACATAAATTTTAAAGAACAAAAAGAAAAGCAATTTTCCCCTTTGTAAATCAAAGATAAATGTCAGTGGGCTTTAGAATGCATTTCAAAGCCTGGTGTGAATTTTGCCATTAGGAACTTCTATATTTGCATCAAGTATTTCATTAGAACTTATTTTCAATTGAGGTGATACCATAATGCTTTGCTTTCTGCAGGTTAGGGGAGAATTAGTACCATTCTCTGATGAGCTATCTAGAAAGATTTGCTTCAATTTGATGTTCTGGTGAGTAACCCAGAGCTAAGAAAGAAATCCACACGCCTGGTATGTGAGAATAGACCTTTCTGGTTAAGGGTGAGTGAGTGAGCCGAGCACAGAGAGGCACTGCAGGGGACTGAGCTAGGGACTCGACAGCCAGAAACCATTGGCTGATTTGAAGAGGTGATTTTTCTGGGCCTGTTTTGCCCTCACTGGGCCAGGTGCCCACAGACGCAAATGCAGGACACCCTCCTCAGCCTATGCCTTTGTCATAGGCACTGATTAACCCTGTCATCTACCTCCATCACCCAGAGCTGCTGCCATGACTCCTGACGGCACGTAATGTTGTAACTAACCCCAGGCACATAACAGATGGGCAACATTTGCATAGTAACAGAACATTTAAACAGCGTTCAGACCTGACTTCAGGGCTCTAAGCTCCAGATCTATGTGACTTCTGCCCTGGAAATCTTTTCATTCTCGGTCTCATTTCCTCTGCCAAGGAGCAAGGAGCAATAAATTAATTCCAGCTTATATTCCAGCCTACTAATTGATTACTCCTTTCGGATGCTGTCAGGTGTTCAGTTCAGACTTTCAGGCATATTTGCAGGTCAGTGAGAGAAATATTTTGGCTCTGGGGGCCTGTTTGTGCCCCTCAGAGGATAGCTGGGGTTAGTGTTCCTGGGAACCAGCAGCTGCAGAGGTTTCTGCTGGACAGAGAAGAATCAGCCATGCCTTGGCTTCTCCTGGTGCAAATGCAGAGTGCTGCCAGAGACAAAGTTTCCAATAGTCCTGGCTTCTGGAAATCACAGCTGTTTGGGGGAGCATGCCCAGAATGTCTTGGTGTCCACAGTCTGGAAAGAATGCACTGGAGAGGGTCTCTGCTTAAAGCTTCTCTTCTTTATGAAAGACAGGCAGCTTTCAACTCTGCTTCTCAATACTCTGTGTGTTCAGGATCTTGAGTAGCTAAGAGAGGGAAGCAACCCACTGATTCCATAAAAATTGTAGAAAATATACCAGACACAGCATTATTCTGCCATGTCTGATGTGGTGGCATGTGGGTAAACTGGGACAGAGTGCTCTCCCATTTCTTGTGTGTGTTTGTGTGTAACGAAACATCCAGAAGCTGTCTTAGAAAAAAGGAATCAGGGAGTTCCCACTATAGCACAGCAGGTTAAAGACCTGGTGTCGTCTCTGTAGTGGCTCAGCTTGCTGCTGAGGCTCAGGTTTGATCCCTGGCCCAGCACAGTGGGTTAAAGATCTAGTGTTGTCGCTGCTGTTGCACAGGTTGCAACTGCGGCTTGGATTCAGTCCCTGGCCCAGGAACTTCCGTATGTTGCAGATGTGGCCGATAAAAAGAAAAAGAAAAAGGAATTAAGTGTAAGACATGTGGCAGGTTTTGTTTGTGCTACAACTAAAAGGCATGCCATGGTGATATCACTACATTACACACTGAGCTGGGGAGCAACGGCACAGAAATTAAACTCCCTGCCCCCTTGAGAACCACAGCTTTTTGATGATGGAACACATGTGCAGGGAGCCATATCTCACACCTTTCAACTAAGAGGTATTGTTTGGAACACGTTTACCCAGATGAATTAACCTTTTCATCTAGTTCATCTGGTGGTAACAGGGTCAATATAATAAGTTAATCTAAGATCACTAATAAAACAGGCTACCTTCATATTTTCCTAATAATAAACAGCATTAGCATCTTTTTCCTTTTTATGGCAATATGTATTTGAACTGCACAGTTGCCACTCAAGTGTCCCCGTGGGACTGGTTCCAGGAGGCTTACAGATACTAAAATTTATGGATGTTTAAATCCCTTAAATAACATGGTGTATGTAGTAAATGCACGTAACACACACACACATTTCCCTGTAGACTTTAAATCATCTCTAGACTACTGATAATACCTAATATAATGTAAATGCTATGTAAATAGTTGCTGGTGTGTGGCAAATTCAAGTTTTGCTTTTTGGAACTTTTTAGAATTAAAAATTTCCAGTTCCCAGTGGGTTGAATCCACAAATTCAAGATATAGAGGGTCAGCCGTATTTGCTATTCTAAATGTCGTTCATGGGCCAGAGAAAGCAAAACAGCAAAGAATAAACTTGACACAGAAAAAAAGGAAAGGGATGAGAGTTGCAATTTATCAAGATACTCTTGTTATTTTCCATTTTTTTTTCCCCCAGGAAAAAAAAATTTAAGCAGTGATCTTGCCAGAGATCATTGTGGAACACATTTTTTCAAACCCTGTAAATTTCCCATAACACAACAGGGTGTTATTGTATGTGTAGTGTTTTATGACTACATCAGGAAAGAGCAATTATTTGCAAATATGTGTCCTATGTATAATGGTGATTTTAAGATTATTTATTAGTTTAGGAAAGACCATATGCCTTTGGGAAGAAAATAATTAAACCTTCAACTGAAAGAAAAAAACACCAGGAAGAAAAAATTTTAAAGTTGAAAAATTAGAAAACTGAAATTAGTAAGATACATGGAACCAAAAACTATTTTTAATTATTAAAATAAAAATTTTAGCAAACTTAATAAAAATAGTAAAATGCAAACAAAAGATGATAAAGAGAACATAACCAAGAGATGATGAGGAATTAATAAGCAGACATTCTGTGGCTGAATCATCTGTGCCCTGGGCAGGGCTGCAGGTCCATGTCAAAGAAAGAGAATAAAAGCACAAGTGGAGCTCTTAGACCGGATCTAGACATAAGATGTCAAGGACTCTCTCCATGGAGCAGAATCTGTGAATATGGTAAATAAACAAAGGCATGTTATGTTTCCATACTACGCCATTTTATTTTTTTTAAGAAACCAGCAACAACCCTGGGAGATAGGTATTACTATCATCATCCCACTGTAAAGTCATGGAAACTCTGGATTAGAGAGAGGGCGTCAACTCTCCAAGGATACTTGCCTGTTGAGTCGTGGAGACGAGACTCAGTCAAAGTCCATGCCCTGGGCTCTTTGGGAATGTACCACATCCCTCCCCGACTTGCTTCACTGCTAGTTGGAGAACACTTTGACAGTCTTAGACACAAGGACTTCTTCCTTAAAGAGGGAAGAATATTAATAGTCTGTAGCTTAATGCAGATTATTTGGACCCGAAGAAAGAAAAAAGTCTTTTCTGGAGAGACCCTTTGACCTAACTTGCAGGGTAGAACGGTGTTACACTTCCACCGCAGCTGTGAGCAAACCACGGAGGATATATCACTGGCAAGTTTAGTGAAACAAAACAGGCTTCAAGGACAGTCCAGCTGGAAATGCTGGCACAGCTGGGCGAGAGGGAGGTGTCAGTCATCTGCGGCCGCGGCTGGACCGTTGCAGCTGAATGGAAGGCGAAGTCTTTTTTTCTTGCTGAGGGAGGGGTTGTGGCAGAAAATGAGTGAGAAGGCACCACGGGAGTAGAAGATTTCTACCACAGCTTTGCTTGTGTCAGTTCATTGCCATGATGACATGAAACCAAGCACGTGAGCACAAGACTTGACCAAGTGTGATGAATTATGATGGGGAAGGGATACCTAATGTTTGACCTGAGGTTTTCCTTTGGTGCAATTTTCAGGATGATTATAAAAGGAAAATTCTACTGACCCAGTCAAAAACTTTTCTTAGTGTAGCTCCAAGTGCTGAGCAAGCCGCCGAGTTCAGTCAGTTCAAACCATTCAGGAAGCAAATGGCTCTAAACTCCATAGGGCAAGGGGAGACCTTTATTTCACACCAACTGAGATGTTAGTGGGAATAATGAACATGAAAGCTGTAGCCGAGACTGAGCTGTGAGCAGAATGCTGAGGGGACAGGAGTGAGGGAAAATATCACTGAGCCTATAAGGGAAGATGACCAAAATACTTTCCGTTTTCCTCCTAATTTGGTACCTCACAGTGTAAGTGTGCTTGCTTCCATTCAGTTAATTCCTCTCGGTGGCCTGGTACATCTATGTAAGTTACTGACAGTAACAAAATCTTGCTTGTTTTGTAGAGTGAGTGGCAAACAAGATATATGAGCATGTTCCCTTCTGAATTTAGCTTTCTAGCTGTCCATGGATTCCAGTGACCCACTTCCCTTCTGAACCCGTCATCTGTTTGTTGACTACATTTCCGCTTGAGTGAAGTAGCTAAATCATTCCCCAAGGCTGGTTTCTGCTATCCGGGACATTGCCTGCCATTGGATGTTTAGTTCTGCTAATGGAGTCATTTTCTTCACATTCATTTCTCATTTCGGGCAGATTTTTAAAAACAGTAAGACAAAATAATACCAAAAGCAAATATGTAAGGCTGATAATCCGAGTGGTTTAGTTAACATTTTCTGTAATACATAAAGCTTAAAAACCAGAGGCCATGGTTCCAGAGGCCAGATTATTCCCTTTAACTTATAACTCAGCACAGAAAAAAAAGAGGTAATTTTATTTAAAACTATATAATCTTTATTTTAATAACAAGAAAGGTATAGGTCAATCTCATTTATTAAAATGCATAAACAAAATTCCAAATAAATGACTTGAAAATAAAATTAGGGAGTATTATATGTATTAGAATAATAGTCTGCCATAATCAAGAGGATTTTACCTAGGAAGAAAAAGGAGTTCCCATCGCGGCTTAGTGGTTAATGAATCCAACTAGGAACTATGAGGTTGCGGGTTCGGTCCCTGGCCTTGCTCAGTGGGTTAAGGATCCGGCGTTGCCGTGAGCTGTGGTGTAGGTTGCAGACGCGGCTCGGATCCCACGTTGCTGTGGCTGTGGCGAAGGCCGGCAGCTACAGCTCCTGTTAGACCCCTAGCCTGGGAACCTCCATATGCCACGGGTGCGGCTCTACATAAAGGCAAAAAGACAAAAAAAAAAAAAGTTACCTAGGAAGAAAAGAATGAATTAATATTAGGCAAGCTAATGAAATAAAACATCACTTTTATAGATCAAATATGAGGAAAAAAATGAATCATCTCAAAAGATATTGAGAAGGCCTTCAATGTAATTGTTAACCACTACTGATTTAAATTGTTTGTAAATTTAATTTTAGAAGTGTGTTGGTTATCTATTGCTGGATAATAAATTACCCAAAATTAGCAGCTTAAAACCATAAGCATTTATCTCCTCACAGTGTTTTTGTGGATCAGAAATTCAGGAGGGCTTCCTTGGATGATTCTGGCTCAGGGTCTTTCATGAGGCTGTACCCAGGATATCAGTCAGGGCTAGTGTCATCTGAAGGCTGGAGTGGGCCAGAGTATCTGCATCCATGATAGCTCATTTACATGCCTGTTAGTGCTGGCGTGACAGGAGGCCTCAGCTCCTCACCTCTATGGCAGCTGGCTGCCCTCAGCGGGAGTGGAGTGATGAGGAAAAAATGACCAGACAGAGGTCTCATCATCTTGTGTGAACTAGCCGAAAAGTCACAAAACATCATTTCCATAATATCCCTATTGGTTACACGGATCAGGCTTTACTCAGTGTTAAGAGGAGACTGTATGAAGATGTGACTACCAGAAGGCAGGAATCATTGGGGCATCTGGAGGCTGACTAGCCCAGATCGTTTCTCGAGATAATATTCATGACTTCTATTTTAAGCTGTAGACAACCTCCAAGTTGAGATGGGAATCCTAGAAGTTTCATTAAAACTCAGAATAAAACCAGGATGCCTAGAAGTTTTAGCTAATGCAACACACAAAACTAAGAAATAGATTTATTGAAAGAACATTTGCAGTTATTCACAAAACATATGGAAATAGAAAACTTATTTTTTTTTGTCTTTTTGCCTTATTTGGGACGCACTCACGGCATATGGAGGTTCCCAGGCTTAGAGACCTAACAGGAGCTGTAGCTGCCGGCCTTCACCACAGCCACAGCAACGCGGGTTCCAAGCCGTGTCTGCAACCTACACCACAGCTCACGGCAACGCCGGATCCTTAACCCACTGAGCAAGGCCAGGGATCGAACCCGCAACCTCATGGTTCTTAGTCGGATTCGTTAACCACTGAGTCACGAAGGGAACTCCCCCTCACAGCTTTTAAATAGTTCTTCATTATGACCAGTGATGGCTTTGGTGGTGAAGGTTTACACAGTAGGTAATTTCACGTGCCATTGTTTCAACCATTGATTTGTTCAAGTATCACCTTGTTCTAATCACATACTCACAGTCCCTTCCTCCTATGTGCAGAGAGGAGAACGAAGATCAAAAACCTGCATTGACCTCTTCACCCATAAACATTATTCAGCACTAGCTGTGTGCTAAGCATCTTGTTAGGTGCCTCCGGGAACATGGAACTTAGGAAGCGTCTCTGATCAGTGATGCTCTGAAATCCCAGTTGACTTGAAGCAACAGTTCAGAGTCTGGAGAAGCATGGTCTCAGTGTCTTAGAGAAATCCATGGGGTGAGGCTCTGTGGCTGATTCACAGCAGTCCTCTGAGCTGCTTGGGTTTCACGACCAGTGAGATGGGCCAGAGCACTTCCTGATGCAGGACTCAGGCTCATGAGAAGGATGAGCTGGAACTGAAACTGGATGACAAGAAAATTCATCCTGTTTCTTTTAGGTCGAACCTAACACCATTTAATTAACTTTTAATTAAATTGGTGCCTAGAGATAGCGATTCTCCCTCTGTACTTTTCATTAGAAAAGAGACAGCCCCTACTAGTAATTAGTAATAATGGCTTGTACTTAATTATTTTAGTACAGTTATGTTTATTAAATTATCCTTACTCCAACAGCTGCACCTGTTGGTTACCCTGCTGTCGTACGTAATTCATCAGACAGTGATGCCCAGGTTGCAGGTTTGACAGCTGAAGAGGAAAAACTGGCATCCCGAGGCTTAGCCCTGCTCAGTGGGAAACACAAAAGTCTATAGCTGGTACCTCCATGAGCTTTTTCTTTCATTCATTCGTTAAATATTTGTTCTGTGAGACTTTGGTGCACTGAATACATTTTCACATTTTCCTTTTTCCTGCATTTTCCTTAGTACTATTTGCATTTATAAAACAATTTCATGTAAGTGAATCCAGTTTTTCCTGTAAATGAGAAGCTGCTGTGTTTTTTAATCCCTCTTTAATTAAGGACTAAAACTATAGCTTGAGTTTTAAGATCATAAATTGAGAAATCATAAAAGAAATAGCCTTTTAGCAACTTAGTGTACACAGAATAATGAGCGAAATGTTTCATACTTTTTTGTAAGTGACCCCAGAAACCCACTTAAATCAACATGGGAAATGCTTCCCTGAATTTCTGATTAATGTTGCACTTATCTCTGGAGACAAAGATGCTAGTGATTAATAAAACAGACAGCAAAGTCGTATTTTTTTTGACATTCATTCTGGCATCTTGGTATTTTCAAAGGCTGAGATTAATCTGAGGATTAATGGTGGTAGGGTTGTGAGGCAGTTTTATCCTGCACATTTTTGCGGAATAGAATTAAAGAGAGGAACTAATCTTCAAAATGGGAGAAAGGAGTCAGAGGCAGAGAGGTTGTAAATTCACTGAGGCCTGTGTACTTAGTGTGCAGAATGGCCCAGCATCTGGGGTTTCCTTGCCTTTGGCCTGGATTTATTGGTTTTATTGGAGTTTCACAGTTGTAGCATAAATTATGTCACAGTCACTTAGACAATACCGGTTAGGTGCTTTGTATTCATTCCTCAAACTTGAAATATCCTTGCAATCCCACGGCGGCTATCACTAGCCCTGCCACCCCAGAGCCAGTTTGCATGCAGGCACTTGATGTCACCTGTTGTCCTCATCTCATTCATTGTGGGACTGTGGAAACCACAAAGATGAAATGATAATGGATTTTAATTGTTATTTATTTATTTTTTGTCTTTTTAGGGCTGTACCCATGGCATATAGAAGTTCCCAGGCCTAGGGGTCGAATCGGAACTGTAACTGCTGGCCTACACCACAGCTTCAGCAATGCCAGATCCGAGCCGCGTCTGTGACCTGAACCACAGCCAACCACTGAGCGAGGCAGGGGCTCAAACCTGCATCCTCGTGGATACTAGTCAGGTTCGTTTCTGCTGAGCCACGACAGGAACTCCTGATAGTGGATTATAATCTCCACCTTCCCTGTAGAAAGTCTGTGATACCCAAGTCATGTAGGAAATTGGTTGACTTCCCAAGGTTATAAGAAAGCCTGAGCATAAAAGTTACCAAAAGTGGGAAGCAAATGTCTTTAAAGTGGTTTTCTATTATCAGGTTGGATGAAAGCATCTCTCAAACTGAAGGAAATTTAAAATCTATTTTGAGTGTAGGCTGAGAGTGGTAGCCAGATCTCTATTAAACAGTGTATTTCATCTGGGGAAAGTTTTAAAGATATAACACTAGGAGTTCCCTGGTGGCCTAGTAGATAAGGATTCAGTGTTATAACAGCTGTGACTTGGGTTCAGTTTCTAGCTTAGGAACTTCTGCATGGCATGGGTGCAGCTTAAAGAAAAGGGGGGGGGGTATAACGCTAAATAAAGCTGGACTGAAATTGTGGAAAAATTTCTTAAGCTCCTTTGGCTACACCACAATCCCACAAGCTTGGTCTGGTCCCATGTTGCTTATGCCTGATTTGGGCCCCTGTTTCCTTCCTCCTTCCAGTTTCTCATTAGATGGCCATTCTACAGCCTGCTGTCAAGCCAGTATTTCTAAAATGCCATTTGTTAAATTCCCTTCATGTGGCTCAGTGATAGACAGTGTCCCTAGTCTTGCCTCCACCAGCATCATCTCAGGACCGCCCGCTTGGGGAAGAATCAGTTCACTAATGTTGTGGGGCACGGGGTGATCCCTGCCGCATTGAATACCTGCACTGTGTTTGTGTGTGTGCTGTTTGCTCATCCTGGAAGAGACCACATCTTCCTCTAGCCCTGGGTCCAGGCCTGGCCCACCCTCATTGTGCAGCTCAGGCTCTCTGGATGTTTGTATCTCAGCTGAGTTTCCTTTCTCTGAACTCCCATTGTCTTTCCAGCCCAAGCCTAAGCACCCAGTCCTCTTAGTGCTTCGTATGACTCAGTCATTCCTTATCTCCCAAAGAGCAGAAACTGTTACTGACGTGCCTTTTGTCTCTGACAGCACAGGTGTGATGCTGAGAACAGAGGAAACACAAACTACCTGTGGATGTGTGCCCATAGCTCATACGTCATGTCCATTAGTCAGTGAGCCTGTTAGTTTTGAAACTTAATGTCCTATAAAGAATTAATTTCTAAACAGTTCTTTATGTATTATATTCTGTGAAGATCTTTCTGCAAGATAAGACAGCTTGAGTTTGTAAGGAATTGCCCAGGTCCCAATTCTGGGAGTGTCTCCTTATCCTCCAGACTTACAGAATCACCTTCCCTTTAACATTTGTCTGAAAATAGCTTGGCACTTGTCCATAAATGATGGGAAACAGACATCACCACCAGTGTTACCAGGGATTCTGAAGATTATGTTTCTCTAAGTTATACTTACTCATAGTTCTTGCTTCTGTAGAATTTTCCCTTTCATCTGTATTTCTCCTCTTGTGATTGACATTTGCTTTTCATCTTATACTGATATAAATAAGCCTTGTTCCCTCCCTTATCCTCATAAATGCTACTTACACAAGGCAGTTTTGTGTAGAGATATTTTATTTAAAAGCTTAGAGAGAGAAGACAGCAGAATAATGTCACAAAGCCTAGGAAATAATTTGAAATTGTCGGTCTTAGATACCTGTAAGCCATTCTCTGCATTGTCACCATTCCCACTTCAGGATTTCTTGCTGGCTGACCTTCATCCTCAGTCCTCTGTCTTCCCATCAGTACGTTGTCCCTCTCCTTCTGGAAAAAGAGCTATTCTTAAGATCCCACCTCCCCTACTTTTTCCCCTAACCTGTCCCGGCCACCTTCCTCTGCCACAGCGGCTCAAGATGAATTCCCCCCATCAGTATGAAAATAGTTTCATCTTAAAACAATATTCCTTCATAATTTTAAAAGGGAAATTAATCTATATGTTATATATCGTTATACTGATTCTTTCTTCTGTATTTTGCATTATTTTAGGTGCCTGGAGCTAGTGGGAAATTACTTATATAGCTGAAGAGTTGGAATAGATAGCTGAGCCAAATTTTCATTGATATAAGTGTTCAGCATTTTCTCTTAAACTTGAATCTTCCTGAAAATTAGTACAGGGATTTGCTCCAAATTTCAAACACACTGAGAAATGAAAACTTTCAAGTATTTATTGTGAGGTGTTACCTGAAAAAAGTTCTTGGTAAGGGGGTTTGTTTTCTCTTGATCCATCTGAGTCATTAAAAAAGTGGATAGTTCTTCATATTGTAATCTAAGACATTCATTTCACTAATTAGAAAGGTTGTAAGAATTTCCTCTGTGGTTGGGTGTTGGGAAAGGAAGCAAAAGCTATTCTTCAATATTAAGAGGCACGGTAGACATCTTGAAGCTTGAAGTGCAGGGTGAGAATATCAGACAGAGCTGGGGGCGGAGTCAGGTAGTGGAGAGCCTTGGGAAGGCTGCCAGGGTCAATTAGTATCATCCATGGCTGCAGCATCTTGGGTCACTGTGGAGGCGTGGGTTCACCCTGGTGCTGTGGGTTAAAGGACCAGACATTGCCACAGCTGCAACATAGGTTGCAGTTGCATCTTGGATTCAGTCACTGGCTTGGGAACTTCCATCTGCTGTGACTGTTGCCATAAAAAAAGAAGAAAATTCTCGAGCTGGAAATTGCGGTTGAGCTGGAGCAGGGTCTTGAAGTATAGAGGTTGAAATAAGAAGCCAGGACCTCACTAACATCTGTGGGGCCTAGAACTACGGTACAAATGTATGCCTTCTCCATAAGTCTAGATATGTCAAAGCTGTAACAAATCAAGCTAATAATCTAATAAATGAAAGATGTTTGATTCTCCTACCTTGACAGACATACCTTCCTAATAACTTGGAATTTAAGCTTCTCAGATTCCTCAGGGTTCTGCACTATCATGTGGCAGCACAGACAGTGGTCCCAGCTCCCAGCTCCCCACAGCTGCCCTCTCTCTTCCCAGCTCAGTTCAGAAGGGGGAAGGGCTCACACATGCCTGGCGTCAACCCAGCTATCTTATTCAAACACCATGCACACCCCTTGCAGTTAGCCACCCCTTGGCTCTCTGGGCTATGGGTCTACACCCAGGTCATAACTGCCTCAGGAAGAGAGGCTCAGTGATGAAACACACACATTCTTTGAAAGTGGACTCGGCACTGTTTGGACAGGAGATTCTGAGACGCTGTGTCCCTGGAGCATGGTGTGGAAGGGGACGTGTCTCCTTGACTCTGAGCACTCTTTGCCCCAAGGGATGGAGCACAGCCTGAGGAAATCCGGAGCAGGAGTACCAGGCCCAGAACTAGGGCCTCTTTGCCTAAATGTAATGGCCGTATTGACAAGAGGAATACCCACCAGCCCAGAGAACTAGGATAGCCTAGTTGCATCGGTGCAACTGAAGCATCAAGGTGTGAGGCAAAGGTCCCAGGTAAATCGACTGGAGGATGCTTAACCCAAGGCTGACCACCGCTAGTGTCTACCTCAAACTGATAGCACGCACCCATACTCCGGTTACTTTTTAGTCCAGAAAATTAATGTCATATCTTTTAGAATCCATCATTCATTCCTTATCTGCCAAACCTCTCTTTCTTGCAAGGTCCTTGGCAGGTTGCCCACTGGAAGAGTACCTTTTACTGTATTTTCTCAGGAGGGCCTTGAGAACATACAGTGACAGGAGGTGACTGCAGGGAGTAAAGGAATAGTCTGCGCTTTTTACAGACTCTGTAGGCCACGTTGAAAACCATAAAGTATGTGTAGACCTTCTCTGGAGTCTCTGAAATTACTTGGCAGAAGAACTCATAAAAATGCCGATCTTCCTGTAGTCATACAGAATGGAGGCTCAGCAGGTGTTCATTTGGCATTACACCAAATAATCCCTTCAAGCATCTGGAAACAAAAGTATTACATGTTGGCTGTGATGTGAAATAAGGGGAACCCCCCCTACCCACTGGTGGGGGTCTAAATCAGTCTTGCCATTTTGGAAAACAGTTTGAGGTTATTTAATAAAGTTGTATGACTTTGTAACCCAGTAATTCCTCTCCTGATATACATCCCATAGTAATGCGTGTGTATGTGCGGCGAGAACATGTGCCAGGATGTGGGTAGCAGTATCATTAGTGTGAGCCTTAAGCAGGAAACACCGTAATATCAGTCAGCATCAGACTGAATAAATAAAATATGCGTAATCATCAACCAGATTCTACACTGTAGTGAAAATGAATGAATTACTGCAACATGGGTATAGCTCGTAAATATGCTATTAAGTAAAGGGACTCAGACACAAAAGAAGGCATATTATCAGATTCAGTTTAGATAAAGTTCAGAAATAAAAACTGAATTATATCAGCAGAGGTCAGGACAGTGATTACCTTTGGGAAGGAGGGGAGGGGTGGCAGTTAGGAAGAACATAAGGATGATTGCTTGTGTTCTAGTCCTTGGTGAGTACACAGGATTTTCCTTTGTGGTAATTCATTAAAATGCAGGTTTACATTTTTTGCATTTTTCTATGTCTGTTATACTTCAATAAAGGGCTGAAAATTGGGAGAATACAAGTTTACACAAAAGAGCATTATTTTATGTTCATTCCCAGTTTTGAACATAGCCCATTTTCCTTACTTCTCTCATGTTGTAGAAGAAAGAGATTTGCTCAAAGGAACAAGAACTAAATCTTACTTTTCATCTACATGAGATTCATATGTCAGAATGGAAACATGGAAAATAAACAGAGCAATCTACGGTAGCTTTTAAAAGTTGAAATCAAACGTAATCAGGAAAACTTGGTCAAAGTCCATTGCCAAGAAAGCTACCTACTTTTTCTTTTTTTTCTTTTTTAAAAGGGTTTTGTCTTTCCTGGTAAGTTTGATTTTACTGTTAAAGTTTTGAAAACATGAGACTGAGTCTATGAAAAACAGAACAAAGAACAAAAATAAGAGGCCCAGGCTACTTCCTCCTATATCAGCCTCCCAGTACTGTGTGATTTTGCTAAGGAGCTATTATCTTCAGCTCAAATTTGAAACTAATTAAACGTCCTTTTGAAAAGTCAGTATGGATTTCCTTTCGTTATAGCGTTACACCAGCAAACTGACTTATCAGACAGAAACCTCCAAGAGCGGAAGATCAACAGCCGCTGGCCCATGGGCTGGAAGGAATTTTGAAGGCAGGAAATTGAAAGCAGCAATTCTGTTGTCATGGCCAAATGAAGCCTTCAGAGGATATTAGGGACAAGGAAGGGATAGAATTTTAAATGGTTCTAGGAGAGGAGTAATACGCAGTCATTTTCCCCATCTACATCTTTTCTGTAGATGTGAAAGTCCTTTCCCTAAAGGTAGGAATATAAAGGGAAAGAGAAGGCAGTTTTAAGATACTCCAGGATTTGGAGTCAGTGCATAGTGATCGTGCGAGTATTTTCCTAAGCCATGATTTCTTCGTCTGTAAAGTAGTCATGTTATTACCTACCTGATAGGGTAATTATGAGAATTGAAAATGTGAACTGCTTAAAGCACTCAGCAGATGCTGGCACATGGCAGATATTCAGTGTACATTCCCTGTGTGCTGTAACAGGCAATGTGTGGAAGATACTGTTAGTCTTCAAAGGAGAAATTGTCATATGTGTAAGTACTTAGCACTGAAGTAGCTCTGTAGTCAATCTGTTCATCTCTTTTTTTTTCCTTTTTCTTTTCTTTTTCTTTTTACAGCCGTACCTGTGGCATATGGAAGTTCCCAGGCTAGAGGTTGAATTGCAGCTGAGGCCTACACCACAGCCATGGCAACCCTGGATCCAAGCTGCATCTGCGACATACACCACAGTTCACAGCAACGCTGCATCCTTAATTCACTGAGCAAGGCCAGGGATTGAACCCATATCCTCATGGACACTATGTTGGGTTCTTAAACTGCTGAGTCACAGTGGGAACTCTCAGTCTGTTCATCTTACAAGCGGAATTCAGTAAACAAAAGCAGTGGTCTCCTTTAAGACACACTCAGCGAAAAGCAGCTCTGATATTTCCAGAGGCAAGGGATATAACATGCAGAGCTTAGGTCAGTAAATCTTTGTGATATTTCTTATTTATTCCTCAGGAAAGAGGAAACTAAGAAGAGTGGGTGGCAGGGTGTCAAGAGTGAGCTGCAGAGTCAGCAAAAGTATGGTGGCTAGAAAAGCTCTTTGGTGACCTGAAATAAATTATTTCCAGGGTCACACACTGGCCCCTGTTGAGATATTTATGAGGCCTCCAAGCCACTGAGGAAGAAGTGCCAGGCTCCATGGGAAAGAATAGCGGGAAGGCTAGGAAGTTTCCATTTGTATCTGATACCCATCGCATGCTTGAGTTTAGGGGTGCATCAGTGATAGACGGGGTGGAGGGTAGAGTTGCAGGAACTTGAAATGGCGCAGGAGGACTGTTTATAGTGAAAACAGGATTACTCCACTGCCGTGCACAGTTAAGGAGTATTAACAAGTCATTATTTAACCATTAATTACCAATAATGCTGGAGAAGAGAAAATAAGAGCTGTAGGGCCAGTTGTAGGTTGGAAGTGAATGTGGTTGTTTTTGACAGGCTTGCAAAACAAGCCTGGTGGTTTTCTAGGGTGACCATGATTCCACAGATGCCAGGTTCAGGATTTGGTCCTATTCTCCCAAAGAAGCATCCTTCTAGAAGCTGTTCTCAAATTATGGTCCCTGGACCAGCAGCATCAGCATCCCTGGGAACTTGATAGAAATGCAGATTCTCAGGCCCCCTCCAAAGCTCCTGGATCAGAAGCTGTAGGGCTGTTGGAGAAAGCCCCCCCTGAGGTTCCAATGTATGCCCCTGTTTGAGAACCACGCATATGGAAGATGTGTGAGCAGCCAAGCATGGTGGCAGTAACACAAGCTCTTAAGCAGACTGCCTGGGCCCAGAACCCATATCAGGTTCTGTGAGTAAGTCTGGGCAAGGGACTCCACCTTTAAGTCTCACTTTCTTCTTTTATAAAATGGGGATGGTAGCCACATGGGGTTGTTGTGAGTTAATACATGTTAAATGTGGCGCCTGATAAAACTGATTAATAAATATTGACTATTCACTGGTGAACAATAATAATGCAGACTTTCAGTAATATCAATTGCTCACGGTCACATGTTCACTGAAGTAACTTCTGTTCAGACACCAACATAGAAAAAGCACTGGTGGAGATTATCTTCTAAGTGGAACATGTAGTACATTTACATTTAAAATAATCACTGAGATTCCAGAGCTAAAGTTTCTGTCTTACTTTGTGCATTTTAATATTTATTCTTTCTTTCTCTCTAAACTGTTTTTTTTTCTATTAATTTTTGTCGTTTAAATATTTACTGGTTTAGAAGTTTTTGTCTGTTTCTCTTTATTTATTCTACCCTAGAAAGGGCAACATGAATGCTTGGCTTACTGATATCTAAGTAGGACATTTATTCTTCTCCCACAAAATGTGATGACTTGAGAATACTTGATCTCCATTTACCTTTTGCAGTAGTCTGTATAGTTGTTTTCAGTTTCTCAGTGCCCCCTCTCTATTGGGCCCATTTGTAAAAGACTTCCTGATGACGCTTCCTGGAGGGGAGAAGTATTTCTCGTGCCATAATAATATAAGGCTTGACATGTGACCCACTTTGCCCAAGGGGATTTGTGCCACATCTAAGCAGAAGCAGGAGGGGCTCAGCCTTTGCTTGATTCCTTCTGCCAGATAGACTTTGCTTTTACCCCCTGGAACCCAGAGTGAAGAGCTGCACCATAGCTGTCCCATCACTGACATATAACCTAGGTGAAAAATAGAGCCTTTGTTTTTATAAACCCTTGAGACTCGAAAGTTGTTATCAAAGCATAGCAAAGCTGAGGGGGTAGCAAACTTGTTCTGCCAAGGGCTAAATAAATTTATTTTTATTTTTTTTTGCTTTTTAGGGCCATGACTGCGGCATATGGAGATTCCTAGTCTAGGGGTCCAATCAGAGCTGCAGCTGCTGGCCTACGCCACAGCAACTCGGGATCTGAGCCAAGTCTGCGACATACACAACAGCTCACGGCAACACCAGATTCTTAACCCACTGAGCGAGGCCAGGGATTGAACCTGCAACCTCATGGTTCCTAGTCGGATTTGCCCCAGCTGCGCCACGACAGGAAGCCCTATTTTATATATTTTAAGTGTCTCAGACCACACCACATATGCTCTCTGGTACATGTACTTCTCTGTTTTTGTTTGCTGTTAATATCTCTTTATGAAAGTAAAAACCAACAGTGCAGAAGGGTTCCCTTTTCTCCACATCCTCTCCAGCATTTGTTATTTGTGGTCTTATTAACGATGGCCATTCTGACTGGTGTGAGGTGGTACCTCATGGTAGTGTTGATTTGCATTTCTCTAATAATCAGTGATACTGAGCATTTTTTCATGTGCTTATTGGCCACCTGTATATCTTCTCTGGAGAAATGTCTATTCAGGTCTTTTGCCCATTTTTCAATTGGTTTGTTGACTTTTTTGCTGTTGAGTTGTATAAGTTGTTTGTATGTTTTAGAGATTAAGCCCTTGTCAGTTGCATCCTTTGAAACTATTTTCTCCCATTCTGTAAGTTGTCTTTTTGTTGTTTTTTTTTTTTATGGTTTCCTTTGTAGTGCAAAAGCTTGTCAGTTTGATTAGGTCCCATTGGTTTATTTTTGCTTTTATTTCTGTTGCTTTGGGAGACTGACCTGAGAAAACATTTGTGAGGTTGATATCAGAGAATGTTTCGCCTGTGTTTTCTTCTAGGAGTTTAATGTGCCTTGTCTTATTACATTTAAGTCTTTAAGCCATTTTGAGTTTATTTTTGTGCATGGTGTGAGCGTGTGTTCTAGTTTCACTGATTTATATGCAGTTGTCCAATTTTCCCAGCACCACTTCCCGCAAAGACTGTCTTTTTCCCATTTTACATTCTTGCCTCCTTTGTCAAAGATTAATTGACCATAGGTGTCTGTGTTTATTTCTGAGTTCTCTATTCTGTTCCATTGGTCTGTATGTTTGTTTTGGTACCAGTACCACACTGTCTTGATTACTGTGGCTTTGTAATATTGCTTGAAGTCTGGGAGAATTAAAGCCTCTGCTTGGTTTTTGTACAAGCACTATGGAAAACAGTATGGAGGTACCTTAGAAAACTATACAGAGAACTGCCATATGACCCAGCAATCCCACTCTTGGGCATATATCTGGACAAAACTTTCCTTGAAAAAGACACATGCACCTGCATGTTCATTGCAGCACTATTCATAATAGCCAAGACATGGAAACAACCTAAATGTCCATTGGCAAATGATTAGATTAAGAAGATGTGGTATATATCCACAATGGAATACTACTTAGCCATAAAAAAGGACAAAATAATGCCACTTGCAGCAACACGGATGGAACTAGAGACTCTCATACTAAATGAAGTAAGTCAGAAAGAGAAAAAGATACCATATGATATCACTTCTATCTGGAATCTAATATACTGCACAAGTGAACCTTTCCACAGAAAAGAAAATCATGGACATAGAGAACAGACTTGTGGTTACCAAGGGAGAGTGGGATGGATTGTGAATTTGGGGTTAATAGACGCAAACTATTGCCTTTGAATGGATAAGCAGTGAGATCCTGCTGTGTAGCACTGGGAAATGTGCCTAGTCACTTATGATGGAGCATGATAATGTGAGAAAAAAGAATGTATACATGTATGTGTGACTGGGTCACCTTGCTGTACAGTAGAAAATTGACAGAATACGGTAAACCAGCTCTAATGGAAAAAATACAAATCATTTTAAATGAAAAAAAAAACGCAAATCTTAATTGAAAAAAAGGTAAAAAGTAAAAACCAGTGTAAACTTGGGGACCATACAAAAGTAGACTAGGGGCCTCGTTGTAGTTTGCCAGCCTCTGACTTACCCTGTTGTGATTGATCGCAACACCGATTTTTATATGGGAGACCAAAGGCAGAGGAGTATCAGGCTTTCTGTAGGTGACAGTAGTATTTAGACAGTGATTATTGTTCTTAGAGGGGATAAGAGTTCCCAAAGTGGCTGCATGAAGTGGTACACCTCTCCAAATAAATGTTGTTGCTGTCCTATACTTAGTTTGCTCTTTTGCTTCTAGTTCCTTAGAGGTAAAGTTAGGTTATTGATTTGAGATGTTTCTTCTTTTTTGATGCAGGTGTTTACAACTATGAATTTCTCTCTGAGTACTGCTTTCACTGTATCCCATAAATTCTGGTAAGCTGTGTTTTGTTTTTATTTTCTACAAGTTATTTTCTAACATCCTTTGTGATTTATTCTTTGTCTTATTAGTTTAAGATTATGTTGTTGAATTTCCACGTATTTGTGAATTTTTTGGTTTTTCTTTCGGTTACTGATACCTAGTTTTGTTCCATTATGCTTGGAGAAGATACTGTGTATAATTTCAGTTCTTTTTAAATGTATTGAGGCTTGTTTTATTCCTTAACATATGGTTTGTGCTGGGTATGTCCCATGTGAATTTGGAAAGAATGTATGTTCTGCTGTTATTGCGTGTTAACGGTTGATTCAGTAATGTTATTGTGTTATTCAGGTCCTCCATTTCCTTACTGATCTTCTATATACCCACTCTATACATTACTGAAATTGGAATATTGAAGTCTCCAACTATTACTATAAAACTGTATTTTTCCCTTCAGCTTTGCCATTAGTTGCTTCATATACTGTGGGGCTCTGTTGTTTGTTGTGTGTGTATTTATAATTATTATATCTTCTTGCTAAATTAACCCTTTTGGGTGGAAGTGCCTCAGTCCTGCTCCCCACGTGGCCTGCACTTGTGTCACAGGAGGGTGGGCAGTGGTGAACATCCTCTGACACTAGCCCTGTGTTGGGGGGAAGGGGAGCTTTGTTACTTCTGGGTAGAGGTGGAATTCCCGCTGTTCCCACGGACACTGTGGAGCCGTGGAGGACTTCACTTCCACCTGATGGAGATGAAAGTCCCAGCTCCCGACTTAGCTTTCTGTGATAGCAACCCACAGTGGGTCTTGGTTATAGTGTGGCAAGGATGGACGTCTGCATCCTCTGCCTTGGCTGGCACAGGTGGGAGTGGGGCCACAGTATTTTCTCTAGTGCTGGCTGGAGTAGAGCAGTTGTCATCAAAAGGTTTTCAGTCTTGCTGGACTGCCCCTTTTATTGTTCCTTTGGTGAGAGAGAGAGAGCAGGCTTTTGTTGGGATTTTTCTTGTCTGCGCTCTGGTGTTTCCAGGTTGCCAGCTTAATTGACTCCAAGTCTGGAATATATGAGGCAAAAAGAAAATTCATGAAATTTGCTCCTGTTTCATTCCACTGGCCCCCAGTTCCCTAGCCGATCTCCCTCCTCTCTCCACATCTCAGGGTCTTCTAGTATTTGGTTTTATATATAATGTTGGAAAGTTTGGGGTTACACTTAGCAGGAGGAATAGGGAAAAGTACATCTATTTTATCTTCTCCTAAGCAGAGCTGTAATCTAATTTTTTCATGTAAATCACTTCCTTCTTACTCTTTTATCACCTTTCATGAAGAACTGTGTTTTCTTAACATAATTTATTTCCTTGTCTCACATTTTCTGCCTCAACCATCATCTGTTCAGATTTTGTCTCCCAGTATCAAATATTTTACTTTTTTATTTTGTTCACTCTGAAGAGAGTACTGACCTTAAAAGCATTGCTTTAGAGCCTTGGGTCTAGGTTTCTGTTCTGTAAGAAAGTATGTTTAGTTTTGTTTAAAATTCAAAGCTTAATTTTTAAAGTTAATGTTTATTATTCCCATTAAAGTAGGAAAGCTTCTCCGATTTTAAAGCCTAACTTAAGTTATTAAAATTTACTTTGGAATCCGAGGTAGTTGTCATTCAAATAGCTATTAATAAACTGAAGAATTATCCTTGGAAGGCAAGGTCTGTGTTTTTATTCACTGCTTTCTCTGCAGTTTGACACAGTACCTGGAAATTCCATAAATATTTAAGAAACCGAATACTAATAGTTCTACAAAGTAAATGATGAATCCGTGCAGACTGTAAACATCAAAAGAGATGGGGGAGAGAGAACCATTCAAGCAGGAGTTTTTACAGTGAAATGTTTAACTCACAAGGTGGAATTTGAATTTTACTTTTAAGGATTTTAAAGAATGAACTAAAGTTTTAGAGGCATAGATGAAGAGGAAGATATAATGTGAGTGGAGGTACAGACACAGAAAAGCACCAGGCATTTTGAAATCATTAGTAGTCGGGAGTAGATACTTTGAAGACAAGCAGTCGAAAATAAAGCTGAAACTGCATGTTGCAGCCGAGTAGGGATTGCACTTTATTCTGTGGGCACAAGGGATCCATTTCAGGCCCTTAGGATATTCTGCTTTAATATGTAAACACAGTAGTAGCTGTATCCCTTGTGTGAACACGTGCCTCATTCTGTATCTTCTGGCACTTAGGTTTTTGAGATCACCTTTTATTTCATTACACTGCGAGTATTTTTTAAAAACAAATGCAGGTTTTTGTTTTTGGTTTTTTTTTTTTTTTGGTCTGTTTAATGTCCTATGGAAACAAAATAAATGAAAAATTTAATGTTACAAAACTTTTAAAAAACCATCCTCCTGAATAAGTAGATCCAAAACGTAGGAAGGAAACCTGTTTAATATCATGTCGTAAAGATGATGGATTACTAGAGAGGTAATAATCTTTTAAATTCTTTGAAGATTAAATAACTACCTTCTCTACCCTACTTATAACTTTTTTTTTTGAAGACAGGCATGTACATTGGTGGTTAAAATCTTTATATTGAAGCTATATAAACTTCAATAAGTTATTTAAACTCTCTAAGCACTTTATTCATCTAAGAAAATGTAGTTAATTGTCTTTGTTTTCTATTGCCATATAACGAATTACAGTAAACTCAGTAACCTAAAACAGCACTATTTTTTATTGTGGTAAAAATATACATAAATAAAATATACCATATTTTTATATGTATAGTTCAGTGATACAAAATGCATTCCTAATTTTATGTAGCCATCATTACCATCAGTCTCTAGAACTCTTTTCAAGCAAAACTGCAAGCAAAGCAAACAAAATTGAAACTCTGTATTCATTAAACGATGTAACTCACTCCCCCCAGTGCCTGGAAACCACCATTCTTTCTTTAACTACTCTAAAATACCTCATGTAAGTAAAGTCATACAGTGTTCGTCCTTTAGTAATCGGTTTATTTCACTTGGTCTAGTGCTCTCAAGGTTCGTCCATGTTGTGGCATACTACAGAATTTCCTTTCTTTTTAAGGCTGAATGATACTGCCTTGTATGTATATACCACATTCTACATATCCGTTAATCCGTCAAGTGGGCACTTGGTTTGCTTTCACATTTTAGCTGCTGTGAATAATGCTGATATGAATATGTGTGTACAAGTACCTCTCTGAGCTCCTGCTTTTGATTCTCTTGGATGTGTAACCAAAAGTGGAATGGCTGGATGGTGTAATTATTCTCTTTTTCATTTTTTGAGAGACCGCAGTACTGTTTCTTCACAGCAACTGTACCATTTTATATTCCCACCAACAATGTACAAGGGTTCCAACTTCTTCATATCCTCACTAACAAATTTTTTTCAGTTTTTTTTTTCACACCTGCCATCCTAATGTGTGCGAAGTGGCATCTTACTGTAGTTGTGATTCGCATTTCCCTAATTATGAGTGATATTGAATATCTTCCCATGTACTTATTGGCCATTTGTATATCTTCTTTGAAGAAATAGCTACCAGAGCTCTCTGTTTTTTGAGTCATAATTTTTGTCATTGTTGGGCTTTAGGCGTTCTCTCTATATATTCTAGATAATAATTATTTTTATCAGTTGTATAATTTGCAAATATTTTCTCCCATTCTGTCAGTTGGCTTTATAAATCTGTTGATAGTGTCCTTTGATGCATACTTTTTAAAATATTCATAAAGTCCAATTTGTCTATTTCTTTTATTATCTGTGCCTGTGGTGTCATGTATAAGAAGTCATTGCCAAATCCAGTGTGGTGGAAGTTTTGTCCTATGTTTTCTTCAAAGATTTTTATTGTTTTGAATCTTACATTTAGGTCTTTTATTTATTTTGAATTAATTTTTGCATTTGGTGTTAGGTAAGGATCCAGCTTTATTCTTTGTGTGTGCATATCCAGCTTTCCCAGCACCATTTGTTCTCATTGAACAGTCTTGGCACCCTCATCAAAAATCATTTGACCAGGAGTTCCCACTGTGGCTCAGTGGAATCAGTGGTGTCTCTGGGCTGCTGGGATGCAGATTTGAACCCTGGCCTGGCACTGTGGTTTAAGGATTCAGTGTTGCCACCGCTGTGGTTGCAGCTGCAGTTGCATCTGCAGCTTGGATCTGATACCTGAGCCCTGGGAACAACATATGCTGTGGGGTGACCAAGAAAAAAAGTCATTTGATATATAGAAGTGTTTATTTTCTGGACTCTGTATGCTATTCCATTTGTCTGTATACCTGTCTTTATGGCAGTACCACACTGTTTTGTTTACTGTAGTTTTATAGTCAGTTTTGAGATCTGGAAGTGCAAGTCCTCCTTTCTTATTCTTCTTTTTCAAGGTTATTTTGCCTATTCTGAGTTCCTTGAGATTCCATACGAATTTTATGGGTTTTTTCCTACTTCTTAAAAAAAAAGGTCATGAGGTTTTTGGTAGATTACTTTGAATCTGTAGATCACTTTGGATATTATTGATATGAACATGTTTTTGGATTGGAAGAATTAACATTCATTAAATGTTTAAATGTTCATATTGCCCCAAGTAATCTACAGTTCTAATATAATCTCTATCAAAATGCCCATGGCATTTTTTACAGCACTAGAACAAATAATTCATGGAAATGGTATTTATGATACCTCTCATTTCATGAACTATTTTACCCCCAGCTTTTCTTCTCTCATCTGCTCTCATTCAGTTGTAAAATAATTCTGAATAAATTTTCAGTTGAAAAATGTTAAAATATTACCTATACCAAGTGACTTACATTCTACTAGGGGACTCTGTAAGTATCTTGAAGGAAAGTAATTTAAAACTTCAATATAAATAAAAATCTTTATTGATTGAAGGAATGAAACTCTTTAGTGATTAAACTATAGATCCTTTGAAAGCCTACATTAGAAGATGAGGAGCCTCTCATACCATTCACATTAGACCATATAATGTGATACAGCTGATGAAAACTTAAAAGTTCATGTTCCTTTCATCAACAGACACATAATACTCAGTTAATAAAAGGTTATTTACTGGCTCTGTTCCCTGGACTGATCGCAACACTTTTACAAAAGTTTTTTGAAGGTCATTGAAAAAAAAAAGAGGTGTGTCCAAAGGGAAGTCATCAGGATAATAATGCAGTACAAAACCATTTCAGTCAAGGAATACTGAAACATTTGGGAATGTTTAGCCTGGAGAGGCCTCAGAAGAGACTTATTTTCCTAAGTATTTAATAGATAATTACATAAAAGTGGAAGAGATTTATGCTCAGTGAAGGCCATTGAGAGTAAGAAAAACATTTAAGAGAGGATTTAGAGCTGCCCGTCAATGGAATGATGGAAAGGAATTAGCTATGCCCCACCAGAAGTATGCAAATAGAGGTAAGCATAAGTTAGTCAGGAATCATGAGGAAGTAATAGGTGCCTTGTGGAAATATTTAACTAGATGTCCTCTAAGATTTCTTCCAACGGTTACAATTCTTTAAGCCCAAGACTAGTATGTTAATCATTCCCCTGGTAGTAGCCACATTTTAATGGGAAAGAATCAGTTTCTGACATTTACACAAAATAAATTATTTTCTTTCTAAATATTATATATAGCTTGCATTTCTTCTACTCATGATTTTAATATATGAGTCCCTCTTTATAGGGACCCCTCTTTATAGTCAGTTGGACCTTACATAGTAGTAAGAGATCATGTAATAAGACTTGCAAGACCTCATGCTGTTGTTGGGATTGTAATCTTCATTTTATGCAGATATTATTATATCAACATTTTAAAATAGAAAAAAATAGGAGTTCCTGTTGTGGCTCAGTGGGTTACGAACCCAGCTACTATCCATGAGGATCCACATTTGATCCCTGGCCTCACTCAGTGGGTTAAGGATCCAGCGTTGCCGTGAGCTGTGGTGTAGGTCGCAGACGTGGCTTGGATCCCGCATTGCTGTGGCTGTGGCGTAGGCTGGCGGCTGTAGCTCAGATTAGACCCCTAGCCTGGGAACCCCCACATGCTGCGGGTGTGGCCCTAAAATAACAAAAGGTAAAAAAAAAAAAAAAAGGAATCAGCTCTTCTCTGGAACCTCTGGTTGCAAAATTCAGTTGTTTCTGACTTTTTAGTGGCAGGCTGCATTGCACTTCTTCCTTGCCTTCCATTCCCACTGCCCAGCTCCTGCACTGGCCTAACACCTGGACTATTACCTCCCACTCTTTCAGCTCTTAACTTGCCTCTAGGCTTCTGGCCTTTCCACTTTCTAATTCAGTCCATACTCTACTGACAAAATGATTCTCCTTCCCTTGCTGTGTGAGGACCTGCCATGTGGCTCACAGTGGTTGTAGACCCCAGACTGCAATTCTCTGCTGATCTTGAGCAAATCCATCTCATCAAGAGAAATGTGCCTATTTGTGACCCCAGTGGTACCTAGTCACACTATACCCATAGCTATATCTCTAGCTATATCTCTATATCTTATTTATCTCCATTGGTATAAATGAAGAAGGGGGAAGTACATTAAAGAAGAGATGACACTAATGAGGGAAATCCTGCTGGAGAAACTAACAAGCTGAGTTGTGATAAAAAAAGGTTAAAAAGAAGTTTAGCTAAAGTAGAAAAAATGTGATATCTCTGTGCCAACAAAATAAAACTGTAACAAAGGAGTGTTTGTAGAAATTACATTAAATCACCTGATCTGAGTTGGATTTCTATTTGTAAATGAACGAACAGAAGCCAGAAATAAAATTAGGAATTTTCCTCCACTCAGAGTGTGGTTTATAGATGATTTTAATCACTTAAAAATTTTTTTCTTAACGCTTATTTTTTTAAAGAAAAAATTTGATTATGAAAAAATGAAAAATTTTCCACTTTTTTTTCCGTTCATCAGAATGAAAAAAAGAGTAGAAAAAAGAAAACATAAAGTAGTCATTATCCTATAACCCTGAAATAACTATATTTAAAATTTTATCATATGTTCCCCTAGGAACCTATCCCCCTGGGTGTGTATCTTATTTGCTTGATCTTGGAAGCTTTTGCTTTTAAGACATTATTAATTTAATGTTTTTTACTGAGGAAAGAATTGTGTGTATTTTTCTTTTTACTAATTGGAAACAAATTTAAATATGTATGTATAATACATAATGCATTCTTCTAAGCCTGGTATTTTATTTAATCTAAATATTGTTATGAATTACTCTGAGCCATCGGCAGCTATCCCTAACAGTAGAATGACATGCTGCTTTTCATAATGCATGCCTGTGATCATTGCTTCTTCAAACCCTGCAGAAGTAAAAATATAACTTTTGATATATATTTTTAAAATATCAGGATTTTTCAGCATGTCCTATTTGGTTAAAGGTAGTCCAGGTTTTCTCTTATCTGGAGTACTTAATTCCTTTTGGTCCTCAGCCAGAGCTTTTGGCATGTAGATATTCAAGCCTGAATAAAAGCCCTTTACAACGCCAGAATTGATGTGCTATCTCACCAATTCAAATTAGCTTTGAAACTTTTAAGACTGAGGTCAATTTCAGTAGACTTCAATGCCATTGCTTAGTGCATGATCAACCAAGTGTATGGCAGGCAGTCTTCTGCATAAAGAATAATTTTTGTTTGAAATATGTACCTAGAATAATTTTAAGGCATTAAAAGTAATAATTTGCGATTCAAATTTATGTTAAAATATACTGCTTGTACTACTCTAATAAAAATAACTTGGCTGAGGTGGCAATCAGATATACATAAATTTTGATTCCTATTTCTGATTATATTTTATGACAAATTCTTTGATATCCTAAACCCAAAGACCTCATTATTTTGTTTTATTCAGATGTTTTTGATTATTATTGAAATCAAGCATGCTTTGTCCTTATTGGTCATTTGCATTTCTCCTGTGAATTGTCCTAGAGATGTCCTCTGTTCGTTTTTCCTTATATGTTAAAGAAAAATTTGCCTATCACATGTGAGGTAAATATTATTCCTTTCTTTTTTCTTTTTTTTATTTTTTTAGGGCTGCACCTACGCCTGCGCATATGGAGGTTTCCAGGCTAGTTGGAGCTTTAGCTGCTAGCCTAGAGCCACACCAATGCGGGATCTAGGCCACATCTGTAACCTACACCACAGCTCACGATAATGCCAGATCCTTAACCTACTGAGAAAGGCCAGGGATTGAACCTGCATCCTCATGGATACCAGTCAGATTCATTTCCGCTGAGCCATGACTGGAACTATTTTTCCAATATCTTGTTTGGCTTTTAAACTTATGTTTATGTGTACATACGAAATACTTATATATGTTCAAGAAGTCAGATTTTCTCATCAGGATTTTTTTCAATGATTTTAATATTAAAATTTCATAGATTTTCTTTGTTTATCCTTCCTAATGAACTTTGGAATTAAGATATCAGATTTTATTAGGCTTGTTATGAGAATTCTTCACTCAGGAATGTGGTGTATCTTTATATCTTCTTAAATATCTTTCAGTAACATTAAGGCCCATACAGTTCTTGTTAAGTTAGTCTCAAATTTAGTGTTTTGGGTTGTTTTGTGGAAATTACCTCTTTTTCATGTGGCTTCTAATTAGCTGCTAATTGATGTGCTATTAATTTGAGGTTAATGTTGAGTAGACACAATTGCACCCTCACTAGATATAATAATTTTTTCTTTATATTGTGTCTCTTTTCCCAGGTTTACTGTATAGAATGTTTTGCTCAACATTATTTTTGGCATACATTTGGGACATGGGCATCCGCTTTTAAGTTTATTGTCACTAAGCGTAGATTTTATTAAGGAAGTTATTGAACTAGATTCGAAGCTTGAAGAGAAAAATACTGAGTGTTGATGTGTCAACTTGACTGAGTTATGAGGTACCCAGAATTTGCTCAAATATTATTCTGAATCTGTCTGTGCGGGTGGTTCTGGATGAAGTTGACCTTTCCATCCATAAACTGAGTTAAGCATATCATCCTCCCCTGTTTGGGTAGCCCTCATCTAGCCTGTTAAAAGCCTGGATGGAATGAAGAGGTGGAGTCGGAGAGAATTTGCTCCATCTCCGTCTTTGTGCTGGGATATTGGTCATTTCTTTCCTTTTAGACTGTGACTGGAATTTATGCTACTGGTCCTGGTTCTTGGGTCTTCACACCCAAACTGGAGCTACACCATCCATTCTTCTGGGCCTCGCCACCTTGCCAGTGGTAGAGCTTGGACTTCTCTCCCTCCATAATCACTTGAGTCAGTTCCTGATGTGTTTCTGTGCACTAAAAATGAACTGTGTGAAAGAGAAGTTAAGAAAGCATTCCCATTTACAATAACATCAAAAACAATACAATAATTAGGAATAAATTTAGCCAAGGTAATGAAAGACCTGTATAATGAACCCTATACGACACTGATGAAAATGATTGAGAAAGGTACAAAATAAATATGTTCTTAGATTGGAAGAATTAATACTGTGAAAATGTCCATAATATCCAGAGAGATCTATAGAGTCAGTACAATTCCTATCAAAATCCTAATGGTCTTTTTCAAAGAACTAGAAAACACTGTCCTAATATTTGTGCAAAACTACAAAAAAAAAAACCCAAAACCAAATAGCCAAAGCAATCCTGAGAAGGAAGAACAAAGCTGGAAGCGTCTACACTCCTGATTTCAAACCGTATTACAAAGATATAGTAATAGGAGTTCCTGTCGTGGCTCAGTGGTTAACGAATCCAACTAGGAACCATGAGGTTGCGGGTTCGATCCCTGGCCTTGCTCAGTAGGTTAAGGATCTGGCGTTGCCGTGAACTGTGGTGTAGGTTGCAGACATGGCTCAGATTCCGTGTTGCTGTGGCTGTGGCGAAGGCAGGCGGCTACAGCTCCTGTTAGGCCCTTAGCCTGGGAACCTCCATATGCTGCAGGTGTGGTCCTAGATAAGGCAAAAATACAAAAAATAAACAAACAAACAAACAAACAAAGCTATAGTAATAAAACAGTATTGTACTAGCATAAAAATAGGCACATAGACCAGTGAAACAGAATAGGGAGTTCAAGCACAATCCCACACGTATACAGTAACTAATTTTTGACAATAGTGCCAAGAAAACCCAATGGGGAAAGGATGGTCTCTTCAGTAAATGATGTTGATCAACTGGTTATCCACATTGCAAAAGAATGAGACTGGACCCCTATCTTACACTACTCACAAAAATTATTAAAAATTATCAAAATGGATTAAATATCTTTCAGTAACATTAAGGTTCATGCAGTTCTTATTAGTCAACATTACTCTCAAATTTAGTGTTTAAAAACTCAAATATAAGACTTAAAAACACTAATCATCATGGAAATGGAGATCAAAACCATAATGAGATATATCACCTCACAGCTATTAGAATGGTTGTCATCAAAAGATAGGAGGTAACAAATGTTGACAGATTGTGGAGAAAACATTTATACACTGTTGCTAGGAAGGTAGAGCCACCATGGAAAACAGTTTGGTGGTTCTTAAGAATTAAAAATTGAATTACCAGATGATCCAACAGTCCCATTCCTGGGTATGTATTTTAAGGATTTGAAATCAGTATCTGGAAGAGATATCTGCACATCTATGTTTATTGAGGCCTTATTCATACCCAGCAGCTATGGAGCACAGGACTGGGCAGGGTGCCAAGCCAGCAGCCCTGCCCAGCAGCTGAACACAGCCTCTGGTCCTGCACACCGAGGGAGCCTGAACAGTGACCCTGAGCAGCCTCAGAGCCCAACCAGAATGACCCAGCTGCAGAGCCCAGCTCGTAACCCCTCTCTACGGTGGAGCCCAGCCTGATTGCTGACCACAGCCTGCAAAGGAGTCCAGCCAGTGACCCCACCTGATTGCAGAGCATAGCCTGTGGCCACATCTGACCAAAGAGGCTAAACAGATTCTGCCCAACAGCAGAGAACAGTCTCCAGCTCCACCCAGCTGTGTGGTACAGCTTAAGGCCCTGTCCAACTAGAGACCCTGGCAAGCAGCTTCCCTCAACAGCAGAGCACAGCCAGTGGCCTGCCAGGTGGCCTCACCCAGCCCGTGGTCCCACCCACTTTGGGGCATAGCTTGGAGCCCCACCTGATTATGGAGAATAATACAACTGAGGTCTCAGCCGACCAAGGGCACTTATGAGCAGCCCTCTCCAATCTCAGAATGCAACCAGTGGCACCAGCATACCGGGGAACAAGGCCTGTGATCCTACCCTGCCTGACCAGAAATGATTACAGAGCCCAGCTAGTGGCAGCAGCTAACTGTGGGATATAGCCAGCAGCATCACCCTCCCAGTCTCAAAATAATGAAAGGCTTAAGTATAAGACCTAAAGCATCAAAGCCTCTAGAAGAAAACATAAGTGAACAGCTCCTTCTCATCATGACTAATCTTATTGTGATCATCATTTTGCAATATATATGAATATCAAATCATTACTTTGCCAGAAATTTACACAATGGTATATGTTAATTATATCTTAAACCCGAGGGGGATAGATGAATTTAAAAATTGCTTTACTTACTTCTAGATCTTCAGCTAAGTTCAGATTTTCCTGCTCATCCTTTTGAATCACTTTTGTTTTTCATTCTCAGGCACTTTAAGTTGTTCTGTAAACTTATATTTTCTAACAAGGAACATCTAAGGACAGTGTTTTGTGGTCCTTACATGGAAACTTCAGTCACTGTCCTTTTCTATTGGGAGTTTTGGGTGTTGCTCTGCTGCCTTCTTTGGAGGCATTTATTGTTTTGAAGAGCACTCTTTTACCTACTTGATTTGTTTCTCTTTGTGAATCACCTGGACATGTTCTCTTGGCTGCTTCTAAGATCTTCCTTTAATCTTTGAAAAGTACGCCAGAATGTCTTTTTATCATTGTTTTTCTCATAAAGGGAAATACAGTCTCAATTTTTAGATTAAGGTTTTGTTTAGATTGGTAAAGCATATTTTTGTTGTTTTTATGTTTTATATTTCTTCTCTTTAAAGTTCCTATAATCTGGAATTCCTGCTGTGTTTCACTGGGTTAAGAACCCAACTAGTATTCACAAGTGTACAAGTTCAACCCCAGGCCTCTCTCATCCCAGGTTAAAGATCCGGTGTTCCTGTGTGCTGTGGCCTAGGTCACAGACGAGGCTGGGGTCCTGAGTTGCTATGACTGTGGTGTAGGCTGGTACCTATAGCTCTGATTCAAAATAAATAAATAAATAAATAAATAAAATTCCTATAATCTGTAGCTTGGATATCTGAAATTGAGCTTTCTTTTATATCTTTTTATATTTTTGCTTTGTTTCTGGGAGAATACTTTCTCTTTCAAGAGTTTAATATTTTTATCATTAAATATAGTATTCTTATCCTGTCAGTTTTTTAATTTATTACTTTTGTTTTCCATGACCTTTGAAATTGTGAATTATCCTTTAATTATAACTATTCCAACCAACATCATTGATGAAAACCTTTCCAAATTATGTTGGAAATATAAATGTGTCATTTTCTGAGATTTTTTTAACCTTCCTTTTGTTAAATATATATATTTCAAAAGGAGATGAACTTTATAATTCTTTTGTACTACAGCATCTTTTTGTTTACACCATGATTTTTCTCTTCCTTAAGGAGAGAGGTCAAAGTTATTTTATATTACGTATCAGCTAGCTGTAGCTGCATGACAGACCTCTCCAAACTTATCAACTTTAAACAGTAGCCATATTTAGTTTATAATTTTGTGGGACAACAATTTAGGCTGAACTCTATTGGACAGTTTCTCTGGCTTTTATTAGTCCCCGTCATGCATCTTCAGGCAGCTTGAGATCAGCTTGCCAACTCTGATTATGTAAGATGACTGGCTGTTGGATAGAGTACCTCTGCTGTCCTCAGATGGCCTCTCCTTTTTAGCATATGCTTATTCTCATGGCAGGATTAGGGGTCGAAGAGAGCAGGTGAAAACAGGATGTTTTTTAAATCTCTGCTTTCATCGAGTTTCCTATTGTTTTGTTGGTCAAAGCAAATCACATGCCTAAGTTCAAGTCAGAGAAGAAAGGGACTGCAGAGTTATAGAACAAGAGTGTAGATATATTGGAGAATATCAGTGTCTCAGGACTGCAGATGTACAGAATGAGAGTATAGATATATTGGATCATACTGATAGAGTGATGAAGCTAAACTCAGTAAGAGATTGAGATACCCATCCATGTCTTCATAGAAGAAATTTGAGGCCTAACCAGTTCCTGTGGGTAGTGGGAAAGGATGTAGAAGTAGCAATAATAGATATTATACCATATTCCTCTCCTACCTTCCCATGACTCGGTTTTCCTGATTATCTGCACAGTGTGGTTTCTATACTTGAACTGAATTCTGATGTCCCTGGAGCTGCAAGATAAATGGTAAATACATGAAGTTTTCACGGTCTGTTCTTAGCAGTATTTCTAGTAGTGACCAAACAACAGAAGAGGCTTATCAGTACTTGCACCTCTGCAAAACGACTTTCTTTCTGGGAGAAGAGGGTGTTAAATAAGGTCTGTAAAACCTGTATGCTGTCCCATCCAAATTATATATTAAGGTAGAAATTCCATGAAGTTTGTGATGTCAGTGATAATATCTCTGATTTTCATCTCTGATCCAGGCTTTTCTAAATTTGCGTGTTCCACTATATTTGTTGTTGCTGATGTTGGTGGTGAGTTATGATGTACATACAACACGTAGATCTTTAGTGTTCAATGAGTTTTAAGAAATGTCCATACACATATAAGTACATCCAAAATCAAGATACAGAATTTTTCCATTATCTAGGAAAGTTGCCTTGTGCTGCCTTCCCTGTACTCTTCCTCGTGGCAAGGCAAAAAAAATTTATTTCTATCACCAGAAATTATTTGCCTCTTCTTAGAAGTCGTACAAATGGAATCAGACTTTATGTTGCTCAACATAATGCTTTCGAGATTTATCTGTGTCACTGAATATATTATTAGTTTGTTCCTCTGTTTAGCTGAGTAGTATTTCAGTGTTTGACTATACCACAGTTTGTTTGTTTATTCCTCTATTGATGATGATTGATTTGTTCCCATTTTAGGGCTGTTATGAATAAGGTTACAATAAGTATTTCCACTTTAGCTCACTTGCTTCTGTTCAATTTCTGAGGAACAAATGCCTATAAATCAACTCTAGAGGATTCTTTCACTCTTAAAAAAAATTGTAATAAAAGTTTTCAAAATGCCTTAGAATTTGCCTTGATTTTAAAACACTGCTACTGTCAATTTCAAAAGTAGGAATTAGTTGTTGTGGTCTCTGCACCTAGGTGGAAAAAGAATTTTCCAGATTTAAACTAAGGTGTAGAAAAGACAAGTTTATTGAGGCAAGAGACACTGTTAACACAGTGGGCCAACTTCCTGATAATCAGGGAGAGCTGACCCTGGGCACATGGTTGTGTCTGTTTGTAGAGCCCAGAGACAAAGGAGTGCGGGAGTGGTCTTGCCATATATCTGTTAACCTGCTGATTGTTTGGGGGAGAATGGGGTCTTTGGATACACTTGCTGGTTGGTTGGGGAAGGATGGAGTCTTTGCATACACTTGCTGATTGGTTGGGGAAGGATGGGGTCTTTAGATATACTTGCTGATTGGTTGGGGAAGGATGGGTTCTTTGGATACACTTGCTGGTTGGTGGGGTAAGGATCGGGCTGCATACCTTTTCTAGTTGGGGGCAGGAAGGAGTAGGCCAGGTTGATAAAGGGGAGGAGGTGAGGAGTGGGCCACATACCTGTCCTAGTATGGGGCAGGAAGGAGTAGGCCAAGTTGCTTGGGTGGGGGTGGGGGGACAGTAGGAACATTGTAACAGTTACAGTGAGACAGGTGGGCTGATAAGGGTCTGGCAGTTCTTATCTCGGCCAGAGGCTTTTTGAGTTTTATTTCCTTGGAGAAAGCCTTGAAGTCTCACATTAGCGATTATTAAAATTGGACAGTGTATTTACATAAAAGACATTATTTACTCAATAAGCATTATCAATGAAAATCTGAAGGGTGATCTCTCTGGCATAATCTCTTTCTCTGTCCTTGATTCCGTCAGGGCTAGGGTCCCTCCCCTGTTGAACATTTTAGGAGTAAAACACTCTTACTTCATATTTCTGTAGAAGATATGAAGCTATAGATAAAGGGATAGATAGCTAACATAGTATCAGATTGAGAGCAATATGTATCATAGAAGAAAACATGTTCCAGAGGGATTTGTAAAGGTGATCCCAGACTCAAACAGGAACCAAAAGAACATTTTTAGAAGCACCCCAAGCAATTTAGAGGCATTTGTTTGAGAATTTAGCTCTCTGAATTGGATGACCTCTGCGGCCTCTTCTAAACTGAAGGCACTCTATTTCTATGAGTAGTTTGAATGCCTTCTGATTTCCTTGAATTATGCAAGAGCCAGATGTTATCTTAGGTACCCAGAAGGGAATTTACAGTAATGTGATACGCTTCTTTCAGAAGACAAGGGGAGTAGCGGTACAGGTGAGGATAAGGAAGATGAGAGGAGATGCATGGACAGAAGAATTGAGACTAGGAAGGGGTGATGATAATTCCCAGGAATTTGGCTTCTGCTTTTATAAATTCTCAAGGTTTCTAAATGTGTAAAATGTGAATGAATTTTCTGTCATTGTTTGAAAAATGGATAGGCATTTCTCTTCTGTTAAATAGCTGTAAATTGAGTGAACTATAGATTCCTGGCCAGCAATCTAAGCTATAAAAATGTAATTGCTCCCAAATTGAGCTACATTATCAATTCCTCGTTTAATAGCAGTTCAGAATTAAAGGTCATTAATCAGCATGTTTGGCACAGGCAGAAGCATGGAACAAGCTAAAACAGGTTTTTAAAAATAGAGAATCTAGGGAATTCCCGTTGTGGCTCAGTGAAAAGAAATCTGACTAGTACCCACGAGGACGCAGGTTCCGTCCCTGGCCTCATTCAGTGGGTTATGGATCTGGCGTTGCCATGAGCTGTGGTGTAGGTTGCAGATGCAGCTTGGATGCAGCGTTGCTGTCGCTGTGACGTAAGCCAGAGACTACAGCTCCCAGTCACCCCTTGCCATATGCCGCAAGTGCGACACTTAAAAAAAAAATAGGGAATCTAAAGTTAGCATTTTTAAAAGTAAACACCATGGAACAGGTCTTGTGCTAAGCACTTTACTTACCTTGTGTGTATTCTTTAGAGTAGTCCTGCAAATTAGGTTTGGGGGTCTAGAATCTCAGTAGACAGAACAATATAGTGGAAGGAAATCTGGAGACAGGATTTTAGGCTGAGCTTTGCCACTGCTTGGGTGACTTCTGTCTTAGAAACTGCTTAATGCTTTGAAATTAGGGTTTGAAAAATAAAGAGTAGCTTTAAGTTTTATAATGTATTAATGAGAATTGCGTAGGCTATGTAGCTGCAACTAACAGCCCCGTTACCTCATTACCTTACCCATGAAAAAGTTTGTATCATACAAAGTCCACCTGGATGTGGCTGACCTTCCAGATCATGCAGTGATTCCCTGACGCAAGGGGCTTCTGTCATTCAGCACGAGGGAAAGAGACCCAGAGTATCTGCCTCAAACCATGTGACACCACATTTCTACTCACTTGTTCAGTAGAACAAGTCACATGCCCCACCTAAGTTCAGGGTAGCTGGAAACAAAGTCTTGGTGAGGAAGACATACAACCAGGTTTGATATGTCCCAGTAAGGGCACCACAGACTGCCTCTTCTCTTTAAGTGCATGAGTACGTGCAGCCTTGAGGATACTTGGTTAAGACCATTCGATTCTAGCATTTTATAAATGGGTCAGGAAAAAGAGCCTCAGTAATCACCCAGGCTCTTGCTTTTGATCACCTCTAATGGGTGTTTACTTTGTATTATCGTTATTATTATACCTAATCTTTAGATATTGTGACTTGAGATAATAACATTTGTGGGCAATTTGTCCAGAAATTGAGCCTAAGTGCTTTAAATACATTAAATTATTTCAATCTCAGAACTCTATAAAGTTAGGTATTTTGTAATTCTCATTTCACAGCTTAGGAACAAAAATAAAAGCAAACATTTAAAAAAGGTTTCAGGGAGTTCTCTGATGGCCTAGTGGGTTGAGGCTCCTGAGTTCTCACCACTGTGGCTCTGGTTGCTGCTATGCAGCGCAGGTTCAGTCCCAGCCCCAGGAATTCCCACCTAGTGCCTGTGTGGCAAAAAAAGAAAAAACCAAGAGAGAACCTGAAATAAAAGTTGCAACTCTCATTTTAAAAGAATAAATAAAAAATAAAAAAGGTTTCAGTTAAGTAATGTATTATCATTAGTATGAGATAGAGCCAGACTTCATGTCTGCACTCAAAGCTTATAAGTAAGTCATACTTTGTTTTGTTAATAAACACCGAAACTGAGGCTTAGAGAACATGTATCCTGATGGTGCTTCTCATCCTGAAGGTTATGAGCCTAGAACATGTACACTTGGTGTTGGAGTATTTATTGTGTGTCTCTTCTATGCCTGACTCACTTACAGTAAGACAGAGTGACTCTGAGAATAGCCTTTAAAGCAGACGTCCATCTGTTACGTTCACTTTTGACTGCCAACACCTTGGCCAAAACTCTCGGCTCTCAGCCTTCTCCATGTGTCTTTTCTTTTGCTTTTTTTTTCTTTATCCATGTTTACTCTATTGAAGGACACAGAGTCCATTCTGGGGCACATCTTTTTTGATTATAGCACAAAAGAATTTTAGAGTACATATCCTCTATTTTTATTTATTTTTATTTTGTTTACTGAATGCAGGATTCTTTAAATTCTGAAGTACTTTAAAGTTTTCCAGTTTCACACATGATTCCATACAATTCCATAATAACCCTTCTTTTTTCTACTTCTATATATTGCACTTTCCCTCTTCCTTCTCCTCACTGGTAATTACTGGTCTGTTCTCTGTATGTTTCTTTTCCTGTTTTTAAAGCTACAGAACCTATTCACTTGGTCAAGGTGTTTCTCCTGGTGATATGAGGAGCAAGTGTATCACCAGTCAATAAATGTTTGTTGACATAAAGGCATTTGAATTATTGAGAATTCAGTTCAATGCATTAATAAAGAACTTTTGTGTCAAGACTGAGAAGTTATTCTGTGTACCTATCCTTCCATTTTTTAAGAGCAGCTGGCCTTGAACCAGAGAGAGGGAGAGAGACTTAAATTGCTGTTTACAAGGCTGTCTTTCAAGAAAAATCCTGTTTCCCTCAGTTCACCACAGAAAATTTTCCTAAGATCTCTTGAATACGGTACCAGAATAAGATCCGTAAAGAAAGTTAATTCCTAAAACGCTAAAGAAATATTTTTCTTTTTCTTTCTTCTTCTCCTTCCCCTTCCTTCTCCACCTCCTACCTCCCAACCCCAGCTCTTCGCATCTTTTCTGTCCTGAAATTTGCACTTACCTTTTTATCAACTACTGCTGAGGCATAGGAGTTACCCATTTACCTTAGGTAATGGAGGGGGAAATCCAACATAGTAACACAATATGTAAATAAAATGTAGAGTTTATTGACTCTGGAATATTTCTGAAGGAGAAAAAAGTTTCCAAAAGTGATTTAAAAGATATTTGAGACATCAAATGCAAGAAGGCCCTCTCAGCTTAAACACTTGAAAAAAAGGGGAAATGAAAATGAAAATAAAAAAGAAATTAAAGCAGAAAGAAGGAATATGATGCAACAATTCTTGCAGCCAGTAAGTGGAGGCAACCACAGCATGATTAGCAAGCAGCTGCTCACTCCCAAGGGTCAGGGCCTGGTTTGTTTGCAGCTTGTTAGAAAACTCGCTGGACCCTAATTCCTAGGTTCCTCAGCTTTTGTGCAACACACTGCAGTCAGAGCTTCTCCCAGCGCCCATCTTTCACCCAGGGGACTTGGGGACAAATTAAAGTGGCACAACTATGCTA
Organism: Catagonus wagneri; assembly: GCA_004024745.2. NCBI lineage: Eukaryota > Metazoa > Chordata > Mammalia > Artiodactyla > Tayassuidae > Catagonus > Catagonus wagneri. The sequence continues at coordinate 37,770,476 of PVHT020004944.1, forward strand.
ATGTGACCACTGTTTTCCATACTTTGTAAAGGATTTGAATAGGCATTTCACCAGAGAAGCTATATGAATAGCTAATAAGCACATGAAAATATGTTAAACACCATCGGTCATTAGGGAAGTGAAAATTAAAACCAAAGTGAGATACCACTTTACTCCCATAAGCATGATGATAATCAAAAAGACAAAAATATGGGGAATCAGGAGCCCTCATACATTGCTAGTGGGACTGTAAAGAGCAGTAAGTTGCAGTTTAACAGTTTTCTTGAAAATGTAAGACATAAACTTTGCTTATGACCCTAAATACTGCTTAAGACGAAAACCACATCCTTCACTCAAAGCTTGAATGCAGATGTTCCTACAGCACTGTTTTTCATAACAGCCAAAAATTGGAAACAATTCAGATGTCCAACAGTGATGAATAAATAAAATATAACATTCATCCCTACAGTGGAATACTTTACAGCAATAAAAAAGTATCAATCACTGATCCTTGCTACAGCATGAATTAACTTCAAAAAACATGCTAAAGAAAATTCATGCCAAAAATTACATATTGTATCATTCCCATTATATGAGAAATAGGTATAAAATGCAAATCTTTAGAGACAGAAAATAGATTAGTTGTCTGGGAATGAAGAGAGTAGGGACTGAATAAAAATGGGTTGAAGTTTTCTTTTTAGAGTGACGGCAGTGTTCTAAACCTAGATTGTGATGGTGGATGTATAACTATAAATTTACTAAAAGTCATTGAGTTTTACATTTAAATTGAGTGAATTTTTGTAGTACGTAAATTGTATCTCCATAAAGCTGTTTTATTTTTAATTCCATTCATTAAACAACAATGGGGTACTATGAAATAGAAACGATAACTTGAAAGACCTCTTGGAAAGTAAACATGATTTTGAAAATTTCTTTAAAATATAATAGAAGTTTGGGATTAAAGGCAAATCACTCTTAGAATATGGAACTGAAAGAGTGAAATATAAAAATTTTAAAAGAACCTAATCCAGAAATTAAAATATCTGACCAATGGAGAGGAAAAAAATAGAGGGGAAATTTTTAGATAAATAAGAGCAAACGTTTTCCCAGAGAGGAAAAGAAGTGTGAATCCTTCATATTTTAAGAGTCTACAAGACCCAAGAAGAAGGAATGAAAAACAAATAACTTTCTAGACATACTGCCATGAAATTTCAAAATTCTATGGGTAAGGCCTTAAAATTTCCACACCATTTCCATAAATAAATAATGCAATAAAATTTCCATTCAGAACACAGGAAGTAAGAATCAGACAGACATTGTCTGTCTCATCAACAATACCAAAATCCATAAGACAGTGGAGTAATGGCACTGACTTTCTGAGAGAAAACTATTTTTAGCCTAGATTACATAGCTACCCATATTGTCAACAACAATTAAGACAAACAAAAGCATTTTTAGTTGTTAAAATATTCAGAATATTATCTCCCATACATCCTTTCTGAGAAGGAGAAGGGTGAAGAACAAGTCATGGGTGTAAGAAATAATGAACCTTAATGAGGAGCTTAATGAAAATGTTTCCCATCCTGACATTTATGCAGAAGGTCTGGTAAGCAAGTGCTTCAAGTTAAAATAGGAAGCCATTGGGCTCTAGGAAAAGGGAATAGGCTTGATTCCAAGCACTATGCAAGGACTTTAGCATTTTCTTATATTAGTAAAAAAAAATGGTAAAAATAAAAACAAAAATATGTTTATACTCTCAACAAGAGGAGGGCAAAATAATTAAAACAGCTAAAAGAAGTTATACAATTGGAAAAGAAAGGCATGTCAGGTATGCTGCAAAGTAAACTTGCGTGATTTTGAACAATAGAAGTAAAAGGAAAGAAAATAAACTTAGCTTGGAGGCTTTGAGTTGTCTTCTTCAAGTGATACTGTGGTTAGGACATTGTACCCGTGGAGAAAGAAATACAGTCCTAGGATTCTACTTTGCATATAGTTATACTTTGGTAAATATAGCTGTTGACCTATGCCGCGGCCACAGCAATGCCAGACCACACTGTCTTGATTGCTGAAGCTTTACAGTAAGTCATCATGTTGGGTGGTGTCAGTCTTCTAACTATGTTCTTTAATATTGTGTTCTGGGTTTTTGTCTCTTCACATTAACTTTAAAATCAGTTTGTTGATAACCACACACACACACACACACACACACACACACACACACACACACACACAAAGACTTGCTGGGATTTTAATTTTTTTTTTTTGTCATTTTATGGCCGCGGGTTTTATGGCCGCACCCGCGGCATGTGGAGGTTCCCAGGCTAGGGGTCTAATCGGAGCTGTGGCCACTGGCCTGCGCCGCAGCCACAGCAACGCAGGATCCGAGCTGCGTCTGCAACCCTACACCACAGCTCACGGCAACGCCGGATCGTTAACCCACTGAGCAAGGGCAGGGATCGAACCCGCAGCCTCATGTTTCCTAGTCGGATTCGTTAACCCCTGTGCCACGATGGGAACTCCCCTGGGATTTTAATTAAGATTGCATAGAATCAAGAAAAACACTTTTAGCAGTTTTTGTTAAGATAGTTATCTCCCTTTTTTCTACATAATATGTTTATGTCATTATTTCTTGATTTTATATATAACACATAACAGTGCAAGATGGACATTTACCTCTGTAACTTATCCAAGCTTTTATCTCCTTGTTCTAACTTTTGATAGTCTGTAACTTTGTGACATACATAAATTTAATTCCTTGTTTTACTAACTTTAGATATTATTATCTCAACTTCTCACTATTTTAGATGACGATACTAGGACCCATTCCTCCTTTTCTAAATCCTTCCCTTTTATAAAGTCAAGATTAATGATGTTTATATTGTTTTGTAGCTACATCTAAGATGACGTTATTTATTCACTTACTGAAGGACGTCTTGATTGCTTCCAGACTTTGGCAATTATAATTAAAGCTGCTATAAACATCCATGTGCAGGTTTCTGTGTGGATGTAAGTTTTCAACTCCCTTGGGAAATTGTAAGGCATACAGTCACAGGATTTTACAATGCTTAGAGTATTAGTTCAGGAAGAGATCACCAAACTGATTTTCAGAGTGGCTGTAACCACTTTACATTTTGCATTCTCACCAGCAATGAATGAGAGTTCCTCTTCTACATCCCCACCAGCATTTGATGGTGTCAGCATTCTGGATTTTGGTCTAATGGGCATGTAGAAGTATCTTGTTGTTTTAACTTGCATTTCCCTGATAACTTGTGCTGCAGAACGTCTTATCATATGCTTATTTGCCACATGTATATCTACTTTAGTGAGGTGTTTGTTTTCAATGAATTATCTCAAAGTTAAAAAAAGCAATAAATATTTACCAAATAAATAAATAAATGCAATGTTGAGCATCTTTCCATGTTAGAGAAGATAGTTTTAAAAATGCCAGTAGACTAGAACCCTGCTGTGGCTTGCTTATTATAGAGCAGTTTCTGATAGGTTGCAGGTCAAATCAAACTTTGAACTATGGTGAACTATGACTACTTGTAGAAAGGCTCTGGGGAACACACTGTACAACATAGCCAGGGATATGTTTCCACTGGTATGCATTGAGAAAGATGTTTGGGGAATCCTTCCACAATGAGAAAGATGGTTAGATCCTCCCACGAGCCGCCTTGAGCCCAGTCTTCCCAACTCCTTCCAAACAGGGCATGAGATACCAGCACAATAAACAGTTTTTGCACAACAGAATGTTTCTCCTGCAGCAGTTAATAAAACTTAATCCATCTTCTATGTCATCTGTTTAAGCAGTTTTTCTCAACTATTTCCTTGGGAGAGGGGAACCGCAGCTTAGCCTCTCATAACTTTTGCTCTGCTTTAAAAATTATCTTCAACTCAGACTCCTCTGAACTTCTACCATTCATTAAAAACCAATGTTTTGCAGTTCCTGTTGTGGCTCAGTGGGTTAAGAACCCAACTAGTATCCATAAGGATGTGGGTTTGCTCCCTGGCCTTGCTCAGTGGGTTAAGAATCCAGCATCGCTGCAAGCTGCGGTGTGTTTCACAGATGCAGCTCAGATCCAATACTCTACCCTGCTACATACCCAGTGCAGAGAAATCTGCAATTACCATGTAGAAAAAAAAAATAATCTAAACCAAGATTAGATGATAAGGTGAATAAACCTGAGGCATTGATAGAAACCAGTTAGCTTCCTCCCTTAATGAGCAGCACAGCCCATGGTGGATACAGGACACCATTGCATTGTGATAAATGCACTCAGCTATTCCCACTCAGAGACTAGGCTGAAAGATGCTGAAACAGTGGGAGCTGCTAACCTTTAGCAGCTGAGCCCTGGCTGACACCAAGCTGCCTAGGATTGTGTCCCGCTCCCTTTGGTCGCTGTGCACTGGGCTTCCTTGTCCTGCTGGCTAACATAGGCCTAATAATTACACGTCTGCACAAAGAGGTTGTGAGGAATAGATGAGTTAATACATGTCATGTGCCTGGCACATCATGAGCATTCATTAAAAATTAGCTATAATAATAATTTTTTCTGCATTTCATTTAGGATGTAAAATAATTAGTTGGGAAGAGATAGGACCTAAGTTCTAACTGGGTGACCATGGCACGTCTTATTTTGTCAGGGGCTGAAAAACAGGAAGATAAGCAAGCATTTTATAGTGTTGATTTTTATCGTCATGTTTCCCCTGCATTCATGGTAGCCAAACCTGAAGGATCAAGTGGATATAATGATAGAAGGACTTACGTGAGAGTAACGATAGCAGATGACTTAGGAATCATCTTCACTTTCTCGCATTGAAGAATGGTTGATTTGAGGGTTAGTGTATTTATTTTACAGTGACCTAATATCTGACCTCAAAGTGGAGGACTGTGCGGTAGCGGGCTGAAGCCGGCCTGTATCACGAACCTATTGTGAAATAATCAAGAATTTTGCAGACTGGTCATTAATCTATTAGCTTAAAGGCAGTCGTGGTGGTAATATTTACACTACAGGAATCAGTAAATGCTACAAATTGGGGTCTTTTTTTCCCCAGAGAGCCAGTTTACCGGCACACCACTGAGTACATGTGTCCTGTACAACACGTGGAAGGAAATGAGGACGTTTCAGTGCGAGTGGCTTGCTCTTTGCAAGGTGTGTTTCTATCTGGTCTAAATAAGCTTCCCATCAGTTCTGGGACTCTGGCAGAGTGCTGTTATTATTCAGGCTTCCAGACTTAGCACAGAGTTTTTTTTATCGTTTCAAGATACAGCATCACAGGATTTTATTTTTGGCAATTTGGGACTTCCAATTAATTTAAAGAGATGCTTCAACAATTTCTAAATGAAAAAGACGAAATCATCTGAACTAAATATTCCAGATGTCACTTTTCTGGGGGCCAGGGTGGGGGTGAGGAGAATGTTGAGGACATGGTAGGTATTTTGTACACATTTAAATATTTATTTGTTAACATTAGGAGAATCCTATGCTGCTTGCCTTTGGGTGTGGAAAGAGGATATAAAAAAAATGGGACATGTATACATATTCCTGAGAAAGATTTCATTGTAATTAGGAGTCCTGCACGGAAGTATGCAATGCTTAAGGATGTTTACAAAGCAAAATAACAACAAACAGTATACAGTTTTGTTCAAACTGGAAACCTCCACACTGAAGGGTTGATGAAAGGAGGCCTCCTGGAGGGTGAGGATCTTGAGTTGTTTCTTCAGGAGGTCTCAGCTCACCCTGAAAGGCTGAAGAGGACAGCAGAGGGTGTAACCTGAGCTGGAATGGCCAGGCAGGCAGGGACCTCCTGCCCCAGAGCACACCAGCCTCTGCACACTGCCACCTTTACTTTTTCTAGGGTTGGAGGAGGAACCTAAAACCAGACAATTTTATTACATCTTTTCCAGTCTGGGTTAAAAAAAAAAATCAGAGGTTGAAAATTAGTAACAAAGTAGATGGAAGCCTGGGATTTTCTTTCTTTCTTTTTTTTCTCTGCCACTTTCCTTAGTCATTGTGACATTCCAGTGGATAAATCACTGTATCAGATATGGAAATAGCTGAGAAATTTTTCCTATTGTGCTCTCTGAAGCTACATGGCATATTGTTGTATCACAATTAACAGCAGTCTAGCAGACAGATATCCAAACTCATAAACCAAGTGGATGAGAGTATGAGTATTTGCATCACAAAAAGAGCTCTTCATTTTGTAAAAGGATTCCCCATTGTTTTATACATTCCTTTTTTTAACAGACATTTGCTAGGTACAGACTACATTTCAGGCACTAAAGACACAACGCTGTGTAAAGCAAGATCCAGTACCCTCACAGAACTCAGGGTACACTGCAGGAGCTGGGATGTTGTTGTAATAGAAGCAGAGACACTTTAGGAATACAGCAATCAAGACAGTTAACTTGTGCAGATGTTGAGCAAGTTTACAAAAAGAGGGGGTTGCTTCAAGTAGAAATGAGTGATTCACCAGACCAAAGGGGATAGCTTTGCTCAAGGATGACAAAATGGAAAAGTAAGCAAGTATTCAAAAAAAACAAAAACAACAACAAAAAAAAACTGCGTGTTGCCATGGTTTCCACTGCATTCCTGGTGTTCCAATCTGGAGGACCACTTAGATATAGTAACTGAAGGACTCGTGTGAAATTAGGAGCAATCCTCACTCTATGTCACAAGAGCAAAAAGACCGCTCTGATGATTATAATTGGAGAGGGGAAATTGAAGGTTCTGGGGAGAGATTGGGTATAGGTAAGAGGAAATCACTGAACATTTTCAGCAAGAACAGAAGTAGCATGCTCTGATTTGTACCTTTTTTTAAAAAAAAAGATTGTTTTAGAGATGGCATACAGGGTGGATTGAAAAGTAGAAGTTTTTAAATAGAAACTCCCTTGCCATATATAAAATAATGCTGTTTTATTTACAGTGTACTCCTTGCATGAAGCAAGCCCTTGACCCATCCCCTGGAGCAAGCACACACACTTCCGATATAGCAGGTGAAGGGCAAGAAGGCAGAGGTGTTCACGGTGTTTTAATGCCCTGTGCTTCTAGTTTTCAGTGTCAGAAACAGTTGTGCTTAGTTCAGCTCTCCCAACTTTAAACCTTAATGAACTGATTGATCTTGTACCATCCACACCATAAATATTGTCAAAGTAGCCAAACAGTGCTCCACACAATTCGGATGTATAAATTCCCTGTTACTTATCTTCCATTTTCCTGCCAAAATCTTTATAGGTTCTTTGAAACCTTAAGGTGACTTGCCTTTTCCTTTGCTTTGAGACGTTGCTGTGAATTAAGTCTCTCTGGTGTGTCTGCAAAGCTGGGATGGGATTCACTTCATTCCTTCAGGTTAAAAAAAAAAAGGGAACGCTTATAAGAACATTTCTCAAAATGAGGATGGCAATACAGATGATAGGCCTTAAGTATTTTTCCAAGGAATTTCTAAATTGAGTTTAGAGTTTTTTTCAGGTCCTCCTGAGTTAATGGTTTTCAAATTTAAAAGACAAAAAATAGGAGTTCCCGTCGTGGCGCACTGGTTAACAAATCCGACTAGGAACCATGAGGTTGCGGGTTCAATCCCTGCCCTTGCTCAGTGGGTTAACGATCCGGCGTTGCCGTGAGCTGTGGTGCAGGTTGCAGATGCAGCTCGGATCCTGCGTTGCTGTGGCTGCGGCACAGGCCAGTGGCCACAGCTCCGATTAGACCCCTAGCCTGGGAACCTCCACATGCCGCGGGTGCGGCCATAAAATGACAAAAGGCAAAAAAAAAAAAAAAAAGACAAAAAATAATTAAACAAGATTGCTTCTGAAAATACTCTGAAAGACTGAATAAAGTCATAATTGTCCAGGTTTGTGCTTTGGAACACTTGGTGTTGTAATCAGGGATCCTGTTTTATCCCTGTGTTTGTAATCATCTTAATTTAGAAATCATCTTTCGGAGTTCCCGTCGTGGCGCAGTGGTTAACGAATCCGACTAGGAACCATGAGGTTGCGGGTTCGGTCCCTGCCCTTGCTCAGTGGGTTAACGATCCGGCGTTGCCGTGAGCTGTGGTGTAGGTCGCAGACGCGGCTCGGATCCTGCGTTGCTGTGGCTGCGGCGCAGGCCAGTGGCCACAGCTCCGATAAGACCCCTAGCCTGGGAACCTCCACATGCCGCAGGTGCGGCCCTAAAATGACAAAAAGGCAAAAAAAAAAAAAAAAAGAAATCATCTTTTAACACTTACGACTCCATTCTACTCTTCCAGCATAGACAACTATTCTGTTTTTCACTTTTCACTTTTAAGTGAGATGAGAGACTTTAGAAAACTCAAACTCAAACTTCTTGAATCCAGGAAAATGATACCTCATCTGTCACTTAAAAATAAACAAGTATCAGTTTTCCTCTGCCAACTCCAACCTCCCTAACTGTCTATTTAGAGCGAATGGGTAATGAGGTCCTACTGTGCAGCATAGGGAACTGTGTGTGAGTGGGTCACTTTGCTGTACAACAGAAGTTGAAGAAACATTGTAAATCTACTGTAATTTAAAAAAAAAGTGATCAGTGATGTTGAGGGTCATGGGGTGAAAGCAATAGCATGGTCTACAGAATGTCCAAATAATTAATAATTGGTAACTAATCCTTCTTATCATATGAAGACTAAGTTCTCTACCTTAGGACACAGTACCTTCAAATTATAGGCCTCATTTGATCTCTCTGAGCTTCTGTATTGCTCTTTCCTGCCGCCAACCCTCTCATCCGCTGGTGCCCTATGGGTTGCCTTTTCTTTTATTATTATGGCCCATAGTTTATATCTTTGCCTTTGTTTCTCATCGCCAGCCTGGGATACTCTCTTAAGTTTTCTTCACTAAACTAAATCCTTAAGTTCCTTCATGACCTAGACTTTAAAACTCACCAAACTTAACCCATTCTTCAGAGATTCTGTGGTACAGGAACTTTTAGTTCTTGTTAACATAAAGCAAGTCAGTTAAAGCCAAATTAGGGTTTTTAAATAAGATATACTAAAACAGGAGTCACAAATTTATATGCCTATAGATGAAAGCAGGGAACATAAATAGCAAAGCCAGCCTGGTGTGAGAAATACAACAGTGCAGACATAATGATGAGAAAATGATGCTAATAACTGTGAGGACAGTGGCAAAGAAAAGAGCACAGGCCTTGTCCAAACAACCGTTGCTATCTAGGCATAGAAACCCTTTGTCACTATATCTTTTTTTAGAGAGGCTGAAATCCAGATTTTAATGTAAAATATCACAGTATTAATGTATTGGTAATTCTTTTTTAAAAGGAAACCTCTGTGTGGACAAAATAAATCTTTCTCTAGGCTCAAAGGCTGTCAGTTCCCAGACTTCTTGTCTAGAGTCAGAGACACACTCCTGGGCACCTCTGTACAGATAATTGAACCCAGTCTCCCGCCTTCCCTGTGTGTGTCTCTGTTGATACCTTTATACCACCATGAGACCAGATGGACCAAGTTTTTTATTCTGATCCAGGACCAACAGGGGCCGAGAAGAGATGCACAAATGTGTCCCACTGGCAAACTCTGCAGCCTCACAAGGCTGTAATTGGTTTGACATTTTTAAAAGAGAAAAAGCAACAAGATTTATGCACTCTAAATTGACCATGGAATGCTCTCCAAGAAAATTGTCACCAAGCCTGTCTGAAATGTCTTCCCAAAAAATCAAAAGGGGGAGGACCAGGACAAGGGAAGCTGCTTGTCTTAAATTTACAGATTCTACTTTGCCTACATATTTGAGACAATTCTAAAAATAGTAGTGTGTAATTTGAGATCTTTTGTACATAATACATGTGAGGAGCATGTGCAACAGAAAAGACTTTTTCGTTAAAATGATTTAACTTAGACCATGCTTATCACTTATTTCTTATACAGCAGGTTGTGCCTTCATGAAGCCAAAACAGTCAGTTTTCTACTAGAGACAATTAGTCAAATCTCCTACTTTCATGAGTAACCATATTTTTTTTTAAAAATCAGAGTAACCAAAACAAGAAACTAAAAACCATAAAGCAGCTAGCACATACGCACACGCCCGAGCTATGTTTTGTTAACAACAGCATTTCATCAGACTGCCTGGGCCTAAAAGGACGTTCATTCAGTTATAAGTCCACTGACCAGCAGTGTGATATGGAAGAAGCTGGGCATCAGAACAAGTGTCCTCTGGAGGGGAGCTTGGGGACAGTCTCATGTTTGGCTGGTTGTGTAGCTCGCTGATGTCACCATGCAACAAACTGAGTCCCCGCTGTGTGCTGAGGCCCTTTGGGGACACCCACACTCATTTCTCACCCCAGCCCTGCCCTCAAGGGCTCAGAGCCTTTTTCAAGTTTAGGTGCAAGGTACTTTGCTCCTCAGGGTGAAAATGTATTCGCTTCAGACATATCCATGTTTTTCTTTTTTATTTTTTTCCAGAGTGCTATTATATTTATTAGCAAGGGTTTAGATAGACGCTGAAGTCATTCATTAAGCAAAAGTGTATAGACTGTCATTATGCCAGGCACTGTGCTAGGCTCTAGGGATCCAAATATAATTTATAAAATATTTCTACTTCAAAAGTGCTTGTACTTCCTTTAGAATTAGATGAGCCATTGCCCACAATAAAGTAAGGTAATTGCTATAGTGGAAGTGTGTACATGTTGTACAAAAAAAAGTGCCCTTAAACCTATCTGGCAGAATCAAAGAAATATTCATAGTATAGATAACAGTTAAGATGAGACTTGAAGGTAGCAGAAGTTCTTCCCTCCAAGCCGTGTTCAAATAGAGGTGGTTGATCAATACCCTTGTTTTTCTGATCCCATTTGGAAGTCATTTGACAAACACAACCATGCAGTCTGAGCACAGACACAGGGAACTTTTGGTAAAACGCCTGAGTCAGGACTGTCAGTTTCTCTGTCCTGGCAGGTGCCTCCTGCCCTTCCTCCCGGCCTCCCCACTTTAGGCACCCAAACCAGCCACTCCTCTCCCAGCAGTCCTTTCCCAGCTTTGGAGTTAGCTGAGGGTTCAAGAGCATTAAACTGGAAAGAATTCCCAACGCTTGCATTAGATGTCCTGGTTTCATGTTACTTTATATACACCACTTAACATTTCCATCTTGTAAAATGGAGCAGATAACAGCTGTCCCTCCAGCTCAGAGCACTGTAATGGAATCAGGAGTTTACACGTGTGAGGTCTGAAAATAGAACTTATCCAAATAGAAATACACCTCCTTAACTCAGAACTCCATGTCAGTAGTTGCCTCATTTTGCTTACTCCAAGATCTTAACTCTTAATTGTAAGGTAGAGACTCAAATCAAGCTACATAGTACAGGGCATTCTTTAAGATGATAAAAATAATGAAAAACGTCTTATTGAAAGTGACTCACCGTGCTCTGGAATGAGGTGTGTACTCTTGACCATTTGTATTTCTGTACAAAGAACCTCATTCTGATGTCATTTCCTAGTTTACCCCCACTGAGGAACAGGTGATAACCTTAACCACTTGGTAAAAGATGATTTCTGGTCCACTCTGATGCACATCTCTGGAGTCAGAAACTTAGCTATAATATCTCATTTCCCAACACCACTCCTGTCGCTTATGCCTTTTGAATCAGCAAATTTCTCTCCATCTCCCCGGTGCAGATCTTCTTCATATCTCATCTGGATTATTGCAGCAACCTCCACACTGGTCTTCCTGCAGTAGGCTTGCTCCTCTCTTCTACATCCACCATGCAGTCACTTTACTCTGTTGCTAAGATTTGACCAGACCAAAGCCCCCTCAAAACCCTTCAGTAACCATCGCTTGACTTTTGATGTAAGATTCAACTCCCTACCTGACTTTCACAGCCCTCAAGACCGATATCTGCCCGGCAACCCTACCTCCTTCCCTGCTTACTGTCTTATACATTTAACCATCTCTCCTCTTGCTTTCAGGCCTTCCCACGTGCTAGTCTCAGGGGGTAATGCCATTTTCCGCCCAACCCAGATTGACACTCTTTGTGACTGTGCAAAATCCTACTCATACCTCCGCTCCAGCTTAAATTTCACTTCCTCAGGGGGACCTTGCAAAACCCTTAAAACAGGTTAGAAAACCCACTATTGTCCCTATCATTACGCATTACTCTGTAATTTATGTCCTCCTGTGAGACTATAAGCTCCCTGAAGATAAGGTCCAATTTGTTGTACACAAAAAAGGTGCCCTTAAACCTATCTGCAGAGTCAAAGAAATATGCGTAGTGGAGGTGATATTTGAGACGAGACTTGAAGGTTCCCTCCAAGCCGTGTTCAAATAGAGGTAGCTGATCAATATTCATGTTTTTCTGATCCCATTTATCAGATATAGTGCTCTATGTAGTGTGCCTGGCACTGACTGCATCCCCAGTGCCAAGCCCAGTGAGGAGCACGTTCTGGAATCTCACCAGCATTTACTGACAGTCAGTGAGGGATTGAGTTAATAGCCCATGCTGGCATTTTATTCCCCAGCTAGACTGCATTTTTTGTGCTGCGATACCTGCCTTTTTCAAGGCTTTATTTGTAATCTCACAGAGTTCTTAATTTTGCTTATGCTTGATAGGTAGTCTTTGGGTACCAAATTTATCTCTCGATTCCCATGGATAGTTACACACCACCATACTCTCCAGTCTCCAGTTGGATTATGAAATACTACTACTCAGTTACAGAACAAGCAGGTGGATAGTGATCTTCTCATACGGAAAATCTCTAAGCCACTTGAGTGAATAAAACAAGTTAAAAAATTACTTATACTAAGTAATGCTATATATTTGTACAGGGCTGTTTAAGAAATTTGTAGGCCCTAGTCAATGTTAAATTTTGAAGATGCTGTTCCACTTAATTTGGGACGTATTTCTCAAATTAAATGTGAATTTTTACTGTCAAAATAGTAAGTTTTTTTTCTAATTTTTCTTTTGAAAAGATTTGGCTACCAGTGATTTAATTTTAAGTTAGCTCTGATTTTTCAATAATTACCATTTATATTTGGGAACGTTTGTGAAGTGACGAGAATCTAATCTTTTCAAATGTAGGGCCTTATTAATGTATACTAAGTCTGACAACATTAAATTTAGTGTTTTAAACATTATTTTCAATTGTTTAGTTTTCTTTTTATACTTTAGGGACAATACAAAATACCCCTGAAAAGTGGGGAGACCTTTGTCATCATGCATATAGTGCCTAATGGATCAAATGGCTGTAGATGTACATGACAATGCATAGAAGAAGTAAAAGGACTGAAATCATGTACAATAAATCGATAAGTAATTAATTCTGGAAAGAGAACCAGGATTGGAAATGGAAGGCTGAGGAACACTAGCTTAATTCATGCCTGAATTTTTCAGAGAGAATATATTCCTGTATTACTTTAAAAATGTTTAAAAGGAAAGAACATTATTTTTTAAATAAAGTGTAAAGAGAAAATTAGAGTGTGAGAGCTCATAAACACTAAGGACTTTCAAATAGGTTTGAGCAGTTACTAATGATGGAAGTATTTCTAAGCCTGTTTTTGCCTGGCTGTAACATATTTGGATAGATAATATAGTGATGGTTTTATACAAAGCAAATAAAAAATTTCCAAGATAATTGTCCAAAAATGTCACTGTAGTATCTGACTGTATCAGGTCTCTTGGAAGGAATAATTCTATACGTAACTCTGGTAATAAAACTTCCTTGTCATTAATATATAATTTTATGGCTCTGGATACTCATAATGGGAAAAGAGACTGCTTTGAAACTTCTGGTTTTAAAACAATGACATTCCAGAGGGAAAAAATAAGCAGACCACTTCTCATTAATGCTGTTACCTTGTAGTTACTTGGGTTTCACCATTTATTCCAAGACCTGGATTCCTTGGAAAGGAATAAGGATATCAAACCAGAGGAGATGTTATCACAGATGAGGATGTGGGAATTTTATGTGGCGGGATCCTCATTGTTTCAATACATAGTTTAATAGACTTTTTTCTGACATCTGTAAGCAGACATGGGTAGTAAATAAAAGCATAAAAAGCTCATGTTCATTTTAATAAAGAACATTCTACTCACGCATTTGGACAAGACAGTATTGTTTTAAGTGTCAGAGTTTCTGTATAATGTAAGACAGTAAAAAAAAAAAATTTCCTTGATAATCTGCCTACTACATGTTTATTCTTCTGTCTTATGTAACTACTTATAAAATGTAATTCTTGAGTTTTTTTTCTTAATGGCCTTTTTTTTTCCATAAATTTCCCTTGTGTTTAGATGTTATTTTCAAATCCAAAATCTGAATTGACCATTACGAACACAAAGACGATCTTATGTTCCATTTTTTAGCATGAGGAAGTTTATTTATTATCTTTTTATGTCCAAGATAAAGTCTAGAGAAAATGTTGATTCCTTTTGGCAATGCTTGAGATCTGGCAAAAAGTATCAATCTAAAAAACATGAGGTAGCAAGTAATGTTAAAGAAGAAAGAGTTGGAAAATATCAAAGCCTAATTTTCCAAGATGACGTATTATAAAAGGACATGGAGCCTTCAACATAGGAACAAGATAAAGGAGCAAAGAAATAGATCAAACCAATGAGAACAAAATCATCAAAATGCCATAATACTCAAAAAGTGGCGTGTGATAAAAAAATTAAAGCATCTTTTTAAAAAAATAGGATTGAGGAGTTCCCATTGTAGCTCAGCGGTAACAAACCTGACTGGTGTCCATGAAGACTAAGGTTCAATCCCTGGCCTTGCTCAGTGGGTTAAGGATCCAGCATCGCTGTGAGCTGTGCTATAGGTGGCCGATGCAGCTCGTATCCCGTGTTGCTGTGGCTGTGGTGTTGGCTGGTAGCTACAGCTCAGATTCAGCCCCCAGTATGGGAACTTCCATATGCCACAGGTGTGGTCCTAAAAAAGCCAGAAAAAAAAAAAAAAGATTGAGTAGGGTTGAGAACAGTGAGTGTAAGATGGGGCAGTGAAGAGGAAAAGTGAAGAAATGAGAAAAATTAACAAGCTTTCAGTTTTTAGGGGATTGTAACAGATAAGAAAAATCAACATCAAAAAGAAACCAGTCTTTAAATATTGGTCCTATGAATTCTGTAACCTAAACCAAATGCTAAAAAAATCCATCAGTTAAAATTATTAAGTGGAAAATACGTTCTTTCCAGTGGGAAGCCAGGGTCATCCAATTTAAGGTCTTGGTTCTGTTTTGACATTCTATCAGCCTTTGAGGTATTGTACGGAAAAAGATCGACTGAGAGCTGTAGCACCGGCTGAGGAAACCACCATCCTCCTGGCCGGGAGTCTTGTAGCTGCAGGTGGCCAGTTTCTCCCCCAAAGGAGTCTCTGCCGGAACACTAGGAACCCCCAGGAAACTGGGGGGCACTGTCCCACCTGAGGCTTCCGGTTAGGACTTGTATGGTGAGTCTTTCATGAAAGTTTATTCAGACTTTATTTATTTATTTTATTAGAGTATGTTTGATTTACACTGTTGTATTAGTTTCTGCTGTATGGCATAGTGACCCACTCATAAGTATATATACATTCTTTTTCTCATATTATCTTCCATCATGTTCTATCCCTGTGCTCTACAGTAGGACCTCATTGCTTTTCCATTCTAACTGTAACAGTTTGCATCTACTAACCCCAAACTCCCAGTCCCTCCCTCCTCCCCCTTGGCAACCACAGGTCTGCTCTCCATGTCTGTAATCTGTTTCTGTTCTATACATAGGATTATTTGTACCATATTTTAGATTCTGCATATAGGTGATATCATACGGTATTTGTCTTTCTCTTTCTGACTTAGTATGAGAATCTCTAGTTGCATCCATGTTGCTGTAAGTGGCATTTTTTATTTTTTTATGCCTAAATAACATTCCATTGTATATATGTACCATATTTTCTTAATCCATTCATCTGTCAATGGATGTTTAGATGGTTTCCATGTCTTGGCTGTTGTGAATAGTGTGAATAGTGCTGCAGTGAATTGGGAGGGGCGGGTGCATCTTTTTTTTTTGTTTCCTTTTTAGGGCTGCACTTGAGGCATATGGAAGTTCCCGGTCTAGGAGTCAAGTCGAAGCTGTAGCTAGCAGCCTACACCACAGCCACAGCAACTCCAGATCTGAGCCATGTCTGCAACCTACATCAGCAGCTCATGGTAACACTGGATCCTTATGCCACTGAGCAAGGCCAAAGATCAAACCTGCATCCTCATGGATACTAGTTGGGTTCATTACCATTGAGCCATGATGAGAACTTCTGCATGTATCTTTTTGAATTGTAGTTTTGTCCAGATTTTTGCCCAGGAGTGGGATTGATGGATCATATAGTAGTACTGTATTTAGTTTTGTGAGGAACCTCCATACTGTTTTCCATAGTGGTTTTACCAACTTACGTTCCCACTAGCAGTGAAGGAGAGTTCTCTTTTATTCACACCCTCTGAAGCTTTTGTTATCTGTTGACATGTTAATGAAGGCCACTCTGACTGGTGTGAGATGATACCTCAGTGTAGTTTTGATTTGCATTTCTCTAATAATTAGTGATGTTGAGCATTTTTTCATGTACCTACTGACCTACCATGTGTTTTCTTTGGAGAAATGTCTTCTGCTTTTTAAAAAATCTGTGGATGACAAACTTGCTATTTGAAAGATTAAGGCTCATCATTGCTGAAGATTTGAGCAAACTAAACATTCCCTGGAGGCTTTAATGCATGGGCACTTTTTACATGAATGATCATGCCATCTTGAGAGTAGACTGATCAGTTTGAGTCCTTTTATTTGGAGGACGCTATGAGCAGTGGTTGCACTGAGTAGTTTTGTTTGTAGCTTGACATTAGATGGTCTCAAGCTGAGCACCGCCTCTTCCTGGCCTCCAGTGATGCCAGATCCAAAGTGTGGACATTGGCCTCTGGAGGCATCCCGCCTGCCCTTGCCGGTGTCTGGTCTGCAGCCCTCATTTCCTTTGGCCTTCCACCCTTTACCAAACTTTCACCTCTCCAGAAAATTCTACCTCTCCTCCTAATTATCTTGTGTAAATTTTATTTTTATTTTTCCTGTGTTGTTTATTTATTTCCATAAAATGGAGCTGGAAGATTGTGTAGGGATTTTCTAGTTCAGCACTCACATCTTAGAGATGTGAAAACTGAGGCACAGGGAGATTAAGTTGCATTTTGCTTTTTGTGAGCCGTGGGAAGGAAGGACTCTGGGGGAAGAATTTGGCTCCTCTCAGAAGCTGGCCACGTTTCCAGGACTTTACGTCAATGGTTTCTCACGGTGGCAGACTTTCTGCACCCCCCTGCCCAAAAATGCCCCAGAAGCCCAGCAACACAGGTCATTCTGAAAGGATCTGCTCTCCCTTGGGACGAATGACTGTTTCTGACCCTTCTGGACTCATGGCATGTTCTGACCCTGAGTGCTCCTTCCCCAGCTGACACTCCTGATGTCATTCAGAATGTTCTTCATCCAGCCAGACCTCATTCTCCATCTCACTTACTCCATCTAACAGTCATTTCCTTGCCATGGACTTTGCCTATGATGCAGCAGTGATGGCCTCCTTGCTACCTAAGTGCCACCTGGCGGCCACGAGCAGGGATCTGTCACTCAGCTGCATTGGGACCAGCTCTGCTCCCAGCTCCACGGCCACTGAGACACAACCCAGTTGCACCTGCATGCCGTGCCTGCCAGGACATGCTGAGGAAGATGTTTGCAGATTTGAGGGCTGATGAGGATGGGGCTCTCAGAGAGCTCTTGCCGGACATCTGCAACCCAGGCTGCTTCTCTTCAGAGGAAATAGAGCGAGACATACTCAAGTGGCCTTAGAAGCATGGACTGTTGGTACCGATGGTCAGTCAGAGACAATCTAGGTGAGAGCCCAGTGGGTGGCAGATCTAGGATCATCTGAATCATTTTAGGGGATAGTTAAAAATTTAGATTTCTGGGCCTTACCCATGGAGATCATGGTACGTGGCCCACAGTCGAGCCAGGAGAGTGAGTTTGTAATAATATAAGGGATTCTGTTTCTGAGGCCCTTGTAGGCACACCTCCTGGTGGTATAAATGAGAGAGCTGAGGGCCAGGCCTGCAGCATCCAGGGCCTGCTGGTCCTACAGCCAGTACTGCAGGCTGCAGCCTGGCTATGCCAGGAGGAGCCTCTGCTTTGATGGGGCCTTTCTCCTTTTGTGTCTGTTCCTCTTCCTCTGGCTCAGTGAGAGCTGGCTGTGCTCCCAGCAGAGTCCTAATGAAATGGGATGCACCGAGGAAAAGAGATCTGCAGAAAGCGGTTTGCACTGCATGGCTTTTCAAGTGGGGGTGTCTCTCACAGATGATCACGCAGAAGATATGAGATAAAGGTATGAGAAAGTATGAAAGGAGTGGAGGAGTGACGCAGACAGCTACAGTCGCTTTGTCATTTTGCCAAAGGAAGTTAATGAGTTGAAGCATTCAGTCAGCACCATTGAAAACAGCCATCAGCCATCTGGCAACCTGTGAAATGTGTGGTGAGTCACTCACCTACAGGCCAACACAGATGTCTGAGCCTTCCCTCCTTCAGCCCCGTTTCTGCCTCCTGGTTCTGCTTCCCTCTGTGTAACGTGAAATGCTAAATTGAAAAGAGAGTAATACAGAAGTTGCATTGTTTACATGATGTCAAACTTGTTTGATTTATTTTTTTCCAAGAATCTTTAGATATGACAGCATGCAAAGGAAAATGTCTAAACTTGCCACCTAGTTCCTAAATCTACCAGAAATGATATGACAGCACAGCCCTGCCTTCCTGACTTTTGTTGCTTTTCCTTTTCCCAAAGGGATGCCAAGAATTGAGTGCTATATACACAATGGTGCGAAGAGAAAGGCACAGATTTTGGGGAAAATCTGGCCCCACCCATCAGCACTGAGAAGCCTCAGGCCAAACAATAATCCAGGTGGGATCACAGCCCCACCCCAAGGCACACAGCCACCTCTAATCTCACCCTATAGAGGCCCCCCCCCCAAGGCACACAGCCACCTCTAATCTCACCAAGAGACAAAGCCCCACCCACCAGAGGAATAGAAATCAGCCCCCGCTCCATCCCCGCTACTAGTAGGCAGGCACCAGTCCCTCCCATCAGGAAGCCTACAGCATGCCCCTTAACCACCTTCATCCACAAGAGGGGGCAGATATCAGAAGTAAGAGAGGCACAACTCTATTGTCTGGAAAAAGGACACCACACTGAAAACCCATAAAAATGAAAAGGCAGAGAACTATAATTCAGATAAGGGACAAAGAAAAAACCCCAGAAAAACAGCTAAGTGATCTGGAGATTATCAGCCTCCAGGAAAAAGACTTTAGACTGATGATGCTGAAGATGATGCAAGACATTGGAAATAAACTGGAGGCAAAGATTGATAATTTACAGCAAACACTGAGCAAAGAAATACAAAATTTAAAACTTAAGCAGAGATGCAGAATAAAATAACTGAAATAAAAAATTCATTAGAAGCAACCAACAGCAGAGTACAGGAGGCAGATGAACGAATAAATGAGGTGGAGGACAGACTAGTGGAAATCACCTATGCAGCACAGAAAAGAGAAAAAAGATTGAAAAGAAATGAAGAGCACTTCAGAGAACTCTGAGGCAATGTTAAATGCACCAACATCTGTATTATAGGGGTGCCAGAAGGAGAAGAGAGAGAGAAAGAGTCAGAAAAAATATTTGAAGAGGTAATAGCTGAAAACTTCCCTAACGTGGGAAAGGAATCCCTGACTCAAATACAGGAAACACAACAACTACTATATAAAATAAACCCAATGGGGAACACCCTGAGACAAATATTAATCAAACTGACCAAAATTAAAGAGAAAATATTGAAAGCAGCTAGGGAAAAGAAAGAAATAACATACAAGGGAACTCTGGTAAGGCTGTTGGCAGATTTTTCAGCAGAAGCTCTGCAGGCCAGAAGGGAATGGAGCGATGTACTTAACATGATCAAAGGAAAAAAACCTCTAACCAAGATTACTTTACCCAGCAAGGCTCTCGTTCAGATCTGAAGGAGAAATCAAAAGCTTTACAGATAAGCGAAAGCTAAGAGAAATTCAGCAACACTAAACCAGCTTTGCAACGTATACTAAAGGAACTTCTCTAGGCAGAAAAGAAAAGGCTACAACTAGAAACAAAACTACGACAAATGACAAGGCTCAACAGTACAGGCATATAGACAGTAAAGGTAGAAAATCACCCATGCACAATTATGCTACCAAAATCAGAAATCATGAGAAGAGGAGGGTCCAAATGCAGGACACTGGAGATGCAATTAAGAGACTAACAACTTAAAATGATCTCGTGTATATAGGCTCCTATGTCAAAACTTCAGGGCAGCTGCAAACCAAAAATCTACAATTGATACACAAACAAATAAGAAAAATCAACTCAAATACAACACTAAAGATAGTCATCAAACCACAAGAGGAAAGAACAAGAAGAGAAGAAAAAACGAGCAACAGAACCAAATACCGAACAGTTAATAAAATGGCAATAAGAACATACATATCAATAATTACCTTAAATATTAATGGACTAAATGCCCCAGCCAAAAGACATAAACTGGCTGAATGGATACAAAAACAAGACCCATAAATATGCTGTCTTCAAGAGACCCACTTCACTTCTAGGGACTCAAAAAGACAAAGGTACTCCAGTGTTCATTGCAACACTCTATACAATAGCCAAGACATGGAAACAACCTAAATGCCCATGAACAGAGGAGTGGATAAAGAAGATGTGGTACATATACACAATGGAATATTACTCAGCCATTGAAAGGAAAGAAATAATGGCATTTGCAGCGACATGGATGGACCTAGAAATTATCATGCAGGTAAAGTCAGTCAGACAATGAGATACCAACGTCAAATGCTATCACTTACATGTGGAATCTAAAAAAAGGACACTATGAACTTCTTTGCAGAACAGATACTGACTCACAGACTTTGAAAATCTTATGGTTTCCAAATGAGACAGGTTGGGGGGTGGGGGATGCACTGAGGGTTTGGAGTGGAAATGCTATAGAATTTGGTTGTGCTGATCATTGTACAACTATACATGTAATAAAATTCAATGAGTAATTAAAAAAAAAACCACGGCAGGGGGTGGGGAACAAAGGGGAAGGCACGAACAGTTTCCTACTGGAAATGTCCTTTAAAAAGTGGTTTTATCTTTCACTCTGAATTCTTTAAAATGAACATTCAGCTCTTTTGCACCTAGTGTACGATTTCAGATGATTTCCTCTTGCAGTTGTCTCAGAGCTTGCCAAGACCTCACAGATGAGGGATGCTTTATACCCGCAGCATCAGTTTTATCCCACGTACAGACGTTAATCACCAAATACCAGAAAGTGGCAAATAGATGGGACAAAACAACCAGCATAAGTTACATTTTAAGGCCCCCAGATAAGAGCAAAGCCAGGTCAGCATCTCCACATACCATCTCAGATCTCTTTTGAAATTATGTAGTGGTATAAATCTCAAGTTAGGAACTCATAAGACATTTAGGCATTACGTTTTACCATTATAAAAGCAAACCACTTTTTCTCCCCTTCTCAGTGTGCCTGAATTGGAACCAGAAGTAAAAATGACTTTAAAGAGAGAAAAATACGCTGAAAGATCCTCTTCAGCTTTGGTGGATAGCATTTCACATGTGGGTTCACCTAAAATGTTAAAGTTATAGCGGTGTCAGTCCTGTGGTGAGGTGTCTGGCTAAGAGAACCCAGTGCTGGGAACCCTGAGAAAATGTGAGGAGTGACTGGAGCGCGCCACACATGCCTGAGTGTCAGTTCTTAAGATCTGCCAGAAAGAGGTTTGAATTGCACTGCTTATGAAGTGGGGGTGTCTCTCGCAGACGATCACCTAGAAGGTATTAGATAAATATTGAGCAAATGCTGGTAAAAGCAAAAAGTGAAAGCATACTACAAGACACTTCCAAATTTTATGAAGAAATTTTGGGGGGAAGTTAAGTACTTTTTATCATGCTTAACTATGAAAGTGATTTTATTGTGATTTTGTAGGAGAAACATTATTTTACCTATAAAAATATCATATTCCATTTATTAGAACCAACACAAAAATCATAATTTCTAGATGTAGTAATATTCTAACAATTTGTGGGCAAAATGTATAAACCTATATAGTTAAAAGTAAATATACAGACATTAATAAATATACAGTGCAGCAAACATATTGATGAGTAAAATACTGTGCCTTTTACGTGGTACTCTAAATGCAAATAACAGTTTTGCTTTTCAGAGAATGCTGGTACCTTAAAAGCCAGTCATAATGTAAAATGTCTGTTAATGGATCTTTATATAGCATTCTGAGCAGAGTAAATATATCAGTCAAAATTGAAAAAAGCAAATAGCAAAATACAGTAAATCTGAAATTGTCATAAGGAGAGAGCCAGAGTACACATAAACAAAATAATAATAATAACTGGATAGAAAGCTTATTTATTTATTTATTTATGTTTGTCTTCTTAGGGCCGCGCCCATGGCATATGGAGGTTCTCAGGCTACAGCTGCCGGGCTATGCCATGGCCACAGCACCGTGGGATCCAAGCCACGCCTGCAGCTTATACCACAGCTCATGGCAACGCCGGATCCTTAACCTACTGAAGGAGGCTAGGGATCAAAACTGCATCCTCATGGATCCTAGTCAGATCTGATTCTGCTGAGCCACAATGGAATGTATATAGTTTAAAGCCATGAAAGCTTTAAACTACGTAATAAATTTGAAAGCATTCTAGTTATCATGTTTTGCATGCAGCAAACCAAATACCTCCTGATTACGAAGAAACAATAGGAAATGAGGGAAAATAATAAGAATTCTAATAGATCCTACCCAGAACTTGTTAAAATGATTCTGTTGGTTTTAAGTAATAGGTTATTTTGAGACAAATTATATCTAAAATCTAGTAAAGTTACCCCAAATCTACTTCTCATCAGGTGTATGGCTTTAGACTTTTTGTTTAACGTAGAATCAAGCATACAGCTGGGATGCCAGGTTCCACCATAAAGAGTAGTAATACCACTGCTGTCCATCACCTCCAGACCCAGGGCCTGGCGGGAGCACTTGTTGTACTTGGAGGGGGTGGAGGTGGCCTGGGGGTGGACAAATCCCGTGTGTTTAGATAACTAGTTAACGGCTGAAACATTGATGTGTTTTGTTGATCGCTTTAGCAAAAAGATACCAGTTCTTGAACGCCCAGCTGTCAAAAAAACTAATTTTTGAGTCAAATACTTAAAGATTATTAAAACAGTACATTCAGTTGATATACTGGCCGGAGGAAAAGAGGACCCTGATTGGCTGTCATGTTAGTGCAGTTTCTTACCCCAGAGCTGGAGGTCGTGGAGGAAGGGCCTGGAGAGGCACAGCAGGGACATTGAGAGAGGGGGCCGGCCGTGCTGACAGGGAGCTGTGGTCAGTTTACCTGTGGACTCAGCAGCGCTTACAGGTAAAAGGGACCAATAGCAATAATTAGAAAGATTGCCTTATTTAGATCATTAATGTTCTGAGAAACAACTACTCTAAACTACCCAGGAATTCCTTTGGCTCGCATAGCCTCAGCCACCTGTATGAAAAGGGGGCAAATGAGAATATACAAATTGATACCACAGACTTCCCAAAGCAATAACAACAACGCGTTTCAAGACCATAAGTATGTCTACACTCTGTCAGCCCACTGTCTGCTATGATCTGTGTCTATATCTGATCTACAGCTTCAGTGAACAAATTGAACAGAGTAGGTGATGGCTGATACTTATATGCACTATATTGAAAGTATGTATTCCATTTTGTGTGCTCATAAAACAAAGACACGTACATTTTAGGAAGCATCCCATTAAAAATTAATTATAAAATGTAAAAGGTTTTAAAGGTGTCTGAATAAACTTGGTCATCCAGATGTTGTCATTTCCCAAAACTCTGGATTGTGGAATACTGTATATAGAGTACGTGTAGATTGGTTTGGCTCTAACTCCTTTTTAAAAATCATTCTCCTTTCCCTCTTCAACTCCTAATCCAAAAACCATAAGTGTTTCTTTTGATGCACAAACACAGATTTTCAACTCGCCATGAATTTCCCTGATCTTTTTTCTTTAATCATAAACTCTTTTCTTTTAGTCCCTTTCCTCTTTCCCTTTTGGAAGCTGTATTCACAGTGCAGGCAAATGTTTGCTTGTCAGATGTCCTTTATTGCAAATCAGAACATGCAGATTGAGAAGAAAAGTAGGGCAGTCCTCACTGTGCTGCACTCTCACCTGGCCCTCTGAGCTCTGATCCTGGAGTTTAAGCTTGAAGAGACCATGCAAATCACCTGGCTTACTCTTTGTGTTTTACATTTGAGGAAATTAGAGCCCCAGCATTGCACTGCTGGCCGGCCACCATAAAGGTGTCCTGTCATTTCGCCAAGCTCCAGTCCTGTGCTTGTCCTTCTGCTTACAAACTCCACCCCCGCTTCTGCTTCTGGTGGATACTGATGTGCACTGAAGGCTGGGTTTGTTCATTTTGGAACAAAGGAGTGAAGTGGGTGGTGGGAGGGGAGCTGGATGGATACTGCTTATCTGTTTTCCAGAATAGTTTGAGAATGCATGAACATTTCAATCATGATAATTATATTTCCTCAAGGCAAATAAATATAGAGCATTAATAAGAATCAGATATGGAAGTTCCCATCGTGGCTCAGTGGTTAACGAATCCCACTGGGAACCATGAGGTTGAGGGTTCAATCCCTGGCCTTGCTTAGCGAGTTGAGGATCCGACGTTGCCATGATCTGTGGTGTAGGTTACAGACGCGGCTTGAATCTCACGCCAGCTGTGGCATAGGCCGGCGTCTACAGCTCCGATTCAACCCCCAGCCTGGGAACCTTCATATGCCGTGAGTGTGGCCCTAGAAAAGGCAAAAAGACCAAAAAAATAAATAAATAAATGAAATAAGAATCAGATATGGTTTGTTTAGCCATAGTACAATTAACATCCAAATGTTGAAAGTGGAATGTAGAGACACATGCATTCAGAACTCATCTCTTTCCCTTCCTCACCACTCAGATTGGCAAGGACCAGAATTTAAACATCTTCTTCAGGCTTTGATTGGGAACCTTTGCAACGGTGTTGTAAATACATAAACAAAATGCTGTAGGATTTGTTTTCCAGAAAGTGGATACAAACACCTCCTGGCAAATTTTCTTCAAATCAAACCATCATATAGATGTTCACAAGCTGTTCTTCTTGTCCCATGAGCCATGAGGCCAACACACCGACCTGGTCAACCAGACCTCCAGGGCTTTGCCTCAGCTTCCCCAGGTTTCTCTTTGGGTCCCTGTCACCACTTGAGCTTGCCGCCTCCCAGCAAGGGTACACCATTGCTGGGAAAATACCAGGATAATCATGTGTAAATCTTAGTGCAGAAGACCTTCTGAAATTGCACACACGCACCTCATGCCTCCAAACAGAAACATACCTACTTAGGTAGCAGAATCCCTGCAGTTTGTGTATAATGCCAGTCAGGGCCAGCTATAGACAAAGCTGTGACCAGGCAAGAGTTGTTTTTAGCACATTCTGAGTCCTCTGCGCTTTGGGTGACTTGCTGACCCTCAGTATTCCCACTACTATAAAGCACGTATTGGGGAGTTCCTGTCATGGCTTAGTGGAAATGAATCTTACTAGTATCCAAGAGGACACAGGTTCAATCCCTGGCCTTGCTCAGTGGGTTAAGGATCTGGCGTTGCCGTGAGCTGTGGTATAAGTCACAGATGCGGCTCGGGTTTGGCATTGCTGTGGCTGTGGTGCAGGCCAGTGTCTACAGCTCCAATTAGACCCCTAGCCTGGAAACCTCCATATGCCGCAGGTACGGCCCTAAAAGATCAAAGGGGGGGGCACACTCGGAAGAGTCGGTGAAGTTGCTTTAGCTTAATGAACTATTACAAAGAATAATCTATTGTCTAACCTAGAGCATGCTTATGGAAGTAATGCTGACAGTGATTTAGACATAGAACAACCTGCATTCACAGCAAGCTCCATATACAGAAGCTGGTCTAAATACAAAGAAACTTTGGGGCTTATGGAAAAACTGAGGTGGAAAAAAATACTTGTCATGAGAAAGACAGCCTTAGTTGTTTTTTAAAAGGCAATTTTGTTGAGTTAAATATACATTAAGTCAATAAACTATCACTTTATGAGTTCAAAAGTGAGACTTTCATATGCCTAATTGTCCTTGAACTCTGTGCTTCTTTTACACTGAAAATCTATCATTTTGTTTTTTTTTTGGGGGGGGTGGTTAATTCTAACTTTTTTTCTTTTACTTTTTAATGATTTTTATTTTTTCCACAATACTTGGCTTATAGTGTTCTGTCAACTTTCTACTATACAGCAAAGTGACCCAGTAACACAAACACATACACACACACGTACACACGTATATACATTCTTTTTTTCACATTATCCTCCATCATGCTCCATCACAAGTGACTAGATATAGTTCCCGGTGCTATTCAGCAATATCTCATTGCTTATCCATTCCAAAGGCAAGAGTTTGCATCTATTAACCCCAAACTCCCAGTCCATCCCACTCCCTCCCCCTCCCCCTTGGCAACCACAAATCTGTTCTCTATGTCCATGAGTTTTTTTCTGTGGAAAGGTTCATTTGTGCTGTATGTTAGGTTCCAAATATAAGTGATGTCGTATGGTATTTGTCTTTCTCTTTCTGACTTACTTCACTTAGTATGAGAGTCTCTAGTTCCGTCCATGTTGCTGCAGATGGCATTATTTTGTTCCTTTTATGGCTGAGTAGTATTCCATTGTGGATATATACCACATCTTCTTAATCCATTCATCTGTCAATGGACATTTAGGTTGTTCCCATGTCTTGGCTATTGTGAATAGTGCTGCGGTAAACATATGGGTGCATGTATGTTTTTCATTGAAAAGTTTATCTGGATATATGCCCAAGAGTGGGATTGCTGGGTCATATGGTAGTACTATATTTAGTTTTCTGAGGTACCTCCATACTGTTGTTGTTTTTTTTTTTTTTAGTGGTTGTACCAATTTACATTCCCAGCAACAGTGTAGGAGAGTTCCCTTTTCTCCACACCCTCTCCAGCATCTGTTATTTGCATACTTACTAATGATGGCCATTCTGACTGGGATGAGGTGGTACCTCATAGTAGTTTTGATTTGCATTTCTCTAATAATCAGTGATGTTGAGCATTTTTTCATGTGCTTGTTGGCCACGTGTATATCTTCTTTGGAAAAATGTCAGTTCAGGTCTTTTGCCCATTTTTCAATTGGGTTGTTGTTTTTTTTTTTTTTTTTTTTTGCTGTTGTATAAGTGGTTTGTTTATTTTAGAGATTAAGTCAGTTGCATCGTTTGAAATAATTTTATCCCATTTTGTAGGCTGTCTTTTTGGTTATGGTTTCATTTGCTGTACAGAAGTTTATTAGTTTGATTAGGTCCCATTGGCTTATTTTTGCTTTTATTTCTGTTGCCTTGGAAGACTGACCTAAGAAAGCGTTTGTACAGTTGATATCAGAGAATGTTTTGCCTATGTTCTGTTCTAAGAGTTTGATGGTGCCATGCCTTATGTTTGAGTCTTTAAGCCATTTCGAGTTTAACTTTGTGCAAGGTGTGAGGGTGTGTTCCAGTTTCATTGATTTACCTGCAGCTCTCCAGTTTTCCCAGCACCACTTGCTGGAAAGAATTTTTTCCCATTTTATATTCTTGCCTCCTTTGTCAAAAATTAATTGACCATAGGTGTCTGGGTTTATTTCTGGGTTCTCTATTCTGTTCCATTGGTCTGTATGTCTGTTTTGGTACCAGTACCATACTGTCTTGATTATTGTGGCTCTGTAATACTGCCTGAGGTCTGGGAGAGTTATGCCTCCTGCTTGGTTCCTCAGGATTGCTTTGGCAATTCCTCCTGGTTTTTTATGGTTCCATATAAATTTTTGGATTGTTTGTTCTAATTCTGTGAAAAATGTCATGGATAATTTGATAGAGGTTGCATTGAATCTGTAGATTGCTTTGGTTAGTACAACTATTTTTATGATATTAATTCTTCCAACCCAGAAGCATGGAATATCTTTCCATTTCTTTGAATCTTCTTTAATTTCCTTGATTAATTTTTTGTAGTTCTCAGCATGTAAGTCTTTCACCTCCTTGGTCATGTTTATTCCTAAGTATTTAATTTTGGAGGATGAGATTTTAAAAGTATTGTATTTTTGTTCCTTTTCTAGTATTTCATTGTTAGTATACAGAAATGTAACCGATTTCTGAATGTGAGTCATCACTTTGTCTTTTAATCCACTTCACTCTCAAATGACTTAAATCTTTGCCTCTCCTCTTCATCCTGGCTACCATACTTAAAATTTTCTTTCTTTTCCCAAAAGTCTTAAAAAAGGGAAAGGGAGTGCCTGCTGTGGTCCAGTCGGTTAATGATCCTGCTTGTCTCTGTGGAGGTGCCAGTTCATTCCCAGCAAGGTGCAATGCTCTGGCTCAGATTTGATCCCTGGCCTGGGAACTTGCATATGCTGTGGGAGCGGCTGAAAAAGAAGAAAATGAATGGGGAACAGGGGGAAGGTGAGGGCTAGAAGAGACAGATCTAACAATCTTACATAAAAAGTTTGATAGCAGTTTCCATTAACCCACAACTATAAGGAAATCAGTGTTTTGAGTTACTCTGAACAGCTTTGACACTGCGAGAGAAGGGTGCTGAATAATCTGCCGACTCATTGACCTAGATTGTGTGCTGGGTGGAAGCCAGAGGAGAGGTGACCCGGTTATCGAGTGTTCCTGAAACATTCAGATGTTGAGGCTTGTGATATTGGGACTCCTGCATCCTGGATGAGACCCTGCCTCCCGCTAACCTGCCCACCACCCCCTCCCAGCTCCTCACTCTCTGAATAAGCCCCCTCCCCACTTTTCAAGAAATATTTGAGCAACTATTATGTGTCAGGCACTATTCTAGGTCCCCACCGTCATGAGATATATATTCTAATTGGGAGAGACAGTAACGTCTCATTACCTCAAAAGTAAAGTATTACAAAACAAATAAATGAACAAAAACCAAATAAAATGTTTGAAAAGGAGTGAGTTCACTGGTATCGGAAAGGGCAATCAAGAAAGACCCCTGAAACTGCTGGATATTGCGTGTCAGGTGCCTTTTCTCTGAGACGCTATATCTGAGAAACTAGGTCTTTATTCCTGTCATAAGAAATGAGAGGCTTCTTGTCTAATGTGATGCTTCCACCTGCATAGCTGCCTTTTCTGTCAGTCCGTGTTCTAAGAGACAACCCAGAAGCGTCAGCTAAATTGTTCTGGCAGCAGAGAGCGTGTTGGGTGAGGAAGGACTTGGCCAAAAGTAGGGCTTTCCCCAGCTGTTGCAGGAAGATACCCAGAGGTTCTACAATATATAACTACCTTTTTTAAAATGGTTAAGTAATGTGTTATGCAGCATTAATGCTAAAACCTAAAGATTGTGGGCTTATGTTGATCTAAAAAAATGTTCAATGTAGATGCCGTGGCTATGTTGGTTTTGTTTTGTGTGTGGTTTTTTCTTTCCCCCTTTTTTTTTTTTTTTAATTGCTGTTCCTGGGCTAGGGATCAAATCAGAGCTGCTGCTGCCGGCCTACACCATAGCCACAGCAACACCAGATCTGAACTGCCACTGTGCCGTACCTTGTGGCAACACCAACCAGATCCTTAACCCACTGAGTGAGGCCAGGGATTGAATCTTCATCCTCATGGAGACAATGTAGGGTCCTTAATCCACTGAACCACAATGGCAACTCCTGTTTTTTTTTTTTTAATGTACTTATTCATTCTGTTTTTCTTTCTCTTTCATTGTTTCATGTTTTCCCGCCCAGCTTCAAGAAGCAATGTTAAGGAGTGTACCAAGTCACAATGTGTATAACCTGGAACTTCCTGGGAATTGAACATTTTATTCCTACAGAAATTTGTTTACCAAAATTTTAGAAGCATGGCAATGTGGGAAAACCAAGTTTATTTTATATGTTGACTATTATTTAAAATAGGAAAAGGAACTTGCTCCTCTTCATCAACCACCTAGTATGTGCCAAATACTATTTTGGTTACTTAAGATACACCTGTGAACAAAACCAAAAATACTGCCCTATAAAGCTTACAGTTGGACGTTTGCTACCTTTTCATCTTCTGCCTCTGCCAAGGGAAGTGCTAGGTTCAAATCTAGCATGACTGCACGTTGGCTCTGACCTTGGGAAGTTGCTCTTTGACCTTCTTACTCGTAAGCCTTGTAATCATGTTGTCATGTATTGACATGTCATTTATGTCATGTACATTCATTTGAGTATCTCAGAAATTATCTACTGTATTGGTTCTGTTAAATTCCTTGTTAATTACTTGGGTTTGTACTCATAGGAGCTTTATGCAAAATAACAAAGAAAATTTGTCCTAGGGGAGAAAAAAAAAGGAAATGAGAGGCTTTTGTAAAGAATAATCAAATATGTATGTAAATAAGGTATGTAAGTGTATATACCTTATTTTTAAGCAGGTATGTACACTTAGAATATGTAAAACACTAGAGAACATAAGGCAGCTGGAAAACAAGAACAGCTCTAAGTAGAACTATTTAGTTTTGTAAACCAGTTTTGTCAATGGCTTCCACTCCTTAAAACATAAGAGCTCTGGGAGTTCCCGTCGTGGCTCAGTGGTTAATGAATCCCACTAGGAACCATGAGGTTGCGGGTTCGATCCCTGGCCTTGCTCAGTGGGTTAAGGATCCGGCGTTGCCGTGAGCTGTGGTGTAGGTCGCAGGCGCAGCTTGGATCCCACGTTGCTGTGGCTGTGGCAAAGGCCAGCGGCTACAGCTCCTGTTAGACCCCTAGCCTGGGAACCTCCATATGCCACAGGTGTGGCCCTAGATAAAGCAAAAAAAAAAAGAAAACAAAAACAAAACCAAAAAACAACATAAGAGCTCTGGTTCTGCCCCTTTGCCTTGAGGGCTGAGAATGTCACTGCACACTTTCCACTTCCAGGGGGAGGTTTGGTATCTTTGCCAAATCTCCAGGAAATGCCTGTGTCACCTTCCACCCTGAAGAAACTTGGTGCCCTGGGGAGGAATGGGGGCAAGTGTAGTTCAAGGGGAGTTAAGTGGCAGAAGACTGTCAGGAGACTGGGTGGGACCTGGCCATAGCCTTGCTTGGACGCAAATGGTCTGACCGTTCCCCTTGGCCTTCCCGAAACTCCAGAGAGAATCTAGTTCCCAAAAGGGAGAGAGATTGTTTCCTGTGGTTTTTGAACCTTAATGAGGGAAATGTGGTTCTCATTTGTTTCAACCATTGTCATGTTTCCAGACTTACACTTGGCATTGATTTTTTTCCAACTTTTCTCCTCTTTTTGATCCTAAGCAGCTCTGAGAGGGAAACAAGGTAGGAATCATATGCACTGTCTTGGTGTTGTCTCCTTGCTAACAGTCTTGAAAATCTGGGCAGAGTGGGAGAAGGGAGGGCCCGGGAGTGCTCAGAAATCAGCTTATACACCCACCGTGCCACTCCCCCTCAGCACATGCCTGTCATAGAACTCTGCACGTCCTCTCTTGCATAATCTTGACCTTGGTTCTGTACAGAGTGGCTAAAAAGGTGTCTCATTTCCAGTCCCATCTATCATTAGTGTCAATATGTCCAATTTGCTTTTAACAAAAACAAAAACAACAAAATAGGTAAGGAAATACTCCTCTCTAGATCTTCTCAAACAGTTTTTGGACTTTGAGGGTAACTGATGCCTTATCTTCCTTTTTTCTTGAGAACCATAAGCATTTCTTCCTTACCTGAGAAATCTTAAGAATAAAATGCAACGTATTTTATTTATTAACGTGTTGCTAACGCAGATGAAAATTCTACACAGACTATTACAATTGCTTATCAGTCAAGACAGTTTCTACTTGCTAATGGTGGTAGGAACCATGTTCAAAAGCTGAATCTTCTGTGAAGTACTAACACATAAAGTCAGGAAAATGTGAGTGTTCTAGTTGAAATGGGAGCTGAAAGGACTCCTACGCACACACACATGCATGCACGCACATGCCCCCCCACATGCCCACACGCACGTGCGGGCACACACACACACACACACTCACTCAAACATTCAACTCATCACGCCCTGAGGAGGTTCCTGACACACCTCCTGGATGGAAGCCTCACAGGGACACAATTATAGAGCCACAGCTCCGGATGGGCCTCCTACTTTTGACCCTCACAGTGACACACTTTTATAGGTGGCCACATCGGTTATCCTGAATCAGATTGTCCTTTTTGCATGTCCAGCATTAGACTTTGGCTTATTCATCTCCAGAGACTACCAGGAAATTTAAATGGTACCACATTTAACTTATTTTTTATTTCTCCTTACTCTTTTGTGGAAATAGAAATTTTAAAAAGTAGGTTTTTGTAATAAAATTGTTTTGAAAAGGAATCTAGAGCTTTCACATGGAACTGCTCTTAAGTTTTTTGGGTTTCTCATCTCTTCGTTAATGTGTTAAGTATTTACTGAACTCCTCCTACATGCAAGACAGTTAATTGTCTAAACCCACCGGGTTAAGGCAGGATACTTGAATGCAAAGGTCATGGGCTTTGGAGTTGCCCCAGTTTATCCAGTTACTGAGTTATCCCACCAGGCCTCAGTTTCTCCATCGGTAAACTGGGGATAGTTCCTGACTTGCATTGTGGTTGTGAGGCTCAATGGGATAATGCACATGAGAATATCTGTCCTCGCACTTGGCCCAACACAGACTGAATTTCCCATGACGTGGGAGTTGGAGGGGGGAGGGGTGTAGCTAGGCATACTCTGTGCTTTACCCAGAGAGTAGAGAGTAAAAGCCTGACATCTAGTGGCAAAAGTGACAGCTGCACTTCATCTTGCTCTAGGGTTGAGTCGAGAAGTTCCCAACTTAGATCTGTATCAGAATCACTTGGAAAACCAGACCCCTGTCCTGGAGATCCTGATACTGGAGGTCCAGGCTAAGATCAGGGAAGGTCTAGTTTTAAGAGCTCCCAAAATGCCTCTTATTCACCTGCCAACCATAGGTAGATTGAGGTCACTAACCTTAGGGTTCAAAGAGGAGAGGCTAGGAGATTAAAAAGTTCTTCACTTTAAGTTTCACATAAAAAGAGGTCTTGTGCCTGTAGGAGTGCTAAGGCGAGAAGTACTTTATGAGAGAATGGATTTCCAGCTG
Organism: Catagonus wagneri; assembly: GCA_004024745.2. Lineage (NCBI taxonomy): Eukaryota > Metazoa > Chordata > Mammalia > Artiodactyla > Tayassuidae > Catagonus > Catagonus wagneri. The sequence goes on from PVHT020004944.1 coordinate 37,803,648, forward strand.
TGCAAAGTCAAGCAAACGTAGCCCAAACTAAGAAAGATCCCATGGAGAAAAAGCAGTCATTGTATACCTCCTTCCACGTATCTACAATTGAGGCAAGCCTCCAGAGGAGCACTACACTCACCCTCTCATTACAGTTTATTCTCTGAGAAACACAGAAAATCAGTTACAGCATTTCCACACATTTGACTGTCATTCTTTTAACGAATATTAATTTACAACCAGCTATGTTCCAAGAACCGTCCTGGTCCTTGAACACGTGAGTTGATATAGATCCTATGGGCTGCTAGGGAGCGGAACATGTAATCAGGCTATTAAACTAGACTCTGAAGAATCTTTTTTTTTTCATCTTTTTAGGACCACACCTTCGGCATATGGAGGTTCCAAGGCTAGGGGTCCAATCAGAGCTACAGCAGCCGGCCACAGTCACAGCCACAGCAACGTGGGATCCGAGCATATGCAACCTACATCTTAGCTCACAGCAACACCGGATCCTTAACCCACTGAATGGGGCCAGGAATCAGACCCCTGTCCTCATGGATATTAGTCAGGTTTGTTTCTGCTGTGCCACAATGGGAACTCCACAGAATCTGAAGAATCTTAAGACATAGAAAGGAGAGAAAGTCTTGGAAGCACCTGGAAAACCATTCCTATTAGTTTTCTGTTTTTGCTGCAACAAATTACCATAAACAAGACAAACTTATTATCTTATAGATCTGCAGTTGAGGAGTCTAGATGGGTCCTGGGAGGATACATTCAGGTCCACAGAGCTGCAGTCAGTTGGAGCCTCTAGGGGAGAGTCTGTGGTCCTGCCTCTTCCTCCTGTTCCACAGCTCATGGTGTCCTCCTCTGACCTCGGCTTCTGCCATCACGTTTCCTTCTCCGATTCTGACTCTCTGGACTCCCTCATATGAGAACCGTTCTGATTACATGGATGCACCTTGATAATCCAAAATATCCTTAACTTAATCGTATCTGCAGAGTCCCTTTGCTATGTAAAGTAACAGTTACAGATTCTGATGTTAAAATATGGACACCACCGGGGAGCCATTGTTCTGCCTACAGCACCATCTTACTCAGACTTGGGGAATCAGGGAGAGTTCCTAGAAGACATCTGAGCTGAAAGCTAACTGATAAGACTCCATGTTTCCAGAGCGGGGGCAGGGGGCTGGGATGAGTGAAGGAGTCAGATTAGTCATAGAGAGAGGAGGACTCTCCAGAGGGAAGAAATGTCAGAAGACCCAGAGTTAAAGGAAGCTTGTTTATGAAACTAAAGAAAGTGCTTTAGGGTTTCCTTAGCTGTGCAGAAACTTTGAAGTTTAATTAAGTCCCATTTGTTTATTTCTCTCTTTATTGTCCTTACTCTGACACATGGATCTGAGAAGATGTTGCTATCATTTATGTCAGAGAGTGTTTGGCCTATGTTGTCCTGTAAGAGTTTTATAGTATCAGGTCTTATATCCAGATCTTTAATCCATTTTG
>PVHT020004944.1:37806126-37892042 GCA_004024745.2 Catagonus wagneri
ATTACCAACATTTATAGCAACATGGATGGACTTAGAAATTATCATGCAAAGTGAAACCAGTCAGACAATTAGACAGCAACACCCAATGATACCGCTTACATGTGGAAACTAAAAGACACAATGAACTTTCTTACAGAACAGACAATGACTCACAGACTTTGGAAAACCTTGGTTTTTCAAATAAGACAATCTGGGGGGGGTGGGGGGATGCACTGGGGGTTTGGGATACAAAATCTATAAAATTGACTTGTGATGATTTATGCACACCTGTAATTGAAATAAAATCCATTAAGAGAAAAAAAAAAGTGCTTTAGGGCTGTGTGGTGGGTGGGAGGGGAAACACAAGAGAAGAGTGATCAGAGGTCAGATCCTGGAGAACAGTGTCAAAAACCATGTGATTTTTGGACTTTATCCTAAAGGTAATAGGAATCAACTAAAGAACTTCAGGTAGAAATATCATTTCACTCTGGTGTGAAGTAAAGCTTGGGAAGGGGCGTGGTTAGAGGCGGCTGTGGAAATCCAGAGGAGAGAGGGTACAGCTGCCTGAACTAGGGGCTCGGGGGTTAATGATTCTCACAAGGCTTCTTCACCTCCCTTCCATGTGACCTTCCACAGACTGCTCCACCTCTTTATGCCTCATTTCACATTATCTGTAAAAATGGGAGTAATATTCGAGCTCTCTGGAGCTTATTCGTAGTAATGTTCTGAGGCTTAAATGAGGAAATACATTTAAAGCACATAGCACAGAACCTGATACCATATAAAGGTCCAACCAAGTTAACGGTTGGTATTGAATGGCCATTTCAATAGGAACTGAGATAACTGAGGGGACTCAAGAGATATTTAGGAGAAAGAATGACTGGGACTAGGGACAGGTTGCTTAGGTGAAGTGAGGTAGACCAGGAAGCTAAGGCCATGCTCAGCCGTCTAGATGGGTAGGTGACATCATGGTGCTGCACACGATGGTGACCTAGGGCACGGGACAGAACTGGGGATGAGAGGTGCTTGGTCCTATTTCTGACATATTGAGTTGGAAGTTGTTGGGAGACTCTCCAGAGGAGAGCTCCTGTGGACACTATTTGGATATGTTTAGAGAAATTTGTAGAGGAGATCTCTCTTTAGGAGTCATTATCCAGAAGAGTGAATAAGGCCACCCAGGAGCACATGTAAAGTGAGGAAAGGAAGACTTAGAGAAGAACCCTAAGAGAATGGTTGATGAGGACTGCACTTTCCTTCTTGTGACATTTATGACCCTTTATTGTGATTGCTTGTTTAGTAATCCTGTTAGACTGCAAGCGCCTTGTGGGCAGTGATCGTGTTTAACTTGCTCACCAGTCTATCTCCAAAGGGTAATATCCAGCTGTCATACAACCCCACTCAATAAATAACTCCACTTGAATGACTAAACATTAGGCATAGTTCAAAGCCAGAAAAGGATAATAAGTATCATGCGTAGTAGGAAGAAGCTACCAAAAGTCCTTGAAAGACTGGCTTGGAGACATTTAATGTTGTAGCAGTGTGCAGGTGGTAAAAGGGAGCTTATAATAATATAGTGTATGAGAAGTTGGTAAGTAAAGCTAGAATAATCACTCTAAGATGAACTCTGTGGGGAAAATTGTCAGAACTTGGTTATTGGATGATGATGATGATGATGATGATGATGATATGGATGACAGTGTGCAAAAATAGACTTACAGAGTGATAAGAATAAGATAAATAGGCATTTGTATTCCTGGCTGATTCAAGTACAGTCTTGTCTGGTGACAGACCTCTTTCTGGTCCAATAGCTCTGGGGTGATGGCAGCTTTACAAAACTGGTGTCATAGGCTACTAAAATATTCCTTGTCATGTATGTACACATTCACTTCATAGCCAGTCATTGGGCACCTAGTCTGTCTCAGGACACAGACGTGAGTGAGACAGTACTCTCCTTATCTAAAAGGATGATGTTGTTGGAGTCAAAGATGGCCTCCATGTTGCCAAACTGAGGTCAGTTTCAGGTCCTTCTCTTACTTTACCTATCAGTAACAGAAAGGGAGCCATTTTCATAGCATCAATTCAATGTCATTTAACAAATACTGATTCAGTGTTATTCAGCAAGTATTGATTATGAATATTCTGTGTGCAAGAGTTATACTAGGTACAGGCAGGGATCCAAAGAAAATTGAAATAAGAGCCATGTATTCATAAAGTTTAATAGTCTATTGGAAATGGGGACAGATTAGGGCAAGAAAACCTTAATATATGATGAAATAGGTTGAATTTCATCACAGATAAAAAATACTATAGGTGTCTAGAGGAGGAAATGATTATAATCAAATCAGAAGGATCAGAGGAATCTTTGTAAAGAGTTGACATTTAATAAGCATTAAAAAGGTCCAGAGGGAAGGATGTTTCAAGAGAGGAAATGACAACTTCAAGAGCACCTGCAGAAAAACCACTGAAATTTTGTCTAGATTTGCAGAATGGTCCAGAAGAGTGAGGAAATGGGTTCCTGGAAAGGGTTGGGCTCGGGGGTCATGGCTTCCTAAGATTCAGGAAGGAGATAGATGAAACTGGCCTTCTGAAACAAAGGGGACAGTATGTTCTAATACATCAGATGCTGAGCAATATTTAAACCATACCACTTCCACTGGGTGATTGGTTGTGAGAGATTCCATTCGTTAGCATTTGGAACACCTCTTCATGTCCCTGTCCACAGTTCGGTATGCTTTCCCTCTCTCCAACATGTCATTAAAACTTCCATCTCTTCTTCCAAATCTTGACTAATTTCTTAGAAAAAAGGTAGTAATTTCACCTTTAATGCCTAAATGTATTATCCCAGGCTGTCCTTCAGAGCTCCTCGCCCTCTCTCTCTGATGCCTTCAGACTTCCCATCCCTCCCCCATCAGACATTTTGTTCATTCATTGTGTTAAACTATGGTTGTTAAAAAATGGGCTATGCCCACTCACATTCCTGTCATGTGCCTGATTGAGATGCTGAGGCCTGTGCGCTGTGGTTTTACGTATAGCATGGATCACTGCCGTGTGTGGCTGGAAACCAGGGCTCAGGAGCAATGCCCAGGTCCAGCCTGGTTCTCTGTGAAGTGAATGATATGTTTTGTGGTTAAAATCTAACATGCTGATAGAAATCTAAACCTTAATTCACAAACTCTTGAGAAATAGCTCTGGAGTGATCTGAGAGGTGATCTAGTGGTGGATTCCTTCATTGGGTGGTTTGGAATAATCCCCTGGTCCTTGCCAAGTGACACGACTTGGGATGATGTGAAAATCTGCTGCTTCCTTAGATGCCTCTCCCACAGGAAACAATGATAACTCAGTAAGACTTAACACAAAGCTCTCTCCAGGCTGGTGATTCATCCAGCATTCCCAGGGCAAGGGTGAGAATGAGTAGTCATGGCCCTCCTCCATTTCCACAGAATGTGCTGTAAAGTTGTCTGTAATAGCCAGGAAACCTTACTGAATAAAGCTTAACTAATTTTCAGAACACGTTTGATTTAAAATTCAGACTATTTTGGAAAGGCACAGAACTGAGATGCACTTTTATGTTAATCTGCAGATGGAAAAACTTTACTAGATAAGCAGCTTTGATTAGGGTATTCCCCCCCCTTTCCATCTCTATGAATTATTTTCCCCAGTTTTACATATATATTGTTCCCTCCAAGTTGACCATTCTGCTTATTAGATGAACATGTCAGAATGAATTAAAGGATACATTGACTTTGGTGCTAAAAACAACAGAAGCGCAAAGAGAGATTCTAAACATTCTGATGGTGAGGTGGGATTCTGAGACTTGTGCTCTGGATGCATAATTTTCCCCATTCTTTAGCGATCACAGCACTAACTAGGAAGGTAGCTACCTCAATATGGATACAGAAATATGGTGACAAAATAAGCATTCAAGCAATTTCGAGAAGTATCATATGAAGGCTTATGTACATTCTTTTTCCTGTAATTAACTTCACAAACTAAAGTGTTCACATCGTAATGGGCATTTTAGTCTTATTTTCACCAAACATTCCTTTTTTATTTTGGGGGGCTGTGCTCATGGCATGTAGAAGTTCCCAGACCAGGGATCGATCTCATGTCACAGCAGCAACTTGAGCCCTGCAGTGATGGTGCCGGATCCTTAACCTACTGTGCCCCGGGGGAACTCCTCACTAAACATTCCTTTACTCCTCAAATTGTCTTTATTTGTGCAGTTTGTGGTAAGGTCGAACATTAGCCATTGTGGAGTGTATGTGTTTTAACACACATATGCACATGGCACTTACTTATCTTTATGGCTGTGTGTCCATAAATGCAAGTATAGGAGGGATTTCATCAGTCCCAGTTTGGGTGAACATATTTGTGTGGCCTAGTGATGAGATCGGAGCCAGACACACCAGCTGCCTGACTGCAAGCTACGGGAGCTCGTAAAGACCAGACCTCTGAAACATATCTGTCTACCCGGGGTGGTTTAAACTGTTCAGCTGCAGCATATACCCTGTTGACTTTCTTCTTATGGCTCCATAAACTCCTGGCTTTGCACACTGTCTTTTCCTGTTAGGTCTGTTCCAGGACCCCTTACTTAACGTTCTAAACAAACATATCTAAGTTAGGCGTTCCTTTGGTTATGCTTTATTTGTCTTTGCACTCCAACCCACAAGACAGCAATTGCCAACAACTACTGAACTCTGGCCTTGAAAAACCTCATGTCTGGTCCTAATCAGTGACTCTCATTTGTTGGACATTGTGAGCATCCTTGGGCTGATCACTTGGGATCTTTTTAAAGAACCGTTCTCTTAAGGAAAAATCAGCTTGCAGAGTGAAGACCCACACCCTCCTGGCTTCACTGCCCACAGGACACATCCTGCCTCTTGGGGTCTTTATCCTGGTGTCCCCGACCCTCCTCGCTTAGGCATCTAGTTGCTTCCAGTCCCTTTGTGCAGCCACTGCAGCACAAGCCCTCTGCTGCCTGCTTCTGACTTTGCCAATGCCTTGCTCTGTGCCCAGAATGCGCTTTGCTCTTACCTTGTCCTGCTGTCATCCCACTCCCCATGAAAGCTCCTCCACATCCAGCTGAAGCCTTTCCTGGCATTGGGTCCTCCTCTCTGAATTCAGCCAGCTGTTTATTCATACTGTTAGTTCTCAAATGCCGTGTACTTAATTATGACTCTGTGGTGTCTTCCCGTTAACTGCTTATATTACTATTTGACTTGTCATGACCTTTATTCTCATAGTCCCTAAGTTTCTTGAGGGAAACGGTCCTGTTTTCTATATCTTTGTATCCCTCGTGATGCCTAGCCCACAGTAGGCATACAGTACATATGTGTTGACAACACAAGACTCCAGAGTTTTATGCTCATGAGAAATTGAAAAAATTATATATCTATAAAGACATATATATATATGATGCCAGTTCTCCGGAGAAACGGAAATAAAGCCAGCTTTCCCCATGGCCTGTGTGTCATTTGCAGACCCTCCTCTTCTCTCTGCCTCTGACCACCCCTGGAAGAGGCCCAGGTTGAAAGATTCTTTAAGCAGTCCATACTCTGCCTTCTGCCCTCTTTCCACTTTTTGCACCTCAGTTTTTTGTCTGGGTCAACAGTTTAGCACTTGATCTTTCACTGTCTTTTGTTTTGCTCCATGTTAGAATCGATCAGCTCCAGCAGTGATCAGGACTAAGTCCTCCAGGACCCAGGTCTGTTTTCCTCCATCATGCATGAGATATGTGGTACATCCTTCTGGCTGTTTATCCTCTCCAGTCTCAGCATCCTTGTAATCCTTTGTTCCACACCCACACAGCCCTTCCTTTCTTCCAAATCGTCACATTCTACTGCCTTGTATTTCGCAACACCTGTAAACTCCCTGTGTCCTCAGACCTTTGGAGCCTCTTCCCCCAACTGAACTGTCGTTAGCTCTCCCTGCAGGTACCTGTTCTCCTGTAATCCCAAGAAGCTGCTCATTTTCCTATGCCTTTGTTAAATGAGGTAGGATACATTAAAAGCTCAGCCCACAGCCTGGTACATAAGGAGGTCTTCAGAAACGGTAGCTATTAACAGTTCATCTTTATAATTATCATGGGAGTTGTTCCCAGGGTCAAGCAGTCTGATCATTGTTCTCCTCATTTGCTCAACACATTTCTAGACCATCCTCCTCCAGCTCCTGGTGAAGACCCTGCTCTGGGGCATAGTGTCCCAGCCTGGTGAACATCATCCTTGTCTCCACCCTGCAGCTGTCAGCAGGGCTCCTGGCTCCCAGATGCCTTGTCTTCTCTTCATCCACCAGTCCTGCCTCTTTTCCTTTCCTTCTTTGGGCTTTAGATTTCATGGCAGAGCATCTCAATCATACTCTTGCCCAAACCCTAAAGTCTCTTGTCCAGCTTCCATTTTTTTCTGATTTGCCCAAATCTTATTCCTGAATTATACCAGTTCAGCTTTCTGTGTGCCAACACCTGAGTGGGTAAACCATGAACTCAACTTGCTAATGTTTATATAGGAGTTTTATCCTGTACGTCATAATATAAATTATTTGGAACTCTTCTTTCTATAGCATAGTATTCAAAACACTGAGCATTTATGGAGAGTCTGATTTACTCCCAACTCTGTTTATAGCAGTGAAGACACTGACATGGCCATTGGCTTCTTGAAGCCTAAAGTTGTGGCTGCAGATCTGTAAAATGAATTGGGAAGATTTTCTTATTTTTATGCTGTTGGACAGTTTAACAGGACAGAGTTTAACCTATTCTTTAAAAGTTTGGTGATGATTAGTGTTGATTGATTTTAATGTAGAGTTTTGGCCTTTGAAAATGAAAATCATTTAGAAATGGAAGTTATATAAATCAACATAGATTCAGTATTAGAACCAGAAACGAATATTGACTATAAGCACTTCTCTCAGTTTGGGATTGTTTTTCAGTTTTTGGTCAAGATAATTTTTCGTCAGTATACTTTTGGTCAAGAGGGTGTCTTCTGGGCCTTTGACCTGGAATTGCCTGGTTGCAGATCATGGAAAAAATAGATTACTGGGTGACTAATATGGGCCCGGAATTTCATTTTCCTCACCTCAAGGCTAACATTCAATCCCTGCTCTAGTTTCTAGCCTGCAGGTCTGAAGACTTGCCAGCCCTTACCATTACATAAGCCAATTTCCTTGTGGGAGGAAACATGTGTGGGAGTTCCTGCTTCAGCACACCAGGTTAAGGATCTGGCATTGTCTCCGAGGTGGCGCAGGTTTGATCCCCAGCCCAGCACATTGGGTTAAGGATCTAACGTTGCTACAGCTGTGGCTCAGATTGTCCCTGGCCTGAGAATTTCCATATGCTGTGAGTGTGGCCACACACACAAAAAAAGGTACGGCTGTGAATTGGGGCCCAGTCCCTAGCACATCAGCACTGTGTCCATTCCTCAGCCCCAGCTGGACATGCCCCACTGAAATGGAGGGATGAAGTTGGGAGTGGCTGAACAAGAAGGAAGGACTCAGGAACAAAATGTTATCCAGAGAAACTGAAAGATAAAGAACTAAGAAAATGACTCAGCTCTTGTACTGATTTTTTTCTGAAAAAGCAATATGTGTCATAATAAGTTAAATTGAAATGTGTCATATTTGAAAACAGAGCAGCAAAAGATGAGAAAGATATTCAGAAATATATTTAAACTTTGAGAAACTTTATCAATCAAATGCCATCCCTTCTGGATAAAAATCCTTTCACCAAATCATGTAAAGGCTTTATGAGTTTTTCAGAAGAAAGGCACCCTGGAAATTTAAGTTATTTTTATCACTTTTATTGAAAAGGCCATTTCTTTGCTCTAAGGCTGCCTTCTTTGATTCAAGTTCAGTAGCTTTGGAGTGAATCTGAATGTAGTTTTCAGAGCAGTAAGAAAAAATCCTGCGGTACTGAGATGCCAAGCTCCTTTCAGGAAATCGTTTGAGAATAACTGATAAAGATACTTAGGGCTCTGAATTAATGTCAAGTATGGTATTCAAAGAAACTGGTAGTTTGGAACACTTTTCTATAATTACATGCTGTTGAATTCTGAAATGTCACATAGCAATATAAGACAAAATATATTCATTTTTAACTCATTTTGGACAAAACGCGTAGATGCAGTCTCCAAACTCAGACTAAGAATGTGGACATGGGTGCAGCAGTCAGGTTATCTTCTTGACTGATCTTAATGATCATCACCAACACCATGGCCATCAGTTATCAGGGAGGGAAATGATTACATCAGCCATTTCAAAGATTTAGCAAGGATATATCAAGTACCAGAAGGAAAAATGGGATAGAGCAGAAACAGTGACAACTGATGCCCTCCTGAGATTAAGAGACTTCAGCTGGTCCATCCCCTGCGTAATAGCACACAGAAACCAGTACCACAATGCAAGAACAAAATCGTATTGTTTCTGGAGGTTGCTTATTGTGTGGATTGTAGTTTATCAGAACTTTCTTGCTTCTTTGTTAACACCATTTGAACTTTAAAATTTCTTCTGTATACCAAAAGTCCTTCATTTAATAATAATAGTCAGTGCATGCCATGTTTTTTCTGACCCCACATCTTAGTTTACGGATACAATCCCACCACAACCCTTTAGGAAAGGGGATGGTTTCCATCTGTTTTGCAGAAGAGAAAAGAGTGTCACAGAGAAGTTAACTTGCCCAAGGTTACACAACTTTTTGGTGACAGAACTAGAATTCAAACCCAGCTAACCCAGCTTGCAAGTTGAGGCCTTTATGCTGCAGTACCACACACTGCAGCTTATGTTTTTATTGGGCATCATCAAGGACATGGCATTTTGCTTGTTTCTGTAGATAATGTGAAATATGAGACAGGATTTTTTAAAAGTTTTGGTAAATTTGGTATTTTTCTACTTTCTAAAAGCTCAGATGCATATACATTTAGCAGGTTGCCAATAGCCTTTGATGCCACCTGTACTGGAAATTCCCTGGTTAAAATAGCTCAGTTGGCAGAGAAGAGCCAGTCACATGACACCCAGTCCTCATCCTTCGCTGGATAGGACCTGGATCAGCTGCAGCAAACACATGGCTGAGGGTGACTCTCTGGACTGGAGATCTGTGCTGCAGGTCAGCCTTTTGTGACGTCAGCAGTGAGAGTGCTCCCCAGGCCCCAGCCCTGTCCCCAGGAGACCAACACCAGGAAAGGGGCCTGTCAGGCCCAAGCTCATCTCTGGATGCCCTTGGATTCGTTTTTGTTCTAACTCAAGTCTAGTGAAAGTAGCGACAGCGATAATGTACGTAGGTTACTTAGCATTGCCCTGTGCAGCTCTGATTTGTTACAGTACTCTCATCACAGAAATATTTTTATTTAAAAATACTTATAGGTGGAGTTCCCATCCTGGCTCAGCAGAAATGAATCTGACTAGGAACCATGAGGTTGCGGGTTCAATCCCTGGCCTTGCTCAGTGGTTTAAGGATCTGGCGTTGCCGTGAGCTGTGGTGTAGGTTGCAGACGGAGCTCGAATCTGGCGTGGCTATGGCTGTGGCGTAGGCCAGCGCCTACAACTCCGATTAGACCGCTAGCCTGGGAACCTCCATGTGCTGCGGGTGCAGCCCTAAAAAGGCAAAAAACAAACAAACAAAACAAAACAAAACAAAACAAAACAAAAAACCTTATAGGTCCCATTGGTTTATTTCTGTTGCCTTGGGAGACTGACCTAAGGAAACATTGGTAAGTTTGATGTCAGGTAATGTTTTACCTATGTTCTCTTCATAAGTATCTCTCCATACCACCACCAAGATGATCTGTAGCCATCTCCCCTGACTGCTTCTGCAGGAGTTTCCCTTGTCTTGTGCTCTGGACCCTGGAGATCATTAGCATCCATCACCTCCAGAACTTACCCAGCACTCATCATTTTCCTTTCTCTCACTTACGTTTTCGGTGATTCTGGTTTTTCCTTTCCACTCTGCCTACAAGTAGAAAGAATGTTCCCACTATCTTTGAAAGTACCTTGCTTCTAGACAATCATAAGAACCGTAAATGGACTAAAATGCTTTGCAAGTGGGAAAATTTTATCAGAGCAGATGGGTGTAAAAATCAACAACTATACAGATCTTTTCGACTTACGATGGGCTTATATTTGGGTAAACCCATATTATAAATCAAAAATACATTTAATGCCCCTAACCTACCAAACATCATAGCTTAAGTTCAGCCTACCTTCAGCGTGCTCAGAACACTTATACCAGCCTACGGTTGGGCTAAATCATTGACACAAAGCCTACTTTATAATAAAGTGTTGAATATCTCTTGTAATTTACTGAATACTGCCCTGAAAGCGAAAAGCAGGATGGTTATAAGTTTACCCTCACAGTGGTCTAGCTAACAAAGAGCTTCAGCTCTCTGCAGCTGCCCAGAACCGCGAGAAACGATCAAACCACGTATTACTATCCTGAGAACCAAATTCAAAATTCAAACTATAGTTTCTATGGCATGTGTATCACTTTTACATCATCGTAAAGTTAAAAAATTATAAGTTGAATCACCTTAAGTTGGGAGCCATCTGTATTTTGATTCAAAGGAACACTTTTTTTTTTTGTCTTTTTGGGTCAGCACCCCATGGCATGTGGAAGTTCCCAGACCAGGGGTCCAGTCGGAGCTGCAGCTGCCAGCGTACGCCACAGCCACGGTAACTCTGGATCCTTGACCCACTGAGCAAGGCCAGAGATCAAACCCGCGTCCTCATGGATCTTAGTCAGGTCCGTTAGCCATGATGGGAACTCCCTTTAAGGAACACATTTTACTTATAAAAATGTAGAGAGATTGAAAAGAAAAAAATATTACTTCCAAACTCTAAGCAAAAGATAGTGACAGATAAAACTTTAAGACAAATATTACTAGAGGTTAAAAAAAAGGAAATTTCTTAATAATAAAATTTATTTACCAGAAAGATACAGAAATTTTTATAACTGTATATGCTTAAATATACAGTTCTAAATATGTATCTTCTAACTACAGACAGCAAAAATTAACAAAAGTAAAAGAGGAAACGTATATCAACAATGTACTGAAGGTTTTAACACACCTCCATCAGTAACTTACAGAATAAATGGACACATGCACACGCAAACATAGTAAGGGTATAGATAGTTTGATCAGGAGTATCTAACTGCCACATTAATAAATTGGGTTATCAATTGAATATTTGGGTGCACTATCACTGCTCCTAGTAATACGCTCAAGCAAACAGGCACTCATGTATACCCAAAGACATTTACAAGAATGTTTATAGCACTGCTATTTATATTTGTCAAAAACTGCAAGTAGCCCAGTGGTATCAAGGCAGATCAAACAAATGAATCGTGATACTTTGAAAAAATACACCTTGCCTCAATTCTGCTTCCTCCTCAAGCTACCAAAGCTTTCTTTTCATTTTCACTTCCCACAATTTTAAGTAAAAATATTTTGGGGGGAAGAAAATACTAGCTCTGTTTCCTTGCTCCCATTGCCCTGCTCAATCCTTAGTAATATTTCCAGCCACTGTCTTAGCACAGAAATCGTTCTGGTCAGGGCAGCAGTCACAAAACTCTATTATACTGTTTCTTATTCCTTTACTACTCAGCTGGCTTCTTGGCATCATCTGACACTGGTGGTCACCCCTTCTTTCTTAACTGATTTCTCTCTTGGTTCTCTTTCTGTTGCTAACACCTTTTTTCGTTTTCCTTTTTTTTTTTTTTTTTTTTTCCCCAGTGTGGTCCACAGACTCTCGTTCTGCCATTGCAGGTGCACTGGGTTCAGGCCCTATCTTAGTTCATTCTGGGCAGTGATATTTAGTCCTATAGTTTCAGCACCATCTTTGTGCTGAGGCAGTAGGTACAGTGATGTGATTGAGCCTGGATTTTGAAGTCAGTTGACAAACTTACTCACAAAGCAAGGTCTATAAACCCAGCCTTTCCCCTGAGCGTGAATCAGAGGGGCACTAAAAGTAAATTTGACCCAGATCAAGGGTTAGGGTTAGGGTTTTCAGGGCTGCAGGTTGCAAAAGGCAGGCACAAAATGTTGCTCCCTCATGGCCTTTCATGAAACTTCCCAGAAATGTGGGGCTGTTAACAACCAGTGGTGGAGAAAGGGGGAACTTCGACCAGCTAAGCAACAGGAAACAATGGAATCAACAGATAGATTTTGTCCTCTCTTCAAAGGTCTTGGAGAACAAAATGTACAAAGATGTAACTAGAAAATCCATTTTGCAACGAAGTAGAGGGGTCCTGAGTGCCAGAGACTGAATCGGGCAGGAGGCTTTTGTCCTGAACAGAGTGTTACTGGCAGAGTTCTGTGTGTGTCCAGAGGTTTGGGCCAAGATTACACTTTGGAAACTGGAAAAAAGACCGAATTTGGACCCTTGTAGACGACTCAGCACCTCTCTAGATTGTGGATCATGAAGTGAACCTTTTCACTTTGTGTCCCTCCTGTGGGAAAGAGATGTTCTTTTGTGCGATTAAAAAGTCAGGCTGTTTACAGATCCAGTCATTTTTCTCTTGATCTGACAAAGTGCTGAAGGATTAGCTCTTGAAAGTAACTGTTAATTCATAAGTACGTACTTGTAAAAACAGGTGGATTGGGGTATACTTGAGGAAAGCATTAACACCACCCACCTGATGCTGAAACTCTCGCCTTGGAGCTTGACAGGCATCCCAGAGCCCTCTGGGAACTCCTGGGGCACTGAGTCCTGTGACAACTGTTGCCAGCAGGGGCTGTTCTCCAAGGAGCCTTTTCCTTTTCTCTATTTTCTCTGCAATGCCAAAACCCCCACCTAAAGAATCAACGCTTATCTCTTAAAACACCCCCCACCCTCTCATCCCCCAACCCACTCTCCAACAACAACAAAAAGCTGTTCTTAGAGCTTAAACCACAGTGTCTCAAATTTTAATATCAATCACCTGAAGGTTTTGATAAAACGAGGTGACATTCTGATTCAGTAGCTCAGGATGGGGCCTGAGGTCCTGCATTTCTAGCACACCCCAGGAGGTGTCCATGCTGATCTGTGAACTGCACTTTGAATAGCAGGAGCTTAGAAGACCGTTCTATTTTCCTTAAGAATGTTTTAAAGATGATTTGGTTCTTAGAAATATTTGCCCCTTGGAAATGCCTTGGTGCTACCAACAAGCTGTTCTGGGCACCACTGCAGAAATTCTCAAACAGATGGGGCTGAAGTTAGAAGCACGGAGAAAATTATGCCAGAGCTGGTCTCTTGGCCGCACTTTGTAGTTCTCAGCCCAAGGACAAACTCGGTGCTGACCTAAAGGCTTCCTCTTAAAATTACACATAAAAATGGGTTTTATCAACACTCCTTGACTAAATGTGCTTGTCTCTGAGACCACCAGGCTTATTTTATTCAGTCTCAAACTTATTTTCATGTGGGTAATTTCAATTATTGTGTGGGGTAAGAAGATTTTAATGTTAAAACACATAAAGAGAAGCAGCTTAATTGTGTATTTAAATTCTATATTTGATTGGACAGAAGTCATACTTGTTATTCTGCCTCTATTTCAGGGTTTTCATTTTTTGTTTGGAGAATTCTGTCATTTTAATGTCAAAAAAAAAAGCAGTTGTAGAAAATGCAACTGGTCCAAAGCATGTTTAACTGCCTAAAACAGATGGGGGAGAGGAGTATTAAACTAGGCAGCTTTTTCCAGATGCTTTAAAAATGTTTAATATGTATTGCCGCTCACCCAAAAAGCGCGGCTTTACGTTATCTTCTGTAGAAAAATACCTTACTTGGAGAAAAATTAAACATGTGGCTTTGTACAAACTATACCAATTCTTAGATTTATCCCTTACAATCATTTTTGAAAACTGCCTCCCTAGTTCATCTTTGGCACCACATTTTGCTGACATCCTCCTGATGAGGATTCTCGTCTCTAGATGCTCTCTCTTCCAAGTAGTTATCCGTTCCAAAACACATTTGCCAGAATAATTTAAGGAGAATAAAACCTTAAGAGCCATTTATCCTGTCATTCTCCTATTTCAAGACATTTGCTCATAACCTGTAGTTCTTAGCCTCCTGCTCAGTACCTTTCACCAAATCCGTTAAGCACCAAAATCTCTAGATTGGGACCAGTGTATTCCTCACTAGAGGCAAAATATGGAGCTCTACATCCACAGGTTAGTCCAAGTTATTTTTCTCTGTGGATCCTGACTTGGGCTATTTAACTATGAATTCTGTTTTTTTTTTTTGTCTTTTTGCCTTTATCTAGGGCCGCACCCGCGGCATATGGAGGTTCCCAGGCTAGGGGTCTAACAGGAGCTGTAGCTGCCGGCCTTCACCACAGCCACAGCAACGCGGGATCCGAGCCACGTCTGCAACGTACACCACAGCTCACGGCAACGCCGGATCCTTAACCCACTGAGGGAGGCCAGGGATCGAACCCGCAACCTCATGGTTCTTAGTCGGATTCATTAACCACTGAGCCACGAAGGGAACTCCTGAATTCATTTTTAAAATAGATTTAGAACTGTATCTGTTCATCTTCAGTAAGTTGTGTAGTTTGTGTCTTCCTAGGAATTGTTCCCTTTCACCTAAGCTTTTGACTGTCATACTTAGAGTTCGCCACAGTATTCCCTTGTGATACTCTCATGCATGTTGGGTCTGTAAAGATAGCATTCTCTCACTCCTAATATGCTAATCTGTTGCTGCTCTCTCATTTTCTTGGTCAGTCGATTCAGAGGTTTATCCATTTTTGTGATCTTCCCCAAGAATCAGCTTCTAGTTTTATTGATTTCTCTGCTGTTTTTCTGTTTTCAGTTTTAGGATTTATGCTCTTTATTTAATTTCTTCTGTTTGCTTCATTTTGATCTTCTCTTTCTAGCTTTACCTCACAAATTCAATACAGTGTACTTTCATTTTCACTCAGTTCAGAATTTTTTCTAATTTCCTTTGAGACTCTTTGGCCTGTGGATTATTTAGAAATATTTAGTTTCTAAGAGTTTGGGGATTTTTGAGATATTTTTCTGTAACTGATTTTTAGATTAATTCCATTATGGTCAGAGGATACAGTTTGTATGTTTTCAGTAGTTTTTAAAAAATATTTTAAGGTTGTTTTATGACCCAGTATTTGATCTATCCTGACAAGTATTCCACGTGCATTTGAGTATGTTTTCAACTGTTCTTTGGTGGAATGGTGTTGTTCAGTTATTCTCTGGTCTTGCTGATTTTTTTGTCTACTTGTTCTGTTGCTGAAAGAGAAAACTGAAAGCCTCCAACTATAACTGTGGATTTATTTCTCCTTGCAGTTCTTCCAGTTGTATTTTATTACGTTCTTTTGGTTTTGGTTTTGTTTTTTCTGTCTGTGCATTCATGTTAAAGATTATATGTCTTCTTGGTGCATTGACCTTCTTATGATTATATAATGATGCCTCTTTGTTCCTAGTAATTTTCCTTGTTCAAAAGTTCACTTTATCTAATATTAATAGAAATAATAAAGCTTTCTAAATGTTTGCATGATATATATTTTTCAGCCCTTTTATTTTTAACCTACCTGTATCAAGACATTTCAAATGAGTTTCTTGACCACATATATTTGAGTCTTGGTGTTTTTGTTCAATTTGATGATCACTCTCTTTTATTCGGTATGCTTAAACTGTTTCTATTTCATGTGATTATTGATAAGGTGGTATTTTGGTCTGCTAGTATTTTGTTTTCTTTTTGTCCCCTCTATTTTGTATTCCTCTTTTCTCCTTTTGTGCATTATTTTGAAATACATGAATATATATTTATATTCCATTTTTATCTGTTGACTTGTTTTTACCTCTGTGTAGTTTTTTTTAGTGGTTGTTCTAGGTATTACATATATCACTTTTTATAGTCTAGTAAAATTAACATTTTCCTTCTTCAAATAAAACGTAGATACTTTATCCTCCCCTTTTTATGTTGTATTTGTATTGTCATTTGTATTACATCTATATACATTTAAAACCCTACCAGACAATGTTATAATTTTGACTTTCCATCTTCGCAGATACTTCAAAAGCTTTAAAGGAGAAAGAAATTTGTCGTATTTACCTAATTAGTTGCCATTTATGATGCTATTCCTTTATGTCCTAGATTTTCCAGTTTCCCAGTGGTTTAACTTCCTTTCTTCCTGCAGTACTTTAACGTTTCTTTTAGAGAAGGCCTGATTTTGATTAATCCTCTTAATTGTCTTTCATCTGAGACTGTTATTCCTTCATTCTTTTTTTTTTTTTTTGTCTTTTTGCCTTTATGTAGAGCCGCACCCGCGGCATATGGAGGTTCCCAGGCTAGGGGTCTAACAGGAGCTGTAACCGCCGGCCTTCACCACAGCCACAGCAACAAGGGATCCGAGCCGCATCTGCGACCTACACCACAGCTCACGGCAACGCCGGATCCTTAACCCACTGAGCAAGGCCAGGGATCGAACCCGCAACCTCATGGTTCTTAGTCAGATTCGTTAACCACTGAGCCATAAAGGGAACTCCCTATTCCTTCATTCTTGAAAGGTATTTTTATAAGAGAGAATCCTGGGTTAAGAGTTGTTTTCTTACACTGCTTTAAAATGTTGTATCACTTTTATTTCTTTATTTATTTATTTTGGCCTCTGTTGTTTCTCATGAGAAGTCCGTAATCATCCAAATATAGTATAGCTTTTTTTTTTTAATCTTACAACCTTCAAGATTTTTTTTAAACATTAGTTTTCAGCAGTTTGATTAAGATGTATCTGGGCATGGTTTGGTTTGAGTTTATCCAGTTAGGGTTTCTCTGAGCCTCTTGAATTTGTAAATATACTTGGAAAGTTTTCGGCCATCATTTCTTCAAATATTTATTCTGCACCAAATCACACTCACATTTTCCTCTCCTAGGATTCAGCTGGTATGAGTGTTATACTTTTCTATACTATTCACAGGTTCCTGAGACTGTTAACTTTTTTCCAGTGTGGATGATTTATATTGCTCTTTTCAAGTTCATAGATTCTTTCCACTGTCATCATTAGTTACTTTATCGTTTAGTTTAAAATGTCCTTACCTGGGAGTTCCCGTCGTGGCGCAGTGGTTAACGAATCCGACTAGGAACCATGAGGTTGCGGGTTCGATCCCTGCCCTTGCTCAGCGGGTTAACGATCCGGCGTTGCCGTGAGCTGTGGTGTAGGTTGCAGACGCGGCTCGGATCCTGCATTGCTGTGGTTGCGGCGCAGGCCAGTGGCCACAGCTCCGATTAGACCCCTAGCCTGGGAACCTCCACATGCCGCAGGTGCGGCCATAAAATGACAAAAAGGCAAAATAAAATAAAATGTCCTTACCTCATGGAACACAGTTGTTATAGCTGCTTTAAAGTGTTCTTAGATTTAGATCACTGAGACTCAGATCAGCACAGGGAAGACAGCTGTTGAGTGTCTTTTTCCTTATAAATTGTTTTTTGTATATCAAGTAAGTTTTAATTGTGTCCCAGACATTTGGATATAATATGGTGAGACTTTGGGTCCTGTTAGAATCCTCTGGGAAGAGGGACAAAAAGTTCCAGCCCGGATTTAGTAACAGAGACCAGTTTCACCATCCCTTTCAAGCAAAGAAACAAAAAATAGACAAAATATATTTAACAGTGGTTTGCAAAACACGCTATCAGGCAGTAAAGGACAGCAGTCCGCGAGGAGTAGAAACAAATGAGGCGATCCCTACAATTGCCCTGTTTAATTCCTTGAGAGAGTGGCCAGGCCATAAGGCAGAAAGTGGGGCCAAAGCAGAGCTCTCTGAATTGAGGAGACTAAGCTGAGCATTCAGAGAGACCAAGATCTCTAGGATTTATAGAACTAGTGACAGAGAGGAGAGAACTGCCTAAAAAGGGGAATCTGGAGATCTGTAGATGAGCAGTTCAGGTATTCTGGAGAGTACTGATCGTGCATGTTTAAGGAAACTACCCGTTGCTAAGAAGTAACCATCCTAAAAGATCAGAGGAAACGTTCTTAGGAGCTCACACAGGACCAGGCATAGGAGCTGTTACCACTAGGCAGAGTGGAAAACCTCATAACCAATGAGGCATCTAGTAGAGTACTCAGAAATACCCTGTATCAGTAGTGGGAAATAATTAGCTTAAGCTAAATGCTGCTCTGGTCATGCCTAAATAAAACTTAAAAGCCTGACACAAAAAGTTTCCAGGAATCTTCAAACTGTATCCAAGCACCTTAACTGCATCCCAGAATAAAAGATTAAGGACGTTTACAAAAAAACAGAAATGTCCAGCACCTACCAAGGTAAAATTCATAATACCTTAAATCCAGTTTTAAAGATCATGAGGCACTCAAATAAGCAGGAAGTTATGACCCACAATGTGAATAAAATTCAATCAATGGAAACCAATCCAGAACTGACTTAGATGTTAGAATTTATCAGACAAAGGACATTAAAAGTCCTTATAACAATACTGTATAGCTTCAAAAATTTAAGTAGAGACATGAGAAAATATAAAAATGATACACATCAAGTTTCTAGAAATAAAAACTGCAATGTCTGAAACGAAAAATATGCTGATGGGATTATTAGCAAACTAGACGTTACATAAATAAAGATTAATGAACTTAAAGACAGAGCAATAGAAGCTATCCAAACTATTGATGCATGGCTGACTATGTGGAAAATCTACGAAAATTAATTGTATTTCTATGTATTAACAACAAATAATCAGAAATTGAAATTTACAAAACAAAAATACAATAGTATATGAAAATGATATACTTTGAGATAAATCTGACAAAAAAAAATATGCAAGACCTGTATACTAAAAATTATAAAACATTAATGAGAAAAACTAATGAGGACCTAGGTGGAGAGATATACTATGTTCATATCTCTGAAGACTCAGTAGTTAAGATGTCAGCTCTGGAGTTCCCGTCATGGCTCAGTGGTTAACGAATCCAACTAGGAACGATGAGGTTGCGAATTTGATCCCTGGCCTCACTCAGTGGGTTAAGATCCCGGTGTTGCTCTGGCTGTGGCGTAAGCTGGCGGCTACAACTCTGATTAGACCCCTAGCCTGGGAACCTCCATATGCCGTGGGTAGGCCCTAAATAAATAAATAAATAAAATTTTCTATAGTTCTGCAATTATTTCATTCTCTCAGCTTTTATGAACATGTAACTCATATTTATTCAGTAACAAAGCAGGGTGTTCTCCAGATTATAGACTTTGCCAGGTTAGGGGTGGCAAGCAGTTTCATCTGGGATGTCAGCTCTGAACAGTTGTGTCTCCTCTGGAGTGATGGATAGAAGAGTTCTGAGCTGACTCCTGACCTAGTGGAGCATTCTTTACACGGGACTAGGAGAGGTATGGCCACAGGGTGACACTTACGACCCAGCTCCTCACTCACCACGTTTCTAACCACCAAAGTACAGTAATCCAGAGGGATTCAAACACCGTTGTTAGAGGTGAGAAAAACGTATTCACTTAAAAACTGAAATCCAGTAAAGATAAAAGCCATCAATGTCGATCTATTTATCGTTCTTAGAAGTCAGCCAGACTTCTTCTGCTCCTTAGGTTTTCTCAGCTTCACGTGACTGGCCTCTCAAATAAGAGATTCAGGAGTGAAGGTCATTAGCGATCCCTTTAACGTCAAAGAAACTGGAGATGATTCCAGGTGATCAAGGGTGGCTGTGAGACCTGGGAGCTAGTGCTTTGGCAGTAAACTCAGGATCCTGGTCTTCTATGAACATTGGTTTATCTGTCTGTGAAATGTCACCTATTTCTCAAAGATGAGTCACTGGAAATAATGCATTTATAGAATAAAGGCAGAGAACATTTGCAAGTCGTTAGAATTCTTTTTCCTGACATTAACTTAGACAGAATCAGTTTTCAATGAAGTAAATGACAGCACTAACAAAATTAATTTATTTGAATTCCTTTAGAGGAAATTACTCAATTTTTTCCCAATAAATGGCCTGCTTCCTGAGACTTTAAGGAGATGAGCTATGTATGAAGAGAAGAAAAATCTACAAAAGTTTAATAGAAGGTTGAAGAAACAGAGACTGAGTCAGCCTCTGCCTTGTATAGAAAGGGCTCGAGGCCAGATGAGCCGTGATTATCTCAGAATCCTGTCCCCAGATGATGTTTACTTCTCCTCTTACTACTTACCCACTGCACAAAGGCATAGGAAACATGCTAATCCTTTCTACCTCAGAGAGCTCTGGCTGCATCAAATACTCCACCGGTACTTGGATTTTTTTCTACCATCACTATGGCAGTTCTCTTCAGAGCAGAGATTTGAGGTACATATATATTGTTCACCCAGACTGAGATATTCATAAAAACCCACAGCAGAAAAAGCAGTTACCAAGTTATGTAAAAATATTTCTGCCATTTCGATTTGAGAACATTAGAAACTTTTAATATTGAAAGTTTAATAAATGCATAAATGAAACTGGACCCTTCATCTCTCTCTCTCTCAAAAAAAGAGTGGATAGAGAACTCTGTTGTTTTACAAAGTGACTTTTTTCAAAGCCTTTGACTTCCAACTTTAAAAAGGATGACATTCAGTAGGAACTAAAAGCTTCACATTGGTCACTCCTTTTTGATCTTCTCTTGAATGTGGTCTCTGATCATGATGTTTCTGGATAGACTCCCTTTATTAACAGCTGCCCAACCATCCATTAAAATGACCTGTGCAGGGCCACATGGCGGGCTGAGTGCCACACAGGTGGGAGAAAGGACAAGAAAGTTTTCCTCCAGTCAGTTGCAAAGATGGCCCTACACCTGGAAGCAGAGGGAGAACGTTCAAGTTAAAGCACAGACTAATCTTTGAAACTCCAGGGATTAGACATGGAATTGTGACCCTGTGGTGCCAGAGGAATCAAAGGGATTTTAAATTAGTATTAGAAAGCCAAGAATGGAAAGCTTGTAAGAGGATTTGCTACAGTAATGCTTCAGTTATTACCTCTTGTTGATTAACCCATCACCTTTATGAGATTTTCTGTGGACATCCCAGAGTAGATGACACCTTTCATCATTGCCTCTGTAATTACAATCAAACCTAGATTATTTATACTATTGTAGAGTTGAGATGGATGACAGACAACTGTAGGTAACTTCCCTGGGATTTTTCTTTTTTTTTTTTTAGTACCTATGATTCTTACTCTCATAGAGATCAAATGCTGTAGAACAAAGTTTGAGAGAGAGAAATGTAAAAACTGCTTCTTTGACATAGGCCTTTTAAAAGAGTGCATTCCTCATTAATGTGAGCAACAGTGAGTTGGATTGAGAAGTAAATGCTACGTGCTTTCTGTATATGTTTAACCACAAAAAAAGCATTTTTAATACCTAAAAGTAGTAAACTGCAGGCCATATGTTTTCTTGGTTTTTATTTTTTGAGGGAACTTTAAACATGTAAGAAGTCGCAAAAATAGAATCAAATAGAATTCTGTGACCCCTTCACCCCTCTTTCCCCAATGGTGATTGAAACTTTTTGTAAGTGTAGTATGATATTAAACCCAGAGAACTGACACCGGAACAATACTGTTAAGAGGATTACAGACGTTATTCAGTTTTTATCAGCTTTTACATGAACTCATTGTGTGTGTATGTGTACACGTGTAACTTACATGATTTTATGGGCAAGTTCTACTATACTTTCAAGAATTAGATTGTTCTAGTCATGTTCCACATGAAGGGTCAACATATGGTCAGTTGAAAATTGACAATGAGTTATAAATTTGATACAAATATAATTCCATTTTTGCTTTTGAGAATTTACAAAAAAGTGTATTCTTTAATTTTGTTTGATTCTTGAGTTTATTTGTATTGTTTTATTTTTCCACAGAAGTAAATAATATATAATGTCTTTGAAAGAAACCCAAATCTTTTTTTTATATCAATTCAAACTGGAACATCGTATAGTTGAAACAGTAAAAGCATTGTTTGGCCTGTGCAAAATCCTGTCAGTGAAAGAATTAATGATAGTTCAAAACTTTCACCCTGGGAATTTGATTTTCAAAATTGAATCTCAAAGGAAATCCGAATTTGTTTTAAAGAAAAATCAGTTAATTAAAATCTAACCCTCAAACAATAATTGAAACTTTTTTTTGTGAGTTTAAAGATTGTCAAGTGATTATCAATACTTGGATTTAAGGACCATCCGATGATTATCAATTAAGGAATTGTCCAGTGATAATTATTGTCCAGTGATCATCGATACTTGAATTTAAGGATTGTCCAAGGATGACCAATACTTGGCTACAATAGAGAATGTGAAAATATCGGACAGATGGGCACAATAACTGATGGATGGTCAAAAACTGAGACCTGCTTTTGAGAGGATAAAAGCCTGTGACAATGAAAATAGAAATTGTATGACAATAAAAGGCTGTCTGGACAGGATCTGGATGTTGTTAAAGCATGTGAATGTGGTAGAAACTGTCACCGTGACTAGAAAAGATTCCAGGGACAGTCTTGTGGTCTGTTAACCCCCACCAGCCTCCGCACCATCATGTGCAAGCACCACACGCAGGGGGCTTTGTCCAGTGGACCGGTGATACAGAGCCAGAGCAGTCCTTGTTTGGAGCCCAAAACACCAAACCTTCCTTGGTAAAGAAGTAGTAAATAGAAGGGCTGAGAACAATTTCTGTCTCTAAAACTACCCAGTTTTTTAAAACTGAATAAAGTATTTAATATGTTAATATAAGAAAGTGTTAATGCTACTGGTACATACAGGTTGACTTAACACTTTTTTCCCCAAAACTGCAGAATTTTCATTGTTCTCTACAAGAACAGTTTTATATAATATGAACTGTTTCAGGAGACAGAAAAATAGCCGGACATTCACCGACTTGTTTCTGAGGCTCACACAACTGTAACATCAAAATTGGACAAGGATTGTGTAGTAAAGGAGAATTATGAGACCATATCACTGCTTATCTACATAAAAAAAAATTCTAGACATAATGAAAGTATACTAGATCCGGTAATATAACAAAAACTACATTCTGACCAAGTTGGAATTATTCTGGAGGAGTGATTACCATTAGAAAATCTCTAAATGTGATTCGTTACATTAACAAAGAAGAACGAAGTACAGATAATTCAAACAGAGCACAAAGAACATTTGATAAAATTCCCCACTTACTCATGATTTAAAAAAACAACAACTCTCAACAAAGTCATGGGAAGAAATCAAGGGAACTTTCAGTATGATTAAGGTCGTCTACTCAAAACCTACACCTAACATCGTAATGGTGAAACATTAGAAGCATCCCCTTGAAAATCAAGAATAAAAGAAAAGTGCCCACTACCACCATGTCCATTCCATATTGTTCTGGTGATCCTGGGGCAGTAAATCCAGAAGAAGAAATAAAGAATGTCAGGGTAGGAAAGGAGAAAATCGTCATTATTCATAGCTGGTTGGGTAAATAGAAAACCCAAAACGGTCTACAAATTATAATAGTAATAGAAGCAATCAAGTTTCAGACATAAAATTGATTTTCAAAAGTCAGTTTTGGGAGTTCCCGTCGTGGCACAGTGGAAACGAATCCTACTAGGAACCATGAGATTGCGGGTTCGATCCCTGGCCTCGCTCAGTGGGTTAAGGATCCGGCGTTGCCGTAAGCTGTGGTGTAGGTTGCAGACACGACTCGGATCTGGCGTTGCTGTGGCTGTGGCGTAGACTGGCAGCTACAGCTCTGATTAGACCCCTAGCCTGGGAACCTCCATATGCCGAAGGTGCAGACTTCAAAAAACAGAGAAAGGACAAAAAAAAACAGTTTTATCTCTCTATACACGATTTCTGTTAACACAAGTTCGAAACTGTAGTTTTGAAAAAACACCAAATTAATAACAAGAAGAATAAATTTTACAAACTGCGTGGAAGACTTCTTAGAGAGTATTTTTAAATGTTATTGAAAAACATTAAAGATTACTTAAATGAAAAGATATGCTAAATGGATAAAAAGGTTTAATGTTGTAAAGATATCAATACTAATATAAAGATTGTAAATTTGTAAACATTGTAAAGATATCAGTTTCCATCAATTTATACATTATTTGCAATACTTGCTAAAATCCAAACTGACATTTTGTTGAGACATTTGACAATTGATTTCAAAATATATGTAGAAAAGAAAAGGGCGAGTGGTAGGGTGGGAAGAGCCAGAAGAAGATGAGAGGACTTGACCTGACAAATCTCAGTCTATAGTAATTAAAACATTGTATAACTGGACCTAAGGATAGATGTATTGTCAGTGGAACCAAGCAGAGCTCCTAAAAAGATTCACACCTACACCAAAATTGAGGGGACAGAGGTGGCATGACACATCTGTAGAAAAGACAGGCCAAACTGGATCCCTCTCTCACACCTTACGTAAAACCGATTCTAGGTATTTTAAAAACTTAACTATAGGGAGTTCAGGTTGTGGCTCAGTGGTAACGAATTCGACTAGTGTCCATGAAGATGCAAGTTCAATCCCTAGCCTCCCTCAGTGGGTTGAGGATCTGATGTTCCCCTGAGCTGTGGTATAGGCCGCAGATCCCACATTTGCTGTGTGTGCCTGTGGTGTAGGCAGTGGCTATAGCTCCAATTCGACTCGTAACCTGGGAACTATCATATGCTGTGGGTGTGGCCCTAAAAAGCAAAAAAAAAAAAGTAAAAATAAAAAAATAAATAAAATGATGTAAAGTAAATGTTTTGAAGGAAATGAAAGAGCATTTTTACGCTTGAGTAGGGAAATTTATCTTCAACAAGACAGTAAAGCTCTAACCATAAAATACTCAAAACTGTGATGTTAAAATTAAGAAATTCTGTCTTGTTAAACAAAAGACATTATAAAGTGAAAGGAGAAACCATAAAATCAAGGAAATATTTATAACAAAAAATTGACAAATGATTATTATTCAAAACTTTATATAAAAATCTCAAAATGGGAGTCCATCTGCGGCAGAGCAGGTCAAGTTTTGTCTCTGCAGTGGTTCAGATCTCAGCTGAGGTATGGGTTCAATCCCTGACTCAGGAACTTCCATATGCCATGGGTGTGGCCAAAAATTTTTTAATTAATTAATTAAATAATAAATTAAAACATCCTACAAATGAATAAAAGAGGTAACCCAGTGAGGGGTGAAGGTGGTTGGAGGGGAATGGGCAAGAGATTTGAATAGGTGTTTATTTCACTGACAGAGAAAATATTAATCAGCAGACATTTAACTTCCTTAGTAATCATGAAACCGCAACTTCAGATCATAATGAGGTATCATTTCAAACCTGTTAAATGGGTTAAAAAATAAAACATAAATACGTAAAATGGGTGGCAACAACAGCTATTGTTGAGAATGTGTATTAATGGAATTTTTATGTCCCGCTGATGGGTATAAATGGATTTAATCCCTTATTCTGAAAAACAGCTTGGCATTGTCTTGTGAAGCTGAACAAGTAAATACATTTTATGTCAGTAACCAGCTACGAACTGTCTCCACTGTTCACACACACATTCTTCCTTTACTAACTGGACATCTCCAAGTTTTAGCTGATCCAACCCTAGCATTTCAGTCCTTAATGTCCCCTTCAGAATGCCAGCCCCTTCCTTCCTCTATTTCCTTGGCAGTTCTTAATCCCAGTTTTACACACTTTGGGCTGCTCATCACCATCTGACCCTTCCTTCAGCTCTTGTCCTCAGTTCTCTCTGAGAACTTTCATCAAACTGGGGCAGAGTTCTCTTTCACAAAGCAAGCTATTTCCCTTTTCCTTAAAAAGTTATTTTTCCCTCTTGCCTTCTCCATGAAAGCCTACAAGGAGATTTAAAATCACTTCTTAATTTAGCTAATCATCTCAGGGGTATATTAAAACTTGTTTTCAATAACAATATCTGGCAGATACACTCTAGAAAGTATTGCCAGGCTACTCTGTAGAAGGTGGATTTCAAACTGAGGCTTCACTCTGACATCCTGGTAGCTGCTGGCGTCTGATGAGATCCTTCATTTTAACACCCCCGCCTCCAGTGCAGTAGCAGCACCAAGTCCTCCCCCACCAAAGTCCTCATCTCATTCCATCTCCATGGCCTCACTCCAATTATCGTTCTTTCCCAACCCTCTTAACTCTCTAGCTCCTGGGCTATTTCAGTTCAGTGATGTGTAGGGTCCTGTTCACACAGTTCTGTGGCTTCAGCCTGCCCGTACCTTGACTTATCACTTCTCTTCTTGCAAAAGATTTCTGTGGCAGTTGCTGCAGAGACTGGCCTCCATCCAGGTGCTGGGACTCTTCCTTCTTTCCCATCTGTGTCTCCTCCACACACTGGCCCAGTAGATAGTCCAGGGCCTCACGCATCTCCAGTCGGAGTATCATCCCTGTTGTCTGAAGCAAAAACTGGCAGCCACTGCTTCCTAACTATGACCAGCCTCCTGATGTTATAATAATAATCGCAAAATCTAGCATTTTGTGGGTGCATAATATGTCTGGCATTGTTTTTAAAGCCCTTTACAATTAGAATTACAGCTTCCAGTGAGTACGATACTAACATTATCTCTGCATAAGAAAACCAAGGTTTAAAGAGGTTGTCTTGCTAGTACTTGGTGGAACAAGCATTCTAATCCTAACAAACTGACACCAGAGACCTTAAAATCTTGAATTCCATACTGAAAAAAGATAAAACTATGCAATGCCTGATTTTCTGGGAAATGCTCAGTGAGTACAAAGTGAGTAGTGACATCGGGCTGGCCATCATTAGATGCTATCAAATTCTAGTCTCTCCTAATCAAAATATGAGTCATAGTTTAAGTGTCCTGGGAACCAGTCTTTATTCTTATGGAAGGAACCAGTCTTTATTCTTATGGAAAAGTAACTTTTGGTATTTTTTAATGTTATATCTGCCATCAAAAAAGACAACTGGAGTTCCCGTCGTGGTGCAGTGGTTAACGAATCCGACTAGGAACCATGAGGTTGCGGGTTCGATCCCTGCCCTTGCTCAGTGGGTTAACGATCCGGCGTTGCCATGAGCTGTGGTGTAGGTTGCAGACGCGGCTCGGATCCTGCGTTGCTGTGGCTGCGGCGCAGGCCAGTGGCCACAGGTCCGATTAGACCCCTAGCCTGGGAACCTCCACATGCCGCGGGTCATAAAATGACAAAAGGCAAAAAAAAAAAAAAAAAAAAAGACAACTGACTAGGTGGAAGAAAATATTTGCAAATCATATATCTAAGGCGTGAACTTCTAAAATATATAAAGAACTCACACAACCCAATGACAGCAACACAACAACAAACAACCCAACAAACAAATGGGTAGAGGAACTGAATAGACATTTTCCCAAAGAAGACAAATGGTTGATAGGTACATGAAAAGATGCCCAGCACCACTAACCATCAGGGAAATGCAAACCAGAAATGAAATGAGATACCAACTCACACCTGTTAGAATGGCCATCATCGAAAAGATAAGAAATAACAAGTGCTGGTGAGGAGGTGCAGAAAAGAAAACCTGTGAGAACTCTTGGTGGTACTGAAAATTGATGCAGCAACTATGGAAAACAGTTTGGAGGTTCCTAGAAAAATTAAAAAATAGAGGTTCCTGCTGTGGTACAGGAGGTTAAGGATCCAGCAGTGTCGCTGCTGAGAAACGAGTTCGATCCCCGGCCTGGTGCAGTGGGTTAAGGATCTGGTGTTGCCACAGCTGTGGTATAGGTCGTAGCTATGGCTCGGATTCGATCCCTGGCCTGAGGAAGTTGAATTCATAATATTAAAAACTCCTGAAAAAAGAAATCTCCAGGCCTTGATGATTTCATGGCATAGTTTAACCAAGTGCCTGAAGATGTAACACCACTTTTACACAATCTTTTCCAAAAAATAGAAGCTAAAGGAACACTTCCCCACTCATTTTATGATGCTATATTAGCCTGATACCAAAACTAGACAAAAATGGTACAAAAGAAGAAATACAGATCAATATCCCTTGTAAAAAAAATAAAATTACGTGCTGTTCTTGCCCATATCCAGGTATGTCAGAACTTTGCCCCCTTTGTGATCTTTGCCTAGGTTCCTGATCCCGGTCCAGCAACTTCCTCTTTACTCGTGACCTTTCCCTGCTGGCCCTGTGCCAGCATCTCAGCCCTACAGAAATGAGCCCCTTTAGCACAAGAGTGCTGCCCCCTTGGGCTTGTAAACTCTGGGAACCTATTTTGAGGTCTGCCCAGTCCAAGTGTGGGCATAGAGAATACCCAGAATTTTTTAACTTGGGGTTGTACGTGAAAATAGAGAATAGTGTACTGAATAGGACTGAACACATACTTGGAAGTGAAAATTATACATAGTTTGTTATGTGCATGTAAAAGGGTAAAGCTGAGGAGCCTTAGACTAATGGCCTCTGACCCAGAGGTCAGCTGCAACACTTCAGGCGAACTCACCTCCAAACTGCCGTAGAACATTGGGAAAGTTCTTAACTGTCACTGAGAGCAATGTCCAGCCATATCTCTTGACTCATCCGATGGAGCAGGAACTCTGTAGGGACATTTGAAACCAATGTGTATTCAGATGCTTCTGCTGAACTGAGCCGCCCAAAGGAAATCAGATTGAAGGGATAAGCTCCATGAGTCCTGAGAGAGTAATCCCTGAGAATAAAGACAGAAGAAGGCAGGGCACGTCTGGCCTGTGCACCCCTGAGCCGGCTTGTCCCTGGCCTAGGCTCCTGCTTCCCTCCCTGTTCCTTTACGGGGGACCCCAATAACAGAAGGCTGGCTTCACAGGAAGAAGGATGTGGAGGAGGATGTAGTCATGATGTTGAACCCCAAAAGTCAGTTGAAGTTAAGAGGGAAAAGTAGACCCTGTAGGTTCATGTAGACATGTCTGGAGTTTGGCAAAAAAACCATGAGGTTAAGGAAAACACACAGCTCCCGTTCTTATTCTGCCTGACTGAGTAAATTTGAGCAGTTCGCTGACTTTCTGACCGTGGCTCTTTGTCCAGATTTCGGGGAGGGTGGAGAGAAGCTGGAGAGGTTGATCCTTGGGAACTCTGTGGATCTGGAGATCCAGAGGCGGGACCAGAGTGACCAGCAGGAGGTGCTGAGATGGCCCAGGCTGCTGTTTTATGTCAGCTCTTGGTGCTGACATCTCCCTGTGTCTCCTGACTTCTGTGGCTCCTTAAGCTACTTGCTCCCAAGACTCGGGGCCCCAGAAAGACCCCTGAGATTTAGTTCCTTTACCCAGTGTCCGTCGCTGCTCCCTGTGCCAGCAAGTGGAACAGCATTGACTGGAAAGCATCCTGGCTGTAAAAAAGATGTTCAAGTCTGATAAAACAGCAACCTCATTTTGTCGTCTTTTTCTCTTTTATGTTCACTTTTTACTTAAAAATCAGCTTTCATTAAAAAATGTGTTATGAGGTGAATAGCACTCTCCAACTTAAAACCTTAGATGATGCCCAATGCCAGTATGTTGAATTAAACTCCTTGGCAGGAAATTTACAATTCTTCACAATGTGGGCCAATCCTTCCTTTCCAGTGCCGTCCTCTGTCACTTTTTCCCACTCCGGCTCCATCACAGAGGCCTGGAACATGCTTAAATACTCTCACAACTCTGGATTTTTGCTCAGGTTGCTATTGCTTCTTTGCCTCTGACTCTAAAGCTCGCCTCTACCGTAATTTCTTCAACACCATCATGTTTTCCCTCCTGCCCTCTCCTCCCCGAAAGGCACCTGTCCTCCCCACTCCTACTCTAGACGTCTCTTCACTCAGTCCCATTTTTGCACGCAGTCTTATTACATAACTTCCCTAGGCGTCTGTTAAAACTGCTAGAGCAGTAGGGATGGTTCTTAAATTTGTGTCATAATCCTCGTGTTGCCTGACACAGTGCACACAGGTGGCCGTTCAATGAATGTTGGATTAAAACACAGGAAAAGAAAGCACACAAGCCAACCGCTTTTGAATGTGTTCCAACCTTAAATTTTCTAAAACTGCCACATCCCTCTCTTGACCAGACGCTTTTCCATCTTGCGTGTCCTCACTGCCTTCAGTCCTCCAGGCGTTGAGCAGAAATCCTCTGGACATGGCTTTCAGGATGCCTGAGTCTAGCACAGGGAGGTTAGACTAAGACGTCAGGAAAGGAAAAAAGCAGGAAGCCACCTGACTATACCTCCAGAGCCTCTGTCTAGTTAGAAACCTACTTAACCTTATTTTAAGTGGACACACTGTATTATTCAAAGTTTAAAGTGAAGTTTTTAAGAAAAGTGACCAAATAGATAGCTCCATACAGCTTCTATTTTTCTGGATGTCTTTTAAGTGACAAATTATGTCTTAGAAGTCTTGGTTTATCTACCTTCTCAAAAGAAATCCAACTGGGCTTCCACTCCTGTGATTTCCCTCAGGACTAAGAGATGAGAAAGCCTTACTATGGATAATTGAAAAATTGAAAGCAGAGTCATTTTTAAAGGTATTAAGGAAGCTAGTGATAGCATTTTAAATAGTTCTTACCAACTATTCCCAGAACATGTATTATAAATATTTATATAATATAGGTAGTAATGAGAAGCAGAACACAGTGCTCTTAAGTTTGAAAACAAATAGACTTGAAACGAATGGTGTACTTTTCTTGACTGAAGAAAACCTTCAATCCCAAGGTACAAAATTCTACAAAATCATTAGCATGTGCTGGAGTGACCAACCACCTTTGTTCGTATTCTTTCCTGGCCTCCTTCAGTCTTTCAAGATAGTACCGAAAAAACCAAACTGCCTAGTTAGGATAAATTCATCCTGCTGAGAAATACTGCTTTTTCTAGAGCAAAAGTAAGCCGTAAATTTAATTACTTATCAAGATCTGGAGCTTATGAAGTTTCTTGGGTCTTGGGCTGATAATTGTTTCCTAGAAATATCCAAAGACACCAGTTCCTCTCTAACACAAAACCTATTTGATTCAGAAATGCTTTGAGAGGGTAGTCGTGCACGTGATAATCACAGTCTAAATCTCTCTGTTCTGGATAGATACTGGGCAGCACTGTGGAAATTGTCCAAGACAATTGGGTTTTTAATCCTGCAATCAAGTTCCACTGGACAAAATTTAAAATGTCGAGAGGACTTCCGATTTAAAATTTCCATCTGATTTTTTCATCTCATTAGTATATGATTGCAGAAATGTGGACATTAAAGGATAGTATAATCACCTTTACCTGTAATACTCTCCTGACTATTCTCCCAAGCTCTCTGTCTCTTGCCCTCTAATCTCTCCTCCACAATGCAGGCCATAGTCTCTCTCTCAGATGCAGAACTGATGTCACTTTTCTGTTTCAAATCCCTCATAGGTGTCCACTGCCCTTAGGACTAAGTCCCAAAGGTCCTCCATTGCTCTTAGGATGAAGTCCAAATTCCTTATCTTGGCTTACAGACCCTGCTGGACAGCACTGATGTATCTCTCCAATTTTCTGTCTTTCCTCCCTCTAACCCCAGTGTCACCACACATCTCTGCTTCCCAGTTTTATGGAAAATCCCTTAATCCTCTATTCCCTATTTCCATGTCTTCAGCATTTTGTTCCTCCTACTCCTTTAACTTAGACGTGACTTCATATGCACATGTTTGCACAAACACACACATAAGGTGATGCGCTATTTGTAACTATGCTACAAATTCTGTAGTGATTTTACTGGCAGTATGTAACTTGCTATTCTAAACAGTCCTATTTTTGTTTTGATTACCCTCACCCCATCAAATCAAGTTTGAAGGTTTGACATATTATGAACTAAGTTCTCTTTCCAGTTAAAAGCAGCTGTAATGTGTAAAGCATCCTGGCCATCTCTCTCGATGTCTTTAAATTGTACACGAATGAAATTAGACGTGATTGCTCCATCTGTCTGTGTTTGACTTGGCTTGGTCTTGACTATGTAAAAAAATAATACAGTAACATAAAGAAGATATTTAATTCACTGAAAAGATAATTGAATTTTCTCATTTGCTAAAATTGAACAGGAGAATAATCTAGGGGAATAATGAAATATAATTCATCTGACCAATTTTTAATAGATTTCATAGTTCCGGTAGATTTTTAGAAAAAGTATTTTTTAGTACTTTTTGAAATTTCATAGGAAAATAGTTTTGCATCTGGACACATCACCTCTCTCTGCCTCTAAGCTTTTGCTTTCAACTACTGAAATTCAGGGTCAGATATAGTAAAAATTCAAAAGTTTTCTTGGTTATTGCTTGTCAACTTAAATAGGCACAACCTGAAAGTTGAGAGTTAAGTTTTATTTGGGGGCAATATCAACAAACTTTAATGCCAGATATTAATACTGAATATTTCTCAGTTCACTATGAATCTAAAATTAATTCTGGCCAGCTACCTTCTGTGTTTTTGAGAATTTATGTAGGCGCTTAATTTTTTTAAGCCAATTAAGTAGAGCTCATTTACCGTTTATTTTTGATAATACTGTTTAAAAAATGACATATCTAATGCACATATGAACACGTAGACACAACCAGAGCTCTCACAGATTCATTTTCTGAGCTTAGTCATGAGTCAGATAGCACAAATAAAACTCATTAGTTTAAAATAGCAGTTGGAATAAGTTTGAAAAGACTTCTTTGGCCATTTTTTTCTCAGTCTCAGGAATTAGAGATGGTCTCGATAACACAAGCATTTCTGACGGAGGCACAGGGAGGGGAAGCAGGTTCCAGAAGGACTTGTTTTCTTGGGGCAGAATTTTGAAAGGATTTTTTTTCCCCCTCTTTCAAGCAACTGCATATGTAAAAAAAGACCCCACTTTGGCTATTTTCAGTTGCTTCAGCTCTCTCACATGTCTCGGGTCTCCCAGTGGCTGGCATGTAGGACACCTCGGGTGCTCAGATCACTGAGTGGCCAGTTCCTCATTTGGTTGAGCAGGTTTTAATTATAAAGTGGGCTTCCCCGTGGGGCTACCTGGGGCTACCGCATGGCATAAGGGCTCGGCCTCCACCACCCCTGTTAAATTTCTCAGTCACCTGAGAAAAATGTAACCTGCCGGGAGGAGTTTTGTCCCATTTCTTCAGAGCAAAGGCTCTCATGTAAGACCTTCACCTTTATCCTGACAAACCCTGTTATGCAGTGGAATTGAGAAAAAGCATCAGGTCAGCCTCTTATCTAAACATTCAGCCCAGACCACTCAGTCTCTTTCAACTGAGCCAATCACATTTTTCAATCAAGCCCTCAGTGTCTCCACTGTCGGGGTATGGTCCCTGGTATTTCTCAACCAAGCCCCCCCAGCATTTCCACTGTGGGGGGTCAGCTGAGCCCCAGTGTCTCTACTGACAGGGTACAGTACCCATTATCTTTCAATGAAGTCTTCACCCAGCATCTCCACTGAGGGGGTATTCCCTGGCCAGCTTCCCCCCAGCATTTTTGCTGAGGGGGTCTTCCCCCTGGTGTCTTTCAACCAGGCCCCTTTCAGCTTACCTACCCACAGCCAAATAAAACTCAGGATCATCAACCAATACGGAGGATCTGAGATCCAGGAGAGACTCACCCAAATGTGTCTGGACTCCCCGAGGAGATGAGGAGATGGACAGGTGCCCAGGGCCCTCTACTGGTACCAAGGCTCCATTTCTTCCTGGAGTTTGGGCAAAGGAGAGAAATCTGCTCTGGGTCCCTTGTTTCACAGTCGCTGTAACTGCTGACTTAAAAAAATATACACAACCTGAGAGCTGAGAGTTAAGTTTTATTTGGGGCAAAGTTAGGCCTGAAGCCTGGGAGAAGGCATCCCAGGTAACCCTGAGGAACTGCACGAAGAGGTGAGGGGTTTGGGTGGGGCAGGATATGTAGGCAGCGATGGAGAACCAAAGATTACAGAAAACTGTTAAGAAAACAAGTAAGGAATTCAGTGTGTTTCTAAGGAAAGACCCAGAGGTCTGGGCTTCCCGCAACTGCTCCTTTGATAAGCATCTCAGCTTTCCCCCAGAATCCTGTGTTTTCACAGCCTGGGTTCCCTGGGGCTTTCCCTTTCTGGCTCAAGCCCTTGGAGGTGGCTGTGTTTGCAGATGACTGTGACATTCTTTGTTTTGTCCACTTAACTACAGCCCCGCCCCCCCCCCCCCCGCGGGCTCTGAACTACTGCCCCCGAAAGGGGGGGTGGGGTGGGGGGGGTGACATCAGTGTGTATGATACAATAAAGGTGAGGTAAACAAAACTTTTAGACAGGTTTGTTGCTGGTCTTGTGAAGGTTTCTCTTCCTCACAAGGAGCAGACATTACCTTGAAAGATTTCAGTGTTTTTCTAGATTTGGGATGGAAGACTTGGGCACATAAGATCTTCTCTAAAAAACATCTGACCATCTGAAGACCTGTTCTTCCAGTTTTCCCAGAGCATAGAGTGCTTCACTCCTGATTTCCCCCCTGAGCTCTACTCAGGGTGCTGTGGGGTTGGCAGCTGCAGCGGCTCCTGATTTAATCTGTGTAGAGGCAGATGGCAGGTGGTGGCAAGTGCCAAACTCCAGTTCACATACTTATTGCCAAAACGTCCTATTAATGACCTGAATAATTAAATTTTCTGTTTTAATGCCAAGAAAGCATAGCCTTAGGTAAGTCAGCTTTCATTCAGTAACCTTTTTCTGAGTATTTGCTGTATTTCAAGGCTTCGCTCCTTTGAAAAGACCCTGTTTACATGGAGCTACTTGAGTGAGTATTGGGCACGCCCAGGATTGCCTCAGACTCCTGAGTGATCCGAAGGCTGGGCTCTCCTGCAGCCACCCAGTGCTTTGTGTAATGCCAGCCTCTCCTGGTTCTCAGCCCTCCGAGCTGCATGGCAGTGCCCAGATTGATAGGGACAGAGTTTGCACAGGTAGCTGTAGAAGTCCCGATAAAGGACCACTGTTAAAGAGGGAAACTTAGGGGACGTTGGGAGATCAGTGTAAATTAATAACTGCTCAAGAAAGCCATCAGCACAAGCAGACTTGCTTGACTAGTGGAGGTTCGAGAATTGCCCCAGGTCATTGGGTGGGGGATGGGGCTAGGCCTGCATTCAGATTCAGACCAAGGGCAGGAGTTTGAGGACCGCCCTTCTGCTGATTTGCATACACACCTTACAGATACTAGGGAGGAGCTACTGCTCCCAGAAAGGAAGAGGCCATCCTTTTCGACCCTCACTCCCTTTGGATGATAAAACTGTGGTCCACAGGACCCTTGGGGCAGAGCTTACCTGCCTGCCCACTTGCACCTCATACGAGGTCCTATCCTAATAAATCTGTTTCTTGCCTATCACTTTGTCTCTCGCTGAATTCCTTCTGTGCAGAGACATGGCGAACCTGAACCTCAGTGAGTCCAGACACAGGGTGAGTGATTCTAATTTAAAACCGTGGGTTAAAGTCCCAGTCTGTGTTCTGGCTGGGTTCAGGCCGTTCATGCTGTCAGTTCGAAGATCACCGGTATCCTCTGTAGTGCGGTGCTTTTGGAGAAGGACCTCCCACCTGGGGTGGGGCGTGAATGAGGAATGTGCAGTATTGAGTTCCGAACATAAATCAAGGGTTGCATAATCAAGGTTATTATCCAGCCATAGGCTGGTACCAGGGGTCCCAGTTTCCAGTAGTAGCCCAAGAGCTCGTGTGGTTGAATGGTTGCTGGGGCTGTGCTCTGGGCCAGGGCCTGGGGTGGACTTGATAGGAAAATCCTACATCCAAAACGCACGTCCCTGTGCGTCCCGCTGCCCGGGTGCTCGCAGAGCTGCTCCATTTATCATGCATTGGAGCATAAAGGGGAAGCTTTTGGAAATGGACACAGTTATGCTAAGATAAACTTTGTTCTTGAGAACAAAGTCAAAAACAAGATTAAACCAAACAAGAATTCATACACTAAGGGCCAAGGGTGAACAAGAGCATTCAACTTCGATAGAAAATAAAGCCCTCACTGAACATATCTAAAACTCAGGCCATCTGCCAGGGACAGGTTGCCATTTTCTCTCTGCCATTCTGGTCCTGGGGCCACGGGAAAGAGCCCGGAGACACAGGAGACAAAAGAACCAACAGGTCAGGTCTTTGATTAGGAAAGATGGGTGGAAGGTGTAGAAATAATCGGATGGTGACTTCCTAGGCAAGCTGGTCACTCCATGCGGACGGCTGTCCCTTTATCCTGTGGGGGCTCTGGGGGCTTTTGGATGGGAGATCAGGTCCTGGGGGACCCTCCCAAGCTGGGGACGAGGTGCTTCAGGGAGAGCAGCTCACTGCCAGAGGAAGTTCCTTTTCCAAGAGCCACACCAGCTCTATTTGGGCGGGAGAGGAGGCAGCCCCTGGGAGGAAGGGGAGGAACGAGACTTATGAGATGCTCCTAGGAGACCAGTAATATCCTTGCCATGACCTTGGCAGTGGGTACACAAGTGTTCATTTTGCAGATATTTGTTAAACTGCATGGGTTTATGCACTTCTCTGTATGTTTTATTTTACGACATAAAAAATGTTTTAAGAAAAAAGAAATACCAGAGTGTAAGAGCAAGCCCCTTCCCTGCAGTTTAGTAACTGTAGGACTTTGGGCAGTAAAATTTGAGTAAAATCTATTGAATGCTGGCTGTGTCCTTGTTCTAAACTTGACCCCGCAGCAGGCAGTCCTCTAGGTGAGATCTCATTGTGCCCATTCTACAGATGGATAAATTGCCCTAGCACAGTGAAGGAACCTGCCCCAAAGGACACACTCTTTGAGAGGCAGGGCCAGGTTTGGTCTACCCAGAGCCTGCCACCCCGCAGCGATGCGGGAACACGCCCTCCAAGGCCAGCTCGCTGCTGGCGCGGCCACCCAGGCAAAAGCATTCTGTCGTGGTGTCCCTGGAGGTGAGTTCAGGGAAAGGTCATTTTATAAGATTGTAATCCCAAGAGGTCGTCTTGACAGCACAGTTTAAAAGAGTACCAGCAAGATGTGCCTCGCTGTGATGATTTTACTTTGTGTTTTGATTAGACATAAGCAATGTTTCTCCTGGGTCTTGCAAAGAAAAATGCCTGAAATACATTCTGGGCAGAAGGGTTTAAAGCAGTTCAGGTGGTTTCTGTTTTGGTTCAAGGGCGAATCACAATACCGGGTAGACTCTCTGTGTGTTCCCTGGCTTGGCCTCTGACTCTAAGCAATGAACCAGTCAATCCCTCAAGGCCGCCCTACCATAGTCCCTCTACCCCTAAGGAGCAGTGACTTGGAAGGGCCCTGGCTTCTGGTAACCCTGGAGAGTTGCAGCTGGTAGAACATAGCTCTTCCCACCTGGACACATGGCTCAGTGTGTAGGGACCGAGCAGTGTTGAACCATTTCTCCAGTTGCTGGCTCTTGCCATGCAGACGAGGGCAGAGCAGCTGTGCAGGGGTCGAGGTCCAGGGCTCTGGGGACGTGGGTGACTGTGACCATGTGCTTTAGCCATATCCCCAGTCCTGTGGAAGTGGCGACTGCACAGCATCCCGTCTTGTTCTCCAGCCCCCTGTGCTCATAGCCCCGGTGCTCTCGTGCTGTCCCCACGCCTCCCAGAAGAGCAGGGTGCTCAGGTCTGGATATACATGGCAGAAGGTTGGAGGGCACCCAAGCCACTGGATAAAATGTGGACATTTGCCTAAAGTAGTCAAATACTGTTAAAATTGCATAATTGTGCCTATAGCCCAATGCTAAGAGCCCCCCTGGGTATCTGAGTCTTGTCCAGGCCACAGCTCTAAGAACAGCAGCAGCGGTGGCCCAAAGAGGCTGAGAGCGGTAAGTCAGAAGAAAATTCATGCCAGGGACGCTGTGCCAGCCTCTCACCTTGGGTCTGGTGTAACAAAGAGCCAAGGCGTGGCACCTGGCTTGGGGGAGGGCCTGGCCTGCGCTTGGGCTGTGAGGCTCGGCCTGGGGGGGAGCGTGTCTGGGTGCTGAGTTTCTGCTGCTTGGAACCTACACGGGGCTCTGGAAGCCCAGACCTCTGTGCAGTCTGTATCCAATTTGCCCAGACTTGTCATCTTTCAGAGACACAGATCTTGTTTGCTAGGCCTGTCCCAGTCTGCCAACCTGAACCTGTTGTGATTTGTCAAGTGTGGAGAGAGCATAGAAATAAACATGGACACACACGCTGGGTCATAAGTGACAGACTTGCCTGAATTGTAAGACAAGGGATTTCAAAACAGAATGAGTGCTTTGGGGCAGCTCTGGGCTGGCCTTGGCGTGAGATGTGGAAAGTGTGGCTGGAGCAGGGATGGTGAGGTGATATAAATTCATTCTCCTCTGCCCTTAGGGACATTTGCTGCAAAAGCTTGAAGAGCGCATCCCTCAGGTCTGAGCCGTCCCCTGCCCTGAGTGACGGGGCGGCTCTTGGCAGACCACGGTGCTGCCCGCAAAGGCAGGGCCAGGGCGCGTGGCCTCAGCTCAGACCAAGCCACAGGCTCCCCCTGCCTGGGCTCACGTCCCAGCCCGGCCGCCTGCCCTGCGGTCTGGGGCAGATGTGTTCTCGGCGCCTCGCTTTCCTCCTCTGAGAAGGTGAAGATGGCAGTAGGAGAGCTGACCTCAGAGCTGTTGTGACGATTAAATACGTTAGTTGGGGCGAGGCTCTTAGGAGGCGTCTGGCGTAGAGTGAGCACTCGGAAGACGTCAGCTCTGTGCCTGGTGCACCGGGAAGTCCAAGAGCAGGAGGAGAACCGCTGCGGAAGGGGCCTCCCTCCCAGGGATCCCAGCCCGCTTCTGAGAGATTCTCCTAGATTCTCCGCTCTGATCTGTCCTCTGATTGCTTTCAATGGTCTGTAGCTTATCATCATCCATGTTCTTAAATCCATGAGCAATCACGGGGACTTTTTGAGGAAGACGCTTCTTAGCTCCGTTGGGCCCCCGGATGTTAGAACTGCTTCTCTTTTTGCTTTCTCACGGAAGCACATGATCTCCAGTTACCTTGCCTGGTGCGCAGAGCAAACACCCAGTCTCAAGGGGAGAACCTGGCCTCTGGATGCCCGGCTTCATCTTCTGTGATGTTCCTATGTTCCCTTTCATGCCGATCCCCACTTCAGAGGCCTTTTAATGCTAAATAGAAAGGGGGGAGGGAGACGAGAACAAAGCCAGCTTTTTTATTGGATGCTGAAATGGTTTCCGTAGGTGCTGGACAGGCCACGTAGTCTTGGCTCCACGGTGTAACAAAGCGTTGAAGGTCAAGAGTAGAAACCACGTCCCTCCTAAGATATAGGTGGTTAGGTGTGCTTTTCATGTGAACTCCTCAACAGCAAGCACATTGTCAACCTCCAGACCCAGTGGACGACCAGGCGCTGGCTGACACGGGCCTACTCGGCCCGCACCTTCCCTCACCTCAGGCGGTCAGGCGGCTGCCTCAGCGGGGCAGTGGGGTTGTGTCCCAAAGCCCTCGGAGCAGAGAAGTGACCACGGAGAGGTGAGGGGAAAAGAGTCTTTCTGCTTTTGAGTTTCAAAAGCCTGGACCTTTGTGGGAACAGAAAAGCCTTTGGCTTTAAAAGAATTGGAAGAAAGCCTGCTAGGTAAGAAAGAGTAAGACTCTCCACTGTTTCCCCACACACACACACACACAGTGGTAAAGGGGGAACTCCTCTCTCCATGGTGGAGGAGGGAAGGCGTGCGAGGTCCAGTGTTCACAGGTCTCTGGAGGAGACCCCACTCGCCGGGACGAGCCCTGCAAGGCCGTGGGACCACTGTACAAAGAGGGAACCTCTGCCCTGTCTCCTGGGGAAATCCCTGGTAAGTGGCCAGACTCCAAAAACTTGATGGATAAAAGACAGTATCTAGAAAGAGGGCACCCTAGATGGCCTCCAAAAACTTCCACGCAGCCCAGACTAGCTGAAAGTCCAAAGCTGACTCCTTTATATCTGAGACACTGGCATAGGAAGCAGTGGAACTGAAAGGGGACCAGAAGGTGGGACCTGTGTGGTCCAGCAACTGTGGGCCCAGTGCAACAATGGACATCACAGTGGACACTGTCCAGACAGGAGACACACAGGACCAGTTGGCCCTTCAGACCCTTTTGTAAAGCCCCCTATAGGAATTTAGCCAAAACCTTGAGTCAGAAATGGGAGAATCCCTGATTTGACTGGGATTCTTTTCCCATCACATCGACAGCTTCAAAGGTGAGTGGAAACTGAAGGATCCATTCCTGAGGTGTGTGACCATTTAGATGCACATGCCTCTTGGAAGTACACGAAGTAGTATGGGGCATCCATGGAGCCAGGGCGCTCACTGCTGAAGACATCTCTTCAGATGAAAGATCTGTCAACTCATAGAAAGTAAGTAAAATGTGCTGAGGGTTGATTATTCTGAGGGCTTATTCCACATCTGGTGTGGCACTACCCGTTGAGTTAGGAGGGGGTGCAGCACAGCTTGGGCAAGGTGAGGAACCCCCAGGCCTACTGCTTCCCATGGGTAGGGTGGGCAGGGTGAAGAAAGTCATCTGACATTCCCAGACCTTCAGAAGATTGTGCAGTTCTGAGAGGAAGAGTGACCTAGTGGGGGTCCAAGGTCGGGAAGAGGAAGGTACAGAGGACAGTGGATCCCAGCATCAGACACCTGACCCCCAAACCAGTGAGCCTCACTCAGAAGCACACACTTCAGGGGCAGACAGCCATGCCCACTGGGGACAGGACACCCCTTTCCCAGTGCCAGGAAGTACAGTAGCCACCTTCTCTCCAGACACGTCACATCGCCTCCAGAAAGAGAGGCACGTGAAAGTGGAGGGAAAAGAAGCCCTGGGAAACAACATTTACTCCCGTCATGATAAGCCTTAAACTTCAGTGATTAAGACCATAACATTTGAATGCAGTTGAAAAAAAAAATCCCTGGATTAGATTGAGTATGTCAAAATGGGAAAGATGGAGTTATCTGTTCTCAGGAACATTCAAGTTCATGATGGTCCCGTATAGACATGCAGTTCATGCCAAGGGAAGTACAAGACAAGTAGTACAGCAGGATTGTTGTAGGAAAAAAAGTGGGGAAACAGCAGGCATTTGTAGTCGTGCAAGTCCACATGCAGGAAGACGTCGTCCTGCAAGAGGGTCTTATAGCCAGGAAACCCTGCACTTAAACTAGAAAGCCACGTTTTAAATTTCACATTAGAAAACTCACAAAGGTAGCACTAAAGACGGAGCAGAGAGGGTGATCATAGAGGTAGGAAACCAGAAAGGAAGCTCACTTTTACCAGTCCAGGAATGGAAAGGTTAGAAGAAGGGGTGGAGTTCAAAGAGATTTAGGAAGCAAGAGAAAAAAAGCCTGCTGTTTGATGTTGGACTGAAAAGGCAAAGGAAAGGTGAAGAACTCAGGATAGTTTTGGACAATTGAATGCACGAGAGTGTCATTCACTAGTCTTCCTAGGAAAGGCAGGGGCTGGGGGC
The DNA here is from genome assembly GCA_004024745.2 of Catagonus wagneri. Lineage (NCBI taxonomy): Eukaryota > Metazoa > Chordata > Mammalia > Artiodactyla > Tayassuidae > Catagonus > Catagonus wagneri. The sequence goes on from PVHT020004944.1 coordinate 37,847,302, forward strand.
TGATAGCAGTTTGGGTGGTAAGAGGAACCTAGAGAAATGCTGAATTTGAGGTGCCCGAGGAATATTCAGCTGCGTAGTTCCTTTAGCCAGGAATCTAGGACAGAGGTCTAGAGAGGAACAAATATTTGGGAGTCATTAACATACGGATGGTAGCTGCAGTCATGCTATGTGTGAGAATGCCCAGCTGCCAAGCATGGAGTGAAAAGAGGAAAAGGGCCCAGGGGCCGAGATGCGGGGAGGATGGACATGGGCAGAGGAAGAGAGCCCGAAATGAGCTCTGGTGACAAGCTCATTTCATGATGGGGGAAGAGAACCATCAGAGAGCAAGTTCCAGGATGAGTGGAGGGTTTCAAGAGTGAGTGGGTCACTGGGTCAGATTTCCAGAGGAGCCTGGTAAGCTGGCAGCTTTGGTGTTAAAGTCGCTTGAGTTATATGTAACATGTGAACATTTCTTCTTTTCTATGGTTGCATGATTCTAGATGAGCTCAGGGTTGCTGTGCATTGCCTTATTAAACTGCCAACCGATATGGGGTTTTGTTTTTCTCCCTCTGTTCCCCAGTTTAGCTAAGAGCAAGTAAATTAGCCTGAAAGTGACAGTACAATGGCAACTCCAGCCCTGCTGTTCCTGGGAGACTTTCTCTTTTTCATTGTCTCCCCTGATCTACAGATGCTGGAATCTCCAAGAGTCTCTAAAACACTTCAGAGAAATGTGGCCAGTGTATTAACTTCCTAAGTACCCTGGGGATTACGCCAGGGCTGTAAAGTGTCCTTTACCTCTGGTGCCCCCCAACAGGACATACCCATGCTCTGAATTGTTTCCAAGTTTCCAAGCATTTTCCATGGCCATTCATCATCTCCTTGGCATTGGATAGCACTCAGTACTAACCTTATTTTGGTTTCTAGACTTGTATAAACTTCTGGCTCTCCTTTTCCCCCACTATGTAGACCATTTGAGGTTATGCCCATTCACTTTTTAGTCACAAATGGCAGCAGAATCAAACTCTGCTCCGTGTAGTTTCTAGAAGATGTGTCTTTGGATGGTCTCCGAGACCCCAGCCCTCACTGCTGGGCTCCTCCAGCCCCACTCAGATGTGGGCACTGAAGACCTCTAAGCTGTGAGTGCAGCTGCACGCCATTCCTGATCACGTGACCTGCACACATGGTGTTGCTGTCTCCAGTGCATTCTGGGACACCTTGGTCCACCAACTCCTTCTTTAATCCCAGCATGATGACCCGTCAGTCTTATTTTCCTAATTGTGCTACAGTTTGCCGCACTGGGATAGAAGGTCTCATCAACCAGACTCATACTCACTTTGTCCCATAGCCTCACCTATTCATAGCCTATTCCTTTTTTTTCCTCAATAGACCCTAAAGAAGCACTGAACCCAGGATACCGTTCCTGTATAGCATCTAACACTTTATCCATTCAACAGATAATGGGATATGATGAGTTAAAACACAGTCCTTGACCCCATAAGAGAATAGACAAATTGAGGCTGTGGAAGTGCTTTGAAGTTGTGGCAAAGATGCATCACCCAGCTCTGGAAGTCAGGGGTGGGTCCCTGGAGGTCACCTAGGTGACATAGTGAAGAATGAGCAAGGTGTATGTTGTGGTGGGGTGGGGGGGATGAGGCAGGGGATGGCATTCCAGAAGGAGTTGGTAGGCGTGGGTGTGGAAAGTCAGTGTGACCCCTGAGAGGAACCCAAGTTCTAGGTCATGAAACATATCAAAGGGTCGGGACAGTGCGGGGGGAGTTGGTGAAAAGGTGGGGACTGTTGGAAAAAGGAGCTTGGACTGTATCCAGTAGGCAGTGAGCAACCATGGGAAGGAGTCTAGTCAGTGGAATAACAGGATGAAGTTTTGTTCTGAGAGACCTCGGGAAGGCCTGACTTGCTTTAAATCCAGGGTCATGGACAGGCAAGAGCATGCTGTCAGAGAAGAACAAGAGGTCATATCTTTGAGATGTCACGGCATTGACACTGTTTGTTAAAAAGAAATTTACCTACTCCTTTAGAGGGATTGGCTTTGGGGTGCATAGACTGGAAATTAACAACTTTGCATTCTCCTAGTGGAAAAGGCATTGAGTTCTGATTTTTGCTGTCACTTCTTGTTCTCTGTCCTTCTTTTTGAAATATATGCATTAGTCGAGAAGCCCTCTGTATATCCTCCTTATGGAAATCCAACAATCATTAATTCCTTACTTTAAAATTTTCCAGTTTTTGACTCAGACTCAAGCCCCATCTTACAATTCTGCAGGGACAGTACCCAGAAAAAGAAGAATATGCAGAAAGTTCAGTTTGACTTGAATTCCAGCTGTGTACATTGGTGGAAAGATGTAAGGATGTTTGTGGTGGTCTGAATAAATCCTCATTTGGTAATGGAATTCCCTTCCCTGAACCACCCAAAGCAAATCCCTTTTTCATGAAAAATGTCCCCTCAAAATGACCATAAGGTGGCAGAGCTGCGTGCTGAACCTGCAATGACCAGGGCCATGCTGGACATCTAGAAGTGCCAGCTTTTTAGAGCCGCTGTAAAGGGCAGGCCCTCCTCAGAGCAGCAGAGAGGACTATCCCCTAAAGATTGAGGTGCACACTTGGTTAGTCTCACCAATAAACCTGTTGTACAAGGTTCGCTTCGTCTGGAAGAAGTGATTTCAGTGACAGAAAAATTCCAAGCCTGTGCTCAGAGATCTTTGAAAAGAAACGCCATGTCCACATCCTGATCTCATTTAGAAAATATTAACGACCATTTTTAAAGGGTGATGTTTCAAACTGCAGTTGTTTTTAAGAACAAAGCTATAACCCTTGCAGATGTTATGGAATAAGATATAAAAATTCTCAATTTGATAAAAGTGATGAAATGCCACAAAATTCTCCAGCCACCAGTGATAACTTTGGCTTCGCAAAACCCCTCATTTCTGACACTCCTCTCGTGCTGTGCTGAAACCACGTGGAATCGAAGGGCAAGAGTTATCTCTCAAAAGGACAGGAATGCTACCTGGAAAAGCAATTGCAAAAAATGTACTTAAATCCAAAATAGGTCAAACAAGTGGAAGAAATCAAATCAGTGATTCTCTTTTTTTAATTAAATGAACACTATTTTCAGATATTGAGATGAATGTGACAGTACAGCCCTTAAGGACAGAGCAAAGATGAAAACAAATAACATGGAAAGAATTTACCAGCCTAAGCTTTGCCAGCTAAGACAGCTTATGCTGGCCCATCCCTGGGCTCCTGCTCGTGGCATCTGATGATCCCCAGAGCACGTGGCAGCACCAGCTAGAATGGAGTGCAAACACGTGTTGCCTTAACAAAGAGCTAGCAGGTAGCGTCCCTGACTGACCACCACAGAGGCGATGCCCAAGTGGAGCAAACGCAGAGTGCCCAAGGGTGGGGGGTGACGGTCGTGGGGGTGGGGGTGGGAGGAGAAGAGAGGGACGTGGGGAGAGGCGGAGAGGTGTGATCAGGAAGGATGGGGGTTCCGGAAAGGGGAGGACGTGGCGGAAGGAGAGCTTGTGAGGGAGTGGGGTTCTGGAGGGTCGGGTGGAGGGGTTGGTCGTGTGTAGGATAATTTTTTAAAAGAACCTCGGAAATTATGTGATTACTCTTCATAGACATTTTGGACAGAGTTCTAAATAACATACTCCTTTAAAGTAGGCAACTGATATTCTTGATTCGGGTTAATATGTGAAAGTATTGGTTTATGCTTACAGTTGCTTTTTTAAAAGAAGTGAAATTTCCCCGTATTTCACATATGCAGTGCATGACAGGTCTTTTCATAATCAATACTTTAAACAAACATAACTTTTAAATAAGGCGTTCTTGTCATTGCTCAGCAGTTAACGAATCCGACTAGGAACCATGACGCTGCAGGTTCAATCCCTGGTCTCGCTCAGTGGATTAAGGATCTGGCGTTGCTGTGAGCTGTGGTGTAGGTCACAGATGCGGCTTCCATGCTGCTATGGCTGTGGTGTAGGCTGACAGCTGTAGGTTCAATTCGACCCCTAGTCTGGGAACTTCCATATGCTGCGGGGGTGGCCCTAAAAAGCAAAAAGAAAATAAAATATGTTCTAGCAACAAACATGAAAAATGGAAAGTATATTATTGTCATAATTGAATTTGGACCATTACCGATTTCAGGTCTCAAACAGATAAATTACTGCACTTAAAATGCAAAGGAATATAAAGTTCTAGTTTCACTTTTTTTAAAAGGCTTAATCAGTGAGATCTTTTCTGAAGGTGGCTAGATAAATAAAAAATCCGAGTCCCTCAACCCCAAAGTGGATTGATTAAGGTCTCTTCGGGAATTGCGTTTGGGTTATAGGGGAAGGTTTTTCTTCTGTCGCTGACAGCGTCTAAATAAAGCCTTCTGGGGCAGCAAGAGAGTCAGATGTTTCTTTGATGCTTCAGGCTTAACCACAGCAAAATTACACAGAAGAGTCTTGCAATATCTGGTCCTTCATCCTTTGTCAACCTTGTGGGGACCTCCAGCTCCCAGGACCCCTAGCCTACAGTCACTCAGTCATCTTTGACTGAATGCGAGGGATGAATGAATGAATGACAGGACTGGGAAGATTAGCTCTTAGAGCCTGCAGACCATCAGCGGAGACAGAACAGCATAGAAAACAGTGGAATAGAAAAGCATTCTATTTTCGATTAAAATAGGAGATAAGGTTCAAGCAGGAATGTTCTGGTAGCAGTTGAGTGCGGCGTTCCAGAGCCACACCAGGGCTCTTCCCTGTTTATTTTTACCCCTCTTTCTGTCCTCATTTCTCCATTTCATTCATTCAAAAGTTTTTATTGGGCACCTACAACACCCACACTGGTGAGCAGGATATACCAGACTTGCCCTCCCAGCTTACATTCTGATGGGAAGGGACTGGAAACAGAGTGCACGGCCTCAGGAAATTTCAAAGGAAATAAATGCTGTTAAGACCATAACGTCAGATAACGTGACAGTGATGGAGACTGCACCGAACTGGCTGCTTGTTTTTCTGTACCTCGGTTTCCTCATCTGTAAGATAGGGGAGGTGGCAGGCTTGGCACTAAAATATGTGTGGAAGGAAGGAAGTGCAAAGGGAAAGAGGCACGAGGGGAAGCAGGGAGGAGGCGGAAGAAGAGCTGGCTTTCACCTCATTTGTGAGGTTAAAAGAAATGTAGACCCGTAACACTGTGCCTGGCACATGGTAATATCTGTAAATGCTACCCCTCACCGTGGAGTGAGAAAATAGGGACACAGTTCAGATAAGGTGAATAGCTAATACTTATTGAGTGCTTATAATGTACCAGGCACTATTCTGAATTTTACATGTGTAGGCTCACTTCATCCTCAGGACTTTGTAAGTTAGGTTCTATTATTATAATCCAGACTCCATGGAGCAACAAGCGTGGAAGGGTTAAGTTACTTGACAAGGTACACAAGGAGTTAGTGGGTGGCAGAGCTGGATTCAAACTCAGGCACTTTGGCTCCAACCCCTGCGACCCCTTGCCTGGCACAAGAGTATGCAGATGCAGTAGCAAGGAGATCTCTTCGTGCTATTATGGGGGACTGGCAGCCGGTGAGGGAGTGGTGTGGCTGAGGACCTGTCCTGGGGAGGGAACTCCTGTGTCTGGGAATTCCAGGATTCCCATGGGGAGTCAGCCAGGGGAAGAGGACTCAGAGGGCATCACAGAAGAGACAGCATGAGGACGGCTCCCACTGCGGGAGCAGGGGTGGAGCCTCGCACACCATGCTAGGGACTTGGACTTTATCCTCTAAGCAATGGGGAGTCCCCGAGAGGCAGCATGATCAAGATTGCACTTTAGAACGCTTACTCTGGGGCTGAATGGGTGATCATGGAGAAAAGATATCAGTCCCTAGGCTGCTGCCGGGGCCCCCGGGACAGTGGCATGGAGGGGCAGGTCCATGACCTGTTTTGGAAGATGTAATTGGGAAAGAGTGGTACTTGTTGAAATGAAAAGGTTGAAGAAGGAAGAGAAAGACTCTCAGACTTCTGACCTTGAAGCTGGGAGGACGGTGGTGCCCTCTCCAGGGCAGGGCAGGCAGAAAGAAACGTTGGCATCAAGTTCTCAGGAGCAAGAAGCTTCCTTTGTCCCAAGTCTGGGAGTTCCCCATCCCCTTTTTAAAAAACCTTTTTCTTTTTTTACAATAAAAAAGTAAACATAGCAAAGGAAATAGTACAATAAATGCATATCACCTAGACTCAACGGTTGTTGAATTGGCCACATCCTCTTCATGTATACATAATATGTATGTATATAGTTATATAGTATTTATCCTGATTTTTATTTTTGTTAATAAAATACAGACATCATTACATTTATCCTTACACACTTTAGCCTGTATCACCAAAAAATATTTAGCTAAACAATCGCAATACCATTGTCATACATCAAAAAATTAAAAATTACTTGGTATCATCAAATGGTAAATCTATATTAAAATTTCTCTTAACAATTCCCGGAATGATTTTATAGTTTTTTAAAAAAAATAGGATTCAAGTAAGGATCCCACATTTCTTTTGTTATGCCTGTTAAGTCTCTCCAAATCCACAGCAGTCCTTCCTGCATTCTTTATGACATTGACTTGTTGAAGAAACCAAGCCAAGTGTGTGTCTAGTAAAAGGTTTCCTAGTCTGGATTTGTCTGCTGGTTTCGTTACTGGGATATTTAACTGATACCTCCACTCCCTGCATTTCCAGTAAGGTGGAAGAAAATTCTAAAGCCTCAGCCACATTCGTGTTGAACATTTTGACAAGCACACACTTGGCATCCCATCAATGTCAAGATCGTGGTTTCAAAATGCCATCCTGCTGTAATCACTACTGAACAAAACTTGAGGAATTCCAGGTCTGGAATGGGAAGTGAAGAAAGTGAGCTGGAGTTCCCTTCGTGACTCAGTGGTTAACGAATCCGACTAGGAACCATGAAGTTGCGGGTTCGATCCCTGGCCTTGCTCAGTGGGTTAAGAATCCGGCGTTGCGGTGAGCTGTGGTGTAGGTTGCAGACGCGGCTCGGATCCCACGTTGTTGTGACTGTGGCGAAGGCCGGCAGCTACAGCTCCTGTTAGACCCCTAGCCTGGGAATCTCCATATGCCGCGGCTGCGGCTATAGATAAAAGGCAAAAAGACAAAAAAAAAAAAAAAAGAAAGTGAGCCTTGTTCTAGAAAACACAGAGGTAACCAGATCCTAATGGGTACCAGTTTAAGGGCCCCCACTGATCAGATCCAGAACACTTTGAGCATCAGAAAGAATGACTGGGATTGATTGAAATACATTGAATATGTAAATCTATAATGTTCAATAGTCAAATGTAATACTTGAAAGAAAAAAAATCTATGTCACTTTAAGATTCATGAGTGGCCCATTACTGCTGAAGAAGTTTCTTTAACTGGAATCTCAGTCTGAATACAACTTGCTTTTTTTTTTTTTTTTTCTCTTAATGGATTTTATTTCACTTATAGGTGTGCATAAATCATCACAAGTCAATTTTACAGTGAATACAACTTGCTTTTAATCAGAGCACTTTGACCTTGATTTAAGCTTGGGCCATGACTCCGGCTAGCCCTCACTTAACGCCTGAAACAATTTTGGTAAAGGTGATGGAAACTGAAACAACATTTTTCCCCCAAGATCGCTTAAGTTTCATCAAAAAAAAGATAACATAGAGAAACATCACATTCTCATTTTAGAGTAAAATTGTTAGCATCTTCCAGGACTTCCCTAGTCCTGCACAATTCTTATCCCTATTAAAAAAAAGCAACAGCAACAGGGAAAAAAGAAATCCAAGTTTTAGATTCCTGTTAACAAATATACTTTCCTAGGAAATATTCTTCTTGGGCTTCTCCCCCCTGACACACAGTTATTTTTCTAGTTTGCATCTATACCATTTCAAGTAGCAGGTTTTTAATATTTATGAGAACTGGACTCAGTTCTTTTTATGAACAACATCCAAAAAACACCAAACAAAATTCCGCTGCAAAAAAAAACAATTTTTTTTTTTGTCTTTTTAGAGCCGTACCCGTGTCATATGGAAGTTCTCAGGCTAGGGGTTGAATCAGAGCTTCTGCTGCTGGCCTGCACCACAGCCACAGCAACGCAAGATCGAGTCATGTCTGCAAACTCTACACCACAGCTCACGGCAACGCCTGATTCTCAACCCACTGTTTGAGGCCAGGGATGGAACCTATATCCTCATGGATACTATTTGGGTTCTTACCGCTAAGCCACAATGGGAATTCCACTGCTCCAAAACATAAAGAAAATACACATTTGTTCGTTAAGATTCACGTGCTCTAGATAATTATTTTCCTCTTTACACTTTAACATAATAACTTAACATCTGATCCATGCTGCAAAGGTCATATACTAAGTGAAACAGAAATAGTAAAACGTCACAAAGAGGAAGGAAAAAATCTTTGTAAAAATATGTGCAAGAAGATAGAATTCAAAAGGGGATGTTTATTACCTTTTTATTTTTTTGCAGAAAATAGGTATTCTGTCAGGTAAAGACTTAATGAAACAAGTTCTGTTTGAAGCTTAACAGAATCTTAATTCTTCTCCCCTCTTTACCAACAGTTTGAGAGCCTTGCTTGGAAACTGATCTTTCCTCCCTTTCATTGTATACACCTTTGTTTAGAAGCATGCCCAGCAATTCCTCTAGATTCTATGGGAGCAACATCATATGGTTGAGCTTAGAACTCAGTCTTAGTCATGGTTTGGAAAGACACCGTCATACCTGCTCCCCTAACTCTGAACAAGCTCTCCATTTGTGTTGTTGTTGTTGTTCTCTTGTACTAGAGTAAATGCTTTTAGTTCAGAAACAACTTTAAGTAGGAAAAAAAAAAAAAACAACTTTGAAGGTTGACCCCATTAAACAGTGATGTTGCAGCAGGAGTTTTTCAGCCTTCACTGAAAATACATATTATATTCATTTCCAAGTCTAAGATGAAGAAACTATTAGCTGGTTTACCCCTGGTTTCAATACTGGTTTGAAGTTCAAATACTTTTACTGTGTAGCCATTAAATATTGTATTCAAATATTAAACACTAGGAGTTTTCCTGACTATGCAGACAGAAATAGAGCAGGGACGTCAAGTGAGGCGGGAAGCCAGGAGAGTTAATTAATAGACTTGGGCTCATCTGCACCATCTGCAGCGAGCAAGGAGATTTCACATGGGTTTCAAAACGGCGTGGGAGATGCTTTCTCAAAATTCATCTCTTCTTGGCATAAACTGTCCCCACCCCCACAAATACTCAGTTCTCACTAAGGGGAAAAAATAGAATAAAAAATGCGGATGGGCTTCTGTTGTGTGATTCAGGGACCAGCTCTGTACAGTTTGCACGGTCGTAGTGGATATTCTGAAGCCGTAAAGGAACTCGCCTTTCATGGCAAGTTCTTTCCATGCGGAAGAGTTTTTCCACGCAGAAGAGTTCTTCCTGGGAAATTAAAGCTTGGGTCTTGTGTACCCCCAGAGGACCCTCAGAGTCTGCAGTGGGCTCGGCGATGACTCCCTGTCAGCAGGAAACTAGCCTCCACTAATGTGTAGGGTTACTGCACAGTGTTTTAAGGACTGGGCAGGTTGACTGTTTGAGTAAACCTCAGTGCCACGTGCCACTACATTTGCAGTTAAGAATTCATTATCATTTTCAGAGTCAGCCCTCGACAAAACTCAGCTTGTTAATAGAGGTATAACTTTTTGTCGGTAACCACAGAGGTGGTTTGGCTGACACAGTACTTTCTCAGGATCCGCTGGGCTGCCCTCCCAAAGCCGGTCTGCCCTGCTCCGCTCCCAGGTCTTCATGGCGAGTGCTCATCATCGACGCCCTGAACAACCAGGCTTGTCAGTCCTTCAAGGGAGGCCAGGGGACAGCACTAACATAAAAGTAATGAAACTTGGGGGAAAAAAACTTTCAAAAAATTTTTTTCACCACATTTTGAGAGACAGAGGGAAGCCAGAAGAGGGATTCTTCTGGCTATGTGATCAACAGAACTGTATTAATTGACAACTAATATATTAAGCTCCAGAGCATCCTCTATATTCTTAGCAGTAGAATTAACCCCTTGATTTCTTCCCACCTTCTCACCAGTATTAACTGGTCACCACTGTCAACAGAGCCCCTGACTATGAACTGAGCTGTGACGCAGGTGCTCTGACACCATCAGAGCAGGAGCCGTCTTCCTTCCCAGCCAGCTCTTTCATCTTAAAAGAGGACACTCTCGGTGACCCTGATAGTTTAAAGGGTGTGGCAAGCAACTGAAGTCATCTTCACCTACAGCTTCTGACCCTTGCCATAGAAGAGGCTGTGATGTAGCATTCCTTTAAGCAGTCCCGTAGAGAATGGCTCTTTTGAGACAAGCTTCCTTGGCAAGAAGTCGAGTTCAATAAATTGGCTCCCCCAAATGAGATCCGCACCCCAGATCACAGGCCGAGTATTACTGCACCCGTTCCACACAGCCCCCAGTCTCTCCTGCATGCCGGCAGGCTCATGGCCACAGACGCCTCCCAAAGCCAGACACCATTAGTTTGGAAACTGATTTGAGTTCCATCTCTTCTGTGTGAGCAGTTCTTTCCGCGGCCCTGGGCAGGCACCCCTGTGCTGGGGTTCCACAGCCACGCATTTGCTGGGCTTTCTCCTTTGGAGATGTTAGCACTAAGTGGTGGCTGTGACTTATTAAAAAAACATTTTTGAGAAATGTTCCCAGAGTACAAGCTCTGTGGAAGAACAGTAAAGACTTCATCGGATTCCGTCTTCGTTCCCTTTATTTTGGACCACACTGGGGATATTCTTATTTCTATCCATTTAAACTTCATCAGTTACTCTGTCTTCAATCTCCTACAACCTCTTCTCTCTTGGCGACTCTCCAGCTGCCTGATCACTGCTTTACCAAGTAAGTCTCGTGCCAGATGCAGAAAGTTGACTGGTGCGTGTAATCCTCCCATGTTTGCGTCCATCAAGAATGCTACCTCAGGGACCCAGCACAGAACGCCGCGCCGGTCAGGCTTTCCTTTCTCACTGGACCGTCTCCCTCATCGTTGTCATGCTTTTTGCCTGCGTTTCTTTCCCCAGTTCACTGAGACTCCTCTAGCCCCTGGAATCCTGCCAGAGCAGCTCAGGGCAGCCCGACCCACAGCTGCAGGAACACTTGAGTCCATTTGCCTCAGGAAGGTACTCAGTGGAGGCTGCAGGCAACTCTGGCCCCCTGTCCCCCTTCTGTGAGATGCAGCCCCAGTGACGTATAGTCCTGACCCGAAAATGTGTCTTATTTGATTATAATCCCCACTGCTCATGTTCTCCCACAGATGGTGTTGTCTCCTAATTGCATAAGAATATTGGATAAGATATTGCCTCTTCTGGCTTTTAGAACACGGAAATGCCTGCTACCCATAGGAGTAGCCAGCACACCAGATTCTTCTCTAGGATAATCATTAGTTGCTCTCCGCTACCATCAAATGTTCTCCTCAGGGAGCTGACATTCAATATAGAGAGGATGGTCTCAGACAGCTCCTCTTAACATAAAGAAGATGGTATAAGAAAGAAGGTCTTACAGCTAGTCTGTACAGAGTTTTAATTAAAAACACAGATTCCCTGTACCTAGCCCTAGAAGTTTCTGACTTGGTGAGCATATAATTTGGGAATGACTTAGCTGGCTTTTGGAGCGACAGGCGAAGGAACACATCTTTAGCTCTGCCCTCCTATGGCAGGATGATTGTGGAAGTGTTTATGCTCTTTCCCTTAATTTTTTTTTTCACACACTGACCTCTCGACTTCAAGGAGGTAAAGGGTCGTACTGGCTGCCTTACCGTGAGTTTCTCCTGGAGTTGAAAGCGGAAGTGGCCTGAAGTCAAGCCTTCTTCCTGTCTCTTGTAAAAGCCTCAACCCGTTTCCACTGAGGAACTGTCATCAGATGCTCAGAGTAAGGACAGGGGAGCAGAGTCATGCAGTGGGATTTCTCCCAGATTAAGAAGCGGATGGAAATCACAGGTTCTACCATGGGAGAGAAGTGCACTGACCTGCAAGGCACGCCTCTGGGGGTGGGAGAGGCCTTAGCGCAGAGAAGCTGCAGGTATATATGTAGGCAGGTCTCATCCTCGACCCTGGGGTTCCAGCCTTGACAAAGGCTTGTACCTTCAGAGGGCAGCATGGATGTGTATCAGTCAGGGTTCACTCCAGTGAGACATAACATGTATATGGATTTATTGCAGGGAGTTGTCCTGACACTCACGGGGGACTATGCATGACACTCATGCAGGGACTAAACAGTCCCTGCAGGTTGTCCCCACACCTAATACTGGAGTCCAGAGCTCACAAGCCGGTGGTCAGGAAGGAAGGGTCGTGAGTGGCTGGAACCCACAGGCACGAGGCCTGGCTGACCCACATCGGTTCCTGTCGCCTTGAGTATCCTGAAATGGCCAGGTCCTTCATCAAGGACTTGAATACACACGCACGTCTGACCCAGGAATCAGAGAAGCTGAAAGACATGCAGGGGGAAGGGAGAACGATTGCAGATAAAGTCGCTACTTCAGGCCCATAAGATGAACCAAAAGATGGGTGACAATGCGTGTGCTACAAAAGGGCTGCTGCTTTCCATCCATCCTCCAGCTGTCAAGAGAGAGTCTCACACTGAGGGAAGTGCAAAGAAAGGGAATTTCTGGGAAGCATAGTTCAGGGTAGCCTGCTGGTCACACGGCAAAGCCCTGGCAGGAAGCCACAGTAGAGGCTTTGGACATGGCGAGGAGCCAGCGTGGACAAAGACAGAGGCCCACCCTGAACGTTCTGTTCTGTGTAAGGGGGTGGGAGAACCATTGCACAGTTCTGTGGGGAAGCCCAGTACCATGATGAACGCTAAATTTTCTGCCAGAGGAGTTCCTGTTGTGGTACAGTGGTTAACGAATCCGACTAGGAACCATGATGTTGTGGGTTCGATCCCTGGCCTTGCTAAGTGGGTTAAGGATCCGGTGTTGCCGTGAGCTGTGGTACAGGCTGCAGATGCAGCTCGGATCTGGCGTTGCTGTGGCTGTGGCGTAGGCCAGCAGCTGTAGCTTCGATTCGACCCCTAGCCTGGGAACCTCCACGTGCCGCAGGTGCAGCCCTAAAATGATAAAAAGACCAAAAAAAAAATTCTTCCAAAAAGGAGGGCTGAATTAGAATTATTTTGATCTAAAGGAGAGCTAAGGTCATGTGATGACTGTGCTGAAATGTTATACATTGAGGCTTCCAGAATTTTATATGTTTAGACCCTTTTAGATTAGCTCTCTCCCTAAACTGTCTTCATTAAGAATTCATTGTGTTATGACTTATTACTAATCATTAGGAGAAACAATCTGTATACTACCGCTAACTTTGTTATTGAAACAGTGTATCACTAATATCAAAGGCATGATTTACTTTGCTTTTCCTACATAAGATCTATGTAGAAGATGCCCCTGACTGAAGTATTCAAGAAGTTTATGGGCCATTTTGGTTCAGAGAGATAATTGTGAGGCTTTCTGAGCAGTCTTCTGTTAGTTGAGTTAGACCAGTGTGGTCTAGCATCGTTAGGACATCTTGGGGACCATAAGGTCCTTTCCCACAGAGAGCGCTCTTCTCAAGGTCTACATGACGCCCTGAACTTGGCCGAGGTTCTTCCCTGGCCAGTGCACACCCCTCCACCTCTCCATTAGAGACAGGGACTCTTGGCCTAGCCTGTCCTGTGGAGTCTGTGACTGTGTTCCTGACCACACCCAGAGAGCATCCATAGAAACCAAAGTGTTGAAATGGTCTACTAGAACTAAATTTCTTAAAGAATATCTGCCAGCTCAGGTTGCAGCTTCTTTTGGAAGATCCTTTAATCTATACCAAATTCTACAAAAATCCATTTCTCAAATCAACAGAGCAAGTTAAGTTATTTTCTCACTCTGATATCAACTGCTCAATGAAATAACTGTCTTATAATCTGACAATATCTGCAGATAAGGCAGAGACACTGCCCATCAAACTCTGGGTTTTATGAACTGTCAACCCATGTGTGTTTTGTAAATGCGGTCTTATGCCCCAGAGCCTTTTGTCCCTTCAGAGTTGAGAGCTGGAGAGTTAGGCGCTCACCAGTGGGGACTCCCAAGGACTTGGCCCTGACCGACCAGAGGCTGGATCTGAACTCTGCCATTGACCAATAACGTGACCTTGAGCAAGTTACCAAGTATGCTGAAGAACAGTTTCTTGTCTGTAAAAGGGAAATGTCCATCTCACAGCAGGAATATCCCAGTTAAAGTACCTGGTGGCCCTTGTCACGTTATAGCTGTGATTAGGACGCTTGTTGTGGACACAGGCACCACCTGTGTGCGTTTGCACATGGTTGCAGATATCATTTCTTTAGAAGCATTTTATATACATAGTAGTGTATATAGAGCAGTTATCCATAAACAATCTTTTATTGTAGTGTGTGTGGGTTTGTGTGTGTGTGTATCCTTTGTGCTGATGTCTAAATGTCATAGTCAAATATAATATTTAAAAGAAAGCAGTGAGCAAATAATATTTTAAGAAATTCTACCAAGAATGTGAAAAAGAGAGCGAAGAAAGAGAATCTCTTTATTCTCAGAAGAGAAAGAAAAAAAAAATAGTGCCTGAAAGTAGGGTACCCACTTGCATGATTAGTATTTTACATGGCCTTTTCAACAGTAGTATCACTTCTTCAAGCGACTATTGATGAGTACTGACAAAGTTTGTTTTTGTATGTGGTCATCAGTTGGTTGAGATTTGGGGGCGGGAATGGCAAGGAGAGGCTTGACAGAAAATAGGGATTATACTAAATTTCCTCACTGAAGATTTTTTCCAACTCTGATTACTGGTGCTCAAAGGTAGAGCTAGCCACTACCCTGAAGAGAAATACTGCCCTGAAAATCAGGAATATGAGCAGCTTTGGCTGTGAAGACCACTAGGGCACAGGAGCCAGTAGAAGGTAACCTCTAGTTTAAAAGAGTGCCATGGCCTAGAGGCAGCCTAGGGCATAAAATTGTGCTTCCCCCTGGATTTTTGAGGAGCTGGACTCTCCAATGGTCCCAGGGACCTGGCCTACAGGTTCTAGCTGCAAAACCATAGAAACCTTCCTATAGGAAGAGAAAGGTGGGGCATGAGCCTTGTACCTTGGGAGGAGAGATATGACCTTGAATGTCACCCAATTTCTGATTTAGATTCTTCCTGACGGGACACCTCACATCTGGGTAAAAGGGGAGGGTACAACTAAGAGGCTAAAAGATCTCTGTCACTAAAATTCTCTCTAAGCCATTGAGGGCTCGGGAATGGAGCCTTAAACAGCTTATGAGTACTGAGGATAAATCATGCTTGGGTGACAGGTCCTTTTTAAACTAGGACCAAGGGAGACACAGTGGCCTGCAGAATAGGCCATTTGTCAGCTTGAACCCAGACCAAAGAGGGAGCAACAGGAAAAAGATGTTGGCAACATCCTTAAGTGTTAACAGTATTTACATTTTTTAATTGCATAAGTACATATCAAGTATTTACTCTATGCCAGGCCCTGTTCTTTGAAGCACTTTACAAATATTCACCCACCTAACTGTCATAGTGACTTCTGATGGGGACCTCCAGTTGTTTCATAATACCTGTGATACTCATTTCATTGGGTGTTAGTAGCAGCTTTTATGGCACTGGGCCCTAAAAGTTAAAATAAAAATGAGCTAGTATGTACAACCACGAGACACACCTCCAAAGAGATCCTGAGCATACTGGGGAAGAATTTCAGATTGGCCCATTCATTTATATTATTGGGATTTAAGAAACCCGGATTTTACAGTGTTATCTGAAAACATGATTAAAATATCTTAGTATCAATTCCAGCCATGCTTCAAAGCGAAGGTCACTGACTCAGATCTCCACTAGGCACACGGGCGACCTAAGGGAGTGACTCTGCCCTGCTGTGGAAGTACAGCTCCTGTCCCATGTGAAGAGGGAAGCAGCTCCTCAGATCCAGTCATTCCGCCCAGACTCCACTTTTTTCACCAGAAACTAAAAATCCACACTGCGTGCTAATTCTTCCTATTTTGAAATGTTGCCAACTTACAATTTTTTATAGCACTGTGTAGGTTAAACAAAGCAAGTCTGCCAGTCGCTCCTGGATCCACTGTGCAGTCTCCACGGCCTTTGCCCCATGGCCATGTGAGGAATATCCTTATAAAAAGCTGACAGTCTTATCAAGGCTCCAGCCCATGTGCAAGTCATATGCCTTCTGAGCTGCAGTGGGTACAGATTTTTTTTTTTTTTCCTCTCTGGCATTTCTTTTCAAAACATTTTAAAAGCACTTCTTTAATAAAGGTGCCGGTTGTATTTTTTCCTGTGGAATCGGAATGAAAGGAGACAAACAGCAAACCCTATGATATTTTCCCAGAGTCAGCCCCTTGAACCAGTAATCAGGAAGCAGGTTTCCCCCACTGGTTCAGGTACCTGCTGGGTCTCCTCTTTACAGTTTCTCTGGCCTTCTTCTGTTTTGAGGGCTATCATAAAAAGACTCAGAACACGCTTATTTTCCACTGTCCTCTGCTCCATCCCTGGAGCTCCACGGGCGCCCAGGCCAGTGCACGTGGCAGTCCTGGCTCCCCCACCTTGGACTGTTTGCCGTGGGTACCCACAGACCCCCTGGTCTCCTGTGGCACACAAGCTGGAATCATCTGTCGGTGTTCACTGCTACTAACTAACCCTGGCCAGGAGTCCAGCACAAATGCCTAGGTAGGTGCAATAATCCAGAAAACCCTTCTGGAGTGACTCACCTTAGAAATGAACCAGTTCTCACAGACAGTTTAACACTTTGTGTGGTTGTCCACACCATCAGACACCTTGGCTCCTGGGACACCGCACACGTCTTGCTTCTCACGGTGCTGGCTCCTGCCTCTGTGGCCTGTTTGTTCTCAGGTGGCTCCTAGGCAGTTGAGGCCCTTCTCTGTCTGGTCCTTTGGAGGCCTCCTGTGGCAGCTGAAGGGCCTACACAAATGGGCTCCACCCAGAGAGGGCTCTGTGTCCGCATAAGCTTGGAAGGCACTGAGCTGACTGAAGTCCCGCATTTCCACAGCAGGGCTTCCAGGGCCTTGGGTTGAATGCAAAAAATTTAGAAATACTTGGACATGTAGCATTTCATTTAAGGAATTTGACCTCAAAGGAAACTGAACTTTCTAGAAGTACCTTAGTAAACCCTTGGTCTATATACCAGTGAAGACCAGAATACTAGTCAGGACACACTAGTTGTTTAAACAACCCTAAAATCTCGGTGGCTTAAAACCATAGAAGTTTATTTCTTGCTCTCATTGGAGTCCACGAGGATGTGGAGGAGGAGCAGTCTGCTCCACATAGTCATGCAGGGACCTAGGCTCTTTCTGGCAGGCGGCTCATCAGTCTTCTAAGACCTCAGAATCTTCTGCTGAATCTGTGACTCCTTAAGCAAAGAAAGAGATTGTGAGTGGAAGATGGGGAGCGGGGAAGGGAAGGGTTACAAAGTGGCGTACATCACTTCCATCCACGTGTGTTTGGCTCTGAAGCTCAAATGACCTTGCTCTGACCAGACAGCTGTCTGGGAAATGGGGTTCAGGTGTATGCCCAGAAAAGCAAGCAACGTACCTGGAGCCCTCCTCTCTCTGAGCGCCTCTGCTGGGACTCTGCTCTTCCTCTGCTCACTAGGTGCTAGGAGAGTGGACAGGTTCAGATGCTTAGAGATCCTGATTTCTCCTCCATTTTTGTCTCGAGCTGAGTGTCAGTGCTCAACCACATGGGCCCCTTGTTGCCACATCTTCACATTTTTCAAGAAAAGCCAGAAATCTGATTTTTATTTGAAAACTGGGAATTAAAAAAAGAATAGGCTCAAGGAAAATATATGTGTGCCGAATTCAAGCAGCAAGCTAGTCATTGCTCTCTCTGGCTTAGGTTCTGTAATGTGACCGCAGGGACTCTGACCTCCACACTGTCATGCTTGGCACAGAGACCAGAGGAACTCAGGCTCTGGCACAGCCTGAATAGCCAGCATAATGAAGAGAGAAGGAGCCTCTGATAAACCCGACTTTGAAGCAGACTGCCAGGTGCTGGATGAGTCCTCCAAAGCGCCAGAAGCAGGATGCCATTTCTAGAGGAGTGCAGTCTGGAGCCTTCCAAGGTTAGGCTGAAGATTGGGTGTGGAGAATCCTTTCCCGGGGATTGCTTCCCAGGTCCTGGCATGCTGTTGCCAAACTCTGCCCACAGATGGGCTCTAGCACACCTCACTTTATTCTGTGCACTTGTGCAAAACTGAGCCCTTATGGTCCCAGCAAATGTTATACTTAGAGAAGGTGACCTGTACAGAAACTGTTACAGAAAGCCAGCAGTGGTATTTATCACATCTATGATACCCAGCCCTGCAATCTGAATTTTTTATTTTTTTTTCCCAGCAATTTAAATCTCAGTTAAAAAAAAAAAAAAGCACCTGATCAGGTCTGAGAAAGGATTTACCAACACGGAAAGAGAAGAGATTTGAAATTGCTCTAGTATTGGACGGGAATGAGATGTGTTGGTATTAACTCGGGAATTGTTAATACATATATGCACAGACCGATATAGAAATAGTCATAGATGTTGTGTCTGTGTGTATATTAATATCTATGTCTGTATGTGGATACATACGTGTATTTTCATCTCTGTCTGCCAGAGGGGCCTAGAAGCAATGAGAGCCCAGTAGCAGTGAGCACGCTTAAGTGCTCAAGTCATGCTTGGTTTCTAAATGTCACCCGTCACTGAAATAAACCAGTGCTCCTCAGAGAAATAGCTGGTTCCATCACCGCATTAGGAAGAGTACTCTTTTTTCTTTTAATGTGTGCCAGAAAATACAAAAAGGGTCAAAGAATTATAAGGATAGAAAGAGTAAGATCCAGCCTGAAGGGCCCCCCCACCACCACTGGCCAAATCTGGAAATATTTGAGCATCCAGATATGAAATGGGCCACAACTGTCAGGCATCTGTGAGACCCCACACAGCATTGCCAGTGTCCTGATGGAGAATTTGCAGCCAACACTGAATTTGAAGTATGTAAAGTGGGTACAGAAATACTTTAGCAACGCAAACAATTGTGTTGTCATTGAAAGGGCCATTGGAAAGAAAGTCTCTCCAACAGACAAAAGTCCCAACAGAATATGTGCCAGCCCTCCCTGAGCTCCGTGCAGGCGCCGTTAGGGTTGTTTGGGAGCCATTTGCTCTGGGACTTTTTGATAGTAGAGGGCAAGGTGGTTATGAGAAAATACGACTTGTCACCACTCCACAAACAGATGCGTCCCTAGGCTATTTTTCAGTGCTCTCTGTCATTATTTGAAAATAGGAAAGATTTCATGCTGTAGGGGCCAACGTTGACCTCAGATAATCCCTCTGATACCGGACAAACTAAAGCTGAGGACAAACAAAAGCCTGTCACCCTCGAGACACCCTGAGAAGCAGATTGCAGCCTGAAGGTTATGGAGTGTGAGGAGTGTCTTATACTCACACAAAAGGGTCTAAGGAGTGTGTGTGACTCCTCCAGAATGGAAGAGCCCCAGGTGTGACGATGCTACTGTGAACACCCTACAGAGGCTTTGTGCACCAGTCACGTCAGCATGCTGCTAAAGCAAACCAGAGATTAAAAATGAACGTTTGGGTCACAGTGCTCTGCCCACACCCATGTGTGCTGTGATGAGACGAGGCCCCTACGGATGGGCCCGTCCCCTCCTAACTCAGTTTAAATCCTAGTTAATATTGAGTAACTGCATTGTAAGAAAAGTAATCAATACCACTTTGGGTTCTGTTTATTTAAAAAAAAATTTTTTTTTTTTCAGTTTAAAAAGGAAGGCATGCTTGTGATGACTCTGTGTAGATAAATCCTTGGCTCAAAGGGTTGAAACTGCTTCCTGGTTATACTCTGGAGAGTAACTTGGGACGTCTTCGTGGGCTTTTTGCTTTGTTTGTTTGTTGTCCTTTGAGGGGATGCGTGGAGAGGTGTTTATTCGGTCTTGTTCCTTAGTTAACCACCAGGCAGTGGACAGTGCTTGAGCAGAGCGGGATGGACTGTGTGCCCACCGCACCTCCCGAATCTCATTTGGAAAACGTACCCCGTCTGGTGCTGTTGCAAAGGAAAGGCGGTAACTGTCCTCTGTGATCCACGTGCTGCTTTTTGAAAGTTGTCTTTTTTTTCCCCACCCCTGAGCGGGTCCAGTATTTGATGAGGGAATGAAAGTTTCATGTCCCCCATCTTTTCTAGTATGTACCCGTATGTGACCATGACTTTCAAGGAAACTTGTTTCCTTTTTGCTGTTTTAGAAGTTATTTTCTAACTTCTTCCATTGTTAAATGAAGAAAATTATTGCCTCGTTTGAAATAATCCGAATGGCTTGAGTTGGTGAGTACTTTCCTGTATTGGAATATGAGCACCATGTTGGATTACAGCCCACTGAATAAAATGGGAACCTGTGAGTCCATACTAATAAAAATAAATTAACACATGCAGAGTGGAGAAGGAATGCCAGCCAACACGAGTAGAAGGCCACCGTCACAACAGCAGTTGATAGAGGCAGGAGTTTTCAGTGGATGTGCTGTCTGGTGGATGGGGGTTTGAGGAATAGGCTGATACAGCATCGCCCGACAAAACGCGGATCAGATACAAAGGGGGAAATGGTGGTCTCGTTGGGAGAGGGCTGGCAGACGCCGGCTTGCCGGACTGATCGCAGTGAACACCATAGTGAAACCTGTCAACTACATGTGTCCCCTGACAGGAAGCACTGAGAAGAGCCCAGGGTCATTTCTGTGTAATTTTTGCCAAGAATCTGTGGCCTGAGTCTGAGCAGGAGGAAACAAGACCAAGCTAGGGGGTCAGTCATGTTACAGTTCTCCCCTATTCTTTTTTTTTTTTTTTTTGCTTTGTAGGCCATATCTGCAGCATATGGAGATTCCCAGGCTCGGAGTCAAATTGGAGCTGCAGCTGCTGGCCTACACCACAGCTCACGGCAACGCTGGATCCTTAACCCACTGAGTGAGGCCAGGGATTCAACCTGCATCCTCATGGATCCTAGTCAAATTCGTTTCCGCTGAGACATGACGGGAAGTCCCCCAGTTCTCCTGTATTCTTTAAGCTTTGCAGGGACATGAGGACAGGAGAAGATTGAGGAACTGTTCCAGGTTGAAGGAAATTGATGTGACGTGATCACTCCACACAACACACATTCCCAGATAGGGTACCGCACCCAAAGGAAAACAAGACATTGGTGGGGCAGGTGGTGAAATTGGAACCGGGTCTATGGACTAGATGGCAGGCTTTGTACCAGTGTCACTGTCCTGATTTTCAGAGGGTAGCATGGTGGCAGTGTAGGAGAGTGTCCTTGTTTGGGGAAGTACATCCTAGAATACTTGGTGGGAAGGGGAACCTGGGTGAAAGGGGTGAGGGAAGTTCTTTGCTTTGCTCTTACAACTTTTCAGTTGGTTTGAAACCATTAAAACAAAATGAAACAAAAGACTGGAAGAAAGTAAAGCAAAATGCTGAGCAGTGGGCCTCTGAATACTGAGAATATTCCTAATTTTTTAAATGTTTTATTAAAGTTTGCTATGCTTGCCGGACTTTCCACAGTAGACATGAATTTTCTGATTGAGAGACGTGATAATAAAATGAAGTATATACCACTCAGTCTCTTCTGTATGCACACTGGTCACGGCGTTGAACGTTTACAACCAGAAGTTTCTAGTGTTCTAATTTCTGTCACCTGTTTTTACCAGTTCTTGAATTTCGTGTAAATGGAACCACATAACATGTTCTTTTTTGTGTCTGGGGTCTTTTGATCAATATAACTGAGAGAGAACCGTTCATCTACCGATACTTTGTTCCTTTTAATGCTGTAAAGTACTGTAGCAGTATATGAGAATTTGTCTGTTCTCTTTTTCATGAGAATTTCAGTTTTTCCAGTTTAGGGCTATGAGAGTAAAATGCTGATGAACTCCCTTGAACGTTTCGTTTTATGGAACTAAGCACTTAAGAAGGGAATTGCTGAGACATGACGTAGGCTGGGGTCAGCACTTTTTCTGTAAAGGGTCAGATAATAAATACTTTAGGCTTTGCAAGCCATATACATCCTGCCATAGTCAACTCTGCCATAAATGGCACATGAACAGGTAATTCCTGCGAAACAAAACTTTATTTACAAAAGCAGCTGGTGGGCTGGATTTGGCCCATGGGCTGTAATTTGCCAAACCCTGGTGCAGATGTTTGGTTTGCTTTCGTAGAAGCTGCTAAATAGTTTTCCAAAATGACTGCTTTTACAACTCTAAGCAGTACTTTATAAGAATTCAGTTGTTGCTTCACATCCTCTTCAGCACTCAGAATTGTCAGTCTTTTCCATTTTAGCCATGTTGTAGCTATGTGGCCTATCTCATTGCGGTTTTAATTTGTGGTTCAGTGATATCAATGATGTTGAGCCCTTTAAATATATATTAGCCACTTGAATTTATCTGATGTGTTTGTTCAAGTACTGTGGACATTTTGGGTGTGTTTGTCTCAGCTTTGTAGACGATGTCCTGGCTCTGAATCTGTATTATCTATTGCTGCATAGCAATATTACTATAAACCTGGTGACATTAAAACACCGTACCTTCATCATATGACAGTTTCTGTGGATCAAGAGTCTGAGCATGGCTTAGCTGGGCCCTTCACTTCAGAGTCCCTCACAAAGCTGCTGTCAAGGTGTTGGGCAGGGCTGTGGTCTCATCTGAGGCTCAAATGGGGAAGGATCTGCTTCCAGGCTCATGGCTGTTGGCAGCAGTCGGTTCCTCCTTGCAAGATGTCCGTTGGTGGGCCTCAGCTTCTTGTTGCCTAGAGGCTGTGCTTACTTCCTTGCCACATGGGCTTTCCCACGAGGACAGTTTTCTAGAGCCAGCGAGAGCAAGTGTCTCCTCCCACCATGAATGTTGCAGGCTCATGGAGCACAATCACATATGCCCCTTCTCCTTTGCCATATTTTATTGGTTAGAAATAAGCCACAGGTCCCACCAAAACTGTAGGGGATAAGGTTACACAAGGGCATGAATACGAGGAGTCAAGGATTTGAGGGACCATTTTAGAATCTGCCTGCCACAGTCCTTGTCAGGTATATGTATCATACGTATCTTCATGTCTGTAACTTACCTTTTCCTTTTCTTTGATAGAAAAAATGGTTTTATTTCACACAAAATCAAACTCATCCATTTTTTATTTTATGGATAGTGCTTCTTCTGATCTGTTCAGCAGTCCATTGCGTACCTGAGATCCTGAAGGTATTGTCCTGTTTCTCCTTCCAGACCAGATTTTGTCAGCCTTGGCAGCACTGACATTTGGAACTGGATAATTCTTTGTTGTGGGGGACTGTTCGGTGCCTTGTAACATGTTCAACAGCATCCATAGCCTCTAGATTTTCATAGCACCTCCTCCCCACTGCGATAACCAGAAACCTTAGCAAATATCTCCTGAGGCCAGAGAGCCCCCAGCTGAGATCTGTTCTGTGGGCTTTTTGTTTAAGCTGTAAAGAATATGTCTGTTATCTATCAAAGTGTTTATGGCTGCTTTGTGTTATTCCATATAGATATCTAATTTGTCCCTCTACATAATTTCCCTTACGAATTGTACTTATTGCTTTTGTCTTAAAGGGCACATATATGTACAGAGCTATTTTGGGGCTCTATTATGTTCAGTTTGTCTACTCTGTATCCTTCTGCAAAATACAACACTTTTTAGTACTAAATTTTTAGTAATTTTTGGCTAAGTCTTGAAATCTGGTAATAATCATCATCAGAATCAGTCTGGCTATATTAGGTGCACTGTATTTCCATACTTATTTGGAATCACTATGTCAGTTTTTACACACACAAAAATCTACTGAGATTTTGACTGGCACTGGATCTGTAGATAACTTGGAGATCATTGTTGTCCTAACGATATTGAATATTTCAGTACATGAAATGATAAATATCATTTGCTCAGTTCCTTTTAAATATCCCTCAGCAGGGCTTCCCTTAATGATGCACAGTTTAAGGATCTGGCAGTGTTGCTGCAGTGCCCTGGGCAGCTGCTGTGGCACAGATTTGATCCATGGCCCAGGAACCTCTCCTGCATGCTGCAGGTGCAGCCAAATAAATATTTCTCAGCAAAATTTAAGGCTTTCAGTATAGAGGTCTTACAACTATTTCGTTAAATTTATTTCTAGGGATTTGATGTTTTTGATATAAATATTTAAAATTTTTAAATTTAAAAGTTTTTAAATTTTACTTTCCAATTTTTTGTTGCTGGTATGTAGAACTAGAATTAATTTTTAAATCAACCTTATATCTTGGTCATCATTTATTAGAAATGGTACTTATTAAATTTCTTTGGACTTTCTTTGGACTTTCTCTGTACACAGTCATCTGTAAATATAATTTTACTTTTTGATTTCCGTTCTTTATACAGTTCTATTTATTTTCCTTGTCTTATTGCCCTGGATAGGATCTCCTAAACAGTGTTGAATGGAAAGTAATGATAGTTACAATTTTAGTATTTTCCCCAAACTTAGGGGGGAAATGATTCAGTGTCGTGACATTTAGTATTCTGATAGCTATATATTTTCTACAGATACCCTTTATTATAGAGAGGACTTTGCCTTCTCTGTCTAGTTCTCTCAGTTTTTACTAATTTTTTGTCTGCTAGTGCTATAAAACACTTAAGTAAAGCTACGGTATTAGAATTTGTAGCTATGAGAATGCATTTGTCTGTTTCTCCTTTTAGGCCCTTTGATTTTTGCTTTATATATTTTGAAGGTATGTTATTAGATGCATTCAAATTAAAAATAGTCTTCCTGTTAACTTTCCCCTTTATGGTTATGAAGTGTTTCCATTTAGTATTAGTCTTGCCTCAAAATTTACTTTATTGCTATTAATATAGCAAAGTTTTTGTTTTCTTGATCAATGTGTACATTGCCTATTTTTTACATCCTTAGTTCAACTTATTATGTTTTTTTATATTTAAAGTGTGTTTCTTTTAAACAGTTTAAAGTTGGATGTTTTTAGCCCAGTAAAACAATCTTTATCTTTTAATTAAAATTTTTAGTCAGTTTATAAATTTAAATTACTAATATTGTTGGATTTAAATGTTTTCACTTAGTTTCTGTTGGTCACATCTGTTCTTTATTCATACTTTCTTCCTCTTCTTATATATTGAGTTAATTATTTTAACATTCCACTTGTCTCCTCTACTAGATTTTTAGTTTTTATTTATTTTTCGTGATTACTCTAGCAGTTATAATATGCACTCTTCATTTATTTACATCTGTTATAAATTTGTACTTTACCTCTTCATGAATAATACAAGAAACAAGAGTGCAACGCCTTTACTCCTTTCTGCCCTTTGTACGTAGGTTGTCATATGTTAGTTACACTTCTATATTATAGGATTTAAATCCCACAAGTCATTGTTGCTATTGTTGGTTTAAATAGCCAATGCTCTTATCTTCAGCTGTGTATAAAGAGCCTTTCCAGAGCTCTTCATTCCTTTCTGCGGTTTTATTTCCTTCACAGATTATTCCTTTTGGCCTGAAGAATTTTCTATAGCACTTAATTGTAGGTCTGTTGGAAATAATTTATCTAGATCTTTATTTGTTTTCAAGTATTTATTTTACCTTCATTTCGAATTGATTAATTCATAGAATTAAGAATTCTAGGTTGGCAGCTTTTTTCTTTCTTTCCCTTTTAGCACCTTAAAGATATTCCATCTGAATTCCAGAGTTTCTGTTGAAGAACTTATCAATCTGATGATCCTTCTGTGAAGTTAATGGGCCTTTTTATTCCTCTAGCTACTTTAAAGATAATTTTTTCTTCTATCTTTTCAGCGTTTGACCTGTGATGTATCTAAATTTGACTTGTATTTTTCTTGCTTGTGATGCGCTGAGATTCTTAAATTGGTGAATTGGTGTCTTTCATCAGATTTGGAAAATTCAGATAGTTTTTCCCCGATTTTATGTGTCCTTTATGACTTCAACCACATATGTTACATGATTTGACAAGTGTTCTTCACATTGTTCACACATTGATTTTTATTATAAATTCCTTGGTCGCTATGTGTTTAGGTTTGGATAATTTCTATTGATCTGATTTTTAGTTCACTAATCCTGTCTTCCCATATGTTTAGTGTGCCATTAAAGCCATCCAGTCTAGTTCCTTAAATTTTGAAGGTTTAGAATGTTCATTTGGGATCTACGGATTCCCTTTCCCACTTGAAATTCTCCATGTTTTCATCACCTTTTCTCCATATCTACATCAACATGTTTCTAATAGTCATTGGAAAACCTTGTCTGTTATATATAATATCTGAGCCACCTGTTTGCCTGCCTCTATTGGTTGTTTTTTCTCTTGGCTATGTCACATTTTACTGCCTTCATTTTCAAGTTTGAAAATTTTTTTTGTGCTAGGAATTTTATGTAAAAAGTTGTATAAAGACTGAAGTAAATACTGTTTCCCCCAAAGAGGATTTTCCCTTTCCTTTGTCAGACAGACAGTGTAAGATGCTAACCATGATTAAATCGACAGTTGCGCTGGGAGATGGCTGTAGATTTTGTTAGACTCATCTCTGGTTTCAGATGTCTTAAGGATGAGATGTGTGCTTGGTTTATTGTACACTCCTCTCTCTAGCATGATCTTGTCTTTTATGCTTCCTAGGACTTTGAGAAACTTTATTCTGCTTTTCAAGCTGAGCTTGTTACCTCCCTTACCACCAAAGCACTCACTGAAATTGCCCTGATAAGAAACTAGCAGGTAAACTGTCTTTGTTTTAGGAATACCCCAGATTTGACTCTTTCATACCAGCCCTCAAGAGCTCTACTGTGGCTCTTTATTCTAACAGCATTCCTCTGCAGGAGAGTCCAGTTCTCAGCCCCGTACACTTGTCAGATGCCTCGAGTAGGAAAGAAGCTAGAGATCTGCATTCACAGTAGAAAGGAGATCTTTCTACTCTGGAATCAGTTCCTCTAGACCTTTTTATTCACCTGATCCAGTGTTATTTTTAAAACGTGATACTTTGCAATTCATCCAGTTTCTTTGGTTTATTGTGGTGGGAAGCACTAGTTTTATCATCAGAGAAAAGTAATTCTCAATCAGACTTACTCATTTGTAAAATAACCTCCAAGATGTCACGTACAAATATCACTCCATACATTTTATCATTAAAGATTAATTTTGCAGATACCACTGTTTCTAAACACAAATCAACTTCCTCTAGTCATGGCTCACCCAGCACCTGTTTCTAATCATCTCCTTTTACCGTCACTATTAGCTTAAAAAGCTCAATACCTACTTTCCAGGCCTCCTTAGCAATGAGTAGAGGCCACTGGACACAGTTTTAACATGACCTCCCTTTTTGCCTTGAATGCAGGCCTGATAATCTGAGTTTGCAGCAGTCATTTTTGATCATGAGACACAAGCATGAGAACAAAAGTCGACATACCAAGGATGATATTTACTGATACTTACATTCAGCTTTAGTTATTCAATAAACCAACACAGGTTTGTTGAGTACCTGTACTATGCAGTGAATTATGTTAATCTTTTGTTTAACGTATATTAAAAGGGGTTCACAACATGATTCCTACCCCGAAGTACATTGTCTTTCAAATAGACATCACATTAGTAAACATTAAACAATGAACACAATACATAACAGCCTGATTTCAAATAAATGATACAATAATGAATGACTGGTATTTCTAAATAGAATTATTTCCCCTGTACCCTGTGGGGCCATAAGTATTCCCTGCCTGGATGTTGAAAGTGAAAGGATTGCTGCAGTCTGAAAATTGTTTGATGCCATTCACGGTTGAGAAAGCAGCTCCTTTCCAGAGCAGCTTAAGGCCACTAGAAGACCTGTGTAAGCAAAGCTGAATCCCTCAGTCTGATGGACCTAGTGTTTTGAAAGCCCATTGTTGAAAATCATTCTTGGGAACTAGGGAATTAACCAGAAGAAGTCCTGTTTAAAATATCTTGGCTAGAAGCTGCAATATTAATACCATCATTACAGGTTTATGTGCCAGGGTACCAGCTGAAAGCAAGCCTCTGAAGGACAGTGGTAACAGGCCAAATTTGAAGATCTACAAAGAAGTTTGAGAGGTAGTCTTGGAAGGGGAAGAACATTCCCTAGGAAGCCAAGTGTATTTGTCTACTTAGGCTTCCATAATAAAATATTACAAACTGGGTGGCTTAAACAACAGGAGTTTATTTATTCCCAGTTCTGGAGGCAGCAAGTAAAAGACCAAGGTGCCAGCAGATTCAGTTTCTAGTGGATCTATCTTCCTGGCTTGTAGATGGCCACCACCTCACCGTGTCCTCACGTGACCTTTTCTTGGTGCCTGTTCACTGGGGGAGAGAGAGTGCTAGCTCTTTGGTGTCTCTTCCTATAAGAACACTAGTCCTATTGGACAGGACCCTACCCTAATGACCTTATTCAACCTTGGGTACCAGCTTAGAGGTCCCATCTTCAAAGACAGCCACGCTGGGATTAGGGCTTCAACATATGAACACTAGGGAGACACGAACATTCAGCCCCTAATACCAGGAAACAGCATGAGGTGTTGCATGTTGAGGGGAAGGAGCAAGGGAAAAATGGTACAGAAGCCACATGGCATGAAAACATAGTCACTGGCCTGGGGACCAGGGTTCTGTTCCAAGCCCTACTACCAACTTACTGTGTGATAGGCTAGGGCTCACAACTTTGCATATCTCCAGTTAAAATGAGAAGAGTGAATTTGATCTCTGTAGTCAAAGACAGATTGAAACAGACATGAAAAGAGGCAGTGTAGCCCTTAGAAATGGAAGCAGATTCCAGCCACTGGTGCCCTGCCTTGGAGCCTTGTGCTCTGGAGCACCTTCCATAAAGGAGGTCCCTGTTTGAAACCTGGCACCTCCTGGGGCCAGCCCTGCCATCTGCCCTTGGAGTCCCAAGCCCAGATCATAGCCAACACAGGTCCAGTCCTCATCTCCTCTCTTGAGAGCCTTCTCCAGCCTCCACCCCTATGTGGAATAGACCAAAAGCCCTATGGTGCTCTGGAACTCATGCTTATGAGTCAGCCCTAGACCCTGTTGTGGAGCCCAGTGCCAGGAGGGTAGCTTGGAGAGCAGGGCACTCCCACTGGTTGACCAGTATTTCTTCCACAGGATCACATGAGATCTAGCCCCAAGGATAGGGCTGAGACACACTGAGTTGTGATTCTCACGTAGGACACAGGATAAAGGGTTTTGCGTGTACTGGCAGGAAGATGAACAATAGGTCCTTCTCATTCCATCATTCAAAATCTTCATGAGTCAGTATAAATCACATGGATTCATGAATTTTGTAATACATTTTTAATCAAATTGTTTATATAGACATGTGCCCTGCAAAAAGATTCTCTCAGAGCCCCACCATGCCCTAAGGGTAGCCCTAGCAGGAGACATCTCTATTTTACATTTTGTCCGAAACCATATCGGGTTAAGAGATTAGAGGAGTCAAGGTAGAAGAGAATTGATGGTGGGAAGGTTGCTGGAAAGGAAAATCTGGGCTGCTAGAATATTGCTTAGTCTTAGGAAAACAGAAGAACAGTTCTGAACCTTTATACATCTTTGTCTCTCTTAGATAACACTAAGAACAGTAGATGAAATTGAATCTCAAGACCTGACATTAATGACTGACTGTGGAGCCTTCGACATTGATCACACATCTGTTGTCTATGTGCCGACTTGCTCATTGCTCTATAAACAGCCGCCTAACCCTGACCTTAACGTGTGAACTATAGTGTAGGCTGCTCGGGTCTGGTTTTTTATCTCTTCCCTTACAAGGTAGATACAACAGAAAAAACAGCTGGACCATTCTTAGAGGGTCATTTCTAGATCTTCAGTTGGCATCATCAGTGTTTCTGGTGCCCAGAGCCTTTGGGCACAGTGCCAGTTATCAGTTGCTCGTCTTTCGGCTCCAGTCCACCTCTCAGTACCTGCTTCGCCATATTGGAGCAGACCACCAAGGACTCCTTCAAGAAGCCCTTAAAAACTCCTGTAGCAGCTCAGCCCACTCTCTGTTTTCCATCATGCTCAAATGGCTACACTCCAGATCTGTTTGAACTCTAAAAATTCGCGCTCTCCACTTGGCATCCAAACACTGAAAGTTGCTAGAGATGTCACAAAGCCAGACTGTCATACTGATTTCAAGTATATGATCGTTAGTCTCAAAAGGACACTCAAACTTGCCTCATATTTTAGTGAAAAACAGAAGTCATCATCTTCCCACAATTGAATCCACAGTTCCTCCTGCATTTGCAGACTTTTTTCCTGTTGTAACAGGTTTCTTCTTCCTAATGATGGCAGACCCTTCCACTGAGCTCAGATCACTTCTGCTCTGCTCCTCAGGACTTCGCTCCTGCAATTATTCCTCTTTCCTGCTCTCGTAGATCAGGGCTCCCTCTCTCCTCGACTGATCCCGTCAGCTGACACGTAGCCTCTGGTATCTCCCATCTTCAGAGAGGCTCTCCTTTGACCCCACAACATTCCTCTCATTTCTCTGTTCCCGTCCACAGCAAACTTTCTTGAAATGACTGTATTCATTTTGTGACTGAACTTCCTCACCCACTCAGGCTGTTTTTTGTTCCTCACTATCCAAATGAACCTGAACTTGGCAAGTCCCCAGTAATTTCCATGTTTTGTAAGCCAGTGGCTTTTTCTCAAAAACTTACCCTATTCCATTAATTTGGTAGCCTTTGATACCGACGGCTTTTTCCAAAGCTTTTCTTATCCTGGTTTCCCTTATAAGTAACTTTTTTTGATATTTCCTCCATGTCAGACAGGTTGACCAGGTGAACCATAGATTGGAGAACATTTTACATCAAGTACCGAGTAGCAAGTGTTTTAGGTTTGTCACACCACACGGGACTCTGAATCATGTTCTTCTCCGTTTGCGTCTTCTTTTTCTTACCAACATTTTAAAAATGTAAGAGAAAACATTCTTAGCTCATGAGCAGCACAGAAACAAACAGAAACAGACAGATTTTGCTGGTGGGTTTCAGTTTAAAATCTCTAGTTTAAACAACAAAGGTTTAATTTTTCGTTAAGTTCCATGTTAATCATGGGTCACGTGACAGTTTTGCTTTATTGTAGTGACTCAAGGCTCAGGCTGGAGGGACAGCCACCATCTCAAACATGACAGTGACTGTGACAGAGTGGAAAGAGGGTTCTGGAATGTTACGCATCAGCAGTAACTGCTCACAGCTCATTGGCTGGAGGCAGTCACATGGCCTAGCCAACCACGAGTGAGCCAGGAAGTCTAGCCCCTCCAGGGAGCATCACTGACCAGGACCAGACTGCCGGGAGACAGTTCTACACATGTCGATCCTGTTTGTGTCCTACAGGCACAAGCACTGACAGCTTTTTTTTCCAGACCATCTTTTCAAGGCTATCTGTATAACAGAGATCTTTGGGAGACAGAAATTGCACCTCATTCTGGAGCCTGAGGCAGTTTGCTTACTGTCCAATATAATAGAAAGAATGCCTTGTGGAGGCAGCAGACAGGCAGCATGCTTGTAGCCCGTTAAAAAGATCAGAGTTCCCTGGCTCTGAGTTTCTACCTGTAATGCCAGCCCACTGTCTGTGCAGTGTCCACACATCACCACATGGTATTTGGGGGTAACGCAAAACCAAGTTTCTGCTGCCTTCAGAGCCATGAGAAACAAAGTTCTTTGTCTCCACCCAGGTTCTTGTGTCTTCTGTCAGCATCCATGAACCTGTAGCAGGCTGAGTCAGAGACCAAGAGGGTCCCTACTCTCGTGGGACCTGTCTAACAGTGGGGCCACTTCATTCTTCCCTCTTTATCAGAAAGGTCTTCGCTGCAGGTTATTCTCTACTTCCTCATCCTACCCATTTCCCTTATAGAAATTTTAAAAATCTGAAAAATAAGTTGTATCTTTATTTTGCATTTCCCTCTTCTCGAATTGCAAGCTCCTTGAAAGTTTACTAACCATCTCCAGTGCCAAGAACAGCAGCCTGGCACACATTAGGGACTCAAAATCTGTGTTGGTGGAGGAGAGAAAAGAAGAAATGAATGTGGGCGTCCCTGACCTCCACCTTGCCCAAGTACTTCTCTCCAGCTCCGTGGGCTTGGCTGAGGCTACAGGAAAGCGCAGCCAGTGAGAGTCGACCCAGGCTCAGAGGTCTTTTTCCCATCAGGAACAAAACCACTGGACTTGTTCCCAGACTGCATCCCTGATGGGAGCTAAAAGTTTCTCCCTTGAATGGACAGGTGTGAGTATAGATGCTGAGGGTCCTGAGCTGCGTTTTCTGGAACCCCTCTCCCTGCTCTGCCAAGCCAGCCTGCCAGTGTGAGGAGGCTTAGGTACCAGTGCTTCACAGCGCAAGGGGTGGGAGATGGGTGCAGGCAGTCTGTCTTTTTTTTTTTTTTTTTAACTCTCAGTTTATTAGGCCCCTCATGAAAATTTTGCACAATCACCACAGACAGTCACTGCAGAATCTTTACTCCTTATTTTTGCCAGCACCAGCATTGGCCTTTGCAGTTCCCCTGACTTTCTTCATCCTGTTCTTGCGTTCTTTTCTCTGTTTTCTTGGTCTTTTTCTTCTCATATAAGCCGTGTCTTGCAAGCCTGTGTTTGGCTCATTTTTCTTTGCGTAATCCAAGGAATCATAAATCATGCCAAAGCCGGTTGTCTTGCCACCACCAAAATGGGTTCTGAATCCAAAGACAAAGATGACATCTGGTGTAGTCTTGTACATTTTGGCTAGTTTTTCCCGAATTTCTGTCTCAGGTACTGTTGCCTTCCCAGGGTGAAGGACATCGATGACCATTTGTTTCCGCTGAAGCAGTCGGTTGGTCATGAACTTCCTGGTCCGGATAGTTACTGTGTCGTTCATGATGGCAGCTAGTCTTCAAGCAGCCAGGGAGCAAAAGAGCCAGGCAGTCTGTCTTTAATCTACATCCCTCTCAGCATGGATTTCTGCACTTCCTATGGATTTGATTTCCAATCCAGTGACTCTACTGTTTTTAGCTCCAAAATCAGGCGCCTGCCTTTCCTTGCCCTGCCAGGTTTAGAGGTGAGACCAAAGGGATGATATTTTGATAAAAATACATATTTTCATACTGAGTTGTATGAAGTTCTTCATATATTTTGGATATTAACCTGTTATTAGGACATATCATTTGGAAATATTTTCTCCCATTCAATAGGTTGACTTTTCATTTTTTTCTTTTTGATGGTTTCCTTTGCAGTGCAAAAACTTTTTAGTTTGATGAGGTCCCATTTGTTTGTTTTCGATTTTGTTTCCCTTGTGTGAGGAGGCAAATCCAAAAAAAAAATATTGCTAAGACTAATGTCAAAGAGTATACTGCCCATGGAAGTTCCTCAAAAAATTAAAAATAGAACTACCGTATGATCTAGCAGTTCCACTTCTGGGTATTTATCCAGAGAAAACATAAATACCAATTCAGAAAGGTGTATGCACTGCAGTATTCATTGCAGCATTATCTACAGTAGTCAAGATACAGGAGCAACCTAAGTATCCACCAGCAGATGAATGGATAGATAAGATGTATACACATACATACATACGTACGTACGTACGTACGTACATACATACATACAAAAAATGGTACATTACTCAGCCATGAAAAAAGAATGGAAGTTTCCCATTTGTGACAACATGGATGGACCTGGAGGGTATTATGCCAAGTGAAGTAAGTCAGAGAAAGATAAATACTGTATTTTTTACTTATGTCTGGAATCTAAAAACGAACAAATATAACAAAACAGAAAAGGACTCACCGATACAAAGAACAAACTAGTGGTTTCCCAAGGGGAGAGGGGTGAGGGATGGACAGAATAGGTGAAGGGATCAGGAGGAACAAACTAGCAGTTATATAGTACGTAAGTCACAGGGATGTAATCATCGTAAAGCGCAGGGGATCTAGTCGAGATTATCCTCTGGTGTGTAATATATAAAAATATCAAATCACTGTGATGTGCAGCTGAAACTAGTATGTCAACTATACTTTAATAAAGTGTTTTCAAAATTATTTCTATCTTGGTGGCCACAACAAGTCAAGCAGTAATTGGTTTCCATGGAGATATTGCCACTCTTTGCATGTTGTAGTGCAGCTGAACACTTTCATTGCACTTGTGTTCATGTTTAAGTGTATCAGTAAATTGTTTAGATTATCTTTTCCAGGGTGGGTTGCATGTTCAGACTGTTGTTACTTTTTCCAAATGTCTAGTTGCTTCTAAAGCTCTTCTGTAAGAGGTAAGGGGATACCTTGGTCTGTACTGAAACTGGTAACTAAGACAGTGCGACCCAGCACTGCATAGAAAATAAATACCAGTGAATGTACTGACCAAGAGCCAACTGCTCTTTGTTATCCAGCGAAAGTGCTATAGTACATAAAAAGTTAAAAATGAAAAATTCATTTGATTTTCTGCTTCCAGCCATGTTTTCTGTTTCCCACTAAATAAACACTCATTTTGTGCCCCATAACAGGACAACTGTGAGATAGAATGTGAAAATAAAGTGAATTTTAAAATGTGTCTATGCCAGGAGTTCTGAAATAGAGAGTAAACTTGAACCTTGAAGGAGATGGTCAGGCCAAGAGAGGTGTGCCCAAGTCAGAGTCAGGCGGCCAGGGTCCTCTGAGGTGTCCAGCCACAGGGATCCACCCACCCTAGTAACTGATGTTTTTGGTGATGCCCTTCTGGCCCGTGGCTGCTCCTCCTGTGGTCTCTGAGTGATTTCATCCTCAGCCATGGCTTCAGTGGACACCAGGCATGTTTATGTTTTGGCTTCAAATATCTCTCCAGAGCCATACACCCATGTTTCCAACTGTATCAGTGACCTTCCAAAGGCCGCCTCAGGGACTTGAAATGCAATGTGATCAAATCTAAACTCTTTATCTTGTTCCTCCCTAAATCAGCCCACCTCCCTTATCCTTACTCTGGGATTGGCTCCACGCCCCCAGCCACCACTGCCCAAGCCAACCTTCCTTGCCCCGATCCCCACTGCTCTGGCTCAGGCCCTCACCACCCCTTGCTCATTCTAGTGCAGCAGCATCCTTACTGTTACCTGTTTCTAGTCTTAAACTACATCTATCAGTCCCTCAAACTCGGCCTTGTGCAAATGGTAGTAAGCCTTCCCTTGATAAAAATTCTTCAAGATCTTGCCATCATCTAGAACAAAATCTAACTTCTTTTTACAGTCCCCCAAGTTCTTCATAAATCTAGACCTTAGTTCTCAAATCAAGACCTTTTTCTTTGCTTTTGAGATTTTTTTTTTCACCTTTTATAAAAATAGCATATAGTCTTAAAAGTCAAGTAATACAGAAGGCTCGTGGTGAAAAGCACAGGTTCCCCCTCTAGTCCTGTCCCCTAGTTGAGATCCCCAGGGCAAGCACGCTTGCACCACTCATTCCTGACACTGCTGCTGCTTACCAGGGTGTTCTGGATGATAGATTTTTACTGTCACGAGTTACTTAGCAACTTCAGGGACCCCCTTAGCTGCATTCTCCACCTCCTCTACTCTTTTCTCTACTAAGTCCATTTTTTAACAGTTAAATTTCTATTTCGTATAGTATCAACTCAAGGTCCAATCTCTCAGCACTTGGGATTGTAATATGAGCACACGCCCTTCCTAGCCTTTCCTCTCCCTCCCCTCCCCCACTCACCCCCACTCCTCGCCCCTCTATGTTTGTCATGTGTGCATTCTACTCTCACCATCTTTATGTGCTATTTGGAACAATTTTTCCGTTCGTTGTCTGTAGGTGGATTTTTAAAGTTTTAGATATCAGTAAGAAGAGTTCCTGTGGTGGCTCAGTGGGTTAAAAACTTGACATTTGTCTTTTTGCCTTGTATCTAGAGCCGCAGCCGCAGCATATGGAGGTTCCCAGGCTAGGGGTCTAACAGGAGCTGTAGCTGCCGGCCTTCGCCACAGCCACAGCAACATGGGATCCGAGCCACATCTGCAACCTACACCACAGCTCACGGCAACGCCAGATCCTTAACCCACTGAGCAAGGCCAGGGATCGAACCACAACCTCATGATTCTTAGTAGGATTCATTAACCACAGAGCCCACGAAGGGAACTCTAGTAAGGACACGGGTTTGATCCCTGGACTCATTCAGTGGGTTAAGGATCCTGCGTGGCTACGGCTGTGGTGTAGGCCAGCAGCTGCAGCTCCTGTTTTATTCCTAGCCTGGGAACTTCCATTTGCCACAGGGTGGCTGTAAAAAGAAGAAAAAAAAAAGGAGAATCATAGCAAACTGACACTGTTACGCCTACTTCAAGATCATTTGCTACAGAGCTAGTGTGTTATGATCATGTGTCTTTCCGTTACAGCTTTTATTTTCTGAAATACCGAATTGCCTTTCTAGTGCTTCCTCCCCTTATCGCCTTCTCAGGTTCATGCAGTATGTAAGGCCTTGTGGGGCCTCTTTTTCTCCAGGAGGTTTTCTTTACTCCTGCTGCCTTCTGTCACTCTGGGACTTCTGCTGTTCAGCTGAGGGAGCCATGGATCCCTTTGTTTACTGTCTCCTTTGGCTGGAACACAAGCAACTTCCTAAGAAGCAGTGCATGGTGCTGAGAAAGTTTCTGCCTCTTGGCTTGTTTAATAATGACCATCTCTTCACACTTGATTGCCAGTATGGCTAGTATAGCATTCCAAGTTTCAAATCACTCTCAGCACCTAAAAGTCATCGATTCGTTTGATACCAGTATCTAATATTCCTTAGCGCCCATCTTATTCTCTCTTCTAGAGGAGCCCTGTGGTTTTCTCCATGGGTGTTTTAGATCACCCCTTTATCTTTGGTTTCTTTTAAATTTCACACTGCTGAGTCTAAGCATTGGAGGTTCTAATGTTTTACTTTATGTTTTGTTTGTTTATCATGCTAGAGATGGAATAGGACCTTCTAACTGGAAAACTGAAGTCTCTCTACCCCCCTGAGATATTTTAGAAAATTATTTCTGTGGCATTTCTCCCCTCCAATTTTTGTATTATCCATGGAAACTCCATTCATTGGATGTTGTACTTAATGATTTCATTTACAGGAAATTCTAGGTAAAGCAAAATTGTCACTACAAAAGGTAGATCAATAGCTTCTCGGGGCCCCTGTTGGGCACATGGGATCGTCTGCAAGGGAACAGGAGGTAACATTTAAAGAGATGAAAATGTTCTATATTATTGTGGTGGTTATGTTTCATAAATGCATACATTTGTCAGAGCTCATCCAAATGTAACATTTAACCATGAGGTACATTATATCTCAAAGAAAACAACTTTTTAAAAGAAGTTCCTGAGTCAAAACAGAGTAAAAGCATAATGAGATCTATAGCAGGATTGATTTGTATAATTAAAAGTAAGCGCAGTGTATCCATACAATTAAATATTTCAGCCATAAATAGAAAAGAAATATGGGCGTATGCTACAACATGGGTGACCCTTGTTTTCAGTAATGCTGAGTGAAAGAAGCCAGACACAAAAGGCCATCTATTGTATGATCCCATTTGTATGAAATATTGAGAATACGCAAATTCAGAGACAAGGAAAGCAGATTTATGGTTCTCGGGGCCTAGGGGAGAAGGGAATGGGAGTGACTGATTAATGGGCATAGGGTTTCTCTGTGGGGTGATGAAAGTGTTCTAGAATTAAGTAATGATGAGGCTGCACAACACTGAGTGAACGAAATGCCACTGAATAATACACTTTTAACATGATTACAATGGTCGATTTTATGTTACGTGTGTTTTTGCACAAAAATGTACATGTATTTAAAAAAAAGTATATATATGCTGTTTTTCTCTTTGCACCACTGATAGGATAGCTTGTTTGAAACCAGACTTGCCACCAAGAAAACTCTAAAAGCAGAATAAAATTGAGAAGAAAAAAATTATTTTAATATGGTCATCAAAATTTGGCCAAAGCAAGCAGGACGTGAGGGATGGAGGACTTTCAGAGGGTCTCCATTGATCCTTGCCTTTTGGTATTTATGCCTTTGTGTAATGCCTTCCTCTTGAACGTGGGTGTGGCTTCTAACTTGCCTCTAAGCAGTATATCACTTCCGTGATTGCATTACAAGACTGTTAACTTCCATCTTACTGGCAAACTGTTGCCTTCCTCAGCTTGTCTGCTCTGATGAAGCAGGCAGCCGTGTGGGAGTGGCCCGGGAGGTAGGGGACTGAGGAACCACTGCCAAAAGCTGGAGGAAGTGAGGCCCTCGGTCCTACAGCCCATGAGGATTTGAATCCTTCCAGCAGCCACTGAGTGAGCCTGGAAGGGGATCCTTCCCTTCTGTAACCTTGAGATGAGATCCCAGCTCTAGCTGACACCTTAGTTGCAGCCTCAGGAAAGATCTGGAAGCAGAGGGCCACCTAAGCTATTTCTGGATTCCTGACTCTTAACCTGTGAAATAATAAATGTGTATTGTTTTAAGCCTCTAAGATTATGAAAATTTTTACATAGCAAGAGAAAATTAGTACAGAGAGCTAAGAGCCCAAAGCTAAGGACAGTATGCTGGGGTGAGCTGAACCTTCTTTGTCCACCTCTCCCTGAGGAATGGCTCATTTTCAGTGCAAAAGTTTGAGACTGAGCAGGAAGAAAATAGCTGCCTAAAGATTTTTCCAGTTGGGAGGTGAAAATGAATGCAGAGTTAATAAGGTAGCCAGGACTCGAAGTACCAAGATCCTAAATAAAGTAAAGGAAACAGAGAAGTGAGCCCAGCACTCTGAATTATTCTGTATCACATTTGTCCTCGAGGAATCTGCCACATCATAAACTGCTCTGCATCTTCAAGGCCAAGAAACTAAGTATAAAATAGTTGCTAAGCAGTTACCTGATGGGACAGAGTTTACACAATCTAACAGACCTAAGGAAGTAAAATTGCGGATCAGGATGAGACAAGAAGGACCCTGCTGAATATTTTACCTTTTCAGCTGAGACCCCTAAAGTGCCAGCCCTAGAGGTAAGGACAGAGCAGAAAGACGAGCCCTCAAAGAACCTGAATTTCCCCTTGAATCATCTCAAATCCTGATTGCATCAAATTTTCTGCCCCTAGTCTAACTACTGTCTAGAGGGAAATTAAATCATGTCTGAGGAAGATAAAAATAGAAAATGAAGAGTAAATCAGTGAAATCAAAAGCTGGTTCTTTGAAAAGCCATGGTGAGACTGATAATGAAAAAAGAGAAAAGACATAATTAACTAATATCAGGATTGAAAAAAGTGATGTAGCTCCAGATTCTATGGACATTGAAAAGATGGGACATGGGAGAGGTATTAAGTACAATGCTGTGCCAATAAATTTGAATTTTTGGATGAAATGAGGAAATCTATTGAAAAGTACAATTTATCAAAACTGCTACAAGAAGAAACACAAAAATCTAAATATAGTATTAAATTGAATCTATAAAAACAGCTCAGAAAGAGAACTCCAGGCCAGACCACTTTGCTAGTGACGTCTTCCAAACATTTGAGGAAGAAATAGTCAATTTTATTTATTTAAAAATTTTTTTTATTTTTGGTCTTTTTAGGGCCGCACCCATAGCATATGGAGGTTCCCAGGCTAGGGATTGAATCAGAGCTGTAGCTGCCAGCTACGCCACAGCCACAACAACGCTAGATCCGAGCCACATCTGCAACCTACACCACAGCTCAGGGCAATGCCAGATCCTTAACGCAGTGAGAGTTGCCAGGAATCAGACCCTCAACCTCTTGGTTCCTAGTCTGATTTGTTTCCGCTGCACACAACAGGAACTACTATAAGGTCAATTTTAAACCAACTCTTTATTAAAATAGAAATTTTGTGAATACATTACAAGTTGTTTTCTAAAACCTACTTAATGTTAGCATCAAAACCTGACAATAACATTGCACAAAAGGGAATACAGAAATTAATCTCTTGTGAACATAAATTCAAAGTGCTAAACTAAATATCAATACTTTTGTGTTCAGTGACAGATAATAATGACACTACTTCTCAGCCATCTGGGTTTATTTCAAGAATTCAAGGTTGTTTAACATTCAGTGACAATATAATTTATCCTTATTAATAAAAGAAAGAATAGTCATCTCAAAAGATTCAAAAAATTTGTTTGATAAAGTACAACCAACCTTGTTTGTACAATTAAAAACAACTCTTAGGAGTTCCTGCTGTGGCTCAGCGGTCACTGAACCCAACTAGCATCCATGAGGATGTGGGTTCAATCCCTGGCCTTGCTCAGTTGGGTTAAGGATCTGGCATTGCCGTGAGCTGTGGTATAGGTGGAAGATGCAGCTTGGATCCCACATTGCTGTGGCTCTGGTGTAGGTCTGCAGCTGCAGCTCCAATTTGACGCCTGGCCTGGGAACTTCCATATGCCATGGATGCAGCCCTAAAAAGACCAAAAAAAAAAAAAAAAGCAAATAGATCCCATTTAATATCAGACATGTAGAAATACTTAGAACATATATGACAGATCAGATTTGTTCGTAACCAGAATATACAGAGATATTATTAATCACAAATTAATAAGAATATATGCTCCAATAGAAAAATAGCAAAAAACATGAATTGGCAGTTCAGAAATAAGAAATATAAATAGTCAGTAAATAGAATCACCAGTGGGGTAAGGATCGCGCATTGTCATGCTGTGGCGTGGGCTCCATCCCTGGCCTGGCGATATGCTGCAGGCGCTGCCAAAACAAAACAACAAAAAACAGAATCACTCAGTGTCATCAGTCAGTATAAAAGGTGTGTTATGCCCAAATATAAAAAGGTGTTCTAATACTCAATTCATGTGATGTCTGGGAAAATGAGTACACACTCATAAAATGCTGCTGGGAGTCCAAATTGATATACTATCTGGAGGGCATTGTAGCCATATGTATCATAAGCCACAATAATGAATTTATGCTGAGGAAATAACTGGACAGCTGTGCAAAACTATTTGTGCAAGATTGTTAATCATTGGAAACAAAATGTCCAACAGGATATGGGTTGAACAAATTATAGTATATCCATATGGTGGGATATTAGAGCAAACATGCACACACACACACACACGTTTTTATATGCATTTGTTGACCTTAGACATACTCCTGATATTTCATTAGGGTGAAAGAATCAATAACAAACCAGTTTGTACCATACAATCCCAATTTTGTGATCATACATAAAATACCATCTTGTAGAACAGACATGAACTGTAGTTTTTCTAGGAAAAGTTTTACATGTGACTTTAATTTTCTTCAGATATCTTTTCTTCTTTATTCTGCATTCTGTGAATTTTTAATAATGAACATGTACCTTTATAATAAAAAATGTTTCTTATTTATAAAAACAAAAAGCAAAGTATTTCCTAAGTTAGAACCTTAGAAACAGTAATTACTATTCCTCTTCTTAGGTATAACTTCAGGAGCAGTGACAGCTCCCTGTAATAACAGGGAACTACTCCTGAAGAGGAGAAAGGTGTTCTTACATTTAAGGCAGACAAAATACCCTAAACAAATTGCAGACCCCACATAGTGCCAGGCCACGGACACAGCTTTCCAGGAGTGGACAGCACCCCCACCTGCCTGAACGTCATGTGTGGGAAAGTACCAAAGGGACTTCGTGTATTTCTAGAGTTCAGGCCTTGCTGGGCTGGAGAGGACCCCCCCTCGCCGCCACCGCACCTGCCGTACCACGCCCATGGCCTTAGTATCTCCAGGTATGGGGCCCGAGCACCTGTACTTTTTCACAGCTGCTCAGGAAACCCTACTGATCCTTGAGAGATGAGGACCTTCAGCTCTAAACTAAACAAGCATGAAACACTCTATAATCTATTAACTGAATACGGGAAGTCGTTCTTTGATTCTGCAGTCAAGTAATCAGAGCGCCAGCTGAAGCAAACAAAACAGCAGTTTGAGAAAAAGAGAAACCTTCCCCTTCCTCACTAGAACCCCTTCTTTTAAACATGGATTTTGAATGTCCAAAGCATTTGGGAAAGTGTTTGGGGATGAACTATTTGGCTGTGGCTTTTTTCTTTTTATCCTCCATTCTCTTCCCAGGCCAAGCCATTTGCTTAGCGAGGAGAATGAAAGCTTGGGTGTATGGATCGTTGCCCTTAATAGTCCCATCTGGAAATGGTGAAAGACAAGGATTCTGAGAACACCTTGCCTCCTTTCCCTGGGGTCCCTTCATGGGGACACAAAAGGCCATACGCTCGCCTCTGCTTTCCTCGCTCCCTAGGTCCAGAGTGAGGGTGAGTGCGCTGTTTGCTGCGGACTCCCTGCCGTACTGGTGGCTCTGCCTCCCCCTCTGCCGCAGGGCCCAGCAGGGCCCCGCTAGGCCCCTGCTCACCAGTCACCATCCCAGAGGTGATCCTCTGGTTTCTCCAGGCTGCGCTGATGGGATTCCTAGGGAGTCACAAAGAGAAAAGGCAACGAGAGAGAGTACTGCCGCCTACCCCTCACAGGTGGAGACTGCTGAGTATAGCTGCCAGGGACTCTTGTTCCATGCGGGGGAACAGCTTAATTTTCTTGCATGAAAATAACCTTCAGGGGTTCCTGCTGTGTGACTCAGTGGGTTAAGAACCTGACATAGTGTCCTTGAGGATGTGGGTTTGATCCCTGGCCCCCCTCAGTGGGTTAAGGATCCAGCATTGCTGCAAGCTGTGGTATAAATTGAAGATGCGGCTCAGATCTGGCGTTGCTGTGGCTGTGGTGTAGGCCGGTTGAATCTGCAGCTCTGATTTGGCCTGTACCCTGGAACTTCATATGCTATGGGTGCAGCCCTAAAAAAGAAACTAAATAAAATTTAAAATAATGTTCATAAAATCAGAAAACAAATAAATATTATAATCTGAAATATTAGAATATATATATATTACCTCCTAAGCAAGGACCAGTCTGCAAGTTAATATAGCATGCCTTAGGATGAGTTTAGGAAACTTTATCTGATTTTTCTTTTTTTAGTATGTATTTGCTTTTTTCCCTAGTTAATTAAATTAGCCCTGACTCTCCTGTGAGGTTATAGAATGAAATGATTTGGATATGGATTGTGACAAAAGAATTTAAAAGCCTGTTTCTTTTACATTTTGAAGAATTTTGGATCTCTTATTGAAATTTAAGTATAAGCTCTTCAGAAGTTCATTGGAAGAAGGAGAGCAACAGAGGACAACATATCTTTCCCCTTTCGTGTGGCTTGAAGCATTTATCCAGCAAACGATGCTGTCTCTCTCTGATTAGGCTATTCAGACCTTGGTGTGTTCTGCT
Source organism: Catagonus wagneri (assembly GCA_004024745.2). Lineage (NCBI taxonomy): Eukaryota > Metazoa > Chordata > Mammalia > Artiodactyla > Tayassuidae > Catagonus > Catagonus wagneri. Next base: position 37,890,549 of record PVHT020004944.1, read on the forward strand.
ACCTTTGTCTGGTTGATGGTACCTTTCTTCACATCATCAGGGACATGATCAGATCCTTGTGCATTTTAATTCCAGGCAAGTGAGTCAATACAGCTTTCTGATTTAATGTCAGAATAAAGTATCACCATTAGCTTCTAATGACAGAGGATAATTTCACCTTCTTCAAGTGCTTTAACCTTAAAATTTTATTGTGAAATGCTGATATAAATTTCTTGGTTGTATTTTCTTCGTTTTGTGAACTTAGCTTTGGGATTATATTGGCAGGTTACCTTTGGGCTAATTACACAGCTGGTCTAGTGGGTTCTGTGCACCTGTGTTGGAAAGTTGTTTAAAGCCACTAAAAGGTCAGCATTGGTGACTTAAGGAATCCTGCTTTGCAGCATCACAAAATCCTGAGCTAAATTCTCTAGCGTAGCAGCTTTCAAAATGTAAGTGGTTTGGGATCTTTAACAGAATTTGTTTCCAGCCTGCACTTGCCTGCGTGCTCTGAACTGTGTACTGCGGGTCCAGGTTCTCGTTCCCCAGCCCCCTTCACAGTCTCACTCTGTAAAGGAAGGGCTCCACCGTCTCTAATCTCACCTTGCTGTGTTGCCCTGGGTAGACACACCCCTGGGTGCAAAACAAAGGATCCCTTCAAAATCTTAGTGTCAGTGATGGTAAATGACCAGATAAAAATCCTTATGTAAATCAGGTGGTTTCCAATTGGTTGTTGTCGACAAAGTTGAAGGATGATGTAATGGAGTTATTAGCTGGTAAATCACTAACCATCATTTTAGGATTTTGACGTAAAAGTCAGAGCAGAGGACTTCAGAGAATTAAATGACAGTATGATAATATTGTTTCCACTTCCCATCTACTTACTCTGATGTGCTTACATCAATAAAAATTAAAATAGCAATAAATAATATTCATCCATGAATATATAAAAAGTGGTATAAAGCTCCACTAAGCCCATTGAGCTGCATTCACAGTAAATACTTTCTTATATTTAATAACTATCAAAGAATCTAATGTAGAACTATTGTTTTGATCAGTCGTGTTTTAATAATAATTATCATAAATCAACCAAAAATTTTTTAACATTTAAGTCCTCAGAGTCACAGAGTTCCCACTGTGCCACAGTGGGTTAAGAATCCGACTGCAGCAGCTGAGGTCACTGCGGAGGTGTGGGGAGGACCCCCGGCCTGGCACAGTGCTTTCAAGGTCCGGGGCTGCCGCAGCTGTGGTCTAGGTCACAGCTGTGGCTCAGATTCAGTTCCTGGCCAGGGAACTTGCATATGCTGTGGGTTGGTGCAGCTGTTAAAAAAAAAAAAAAAAAAAAAGCATCAGAGGAAATTTTTAAAAATAATTCCCACATATATATACGTTTTTTGCCAAAAATATGGGATTATTAATAAATGACTTTTGAGAATTGTGGGCATGAGTTCAAGAAGGAAAAACAATGATATATACTTTTGCTTGTTAAAGTTGAGCTCATTGCTGAATTTTTTAGGG
>PVHT020004944.1:37911546-37922303 GCA_004024745.2 Catagonus wagneri
GCTCGGATCCTGCGTTGCTGTGGCTGCGGCGCAGGCCAGTGGCCACAGCTCCGATTAGACCCCTAGCCTGGGAACCTCCACATGCCGCGGGTGCGGCCATAAAATGACAAAAGGCAAAAAGACAAAAAAAAAAAAAAGCTTGAATTAACTTGTTATTGTCTAAACAAACTCTGGCTACATATGGGTATCTTTTATTTATAAAACGATAGTCGCATCTCTCCAGCCTCATGCCCAACTGAAACTTCCACTACAGTGAAGAGAGAGAACAGGAAGGAGACTTCTGGTACCATTTATTTTTTGTGACAAAAATAAAGCTGCTGTTTCACAGCTTGAAAAATACACAGTAATCATTGTGTATTACAATAACTGCACAATGCAAAAGCAAGGGACTTTTCCCAGAAAAAGCAATCTGTTTTCCCTATGACTCCTTCCCTACAACTCAAAAATTGCCAGATGATAATTTCCACCTGAAGTCGGGAAGCTTGTGATGCCACGTGTCACACGTAAGCAGGGTGACCCTGCACCGCAGGGCAGTGCCCTTCTGCTTGTTGCCTCCCTGTGCCCACGGCCCACCGTGCTTCATAACTCTTCTTTAATGCCTCTCCGCGTCTCCTGCCCGGCTCCACCCTCCTCCCTGGGTGCCAGCCACGTGAAGTAGACCTGCACGGGATCGATGTTCCAGTGTTTGTGGAACGATATGGGAACCTGGTGAGACAGGTAGTCCTTAGGGTAGTCCACGGGCCGAGCCTGCAGGAAGAGCAGAGTATACTTTCTCATTCATCAAAAGCGATTCTGCTGCAGAATAGCATTGACATGCATGAAAAAGCTGCTTTCCTTCAGTATCTGATGTTGGTTATGGGAAACTACAAGCAAGAAGGCAGAGCTTTTCCACTAAAACCTCTCCTCTGACTGTAGGCTCTTTGCTTCTGCGGCTCCAATTACTTGCATATTCTGAATGCGTCGCTTTCTGCTTCTGTGTTCTGTAGTCATGTCTTCAGGTGCCTCAACCATGGCAATAACTATGATAAGCTTTCCTTGGCAAGTCATTCAAGTTATTATGATGCCTACTGCAAAAAGGCTTGAATTAGGAGTTCCCTTCGTGGCTCAGTGGTTAAGAAATCCGACTAAAAACGATGAGGTTGCGGGTTTGATCCCTGGCCTTGCTCAGTGGGTTAAGGATCCGGCGTTGCCGTGAGCTGTGGTGTAAGTTGCAGACGCGGCTCAGTTCCCGCGTTGCTGTGGCTGTGGCGAAGGCCGGCAGCTACAGCTCCTGTTAGACCCCTAGCCTGGGAACCTCCATATGCCGCGGGTGCGGCTCTACATAAAAAAGGCAAAAAGACAAAAAAAAAAAAAAGCTTGAATTAACTTGTTATTGTCTAAACAAACTCTGGCTACATATGGGTATGGGTGTGTGTGCGCACGTGTACATGGCGAGGTGAGGCAAGGAGTTTTCAGGGTTCCTGTTGCCTGTCCACAGTTCTGACGTGGAACGAGGCATATGCCCGTCAGATGAGAGAAAGCTGGAGCTCACCATGGAGAAGAGTCAGGTACCTCACACCCCCTTTCTACACAAGTGTCAGTCTGATTCCAGAAGTGTTGGTAGAAATTTTGAGAAACCCACTTTGCAAGAGGGCCTAAGAAGTTTTTACATTACCATCATTTCAAAATTCTCTAGAACTTAAATTTAAGGAGAATCAGATATAGCCTAAAACAATGAGACTCTGAAGAAATTACCTACAGGATGTGGAAGGAAACTGAAACCAGATCCTCTCTTTACTCTAAAACCAAAGCATCCATCTTCTCTCAATGCTTATCTTGTTTACAAACTTAACATAGCCCATCGATGTCGTAGAGTTGCTCACTGGATTACCAGTACTAAACAGTCCTGACTTTAGTGTAATTAGATAGGTTTTAAAAACTGGTCTTCTCTAGGCTATTTTATTACATTCTGCCTAAATTCTTGATATGAGTACTTAAACTCTCTTACGTGGTTTACAGAATACCTTCATTAAATTTTATCTCCCTAAGTCCTTGAAACCACCTTGCAAGATGGCCAGAGTATCGTGACTCATCCCCAACCTGAGGCTGAGGAAGCCAGGGCACACAGAAGCTGTGACTTCCTTGGGGTGACATGACTCACAAATGTTGGAGTAGGAATGGGAGCAGGTGCCAGTTCCTAGGCCGGTGTCCTGCCAGGACCTCGACCTGTCCGTGGTCTGTCCCGCTGTGGGCTGGCACATCAGCCCTGGCCTCTGGGAGGCTTCACCCAGTGGGAGCACAAATACGCTGCTCGGCCGAGTGCCAGCCAGCAGGCTCCGTGAGGAAGACCTCGAAATGATGGAAGGGAAGGGCCTCACAAAGGCCACTGTACCGTCCACTGTCCTTTAAAGCCTAACTTGAAAACCTATGAATTTTTAAGGGACATACAGTGAGACAGAGACCAAAAATACATAGTAGAATAAAATCTGAGTTGGGAAAGTTATGAGTATGAGGTGAGGGAATTCATATATTATGTTTCTGTGCAAGGCCTCTGAGAATTTACTGGCAGGGAAGAAAATCTAGGAGAAACAGATTCTCAATTCAGTTCTCAGATAATTCCACAGTGGTCTCAGAAGAAAAAAGTGGTGGAAATAAATCGTTGCTTGTTTTTCAGACTTAAAAAATGAACTGTTGGAGATACAAATACCTCTAACAGGGAAAAATAAATCCATAACATCTATCCTCTTTTAATGCAGATTCCACAGTGATCAGCTGCATCTCAGAGGAGTCAACTATGCAGGGAAGCGCTAGCTTATTAAGCACTGGATGTGCTAATCGTTTCTGCTAAGTGAGGTCATGGGAAGGAACAGGACTATATGCGTAAAAGCACCCAGAGAGGCACGTGTGATGAGAAGTCTATAGAGCCTGTAATGATCAAGTCCTGTGCCCAAAATGCCAAAGGGAAAACCCAGACAGCAGGGTCAGGGCGAGGCAGGGGGCTTAGAACAGAAGGAGAGCACGGTGGGAAGCTGGGTCCCCAGAAAGAGAGGGGGCTGAAGCTGCATGAGAAGGACACAGAGAGGGCAAAATTTAAACCTTAGCATCTGTAAGTATTACAGCACACTGAACAGTGTAACAAAATCGTTATTTTCTTGGACACTTTTCCCCACAGCTGTATTGAGGTATAACTTACATACCACGCACAGTTCACACATAGTGATGGTGTGGATGGTAACCCAAAGAACTTCAGCCTCCCTCCAGAGTTCGGCAACCACAAATCTGGTTTTAGGACACTGCGATCAGGCCCCCCACCCTGAATTCCCTTGCATGCATTTGCAGTCAGTCCCAACTTGATTTGCAGAGCGAGACCACTACTGATTTGTCTTTATAGTATTTGCTTTCCTAGAAATTTCTTATCAGTGGAATCAGAACATGAGATTTTGCCCCTGGCTCCCTTCCCTCGGCGTTGCAGCATGTTTCAGGAGTGCATTCCTTCCACTGCCGAGCAGCTCCGCGCTGTGTGGATATACCGTACAGACCACATGCAGCTCTCATGGCGCCACGCGACTGGGACCTCTGCTTCTTAGTCTCTAGCAGGTTGTGATGGAGAGGTCAGCCCAGGGTCGTGGTGTCATCTGAAGGCTCAACAAGGGAAAGATCCACCGGCAACCTCACTATACTTGCTGGTGGCCTTTGGTTCCTGTGGGCTGTGGGACTGAGGGCCTCAGCTCCTAGCCCCACATCCAGCTAAGCTCGTCAAAACCTGCGAGCCAAGAGGGCAGCAGAGAGTCTGTGAGCAAGAGGGAAGTCACGGTCCTTTGTGGGCTAATTATGGAAGTACCACCCCACCACCTCTGCCATTTTCCACTGACCCGCACTCACAAGGAGGGACTTATACAAGGTTGGGAGTGCCAGCAGGAAGGGACATGGGGGTCTATGCCATAAATTTCCTACTGCAGGTATGCCTACCTTAGAAAAGTGCCAAAACTTTCCCAAAGTGACTGTATTTTATATTCACTAGCAGGGCGTGAGAGAGCCAGTTTTTCCCCCATCCTCGTCAACGGCTGGTCTGGTCTGTTTGCTCATAGCCAGTCTGGTAGATTGTAGTGGCACCTCGTACAATTTTAGTTTACATGTCTTTAATGGCTGATAATATTGAGCATCTTTTCATGTGCTTATTAGCCTTTCCTGTATCTTCTTCAGTGAAATATCTATCCAAATCTTTGACCATTTTAAAGAGTGGTTTGTTTCCTTATTCAATTGAAAAAGATTGTTTTATAGTCCTTTATCAGATGTGTGATCAGCAAATGCTTCCCCCTGTCGTGACTTTTCTTTTTACTACCTTCTGATCCATAGTTGATGTGTTATCCATTGTGCCACTGGCACTGTACTTTTTTTTTTCCCACTTTCTTAATGATATTTTTTGAATAACAAAGGTGGTTTTTGTTTTGCTTTTTTTAGCACACCCACAGCATATGGAAGTTCCCAAGACTAGGGATTGAATCCGAGCTGCAGTCGTGACTTATGCTACAGCTGTGGCAATGCTGGATCCTTTTACCACTGCCAGGCCAGGGAACAAACCCACACCTCTGCAGCAAGCTGATTCTTAACCCACTGTGCTATAGCAGGAACTCCAGAAGAGCAAAGGTTTTTAATTTATATGAAGTTAAATGTATGAATTTTCCCTTTTATGGACCACGCTTTTGATGCTGTGAGAGATCTTCACCTAAACTAAGGTCACAAAGAATTATCCCGTTTGTAACTTTAGCTCTTAGCTCTTGGTACTGTGATCCATTTGAGGTGATTTTTGTGGATAGTGTGAGGTAAGGCTCTAAGTTCTCGTTTTGTAAGTAGATAAACCTGCTCCACCACCACCGCTGCATTTCCCCATGAACTGCCTTGGCATTGTTGTTAAAAGTCAGTTTACCATAAACGGGGGCTTTATTTCTAGGATCTCTAGCCTGTTCCTTTGATATATACTAATTTCACATTGGCTTGATTATTGTAGGTTTCTAATAAGTTTTGAAATCATCTAAGTGTAAATCCTCCAATTTTGAGTTCCTTTCTAAAAACTTCTTTCCTTGTAAGTCTTAGGATCGGCTTGTCAATTTTTGTAAAGACAACGGCTGTGTTTTTGATATGGGCGGCACTGAATCTACAGATCAGTTTGGGGGGATGTAGAGATAAAATTTCCCTGAGTGTCTAGGTTCCTGTAAAAAGAAAAAAAAAAAGAGCCTTATCTGACTAAAAACGTCCCTGAGAATTAGGTCCATAGGCATTTGTCTCATTAGTTGCTCAGAACCAAAATGAGAGTAAAACTTCCCTTATCTCTTGGAGAAGGTCCCTGATTACATCCCTGAATTAGGTCCCTTGGTTAAGCCCCAAAGTGCCAGGAAGACCTGCACACTGTCACCCTAGGGTCACATTCACATTTCAAGGAGGACTGAGGTCCCTGGACAGCACTTACTTGTCAGGGGTTGGAGAAAGGAAGGAGGGGCCGCTGCCCCCTTCACCTTTATAAGCAGAGAAAACCAGTGTTCCTAGTCCCTGGCCTCTGGGGTATGTGCTCACTTGTGTAGGATGATCGACCTGGCCCTCGCTGCATTGCCCTAGAGGTAAAAACTAGGTCAACGGGGCAGTGAAGGCGGGTGAGGGCAAGATGTTCTTACTTACGATAAGGGATTTAATTTAAAATCTGTCTCTGATCCAGAACACTTCATCTGAGCATTCAGAATAAAATAAATTTTAAATGAAATTAGTAAAATTTAAAACAAACATTAAAAACTCAACAGGGGGAGTTCCCTTGTGGCTCAGTGGGTTAAGGATCAAGCATTTGAGTGCTTCTATCCATAAATATGGTGTGTGTATCTATCTTTTCATTTATTTAGATCTTAAATTCTCTTGGTAGTATTTGGCAAATTCTTAGAATTTTCTACATACATAATCATGTTGTCTACAGATAAAGACAACTTTACTTCCTCCTTTCCAATCTGTAACCTTGTCCTTCTTTTTTGCCTTAATGCGCTGGGAAGAACCTGATTACAGAGGTGCACAAAAGAGGTGAGACGGGCTATGTCTGCCTTGTTCCCAGTCTTGTCTGTAGATTCATTTGATCAGGCTGAGGAAATTCTCTTCCATTCCGTTGAGTTTTCTTTGTTTGCTTTTTATCATAAAGGGGTGTTATATTTTGTCAAATACTTTATGTGTCTACTGAAATAACTGGTTTTTATCCATTTTTCTACTCATACAATATATAACAGTAACTGATTTTGGATGCTAAACTTTTTATTCCTATAATAAAGCCTACTTGATCATGTCATATAACCCTAATAACATGTTGCTGGATTCATTTTGCTAATATTGTATCAAGGATACTTGCCTGTATGTTCAAGACTGACACTGGCCTATAGTTTACTTTTGTGATGTACTGTTTTAATCCCTTTGTTACTTTTTAGCTATATTACTTAGTAATTTTCTTGGTATTTGCTCTAGGGGTACAATGTACATCTCCGACCTATTAGGTTAATATTGGCCTCATAAGAGTTCCTGTTGTGGCTCAGTGGTAACAAACCCAACTAATATCCATGAGGATATGGGTTCGATCCCTGGCCTAGATCAGTTGGTTAAGGATCCAGCATTGCCAGAAGCTACAGTGTAGGTCACAGATGCAGCTCAGATCTGGCGTTGCTATGGCTGTGGCCTAGGTTGGCAGCTGTACCTCCCATTGGACTCCTAGCCTTGGAACTTCCAAATGCCGTGGGTACGGCCCTAAAATATATATATATATGTATGTGTGTGTATGTGTTTGGAAGGTAGTCTCGCATCTTTCATTCAATGTCATCCACATATTTCTTTTTGAGAAACAGGCTTGCTTTAAAAGTGTGTTTCTGGTAGAGTTCCCTGATGGCTCAGCAGGTTAAGGATCTGGCATTGTCACTGCTGTGGCACAGGTTCGGTCCCTGACCTGGGAAATTCTACATGCAAGTGATTCTAGAAATTTCTCCACTTTATTTAAATTATCTAATTTGTTGGCATAATTTTGGTAGAGTATATAATTGATGGCCCTCTTTCATTTCTGATTTTGGCTATTTTTTCTCTCATCAGGCTAACTGGAGTTTCCTTGTGGCTCAGCAGATTAAGGATCCAGCATTGTCACTGCTGCAGCACAGGTTTGATGCCTGCCATGGGAACTTCCACATGCCCCCAGATGCGGCCAAAAGGGAGAAAAGAAGGCTACCTAAAGGTTTGTTTTTACCAAACTAGTTATCTCTCAAAAAGAATTTTTGGCTGATTTCTATTTCATCTATGTGTCCTCTAATCTTTAATTTTTCTTTTATTCCATAGCTCAGATTTGATATTCTTTTGCTTCTCAATGTAGAAACTTATTTAATATCTTTATTCATTTCTAACATGTTTAAAACTATTGATTTCCTTCTAATCACTATATAACTGCAAATTTTTTTGTTTTCATTTTCATTCAAGGTATTTTCTAATTTTCCTTATAATTTCTTTTGACCCATGGGTTATGTAAAAGTGTGTTGTTTAATTTCCAAATATTGGGAGAATTCCCCGTTTTAATTTTTTTCTCTATCGATTTCTCATTTCATTCCATTGTTCTGGGAGGTATGCTGTGTGTGTTTTCAATCCTTTCAAGTTTATTGAGGCTTGGTTTATGACTTAGCATATCGTCTAACCCAGAGAATGTTGCACGGACACTTGAAAAGGATGTTCATTCTGTCATCATCAGATGAAACAGTCTTTATGTGACAGGCAGGGTAAGTAGTTAATATTTGTCTATTCCTCTTTTCAATTCTGTTCATATATGTTTCATGTAATTGAAAACCTGCTGTTGTATAATTTCTAATTGTTTTATCTTGATATATTGATCTTTTGTCATGAGATGTCCCACTTTCTCTCTAGTAATATTTCTGTTCTTAAAATCTGTTATGTTAAATATTACTACAACCACTCAAACTATGATGAACTGTTTGCAATGGTGTATTTTATTTAAAAAATTCAAGTATAGTTAATTTACAGTGTTCTGCTAGTTTCAGGTGTACAAGTGATTCAGTTATACATAGAACTTTTTCATATTCTTTTCCATTATAGGTTATTATAAGACATTGAATATAGTTCCCTGAGCTATAAGTAGATCCATGTTACCTATTTTATATATAGCAGTGTGTATACATGAATCCCAAACTCCTAGTTTATCAACCCTGCCCCACCCATCCCCCTCTCCTTTGGTAACCATCAGGTTTGTTTTTTCCATGTCTGTGAGTCTATTTCTGTCTTGTAAATAAGTTTATTTATATTCCACATATAAGTGCTATCATATGATTTCTGTCCTTGTCTTACTTCACTTAGTGTGGTTATTTCAGTGTCTGTCCGTGGTGCTGCAAATGGCATTACATCATTCTTTTTTCCAGTTGTGTAATACTGCGTTATGTAAGTATACCTCATTTTTTACCCATTCATCTGTCAGTGGACATAAGGTTGCTTCCATGTCTCGGCTCTTGTAAATAGTGCAGCTGTGAATGTTGGGGTGCATCTATCTTCTTGAATTAAAGTTTTCTCTGGATATATGCCCAGAAACAGGGCTAAAGGATCATATGGTAACTCGTTTTAGATTTTTAGGGAAACTCCATACTGTTCTTCTCCATGGTGGCTATACCATTAAATTCTTCATGATCAGCCGTTTGCATGGTCTTTTACCAGCCTTTCAAATTCAGACTATTTGTGTCTATGGATCTAACATATACTTGACTCTTACAGATAAAACATAGAAAAATCATGCTTTTTACACAGTCTGGCAATCTCTGCCCTTTGACTGAGGTACTTAGTCCACTCATATTTAATACTTGATACAGCTTATTTTCATCGAGTTTGCCGTGTTATATGCCATTATTTTTTATACCCATGTCCTTTTGTCCATCTATTCCTCTTCTATTACCACAATTTTGTTAAAATCTTTTAGTGTACATTTAAATTTCTTTAAAAATATAGCTAAAATATCAATGAAGTTATTTTCCTAAAGGTTTCTCTAGGGGTTTCTCTAGGGATAACATACACTTTTAATTTATCAGGTTAATACAGACTTAATTCAACAAAATCAACCTTGCCCCAATAAAGCTCCACTTCCTTCACTTCCTTCCCCCGCCTTCATGCTACTGTTATCATATATGATGCATTTATCTGTTATAAACTCAGTAATACTCATAATTGTTAAAGAAATCAAGAAATACATGTATGTATAGCTAAACATATATTTTATCTTTATATACATTTTTCTTAATTTATATACACACATATATACACACATATGCATAGTCTTTCATATTTACCCACATATTAACCCTTTGCAATGTCCTTAATCCCTTCCTGTATAGTCTTGTAGGTACCATGTGGTGTCGTTTTTATTTCAGCCTAAAGGATTTTCTTTTCTTTTTTTTGAGAAGGTCTACTAGCAAAGAATTCTCTCACTTTCTGTTTATCTATAGAATGTCTTTACTCCACTTCCATTTTGGAAGGATACTTCTGTTTATAGAATGACTGCTTTTTTTCCTTTCTGCCTTTAGGCCTCTATTATTTCTAAAAAGAAATCAGCCAATTAACATTTTCATTTCCATTTTCCTTAGGTTTTTTGGCTGCTTTGAAGATTTTCACTTTGCCATTGTTTTTCACTGATTTTACTAAAACATATTCATACGTGATTCTTTTCCTGATTATCCTACTTGGACTTTGTTGAGTTTCTTAGATCTGTAAGATTAATGTTCCTTATTACATTTTTTCAGATATTCTTTCTCCTGTCCCTTTTTAAAAAGGACCCCCATTAAAGGTATGTTGATGTACTTTGTTTTACCACTTGTTTTTTGAGGCTGTGTTTATTTCTTCTTCAGTCTTTTTTCTGTTCCCTGAATCAGGGAATTTCTATTGATCGGCCTTCAGGCTTACTGATTGTTTCTTTCACCATCTCAAATCTACTGTTAAGTCCATCTAGATAATTTTTCATTTCATTTATGGAGTTTCACAGCTACAGAATTTTTATTTGGTTCATCCTATTTCTATTTTTCTATTAATATTTTCTATTTGAGTTGTAATATTTTCCTTTATTCCTTTGAACACAGCTTCCATTAATTCTGTGATTATAGGTTTTTTTTTAATTAGCTGTTTTTAAGTCTTCATCTATAAAATCCAACATCTGGCACCATTCAGATTCAGTTTCCATTGACTGCATTTTCCCCTGAGTTATGATTCTTTGCATGTTTCACATTAATTGCTTGGAGACTTATTTTAAATAATGCACTTTAAATCGCAAATCTGTTTATTTTAAAAACTAGTTTGTCTGAACTTACTGTGAAGTATGTGGCTACTAACTCAAGTTTTAGTTCTGAGCAGTCCCCGCCAGTCTCCATGCTGAGACATGGTTCAGTGTGTCCGAGCCCCCAGTTCCCTGTAGGCCTCCAAGGTCACCGAGTGTCACTGTGGAGCCCTGTGACATGCAGTTTTGTTCAAAGCCGTCTAAAAAATGTGCCATCTAAAAAAAAACTACACTTGAGATTGGATTAAGATGGCAGAATAGAAGGACTCAACTTCTCTCATAAAAACAACAAAATTGGAGTTCCCGTCGTGGCGCAGTGGTTAACGAATCCGACTAGGAACCATGAGGTTGCGGGTTCGATCCCTGCCCTTGCTCAGTGGGTTAACGATCCGGCGTTGCCGTGAGCTGTGGTGTAGGTTGCAGACGTGGCTCGGATCCTGCGTTGCTGTGGCTGCGG
>PVHT020004944.1:37928617-37947984 GCA_004024745.2 Catagonus wagneri
ACCATATGATCCTCTCCATAGATGCAGAAAAAGCCTTTGACAAAATCCAACACCCATTTCTGATAAAAACCCTTCAGAAAGTGGGCATAGGGGGAACCTACCTCAACATAATCAAGGCCATCTATGACAAACCCAGAGCTCACATCATTCTCAATGGTGAAAAGCTGAAAGAATTCCCACTGAGATCAGGAACAAGACACGGATGTCCACTCTCGCCACTGCTATTCAACATAGTTCTGGAAGCCCTAGCCACAGGAATCAGAGAAGCAAAAGAAATAAAAGGAATCCAAATTGGAAAGGAAGAAATAAAACTATCACTATTTGCAGATGACATGATACTATACCTAGAGAATCCTAAAGACTCTACCAGGAAACTGTTAGAGCTCATCAATGCATTTGGCAAAGTCGCAGCATACAAAATTAATACACAGAAATCAACTGCATTTCTATATACTAGCAATGAAAGATCAGGAAGAGAAATTGGGGAAGCAATCCCGTTTACCATCGTATCAAAAAGAATCAAATACTTAGGAATAAACCTACCTAAAGACACAAAAGATCTGTACTCTGAAAATTTTAAGGCGTTGACGAAATCAAGGATAACATGACAGATGGAAAGACATACCGTGGATTGGAAGAGTCAATATGATCAAAATGACTATACTACCCAAGGCAATCTACACATTCAATGCAATCCCTATCAAATTACCAATGACCTTTTTCACGGAACTAGAACAAAATATTTTGAAGTTTGGCTATTCTGGGTTTTTTGTGTTTCCAGACAAAGACATCCTGAAAAAGAAAAATGGAGCTGGAGGAATCAGGATCCCTGACTTCAGACTCTACTACAAAGCTACAGTCATCAAAACCATATGGTACTGGCACAAAGACAGAAATAGAGATCAGTGGAACAGGATAGAAAGCCCAGGATTAAATCCACACATCTATAGTAAACTAATCTATGACAAAGGAGCCAAGAATATACATTGGACAAAAGACAGCCTCTTCAATAAGTGGTGCTGGGAAAACTGGACAGCTACATGTAAAAAAAATGAAACTAGAACACTTCCTAACACCACACATAAAAAATAAATCAAAATGGATTAAAGATCTAGATATAAGACCAGATACTATAAAACTCTTAGAGGAAAACATAGGCCAAACACTCTCTGACATAAATGATAGCAACATCTTCTCAGATCCATCTGTCAGAGTAAGGACAATAAAAAGAGAAATAAACAAATGGGACTTAATTAAACTTCAAAGTTTCTGCACAGCAAAGGAAACCCTAAACAAAATGAAAAGACAACCCACAGAATGGGAGAAAATATTTGCAAATGGATCGACTGACACGGGATTAATCTCCAAAATTTACAAACACTTCCTACAGCTCAATACCAAAAAACAACCCACCCCATCAAAAAATTGGCAGAGGATCTAGGCAGACAATTCTCCAAAGAAAACATGCAGATGGCAAATAAACAGATGAAAAGATGTTCAACATCACTCCTTATTAGAGGAATGCAAATCAAAACCACTATGAGGTACCACCTTACACCGGCCAGAATGGTCATCATCAAAAAGTCTACTGGAGAGGGTGTGGAGAAAAAGGATCCCTATTACACTGCTGGTGGGAATACAAATTGGTGCAACCACTGTGGAAAACAGTATGGAGATTCCTCAGAAAACTCAAAATAGAATTATCATTTGATCCAGCAGTCCCACTCCTGGGCATCTATCCAGAGGAAACCATGACTTGAAAAGACACACGTACTCCAGTGTTCACTGCAGCACTCTATGCAATAGCCAGGTCATGGAAACTACCTAAATGCCCATCGACAGAGGAGTGGATAGGGAAGATGTAGTACATACACACAATGGAATATTACTCAGCCATTAAAGGGAACGAAATAATAACATTTATAGCAACATGGATGGACCTAGAAATTATCATGCGAAGTGAAACCAGTCAGACAATTAAGACAGTAACATCCAATGCTACCGCTTACATGTGGAAGCTAAAAAGACATAATGAACTTCTTTGCAGAACAGAGCATAACTCACAGACTGTGGAAAACCTTTGGTTTCCAAATAAGACAATCTGGGGGTGGGGGTGGGGGGATGCACTGAGGGTTTGGGACGCAAATGCTATCAAATTGAGTTATGATGATTTTTGTACACCTATAATTGTAATAAAATTCATCAAGCAAAAAAAAAAAAGAATGCAGAAATGGGTTCTTGATCATGCAAATACTTTCTTTGCCTTGTTCAGGGGATCTCCTATAGCGCTGTTTCTGTCATGCCTAATTTTCTATATAGCTATGATAGCATTTGCTACTGGTTACTAAATAAAGCATGAAGGGTACATTTTCAGTATGAGAGGGCACTGAAGACACATACGCTCTCACATATTTCAAATTTTAAAACTCTTTGAATTTCTTAAAAGAAGAACATCCAATAGGTATGTGCTGCGTGTTATTTTCAGTGCAAATATATCTGCTACTACTCTTACCACATCACAACATTCACTGACCTGATCATTAAAAAAAGAAACTTCTAAAAACAATGCAAACGGAGTCCTTTCTTACCTCACACTGCAGGATGGTGACGCTACTGGCACCAAACACCCTGGTAAACATCACCTCATGTCTTCTATGACCCCCAGAAAATATGCTTATTGAGATACTATCCTGAAATTTCATTAAGTTTAGCCACTCCGTCTAAGAGCAACCAAAGGGCAGAAAACCCAGTAAAAAGGCAGCCCTTCACAAAGACTGAGGACAGTGTGGAATTACATGTCCTCGGTGGCTGACAGGACCATATTAGGTCTGTCTTGTGTATTTCCAAATAGCATCTGGTAACACTGAAATGCCATCCATTTTTTTTTTTAACTCTAAAGGAAGAAACAAAACAAAACAAAACAGGTTTTACCTGGTCCTATATGCAAGGATGCTGGTCAAACACCATTTCCTTTTCTAGATGTTTCTGCCTTCCATCTTCACGCTGTACCTGGTACAACCCTCTGGACAAAGGTCTCTTAAGGTTTCCCCCTGGAGCCCGTCCACATCGATCTTAAGATTGTTTCCAAAGAGCAGGTGAAGGTAAAGGAGTAGGACCCTTAAGTGAGAAGAAAACCCCTTCTCCCTCGGAGGTGGGAGGAGCACGGCCGTTCTCACCTGATGGAAGAGAGGGCTGTGCGTCGCCGGGACTCCCAGGCCACTGAAGCACATTCCCAGGACCATGTCATCCGGAGCGTCGTTGCTATAGCAGCGACATTTGCTGGCGAGAAGTCTCCTGACGGCCTCCCGGCTGAAGACCATTCTGGGGGAGACACAGAAGGCGGTGAGAGCAGCACCTCGCCACCGGTCATCTGAGGGAGGCAAGGGCTCGGAGCCACATTTCCGATTAAGACGAGGCTGGTATCAGCAGTGTTTTGATTTAACAGTTATTCTGAAGAAAATGTTTCTGTGAAAGGAAAATCACTTTTAAGAGGTATTTGCTTATCTAAAAGGCAATTTTATCCCACTATATATATCTCCTACAAACTAACGCTGGGCAGTGTTCTTTTTCTAGAGTGTTGCTGGAAAATTGGAACAGTTCTTAAGTTTACACACTCTTGATGACGTCAGTAACAAAACCTGCCAGCATGCCCAGCAGCGGATGGGCCCATAAAGGTGACAACTGACCATGAGACCAAATCTAATTGAAAAAAACACGCGTGGTCGAAGCAATTCCAGTCCACGGAAGCTTCTGCAAGGTGATTTTAAGAAAGAGACAGAGAGGGAGGGCGGGCGACTGATTTGCCTCAAGTAGAGGTAGGGTGCCCTTGGACCTGCTGAGCTGGGTGCTTTCGGGGGCACTGGCGCCCCCTGCCTCGGCTGGCCCTCCTCAGCACGGCAGGGGGCTGGGAACCTTAAACAGGATTGCCAGGCTCCCTTGCCGGCTGACAACGAGGAGCACAGCACACGGAGGGTCTGTTTCTGGCTCTGGCGGACCCCATGTCAGAGGCAGGGGACAGGCGACAGGCAGCCACAGGCTCCAGCAGAGTGGGCACAGGGTGGCACAGCGTCAGTGACGGCCCTGAAAGCCGCAGTGGGAGCCAGGCCCAGGTCACCCGGATGCAGTACTGTTAACCCGACCGCACCCACGGGCTCCAGGAGTGAGCTCCCTCTGCTCCTTCAGCCTCGGGGGCAACAGCACACTGTCCTACAGTTACTGAGCTTTGAGTAAAGCCACTGCCTCCCTCTTATCCCTCTGGCCGTTTCTAGTACTTGTGTACCAAGCTCCTGCAATCAGTTCTCTTTTTAAAATACAGCCTGAGTTCTGGTTTTCCTCCTGGCCCCCGTGTGGCGGTGGGTCTTCTCACAGCCTGAGGAGCCCGACAGCTGACAGGGCCGAGGGACGGATGTGGTTCCCAAGCTCGTTCCCAATAACCAATGACTTCCCTGAAGGCAAAACCATCTGAACTGTAACTCTTTGTTCCCACAGCCAAAAATAGGGTCTCACCAGAGTAAGCCCTCAATAAAAGATGGATCCCCCATCAAGCAAGAACAAAGCCGCCTTTGCAAAGCTCGTCTTCCCGAGGGAGGGAGAGTTCTGTGAGTCAGTCTAGTCAGAAGTGAAGGAGGGCAGAGCTTGAGCCACTGGCTGATGCAGACACGCCTGCTCGGCGGGGCTCTGTTCCCTGTGGCGTCACTCACAGCAGAGACCGCGGGCTGGAGACACAGCATCACCCCAGACAGGCCCTGCCCGTGCTAAGCTGTCAGAAGACTCGATGGAGTATGACCTGACGAGGAAGAAGCAGCTCTTTAAGGTCATATAAGGAAATAGGGCTGTACGAGGAGCAGGAAGGTGCCTGTGAACTACACAGAAGGGCAAGGTGCAAGTCTGAAGAGTCGCTGGACACTGCCTCACCTAGAAAGTTGAGCGTCCACCAGTGACCCTGGGCCTCACACCTGCTCCACCACCAACCCCAGGAAAGCGCCTGAGTCCAGGGGTCGTGGGTCGATGGTAAACAGGTGTTTCCCTTAAGGTGTCTGTCTCATGCCCTGTCAAGGACAATTTCATAGGTAACTGAATGTCCCAGTCACAGCTGGCATCTTGTCCTCTTAAACCCTATTTGAATAAAGATGCTTCTTTTTTTCTTGGGCCAGCATCTACCAGAACCAAAACAAGAAAAGGCAGGCCTTTCATTTGGCCCGCTCTACCTGCCAAAATGGAAAATTACCAGTTATAGCATAGTATGTCTGTTCTGCCAACTTTGAAATATTACGATGCTGCTAAAAGGCTATAAGACTAATAATATGATTTCCTTTAATATACAATGTACTGATTTTAAAAATAAGGAAAACTGAAATGAGAAGCAGGGACTTGCCAAGGGCATACCTGCAAATCAGAAACACGTACCAAAAAAAGTGCATTAAAAACTGCAACCGAGTGGGGCCCTGGGGGCTCTTGGGCACCAAAGCCCTTCCGGGTTGCCATTTCCTGTTTTTAGGAAACAGGCCTCACTCAGCCTCCAAGGCGCTCCCTGTGCTCCAAGGGGCAGATTCAGACAGTTGCTGATCAGGGAAGGGAGGGGAGCCAGAGACCAGGGAGGCGCGGTCGAGCAACGAACGATAGTACAGGCTTGGGGCGGGGCCCTGGCTCCCCTCAAGGGATGCAGGTAATGCGGGAGGCATCTTATACACCTCAGAGAAAAGGTAAGTTCCTTCTGCTTCTTCTAGAAATGAACACTTTAAAACTGGACAGCTTGGAGTTCCCGTCGTGGCTCAGTGGTTAACGAATCCGACTAGGAACCATGAGGTTGCGGGTTCAATCCCTGGCCTTGCTCAGTGGGTTAACGATCCGGCGTTGCCGTGAGCTGTGGTGTGGGTTGCAGACGCGGCTCGGATCCCGCGTTGCTGTGGCTGTGCCTTAGGCCAGTGGCTACAGCTCCTGTTAGACCCCTAGTCTGGGAACCTCCACATGCCGTAGGCGCGGCCCTAGGTAAGGCAAAAAGACAAAAAATAAAAAAATAAAATTGGACAGCTTGGAGTCCTTCCTTGTGTTTCTCTCTCATTTGACTGCACCCTAAACACAATCACCTGTGAGCTAAAGATTAGGCAGCCTGAGCACAACTGCCTGTGGCTTAAAGATTACTAGCACATGATGTTTTTCAGGAACTTTCCTAGTTCTAATCTCTGATCAACATGCCCTTTTCACAAGTACTGTTATTCTAGGCAACAACCCAGAAGACCGCCACCAGGGTAAAGCTGCAATCTCCCGACGCCAGCTTCGATGACTAAGGTTCCGCAAAAGAAAGAGGAACGCATGTCTGCCCCAACCCAGATTCTTAACTGAAACCGTTTTTCTCCTTTTAGACTATAAAACTCCCTGCAGTGCTTCCCCAAAGGGCGCACAGCCTCTAAGGCATTAGCTTGCTGTGGCCTCCTTAGCCTGGCAAAACAATAAAAGCTCTTTTTTTCTCCTTCTCCCAAAACTCCATCCACATTTCTATTCAGAACCGGTGGACCGAGGCCGAGTTTGGGCAACAAAATCAGCCCGCCACCTTCCGGGCCCTTGCAGATGAACAGGTCCTGGCTGGCTCTCTGGGCAGCACCCCAAGGAGGCTACCCGAAAAGACTAAGCACGTCCTCACCACAGCTTCCTACCCAGACCTACAGAAGCATTTTCAAAAAAGAAAACAGTTTTTGAACCAGCTGCCTCCACCTACTCCAACTTCCAAGGAGTAAGCAACGAAGTGAAAACCAGATGCTTGGATTCAAATAGTGCAAAGGTCTCCATTTCCAAACAATACAGAATATTATACATTAATCACTGGAGTCCACCCTTCCAGCTCAGCTCTGATAAGTGGGGCTTAAGAGGAATGATTTAAGGCAATGGTTTTCAAAAACTTAATTGACTATAAACCACAGTGAGAAAACAAGAAACGCAGTCCACGTGCAACCATTTGTTCTGTGTATAAAACTGAAAAACATCATGGAACAACACCTGCCCTTAGTACGTGTGACGCAATGTGATGTTCCTATTTTATTCTCGTCTATATTTCATTATTTTTAAATGATGGTTATGATCCATTCATTGATTTTACAAGCCACTAATTGATTCTGACCTGCTGTTTATAAAACCATGTTGGCTTCCCTTTTTTTTTTAAATGGCTGCACCTGCAGCATATGGAAGTTCCCAGCCCTGGGGATTGAACCCACACATCCTCAGCAACCTGAGCTGCTGTAGTCCGAGTTTTAGCCCACTGCAGCACAGCAGGAACTCCCCATTCTGGTTCTTAAGCTGGATCCTCAGAACAGTCTCCTGTAATACCAGACAAACAGTTCTATCTGTAGCTTTCATCAAAGGAAGAATGTTTCGGCATCTTGGTGAAGTGCTGCTGAGAACAGAACGTTACACTGGTCCACGTTAGTTACATACAGAACAGTGCCAATGTTCATGCATCTGTTTATCCATTTACCATGTACCTTGTAAAATCTGGTTCCCATGCTAGAAAGTGAGGGTGTAATGAAAAATGAGATGCAGATGCTGCTTTCAAATAACTGATAATTTAGGTGGAAAACAGAAAAATAAATAGGCAATTAAGTGATGAAGACTTGCATAGTCTGCTATGAAAGTACCTAATAAAGGCATCAAACCCAGATCCCAGGGGCTGGACAAAGCTGCAGGTTTCCAGAAATAAATGGTACCCATATCCGGCCCAAGAGGAGGAGGACTAGCCAGGCGACAGAGGCAGAAGGGTGGCGGAACAGTGCTGTGTAGCGACCAGCAGGCGCCTTATCTGGAGGGAAGAGTTTAAAAATAGGAACTGAAACGGGTCCAGCACAAATCCCTTTAGATGAGGGTGCAGAGAAATGAGCCTTAAAAGGTAAAACAGCATCTGCCAAGCTCAGGAGAGGCCTGGTAAGTCTCAATGAGCAGTTTGGACTTGATTTTTCCAGCAATTAGTGGTTACGAAAGGACACAGACTTTCACTCTTTGGTAATGCAAAGAAAAATCTAAGTAAAAACTACGACAGCCTACGGGACTGTTGAAGAGACGGACGATGGGACGTGAAGATGAGCCCGTTTCCAGAGAGGAGCCCTTCCCGGGCAAGCAGCAAGGGTGGCAGCTTCCAGAAGCAAAGTGAGTCTGTGGCGGGGGGGGGGAAGGACCCGACAGACAGAGCCCAGCAGCCTCGGAAGCACCCAGGCAGCTGGGCATTAGGCCAACTACAAGTGCTGAAAACTGAGGCCTGATCCAGGTCAAGTGACTCCTGCTGAAATCAGGATGATTATCTTCTAGTCAGAGCCCCAGAGCAGGACGAGGTCACAGGACCAGCACAGGCCCGAGCAGGCGTGAGGACCAGAGGTGCTTTCGGAGAGTCTGACGCCTGCTGGGAGGCAGCGGGGAGTGGAGGCGGCCCAGAGACGGGCTGTCCCTCTGAGTTCAAACACCCTAACACCTTGGTGCTCCAGAGTGTATAAACCCGCATGCCAACAACAGGGCCCCTTGTAAACGGGGAGCTTCTGGCTTCGCGGGCATCAGCACCTCCCGCAGGAAACTGCATTACCAGAAGGCTGCAAGGAGCTGGGCCCTCTCTTTGATGATGAGCTCAGACTCCCTGGCTTCACGCGTTCGTGTCTTCCCACAGGCCCACCCAGACCCTGTCTCGGGTTGCTAATGGTCTCAGATGGATGAGCCAAGATCAGTACCCCCGCCCAGGCCTGGCTCTCGCTGTGGAAGGTCCGCCTGCATAACCAAGTTACAGTCACCACTGAACAGGCCAGACCAAACCAGAAGGCCTGGAACACCATCCCGCGTGGCAGGTCCTGCAGCAGAAACGGTGCTGAGGGGCTGCAAAGCAACTGAGGCCCTGGCTTTCAGGTCTGTAACCCAGGCCCCAAAGGGACCCAGCACACAGTGGATGTTTAACAAAAACCTGTTGAATGAACTTAAATTACTCTAGTGGATAAGAAATTAAGATTCTTCCTAAATACCCCAATAGCAAATAGTAGAACAGACCTGCTCCATCGATTTAGGCATATAAATCAGATCAAAATATTTCCCCATAAAAGATTAGGCAGATTTTAAATACAGAAATTTTTAACTGTTACTTAGACCCTATAAATCCCACAAATATCACTTAATTGCTTAAGTCCAAATTTCTATACCACTCTTTTCCCAAATGTGATATATAAGCACTGCATAATGTGAAAGTCTAATGACTTATTTTCTGAAATTAAAATCTATATTTTTCATTTAAACAGTCAAAACTAATTGGCTGCCTAAAAGCAATCACTACAGGCACATTTCTTTTTCCTTTTTTCCTTTTATTTTTGGCCAAGCCCACGGCATGAGGAAGTTCCCAGGCCAGGGATCAAACTCAAGCCACAGCAGCAACCCGAGCCACTGCAGTGACAACGCCAGATCCTTAGCCTGCTGAGCCACAAGGGAACTCCTACAGGGACAGTTCTCACAAGTACTCTGACGTACTTTTATATACTGTCTCTGCAAGGACAAAACATTCTTTACTGTCAGTTCTTTTCACATTTAGCAAACTTAGTGTTCACTTTTCCATTACAGGAAGATTCCATTTACAGAGCTATCAGTACAGCTCCCATGGCCACAGACCGCCCCCTGCACCCTGGGAACCCAGGTATATAACACTGAGAGTGTTTGCAGAGCGCCCTGCTCATAGTTACCCTCCTCCTCCTGTGACGTAGCTGTAGCCGCCGGTGCCCAGGCCGTAGCCATAGCGCTCTCCCAGAACCAGGGGCTCGCTGGCGTCATAACAGCTCAGCAGGTGCTGCAGCCTGGCGATGCTAAGATGCCAAAGGGAACAGAAGAAAGACAGCTATTTAATTCAGGTGTGTTTTCAGAGTAAACATGTTATGGTTCCCACAGCCTACTGGTCACATTACATAATACTATACAGAAATCATTTAGAGGTATAATCAGGAGATTTATTCAGAAAGATAGATTTTTTAGAAAAGAACGGGACACTGTACATTACTGGAAATGGGAGAAACTAAGAAACGAGGGTCTCCTGCCCCATTTTAACAAGCCCCTGCCAGTCGTGGCAGCCTCTCTCGGGGGCTGGGCTGGCAGGCTCAGGAGGTGAAGGGGGCCAGCGTCCTGGCTCACCGCTCCTGGTCTGCTGTCCACTGGGAATGAGACAGCTGTCACACCTTTTCAAAGGTATTTGGTATTTCCTCAATTACTGATGGCCAGAAAAGGAACTCCTGAAGCAGGGATGAAGTCCCTGTCAGGCAGGAGGGAAGGCAAACCCCAGATCATGACGCCCCTCGGTGCTTATGGTCTTATGTGTCTACCTGTCTAAACTTCTGGCCAAACCTCTGCTGCTCTGTCGTGTGTCTGCAGTGACAGCTTACAAAGGATGCTGGGAATACCCATGAGCTGCTCAGAAAATGCCGGCACTATGGCTGGAGGAGGAGTTCCCAGTGGTTAACGAATCCGACTGGGAACCACAGGCTTGTGGGTTCGATCCCTAGCCTCGCTCAGTGGGTTAAGGATCCAGTGTTACCATGAGCTGTGGAGTAGGTCGCAGACGCAGCTCGGATCTGGCATTGCTGTGGCTGTGACATATGTAAGCTGCCAAATCTACTCCACTTTATGACCTGACCTCATAATGTTCCTTATACCGTTTTTTTCCCTACAGTACAGGATGCAGCCCAGGGCCCTTTTTTGCGTTTATCATTCACTTTATTCTCCTTGAATATGGAACCGTTCCTCAGCTTTTTGTCTTTCATAACACTGGTATTTTTAAATAATAAATACCCCCTATTTCACAGACTGGTCCTCATGCTGGGTCTGTCTGACCCACGATGGAGCCCAGGCTGTGCGTCCCCAGGGCAGTGTCACACAAGTGAGGCCCACCTGCCTCCCCTGGGAGTACCTACTTTGCTCACCTATTCAAGATGCGGCCTGGGTCTGCACTAGACACTTACCGTTTTCCCTGGGCTATTTCTCAGTCTCTGGGCAGACACCTGAACACCAGCAAGTATCCTGATCCTCACCAGAATTTATGCCTAGTTTAGCCTCCATTAATGAATCTTGACTGTGATGGTTACAATGCGATCACACACCACTTTCCACACTCGTCAGCAACTCCTCCTCGTCCCTAGCCAGCAAGAGCCCACCTGCTGTGGGCCCAGTTCGGTTCCCCCACCCCCAATATTCCTACGTTGAAGCTCTAACCCCCGCTGTGACTGTACGTGAAGAAGAGCTTATAAGGAGGTGGTTACAGTTAAATGAGGTCCTAAGGGTTGGACGCTGATGTGACAGAATGAGTGTCCTTGTAAGAAGGGACAGCAGAGAGCCCGCTCTGCAGGGCACACAAAGGACAGCAAGGTGGCGGCCACCTTCCAGCCAAGAGAAGAGGCCTCAGAAACCTACCTTACCAGCACCCTCTTAATCCTGCACTTTCCAGTCTCCAGAACTGTGAGGAATAAATTTCTGTTGTTTACCCCACCCTGTCTGTCATGTTTTGTTACGGTGCCTGATCTGCCTCAGTTACTTACTTATTGCTTATCGATTTATTTTTTATAAGCATGAACTGATTCCTAGTCTTAATGGCTCATAATCCATCATTATCCTTAATTATACTGATGCTCAACTCGTCCCATATTCGGCCAGTGGGAACTGTTTAAAGTTTGCTTCTGTGTCCTCCTGACGTGCACTTTTTTCTTTCTTTTTTCTTTTTTTTTGGCTGCACCTGCAGCGGGCAGAAGTTCCCAGGCCAGGGATCAAACCCACACCACAGCAGCAACCCAAGGCACTGCAGTGACAACACAAGATCCTTAACCCGCTGAGCCCCATGGGAACTTAGACACACACTTTTCTCTTTCTCTTATTTTTCCTAAGCATTTCCTTACTCTCCGATATAAAAAACAATGTTCCGAATGTCTTCCTGTATCTTCCCCACCTCAGCTTTAAAATCAGCGATTTCTCTGAGAAGCCCTGGTTCCTTTTAATGGGGAGGCAGCAATATTAGCTCTGGTCCTTAGCTGTCAGTGCTAAATGGGTTATCTTTGCTTCTGGTCCTCCCTGGCGGAAAGAACTATAAAGATGGATATGTATGCACACACACCACTTTAGAAATCGTGAGTCTAAGAGAAGCTATGAATCCTGCAGGCATCTGCAGCCCTTCCTTGACCCGGCCTGTCCCATATCCTTCCCCACTTACGCATCTACTCGGTCCTTCCACGCACCTAACACACCTTCAGCGCTGCTTCACCCACACAGGTCAGTCCAGCTGATGACTGAGCTGGCTCACATCCCCCTCCCTGCACCAGCCAAAGGGGTGTCTCTAACTCCTATCTCTTCAGCAGAACCTGCATCAGTTCTGTTTTCCTTGCGGCATGATTATGTTTTCATCTGATATACAGTTGGGTTTAAAATATTAGTATGCTTCCCAAAGTCAAAACTAAACTAAGCCATAAACTCAGAGAAGGGTCCCCACCCCTACTCCATCCACCCCATCCCCCCACCCGCCTTCTCTGGAAACTACTTCAAGGTTTTCTGCTTATCCGTCTGTTTTTTGTAAAGATAAGCCCACGTGGACAGGCTTTATTTCCCCTTCTTTCTTTACACACAGGAAGCAAACTAAACACATCCTTGTGCACCTGGCTTGTTTCACTTAATGTTATCTTCTGGAAATCAGTCAATACAATTTGTGGATTTTTTTTTTTCCCCAAGGAACCAACATTTTGCTTCATTCATTTGATCCTCTGCTTTTTGATCTCTACATCACTGTTTCTGCATTTACCTTTATTATTATTTTCTTCCCCGTGCATTTTCTGGGTTGACTTTGTGCTTGTTTTCCTAGCTTTTTGAGTTGCGACCTGAATTTTTTATCTTTATGGTTCCCAATGGCTTGGCAAACCTTATGCGTCCCTTTATTGTTAAGAGTCTTTTGAATGACTGTGTCTTTCATATAAAGCACAGAGGTGGGATTTGCTTTATGAGCCAATTTTAAATCTGTCCTTTTATTAGGTGAGTTAAGCCCACTCACATTTAGTGATATGACTCATAATGTTTGATTTTAACACTAAAATTATTTTAGGCTTGACTTATTATATGTATTATATTTACTGTGTTTCTTTATCTACCTGCCATTTTGGATATTAAAATGTTTTCTTTTCCTGGTATTTATCATCTTCTCATATCTTACTATGTTCTTATTTAACATTTTATTACTCGGGCTATTAGTTCTACACAGTATCTTTTGAATTCCATCGACTGCCTGTGGAGTAGGCCATAATCTTATCCTACTATCACTCTTCCTTCATGTTTTTTTTTTTTGGTGGCAGAGGATGCCCACAGCATGTGGGAGTTCCTGGGTCAGGGATTGAACCCGAGCTGCTGCACTGACAACACTGGATCCTTAACTTACTGCACCACAAGAGGACGCCTTCCCTCATCTTTTTTAAGGTGGGGGGAACTTTTTACTCTGTCAGCGCAGGGGACGTTTACACACTGTCCCTCACCCACATCCCCATGCCTGTTTCACGTTTAGTTCCACAGGTAAACACAGGACATGCTCCCCGTCGATCCTTCTGCCCAAATGGCATCTCAGCTGCATGACGTGCTCTCCCAGCGTCCTCCTCAGGGAGGGCATGTGTGTACACAGCTTCCTTAATTTCTGAGTTCCCGGGCATGGAGAACCAGTTTCTTAGAAACTTACTCTGTCATGCGAGTTTTGCTTTAATATCTGTTAGGAACGACCGAAGCACTGCGCAGGCCAGGGTTCGCTCTGTCCCGCCGTTAAAGCCAGACCCTCCTACAAACTCCACCTCAGACCTGAGTCGAGGCTTCTCCGGCCCGGGTGGTGGGGAGGTACCGTGCTCGGCCCCGAGAGCGCTGGCTGCCGCTCCCTCTCGCGGTGTGGCTGCTGCTTTCCCCAGCCTCTGGTACTCTCTGTCACACGTGTGCACACACCAAACTCTGCTCAACACTCAAGGGGACGCCCCACACACCTCCAGGGTTCCTTCTGTGCCTCTCTCTCCTTTCCAGGGCGCCGTCCTACAAACTCTCACGGCTCTGGTTTCCCCAGAATCTCAGCAACATCACTTCAAACTCGGGTTCAGGCTGGGTTCCCCTCCCCGAGCAGAGATGCCGAGACCCTCTTCAGGCAGTCAGCCGGGGCGTCAGAGGACTCACCTCGTCTGCTTCACATGTCTCAGGGGTCACTGCTGTTTGCATCTCAAAAACGTCAACATCTTAAAAACCTTTAATACGCTGTGTTCTTTTGGGGGGGGCTGTTTCAGGAGAGAGGGTAAATCCAGCCCCCGCTGTTCCACCTTGGCCGGCAGGGGAAGTACCATCATAACTCTGACTATAGCTAAATGCAGAATTGAAAGCCATCTAGGACCAGAGGGACTCCTTACCTTATTAATGTGTCATCATCCACAACGACTAACCACGAGATGCTGTCATGGCTGTGATTCAAAAATCTCTCCAAAATGGCAAATGTCTTTCCACAGTGACCTAGTAAAGATGAGAAGAAAACGTACAATGCATTATTTTCCTTAAAATATATGTAATTCATTTAAAAGGTTTTCTTTTTGTTGTTGCTTGTCTTAAAGTGTTGTAAAAAACAACAAAAAAAGATTAAATGTAGACATGCACCTTAAGGATCTGAAATTTGAAAAA
Organism: Catagonus wagneri; assembly: GCA_004024745.2. Lineage (NCBI taxonomy): Eukaryota > Metazoa > Chordata > Mammalia > Artiodactyla > Tayassuidae > Catagonus > Catagonus wagneri. Next base: position 37,943,282 of record PVHT020004944.1, read on the forward strand.
TTAGCCTTTTCTAATTTCCACAGGCATAGCGAGTCAGAGGGAACTTAAGCGATCATGAAGTCAGTCATTCATTTCACACACAAGGGATCGAAGACCTAGAGAGCTGAGGGGAATTACACAAGGTAAAGTACAGGCAGGACTCGTATCTTCAGACCAACAAGAAAGGTGGAAGCCTTAGAGAAATTTCAAGACCTGGCCTCTTTCCTTAGGATACTCACTCTGAAGGAAATATGAGAACCTTAAGCATCATGACCTCAGGGAAACAATGGGGCAAAAGTACAATACTATACCCTCAATTATTTATCTTGTAAATCTTTGCTATTAAGTTTCTAATATGCCAGACACGGTGGCCAGTTCTAGGATACACACCACAGACACAGTGCTGACTAGACGGAGTCACAGCCCCTTAGCTGCCAACAGACATGGATGCTTTAAGGGAGAGGGCTGGGGCAGGGATAACAATAAAATGCCCGGGAAGATAACTCAAGTCGATAAGTAATAATGAACCCCGAATTTCGACAAAGTATTTGGGGACACAATAGAGAACAGACCACCCGATTTAACCTTTAGTTTCCTTATTCTTGACCTCTTTATGTGTTTTAGCCATTATGGTATGTATTTCTGAAAGCCACCTCAAATTCCTTTTGGATAAAGTAGTATGTAAACATAAGCAGTTAAGAAGGTCAGACTGAAAAATAAAGAAATCATGGAGTTCCCATTGTGGCTCAGCAGAAATGACTGACTAGCATCCATGAGGACGCAGGTTCGATCCCTGGCCTCGCTCAGTGGGTTAAGGATCCAGCGTTGCCATGATCTGTGGTGTAGGTGGCAGATGAGACTCAGATCCCATGTTGTGGCTGTGGCATAAGCTGGTGGCTACAGCTCTGATACGACCCCTAGCCTGGAAACCTCCATATGCTGCAGGTGCAGCCCTAAAAAGGGGGGTGGGGGACAAAAAAAAAATGATGAACAAAGTACATCTAAAGATGAATTTTCCAAATTTCTACTTCCATTTTTTGAAATAAAAAGTGTTTTTCATTAGAAAGCCTGCGATTGCAAAAGAAAAACAGGTGCACTTCCAACAGTATACTGAAACAGTAATACATATGAGTATCTATAGATACAGATAGCAACACATATTTAGTACTTACAATCTCTGTTAGTACTAAAAGCAGTTCTTGGAGTTCCCTGGTGGCCCTGTGAGTTAAGGACCCAGCACTGTCACTGCTGTGGTGCGGGCTTGTCCCTGGCCGGGGAACCACAGGAACAACCAAATAAATAAATAAAAGCAGCTTTTGAGAGTTCCCACTGTGGCACAGTGGGTTAAGAACCTGCAGCAGCTCTGGTCACTGTGGAGGTGCAGGTTTGATCCCTGGCCCAGGGAGTTGGCTAAAGGATCTGGCATCGCTGCAGCTGTGCTGTGCGTCACAGTGGTGGCTCGGAGTCTACCACTGGCCCGGGAACTACCATAGGTCACGGGGGTGACCATTAAATAAATAAATAAATAGCAGCTCTTAAACTCCAAGAATCAGCCCATATCTACGGGTAAAGATGGAAGGGGAGCAAAGAAAGAAACTTACATGAGGCAAAAATTAGAGCACTTACAAACCATCTCACGTTAACCTAGTTCACTGTATCCACAGAATGGTAAGAGGGTAGCCGGAACTCAGGACCCACCTCGCTCTGTATTGGGAATTCCGAGATCCACCGTGGGGATGGAACTGTCCTCGTAATCGCTGTAGTATTCGATGCGGCCCGCCTGACCTGCCCAAGTCCGCTTCACGATGGGGACTGAAAAAGCAAAAGGGGACCATCATGGCACAGCTGTCTGGGAAGCGTGGAGTCGCGAAGCTGCAGGATAAGCACCTGAAGAAGACTGTTACTCGTCCAGGCGACCTGAGACCGAGGGCTTGCTGTCTGCTCGGAGACGCACCAGGGGCAGGGGAACAGAATCCTCTTCTCGAGGCGGCAGGTACGCTCCAGAACCATGCACGCCTCACTCCTGCTGATAAACGCACTGCTCCCATGTAATGATACATTTTCTAGCCTGATTATACTGTTGTGCTTACATTAACGTTAACTAGCTTTTCTCGATTCCCGCTAGGCTGCTTCACTTAAAATTCACAACCAGGTTTTTTTAAATGTTTTTTAGGAGTGTGGGGAATATAATTACTCTGAGGACTGGCATATTCTGTGTGCTTCTAACTGAGAGGTAAACCTGCCTTCCTCACGATGGAGGGGGACCTCTTCAAACCACACGTCTCTACCCAAAGATTCCAACAGGACCACCAGCCCCACAAAGGGCACTGACCCTACCTCTGAGCATCACTGCACAGGATGCTGGGATCACCGTGCTGCCCTTCTGACACATGCGGAAGAAATCAGATCAGGAGGCACAGCAGATTCTGACACTCTTATCATGCACAGATACAATAAACACCAACGGCAGAGAACTTTGCTGGTTTTCTGCCTTTGAGGGTGAGATGCTCAAAGGTAGCTGTGTCTCCACACTAGACCCACACATCCGCCGCACTGCTATTTGATTTTAATTCAGCTGGCCCACCATCCACCTCCCTCTGCACTCTTCAAGTTATGTCTGTGCATCTCTCAATTTTAACAAAGGGTTTCCATTGTTGCTTGAATAGAAAAGACCACATCTAGATTTTACATCCTGTTGATTTATGAATCCCAACTGATGAACCAAATCTTCGGTTCAATATTTTGAGACTTTTTCAGATCATTTATCTTTTCCTTTTTCCCCGCCTAAATATATAATGTTATATAAATATATAACAAAACATATAATGGAAAAGCTACTCATACAATGCCAAATAAACGTCCAGCTATGCTAGTCAGCAAACTGGGAATCACACTCACCCTTTAAACAGAAAACACTAAAGCATAACATTTTATAGTCCATTATTCACCAGCTTAAAAAACAAACAAAAAAGACCTATGTATTCTGCACGTTTGCTATTAAAAAAACCTCCAAATCACCTATTTTCAGCCACTGTTGTTTTTATAAATTAAAATATAATTTTCGGAGTTCCTGTTGTGGCTCAGCACAAACCAGACTGGTATCCATGAGGACGCGGGTTCCATCCCTGGCCTCACTCAGTGGGTTAAGGATCTGGTGTTGCCGTGAGCTGTGGTGTAGGTCGCAAACACAGCTCGGATCCTGCGTTGCTGTGGCTGTGGTGTAGGCCGGCAGCTGTAGCTCAGATTCAACCCATAGCCTGGGAACTTCCCTGTGTGAGAGCGGCCCAAAAAGCCAAAAAAAAAAAAAAAAATCAACAATCAAAAAAAGCTGGAATAAAGATTTCTCCATGCCAGAATGGAAAGAGATGCAGTACACAATAAGGTTGCTGGGGAGAAAGAAAGGAAAAAAAACCTCTTCATCCTGTTCTACTTTCAAATTCTAGCACAACAAAAACCTTAACTTTGGCCCTGAGGTGGCAGTTTGCATATAACAAGCAGGACTTACCCAGACAAAGCTCCCTGCCCCTCTAAGGGGTCACACTCTTGGGGAAAACGTTCTCACTGCCCAACAGGAAGAAGCTGTGAGGAGAGGCCAAGAGAGTTCCTGGGTCCTCAGCTCCAGGTCCTGCAAGTTCTGCCTTCACTTGCCTCAGCCTTCGGTTCCTGTTCGCTCTAAGAGCTTTATTCAACAGCAGAGGCGTTTCTCCTCAATTTGCTGCCTTCAATGAAGTTCACATCGAGTGCAAGGTAGTGCTTTGCCTTATCTAACTACTTGCTTCCAGTTTTCATTTGAAGCAAATGAAACAGAAATGTCACTAAAGGTGAGAATGACTATATGGCTCAGTGCCCGACACCCCGCACAGTGCCTAGGACGCAGCGGGTGCTCAGTAAACAGCTGACAGAGAACTGGGTTTTGTACGAATTCCAAGAAAAGGCTGAGGGCTCTTTTTGGAACTAGTTTAAAGGAAGGATTTATTCTTATCAGAATTCACCCTCTGGTGCAAGACCAGTGTCATCATCAACAGTCACCTAAAAACAGACCATTTTAACCCAGTTCCATGTTCTGAGTCTCTGACACATGAAGCACCCGACAGTGGATATCTGTCCCCTGGTCACCTTGACGTCTGCACCTGTCACATCCACCGGCTGTAAAGAACCAAAGGATTAAGCTAAACCTTCATCAACAGCAGGCAAAGACTTCAATTTCAACCAGTTGACTCAAAATGTCTTAAAACTTTTAAAAACACTGTTCTATTTTATTACCAGTGTTTGAGTCCTAAGCTGAATTCATTCTATCATTTATAAAAATATTTTATATTATATTGAGGCACTATATTACTAAAGATATTAAACTTGGAGAAAGTATTTCAGTGCGGTTACATGATCTACTGTCTCATTTTCAATACGCAGCAGCATACTTTTTCCACATAATAAAGCAGGAATGGATGCCTCTTTCAAGAAGGTTCGTCACAAGATAATTTAAAATTAGGGCAAAGTAAAAACTGTACTATTAAAAAAAGAAAAAGGGAGTTCCCGTCGTGGCGCAGTGGTTAACGAATCCGACTAGGAACCATGAGGTTGCGGGTTCGATCCCTGCCCTTGCTCAGTGGGTTAACGGTCCGGCGTTGCCGTGAGCTGTGGTGTAGGTTGCAGACGCGGCTCAGATCCTGCGTTGCTGTGGCTGCGGCGCAGGCCAGTGGCCACAGCTCCGATTAGACCCCTAG
>PVHT020004944.1:37963365-37998102 GCA_004024745.2 Catagonus wagneri
ATATAGCAGTAATTACCTGAAATGTTAATGGACTGAATGCCCCAACCAAAAGACATAGACTAGCTGAATGGATACAAAAACAAGAAAACAACCAATGGATCACTGAAGAAATCAAAGAGGAAATTAAAAAATACCTAGAAGCAAATGACAACAAAGACATGACACTCCAAAACCTCTGGGATTCAGCAAAAGCAGCGCTGAGAGGAAAATATATAGCAATACAAGCCAACCTCAGGAAACAAGAAAAAGCTCAAATAAACAACCTAATTTTACATCCAAAGCAGCTAGAGAGGGAAGAAGCCAGGCCATGGAAACAACCTAAATGCCCACCGACAGAGGAGTGGATAGGGAAGATATGGTACATACACATAATGGAATATTACTCAGCCATTAAAAGGAACAGAATAACATTTATAGCAACATGGGTGAACCTAGAAATTATCATTCTAAGTGGAACCAGTCAGACAATTAGACAGCAACACCCAATGCTACCGCTTACATGTGGAAACTAAAGAGACACAATGAACTTCTTTGAAGAACAGACAATGACTCACAGATTTTGGAAAACCTTGGTTTTTCAAATAAGTAAATCTGGGGGGTGGGGGGATGCACTGTGGGTTTGGGACACAATCTATCGTATTGACTTATGATCTTTGTACACCTATAACTGAAATAAAATTCATTGTTAATAAAAAAAAAAAAAAAAAAAACCAGCTGCAACCCAGAAGCCCACTCCCAGGAGAATGGATGAGTAAACAGTGGTACAGTCCCATGAGAGACTATTATAGAAAGTGACAGTAAGTTAATTACAGCCACACATATCAACATGGATGTGTTTTAAATTAGAACAATGTTGGAGGAGTTCCCATCATGGCGCAGCAGAAACGAATCCGACTAGGAACCGTGAGGTTGCAGATTCGATCCCTGGTCTCGCTCAGTGGGTTAAGGATCTGGCGTTGCCGTGAGCTGTGGTACGGGTCACAGATGCGGCTTGAATCCTACATGGCTACAGCATCAGCCAGCAGCTGTAGCTCCGGTTGGACCCCTAGCCTGGGAACCTCCATATGCTGTGGGTGTGGCCCTAAAAGAAAGATGAAAAAAGAACAATATTGCAGTTGCTGCTGTGGCACAGAGGGTTAAGGACCCGGCACTGCCTCAGCTGTGGCACAGGTTACAGCTCCCTTGGCTTGGATTCAATCCCTGGCTCAGGAACTCCAATATACTGCGGGTTTGGTTGAAAAAGGAAAAAAAAGTTAGAACAATAGTCGTGGTACAAATCTGTTGGTATAAAATCCAGAAGGATAGAAAACTACATAATACATTATGCAAAGCCACATACACAGGCTGTTAAATATGAAGAAGAGAAGAGAGAGAGAATTCTAGAACGGTGTTTTCTCTGCTGAGAGCAAAGGGGGACCCGGGGAGACGCGTACAGGCCTCCGCACGCCTGGTCACGTTCCCTCCCTCGGCACAGATATTCTGACTGACCTTTACCCTTTCACACATGCTGGGAATACGTTTTTGTATGCTATTCAACGTGTCAGAGATTTCCAAACCTGGCTGTCTGTACACAAACTGTCTTCATTAAAAATATCTAGACAGACCCTGGCTGCTCTTGTGGAAAAGAATAGTTTTTTACATGACTTTTCCCCTAAACAAGCTATTTCGTCATTTTATAACAGCCACAAAATTAAAATCCTGTGTGGGCCCTTTGTGCTCCAGGATGGCAGGCTGCCAGCACTGCTGAACGGAGTTACGGGTCAAGACTGACCCCGACGCCTAAGCGGCCGACTCCTACGGGGGTGGGGGCGGTCGGACGAGCCCACGGGCGAAGGCACAGCTAGACCTCCGGAGGGTGACTCGGGGACATTCACGGATTAGCGACGGGATGCCTGCCCCTGCCTCCAGGATGGCTGGTCACAGATGTCCCCTGACCGCCAGGGGTCTAGGCTGGCTCAGGTCTGCTCCAGGGGGCCAAGCACAGACACACGACGAAGGCACTTGGGCAACCAAGGCACCAAATCAGACCAAGAGGTATTTAATGACATTTTGGGTGTTTTTAAAAATCCACCTCCGGACACACCCACTGAGCTTAAAAACAAAAGATGAAGAATCACAGATTCAGTCGCTTCCACTGTTCCTTCTCCACTGACATGACCAGAGTGGGCTTAAGAGTGAAGGATGTCACTCGCTGGAGCTTGTGGAATTTCCTTTTTGGGAGAATATGGATGTGAGTGGAGGTGGGGGGGGTACAGCTTTAAAGGGATACGAAACTCCTTTTATATCGAAAGACACGGATTCCTTTTTTTTTTTTTTATGGCCACGCCCGCGGCATACTGAGGTTTCCAGGCTAGAGGTTCAATCAGAGCTGCAACTGCCAGCCTACACCACAGCCACAGCCACGCCGGATCCTTATCCCACTGAACGGGGCCAGGAAACCCACATGCTCACAGAGACTTCATTGGGTCCTTAACCTGCTGCCACAATGGGAACTCTTGAAGACACAAATTCTTGACCACAAAGACTTTTAACCAAACAAACCATGACCCACCTCATGTTTTAAGTCTATCGTGAAGTCGGATTTCAGAGGCTCACTCTTCAACCTCGTGGTAAGCCTAGAAAACAGAGACAATTTGAGTTTTTTAAAAACCAAGGAAATATCAAACAGGAATAGCACATTCTTGAGACTTTCTAATGTTTGGAAACAAAAATATAAATTTGAAGAGAAAAGTAAGAATTTAATTTCCCTTTTGCCCTTGAGCAGAAGACCGTGAAAACACAATTATTTGCAGATCAAGAAATGAATGCAAAGACTCGTTGCAAATGCAGCTTTCATTATTTCAACATCTGGAAAATAACATAAAACACAATATGATATAATGTCTTGTAAAAAAGCTATGAAACCTGATAATCCTTGACTAAATAATGACAGCGAAAGAAAAAGAAAAGAGGGATCCCTCTGTGGCGCGGTGGGTTAAGACTCTAACTGCGGCATCCTTGTTGCTGTGGAGGCGGGCGCTGGGTCCCTGGAATCCATCCCTGACCCAGGAACCTCGATCATCCATACGCCGCAGGTGTAGCCATAAATACAAGGGAAAAGAAAAAAAAAGAACTTTGCACAGAAGAGAATCAAAAATCGCTACTTTTCAGTCTCCTAGTTTTTTGGTTTTTTGGTTTTGCCTTTTAGGGCCACATCCACAGCATATGGAAGTCCCAGGCTAGGGGTCGAACTGGAGCTAAAGCTGCCTGCCTACCCCAGAGCCACAGCCATGTGGAAACTCCTTATCTTAGTGAATATTAATGAGAGTTTCTCTAGATACAAGTATTTTTTAGTGATGCTGTGGTTAGGAGGCCACATAGACAGATGACCAGGAAACGCTGGGCATTGTTAATTCAACCTGACACAGGACTGCCAGCCACAAAAATACTTTCGGTGAGATACAGTCTAAGAAAGTGAGTTTCATGAAATGTCTTTAAGTGAACAATTTTTCTGGTGACTTGAGAAGTAGTATTTAAGAAACCGCAGATTATTGCCCCACCTCCAAAAGGGACCACAAAGTCAAGGGAAGGAAACACAGGGAATTATACTCCTGCAGTGGGCGCCGTCGGTAACCACACAACACAGAGCTGGCCCTTCCTCCTTCCTAGAAGAGCTCTGATTTTTGCTTATATCGAAGTTTCCAGGCTAGGGGTCGAATCGGACCTGTAGCTGCCGGCCTACACCACAGTCACAGCAATGCCAGATCCGAGCCGCATCTGTGACCCACACCACAGCTCACGGCAACGCCAGATCCTTAACCCACTGAGCAAGGCCAGGGATAGAACCCACATCCTCATGGTTCCTAGTCGGGTTCATTAACCACTGAGCCACTAAGGGAACTCCCGAGAGCTCTGATCTGATTATTCAGCCCAGGTCAGAACTGGTTTGATTCCAGCCAACAGCTGTTAATGATCCAGAGGTTGGGACATGCCTGAAGTTGTCCCTATCAACTTTAATTGGACACTGGAGAGAGAATAAGCACTTACACTCTACTGCGGGACATAAATCACAAACACGTAGCCCTTATGCCTGGAAACCACAAAGCAACCCAGATTCAGGATGAAACGATCCTGTGAGAGAACCAGGCTCCTCAATCACATTGCCAGACTCCTGCACCAACCAACCACCGACCTTCCTTTCCAATTACAGCAACAAGAGTCCCTTCATCCACTCTGAGTCCTCTTCTGCTGCTTGCAGCCATGAGCACCCTGATGTTGTTCCTCTAACAGGTGAGAGCGAAGTCGGCACTTCGGGACTGGGAAAGGCCAATGGGTACCTTACGTCTCCTTTAGTTCTAAGTAACACAAATTTCTCAAAGAATACCTAAGATTCTCTCATTAGAAAGTCATTTAAAAATATTATCTTGGCCACAAAATAGTTGCAGCTTGGGTGGATTATATCATTATGTTCATCTGCAGATTACTGGTCTGCATCCTGAGAAAAGGAAACACGGTCAAGGATAATTAGGATTTTGAGTTTGTCAGCTGGTAGGGTCTAGACTTTATTTTTGTTCTCTGTTCTTGCTGGCAGGGGAGAGGGAGGAAGGGCACGGAGCGGACCACGGACAGCAATGAAGTACCAGAATCCTACTTTGTGGTTCATGGCTCAGCAGAGGACACCGAACACAGGTTAACTGAAGCCTCTTTCCTCTATCATGTCAGAGGGAGGCAAGTGCCAGCAACTTTGCGGGCGGTGCAAAACGTTAGTCCTCTGGCTGCGAGTCCCTGAGCCACAGCCCCCGGCACACCCTCCTATGTGAGGCCCTCCACTCCTGCCCATCCTCAGTGGAAATACTGTGATGCTTGGCCAGCAGGGGAGCAGCTGGCACCTGTCCCAGATCAATGACCACTCAACGCGACAAGGAAGAGAATCACATGCCTTGCGACTACCACCCCCAAACGCCAGTTCATCCACAATGGACACGCCCCTTAAAGAAACCAGTGGCTTGGTTGGTGCAGAAGCTGCAGCCAAACGCCACAAACGCCCCCACGGTCAGGGAAGGCCAGCATGCGGTGGCTGGAGACGAGCCCAAGCCAGAGCCAACAGCACCTGCCGGCATTCTGATCACCGCCACAGCCTGTGAGCCGTGGCGCCAGAATTCGCAGATGCACGAAGCTCCCTGGAAGAGGTCCTGCTTTGACGCCAGTGTGGCAGCAGTTCCACCCACATGGTTAAAAAGGAAGCTGAATGGCAGCAAGGATGCAGCTACTTCCTGCACCTAACCCGATAAAAGCTGAAGTCAGCATCGAGAGGCTTCCAGAAAGGCTGGCGTTCCACCAGGACCTGCCTCCAGGAAGAGGCGCAGAGAAGGAAAGGTGCCCCGGCGTTGGAGGAACGTGGCCCCAGCTCCTTGCAGCGTCCCCGCAGCTGAGGCTCTGTCTGCGCTCTCGGTACGTCCCAAGAGGCCACGGCCACACCCATTCCTCGCTCCCGGGACGTGGCCGGTTCTCCAGGGAGCGGGCGACAAATACACTTAGGCACATGCAGGCCCCAAGTTAGACACACCACAGTCACACAGGACCCTTCCCATGGAGAAGTCAGCCCGCGGGGACAATTCCAGGCTGGGAGGCACAGACACGTGAGGATGACCAGAGGAGGCTCCTGCCGCTGGCAGTGGGGGAGGGTCCTGAAGGATGAAGGACGGAGGGCGGCGCCTCGGCCCGGCTGTGCCGCTCAGGGGTTCAGAAGAATCCAGGTTAACGAGGGAGGCAAAACCCAACACACAAACACACACACACACACACACACACTCACACTGCTGCTGGACACAGCGGGGGCTCCCTGTCTTCAAGGTGCTGCAAACCCAGCCTGATCAGTTTGAGAATAAACATGCCCCCGGGCTGCTCAGACAGAACGTGTTCCCCTCCTGCCTGCAGAGAGCAGGGCCGGGCTCCCCGGGAGAGGGTGACGGGGGTGCAGTCTCTTCCTGCTCCCCAACCCCCATCCTCCCCAGAAAGGAGCAGGGAGCACGTGCAGGTCCCAGAGGCACCGGTACAGGCTGGGAGAGGGTCTCCTGCCAGCACTCCAGGCCAGGGTCCAGGGATCAAGGTTCTCACTTGGTGATAAGAGAACCACTCAGGCCAATTGAAGCATATTAGATGGCTCACAAAACTACCAGAAAGGCTCAATGATAAACAGACTTTAGGCTGAGATCCCAAGAGCAGTCCCACAGATTCAGGAGTGGATGGTCCAGGAGCTGCGGCCTCTGCCACCATCAGGAAGCCTGTCTCAGCCACCAGCCCCCAAGTGACCCTCCTCTGTCACAACCTCCTCAGCCAAATGGATCCACATGCATTGTCTCCTTCCCCACATAACTCAGTTCCCGGAAAGAATTTCCCACAGTGCATCTGTCTGATGGCTCCTGCATCACACAGATGCTGATAGCAAGAAAGGCAAGGCAGCAGGGGATTTTGTTGTTTTCATCGTTATTTTCTGGATTAAACACTGGGAAGGAGAATATTACACTGTAAGGAACTTTCAGATGCCAAAGGAGCAGACAAGAAGTGCTGGACAACCACAGTAATAAAGTGTCTGCTACCTTATGTATCTACAAGGGGCTAAAAAGCTTTTCAGAACTCCAGACCCTAGACACAGGACACTTATTCTAAGAAATAAAAGAAACACTTTCGCCTTTGCAGGTATAAAAACCACAACTGTGTTACGAACTTTCCATTCCCTGAAGAACGAAAACACATAATTAACCTGAATTACTCAGAGGAAGAGAGGGTTGTCCCAAATCATGACTTCACTTCCTCTTCCACAATGAAAAAGGCATGACTGTGATCATCACATGAACTTCCAGGTATGACTGTGGACAGCGCCTCTGGCAGCAGCTCCACGTGTCCACGCGTATAGATCCCCATGCACACAGCCGGCCATCGCCCCGGCCCCAGGCGTGCTCACGAGGCCCGTTAACAACACTGACCACACCTCTGGGTGTAGGATCCTCAGAGCACCCTCGTGCCTTCATCTCACACTCTGTCATTCACCTTATTTTTGCAGGTGAGTAAGAGGAAGGACAGAGCAGCTGACCAGTGAGGGGACAAGTCAGTGACGGAGCCTCAGGTGCCCGGCTCCTGAGCAGGCCTCCCCCCCCACCCACCGCTCTGCTGAAAAGCTCACACAGACACATCGATTCTAAGACTCGGCAGTTACACGCTGTACATAACTCTACTTTGATAAAATAATTTTTTTAAAAAGACTAGGCAAAATAAAAGAATGAGACGAAAAGAAAGTCTAAGCAGCTCTTACTTGTTTACAAGTGGCATACTAAGGGCCCAGCCAGCAGCAAAGTCTGGATATTTAAAAACTGTAGGATTTTCGGAAAAGGCATAATGGTGAATTATTGTAGATTCTTCATCATGTAATGCTTTTCCTAAAAACCACTCCTGTCAAATAAAGATATGAAAAAAATTTAAAAAGCCATTTCATGTAAGACCAAAAACAAATTAGTATCATTAGTTTTAGTTAAATATTCTGGGTGATAGAGAATAAATACACATTACATGTTTTAAAAGAAATTTTTTTTTTGTCTTTTGTCTTTTTTGAGCCATACCTATGGCACATGGAAGTTTCCAGGCTAGGGGTCGAATCAGAACTGTAGCCACTGGCCTACACCACAGCAACACAGGATCTGAACCACATCTGTAACCTATACCACTGCTCACAGCAACGCTTAACCCACTGAGCGAAGCCAGAGATCGAACCCACATCCTCATGGATACTAGTCGGGTTCGTTAAGTGAGCCACGATGGGAACTCCAATACATATTTTTAAAGAATTTTAACAAAAATATAATACTCATATGTTAACAGAGCATAATCTTTGTCTATGGGAAAAGGACTTTTAAGATCAGATCAACAGGATGAACAAAGTGTTAGTCATCATTACGCTATTAGTACATAAAAGTGACATTTTATAAACCTTCATATCAAAATACTACTAACGTAAAGAAAACAGTGTTCCTTTATATCCCACTGAGTTTGCAAAGAAGAATTTGGAAAATTCCTTCCAGAATCAGAACCTATTTTATTCATTTATTCACCCACTTATTCATTTATTATTATCTGTTAACAATTAACACTGAACATTTATCCCACACCAGGCAGGGACATAGTTTACACAAGAGCAAGGAGACAGGAAGTAAGCAAGCAAATACAGTAAGGTCAGCTGGTGAGTGCAGTGTGCGGGATGAAGGCCACACAGAGCAATGGGGAGCCCCCTGCCAAGAGACGGAAGCCTCTTACAAGGTAACAGCTGAACTGAGATGCAACAATATCAAAGAGCCAGCTAAGCACAAATCTGAGCAGGAACAGATGATGAAGTGGATACAGAGTCCATGAGATGGAAAAAGGCTCAGTATGTTCAGTGAAAAAGTAAGTTTAGAGTGGCTGGAATATACTGGGGTACGAAAGAGCACAGCACATCGGGAGCTTCGATGTCACAACAGGAGAGCCTGGACCAGACCTACCCTCCCACCGAGAACAAGTATAAAAAACCGGGGAAATTCTTAGAGCAGATGACTGAGGGCATCAGAAAACAACAAAGACAAACAGGATGTGAGGGCTAACATCCCAGAGGGAAGGGAAAGGCAGCCCGCCCCCCCATGGGACTCCCATAGTCCCCTCTTGTTTCCCTCAGGGAGTTGCTGGTTTCCAGAGTGGAGGACAGCACACAACAGAGAGCCCACTGGGGGCTCCTGCAGTCTGGCCGCGCTGCGGAGGCGGAGGCTGGAGCTGGACGCTGCAGGGGGAGGCTGCCGCGAGGGGAGAGATTTACAGGGATCCCACAGACATAAGCCTGCAACATTCTGCCTGCAACTTCCCTTCAACTCCTAGGCTGCACAAAAACCAAGGGGAAAACCAAGAACCAAGTAGAACCAGCAGTGGAGTGGCTAAAATCTGTGCAGAGACTTCAGCAGTAGTGCTGGGAGCCCAAGGCTGGAGTGCAGGGTCTCCCAGGGGAAAAGGGGGCTAGAAGCGAGGGATAAATAGACCTGACCAAACAAGGTCTGCAACCCAGGAGGATATTACATTCTCCTCTGTGAAGGGATGCCATCCGTAACCTCTTTAATTTTTCATATAAAATACCTGACATTTAATGAAAAGTTATCAGGCATGCCAAGAAACAAGACCGGGACAAAACAGAGAAAAATGAGAAATAGAGAATCACAGATAAATCAGACTTTGCAATTTAAAACATAACTATAATTAATAGGTTTAAGAAAGTAGATGAAAAGATTTTTACCAAAGAACTAAAATCTATAAACAAGAGTCAAATGGAAATTCTAAAACTCAACAATGAAATAACTGAATTAGGAATTAATGAGGATATTAAACATAATAGAAGAGAGTATTAGTGACCCAGAAGCTAAGTCAGTAAAAAATATCCATACTGATGCATAAGAAAGAAAATAAACTAAACATGCAGAAAAGGGCTTAAGTGCAACACAGGATACAGTCAAAGTTCTAAAGTTAATGATATTCAAAAATAAGAACACAAAGAGAGGCAACAGACATCATTCAATATTTGAAGAAATACAAGCTTGCAATCTTCTCAAAAACTAGCAAAAGGGAGTTCCCACTGTGGTGCAGCAGGTTAAGAATCTAACTGCAGCAGCCCAGGTTACTCTGGAAGATGGGCTCCAGTTCTCAGACTGGCACAGTGGATTGAAGGATCTGGCATTGACAAAGCTTCAGCACAGGTTGCAGCTGTGGCCTGAATTCAGTCCCTGGCTCAGGAAGCTCCATAGGCTGAGGGTGTGGCCTTAAAGAAGAAAAAGTGACAAAAAGCCATCAAGCCATAGATTCAACAGTGCTATAAACTCTCATCAAGACAAATACAAAGAGGGAGTTCCCTTTCGGTGCAGCAGATTAAGGATCTGGCATTGTTGCTGCAGCGGCCCAGGTTACTGCTGCAGCACAGGTTCAATCCCTGGCCCAGGAACTTCCACATGCCACAGTTACAGCCCAAAAAAAAGACAAATACAAAGTAACCATACATGGGCATATATATGTTGGTTGAAAAATCAAAGACAGAGAAAATCTTAAAATTAGTTTTCGGGGAAGGGGTGTACATATTTCTTTCAAAGGAGCAAAAACAAGACATACTGGCAGCTTTTCAACAAAAAATAAGTTAAAGGATGTGGCATCTTTACAGTGTTAGACAACTATCTGAGGTGGGAAACCCCAGGAAGGTTCTGAGCAGGTCAGGTGGAAAGATGGATGGGGGATGTATTCTGGAGGGAGACGTGACTGAACGGGGAAAGAAGAATCAATCGGCAGCCCCGGGTGTTTTGATATGAGCAGCTGGACAGATGGTGATGCCACTTTTGAGATGAGGGAGACTGAAGATGGAAGAGGTTAAAAAGGGCCGTCTAGAGTTCAGTTTTGAACATGCTGAGTTTGAAGCTCCTGGTAGCTAAGTCGGCTGTTTGACACAGGTGTGGGGAGCACGTGCTCACCCCCTCGGCTCTTCCGTGTGTGGCTCCAATGCGACCTGATCGGGGAAATATTTCCTGAACACCCTGTTGAGAAAAGAAAGCCCACCCCAACCTATCCGTTATCCCTCTTCTGCTCTTTCCTTTTCTCCATACCATCTACTACCACCTGACACGTTACTGCACATTATTATCTGCCTATTGCCTATCTCCCCTGCAACGAGAATGTCCCCTCCTGTGAGCAGGGATGCTGGTCCAATCTGGCCCTGCTGTTTTCCCAGGACACCTAACATGCAGCAGCTGCTCCGAGTTTTGTGTTCAATGATGCAGGAAGCCCTGGAGAGTTCTTAAAGGCAACTAGGAAATATCAGCATATAATTTAAACCAAATACCCTATTTTCAAAAGTTTTGTATACTTTCTCTCTTATCCAACCATCATCACCTCACTCCCTATTCCTTACCAGAAAAATAAAAGCAGGAAGGATACAGTACAATCTCCTAGGAGCCCTCTTCTGCTTGCAGCTTTGGTTGTGTTCCAAATTCCTCCCAGAGTCTTAGATTAGGTCAATTCAGCAGCAAGTCATAAATGAACATACATGAAAGCCAGTAACATAACTGTGTCTGGGGTCACAGATGCACAGGCTTTCTTCTTGATATTTTATGGCTGTTATTATGTCATCACTAGACAAGGGAAGTAATCACAGGGCAAGCAGCCTCAGCTTGAGGTGAAAACCTCATCATCTTTTAAAAAATCAAACTGCTAAACATCAACCATTAAGTAAACCTTAACATTAAATGAAAAAGACCACATTTAACACACCGTGTAAATACAGCTTGCTTTAACAGACTAAACATTTCAGTGTATTTTAGCACTTTTCTGACTAATCTTTCACCATTATAATCTCCTGTTCCAAACATAAATTTATGCAGAACATGTTTTTATGCTTTAACACCTAAGATTGGTTTTCAATATTTTTGTGGGGGGTTAAACTGTAAACTACTCCAAGAGAAAAAATGATACAGATTCTGAGAAAAGGCACTCCTCCATCTTTCTTAATGATTTTCTTAATGGCTTCTTAATAAAAAGAATTATAATCAAGACAAACTATGAAAGAGTAATTCAGTGTTCTACTAGTACCTCAGAATTACTTAACACCAGCACTCATGTTTCACCTCTATTAAAAATAAAAAATTCAGGAAACTTCAGCAAATGCACACATGTTAAAAGCATGCTGTGGAGAAAAAAGGAGAAAGACTTCAAGGAAATATAAAATTTTATCACGCAGAAAGGCAATTCAACAAAGATTAATTAGTTGAATAGAGATTAAAATTTTTCATTTAAAATATTGTATAAAGGCATAAATTTGCACAAGGATAGAAAGATTTTAAGGGAAAAAATGTCAGAATCAAAATAACTGATACTCTAACACTGTATAATTATTATTTTAATGCAGTGTCAATATCAAAGCTAGGTTTGTTTCATACTTTTCTTTCTAAAATTTCATTTGGTCAGGGGAAAAAACACACTGGTTTGTGCTAACTTCAGCACAATGTCATTTTTACTCCCTACTGCTAGTTTCAAAAGAAATAAAGCGTCCTAGATTTTTTTTTTCAAACAGCCGAGATCACAAAAGAAGAAAACATCTCACTCTACCTCTGTTCTGTATTTGCTTCTCATGAACTTGCCTTGAACTCTGAAATTCATCATTCCAATTTTCATTAAAAAGTACAGTGACTCACCATCTTCTGTACAGAATTAGAGTTCTGGATAATGGAAAAATAATCTCCAGGTGAAACGAATACTAGGAGAAAAGACTAAAACTCCTATATCCTAGAAAATATTTGGGAGTTTTTCTAAAGTCGAAGGAAAACATAAAAGCCTAACAAACATCTTACAATAAAACATGGCACGAAGTACACAGATGCTGCCCAGCATCATATGAAAAGACTCAGACATGTGCGTAATTCTTCTCTCCTCTGAAGGAATTATTTTTTTAACCTAATAACCTTCCCTTTCAATTACATCTGTGCTTTTCCAGAAACCAAAAGCATGAAGACAAATCATCACATGTCCTTCCAGCTTTTAAAAAACATCAAAACCAGCGGTTTTATTACAGTAACAAACCTGCCAGCATTTGAGAAATCAACCCAGTGATCACTGCTGCCCTGCTTGTGCATCGACGTCAATAAGCCGAGCAGGCACCCAGAAGCCACCGTTCCTTTTCCACACCCTCATTAAACCTGACCCGCTCTGGAGAGGGCATCAGAAGAGGGGTTGGGCCCGTGTCCAGTGACACCAGGAAGGGCGGATTCTGCTCAGTCCGAGTTTAAAGAACTCCATAAAGAGATCAGGGTGTGACCAGGGCTTCTCCAAGAAACTGAACAGCCTGAGTTACTCTTGACCCATCTCCAGGGCAGCCTCTAAACCTCCAGAGACACTACATAGAGCCCAGCAGGACAGGTGCCATCAGAGTCATTCAGTCATTCACACATATTCATGGACCACCCACTATGTGTTAAAACACTGCCCAGTGCTAATACCTTAGGGATAAACAAGATCCACTGCAACATCATATCTGCACAAAATAAAATTTAAAAAGATGAAAGGAGCAGTGAACTTCTCACACAAGATGACATCCAGTCCCATCTCCAGACCATCTCAAATACTGTTCCTCTACTCAGTGCATTCTCTCCTGTTACCTCCTACTCACACTACAGTGCTCAGATTAAATGTCACTTCCTGTCATGACCCTCCCAGATGAGGTGTGACACCCTGCTCCATTATGCTGTTCTAACAGCACTCAGTGGGTGTTTCCCTGAGGAAAAGATTTCTCACTTTTAACTGTAACTGCATCTTTATTGGTCCACCGTCTCCCTGCCACTCTGTACCATCCAGGCCCTCAGGAGCCCTGTCTGCCTGTCCCAGCCCCTGCTATCACAGTGCTTGATACACAGTTGCCACTCAAAAAACATTTTCTAGGAGTTCCCATTGTGGCTCAGCAGGTTAATAACCCGACATAGAGTCCCCAAGGATGCAGGTTCAGTCCCTGACATTGCTCAGTAGGTTAAGGATCCCGAGCTGCCGCAAGCTACACTGTACGTAGCAGATGCAGCTCGTATCTGGTGCTGTGGCTGTGTCGTAGGCCGGCAGCTGCAGCTCCGATTCCACCCGTAGCCAGGGAACTTCCATATGCCACGGGTGCGCCCCATTAAAAAAAAGGGAAGAAAGAAAAGAAAAAAAAACACTTCCTATCTAAAATAATATGTGGTCATTGTTGATCAAAATAAATAATTTAAACTTATTTCTTAACTCTAGATTATAATTTATTTCTCTAAAATTGCTAATACAATAAACATTATATTTCACTTTTTTTTTGTTTTTTGTTTTTTTAGGGCCGCACCCATGGCATATGGAGGTTTCCAGGCTAGGAGTCCAATCAGAGCCAGAGCCACTGGCCTACGCCACAGCCATAGCAATGAAGACCCAAGCCACACCTGCAACCTACACCACAGCTCACAGCAACACCAGATCCTTAACCAACTGAACAAGGCCAGGGATCAAACGTGTGTCCCCACGGTTTCTATTCAGATCCATTTCCACTGAACCACAACAGGAACTCCTCCCAGATTTTAAGATAATTCATTCCAAGTTCCAACCAGTCTGAAAGCTCCAGATCTCAAAGAGAATTAACATTGCTTCCAGATATTCAACTGTTATTTCATTCTTAATTTTAAATTGTTTTTATTAAGCTGAAAAATTTCTTCATCAAAATTTAACTTCTTTTAAGCATTTTGTCCAAAAGAAAAATACTTGTATTGAAATTGTATTCACCTTTGATGGGTCATATCTTCTGATTATTTCCAAGAGCTGTGGCATTTGTATTCTTGTCTCTTCTTCACAGAAGAAAATCCATGATGAATTTCTGCTGTACGTCACAGAAAAGCTGACAAAAAGAAATCGGTTACAGTAATCACTTCTATAAAGTGACTTTATAATCAAGTTTAAAACTGATAAGCAGGAAATGGATGAAAGACATTCAAATGGCAAGAAATCTGGATTTTTCTTCCCCCTACATTTTTCTTCCAGGTATGGTTCCAGCTTATAGGAAAGCCAAATACATATGGTTTATAAAAACAGCTAGAGTTCTTAAAGTTAATTCTTTCCATGACACAGCCCAATTCAGAAGAGAATAAAATAGCAACTATATTGACATTATTATCTTTTGAGAAACAAACACATTTTAAAAAAGAAGCCGGGAGTTCCCATCGTGGCTGCGCAGAAACGAAACCAACTAGAATCCATGAGGATGTGGGTTCGATCCCTGGCCTCACTCAGTGGGTTAAGGATCCGTGAGCTGTGGTGTAGGTCACAGACAGGACTCAGATCTGACGTTGCTATGGCTGTGATGTAGGCCAGCAGCTACAGCTCCGATTCGATCCCTAGACTGGGAACTTCCAAACACCTTGGGGACAGCCCTAAAAAGCAAAAAATAAAAATAAAAAATAAAAAAAAAAGCTATTCATGATTAAGAATCAATCATCAGGAAATCGGATTAAGGTAGTAGTCTTAAAAAAGAGAGTTCAATTTGACTTTGCGTCCTGACTCTAAGGTAAGAACGCCCTCTCAGTAGGAAATCAGGGTGAGGGCCAATAACGCGCACATCTCGGTTAAACGTACTGCGGTAACAGCGGTAGAATGGTCCACGCGCCTTCCTGCTGGGCCAGCTGGTGCAGGAGGAGAACTCTGGGGAATTCCTGAAGAAACAGTTGTCACAGCAGAGAAATAAATAAACACTATGACCACAACAATTTCTAAAAAAAAAAAAAAAAAAAAAAAGACTCACATTTAAAACCAGGTACTATTAAGATCTAATATATTCCTCATGCTATTCTAGAAACAAAGGGTTTCTCCACCACCCAGGCTCCAAACAGTGCTGAAGACCTCCAAGAAGGGTCTCCAGAGACACTCAGAGCTGACCCAGAATTGGCAGATTTGCAAAGGCCCAGGGATGGCAGGGAACACTCACAGGCTTAAAGACAGCACGTGGCAAATAAAACACTCACCAAGAGGACATAACATCCAATTTACCTCATGCGAAGAAAAAATTTTAGAGTGCTCTAAAAATACTAAAACACCGTCATAATGAAGAACTTTGGGTCTAAATACTACAAATAGAATCCTTAAGTATTCAGGGAACAACAGTAAAAAAAAAAAAGAAAAAAAGCATAATGATGGAATTTCAAAACTGACAAACATAGGAGGAACTACAATCCAGAAACAGACACCACTACGGTTACATCAACATGTATATATACGCAGAGAAAGAGACTCGTTATTTTTAAAGCTCTAAATATGAGCTTTGAAGTCAAGCACTGTTCAATGTATTTCGACGTGTGACGAGCCACCAATCAGAGATCTGTCATATCTGAACTCCTGCCCACAGAAAACTCCAATATATTCTATGTTTTATGCTACCTACATCCCAGGAACTATTACAGACTAGACTTTAAGAATAAATGCTTAACTATTTAAAATATTAGTGCACCAATATATATTTCATACCCATCTTGAGGTTCACAGAGGTTTATTATTTAAGAGGAAAGAAATGGTTTTTAATGTAAACCTTTGGAATAGCAAATAAGCCTCATTACTTTATGTATTTTTTTTTTACTTCTATGTACAACGTAAAATGTAAAAACAGTAATTAAAAGTGAAATCACACTAACAATGTGCCCTGTTAGAAAAAGCAAACCCTAAAGGTTGAATTAGCAACTATCCAATATAATTCTGGGTTTTCCTATTGTTTATTCTGAATAATGCAGCAGTTTTCATTGTATTCTCTTTTTAAAAACTGCTTGTACACCCCATATAAACACACACATATATATATCGCTATATTCTCTATGCACATATATGCATATATGCCATATATACATCTACAGCACATCCATATTCATGAGGGATTATATAAGGGCAAAAATAATGTGAAGAAAATAACAATATTTGCATAAACCTTTCTAATAATTATAGGAGCATGGTAATAGGTATAAGCTAGAAAAGAAACATGCCAATACTAAAAAAAAGAAAGTCTTATAAAAAAATAAGTAGCTAATAAAGTATTATGTAATAACTGAAATTATAATAATGAAATTCCCATTATCAGATTGTCTTCTTTATGTTAAACAGAAAAACAGACATGATTCCAACCATGTGAAACAAATTCATAAACAGAGACCAGAAAGGAGCCAGAAAAAGGAAAATACTCGCATCAGAATGATGAAATTACTACAAATATGCTTTTAAAAATCCTTTAATAAAGTTAAAATATATTTTAAATTAAAAAATGAGCAAAAGTAAGTACAAGGAGTTCCCTGGTGGCTCAGTGGGTTAAGATCTGGCACTGGCACTGCTTTGGCTCTGGTTCCTGGAGTGGTGTAGGTTCAATCCCTGGTCCAAAAAAAAAAAAAAAAGAGGCATCCAAAACAAGAACCCCCTTCTGAGTTACAGCAACTATACAAGCGAGGTCAGCAAGTATTACACAGACAGGTAACCTCGGCAGAAAGGCTGGGAGGGCACCTTCCTGGCAGAGGTGCAAAGATGGGCTTACAGATACCGTCTGTCACAGCAACGAAAGCACAGCAGGCAAAGAAGTAGTTAAGCTCTAGATTACAACAGGCTCTTTGGATTACTAGAGGAATACAGTCTTTCCCATCTCCGTTACTTTTGTTTACCAAACCACATGCCTGGATTTCCTATCTGCTTCAATTGGTGAACATAAAAATGGCAAGTTGTCTGCATCCGTCCCTCAGAAGAAACATTTCAAAAACCACGGTGCCATACTGATAACTGTCTCCAAAGAGGTGTGGATACCTTTGTCTCAAAAACAGAAAACGGATCCTCCCTTCATGCTCAGAAACCTGGTCTCCATTACCTCTTGATTAAGCCTAAGCCATTTTACTTGTAAATAAATGGCTTTTCAAACTTTTGTCTACTAATCTTCAAAAAGGACAAGAGCCAAAAAAAAAAAAAAAAAACCCCAAGAACTTTGTATTCTTCTTTTGTACGTGTATGTATATATGGATGTCTGTTTGCATGTGTGTATATATACATTCTGTGTGTGACTGTTCACAGAGACCCAGACTTCATACGCACCCAATATGTAGGTAAAAGAATTGTAGATAAAAGAATTTAAAAGTTCACAATAAAATTTTCCATCAAATGATTTTAGCTTTGTCCTTACCACTTAGAACTATAATAATTTATGTTCTCTATCCACCAGTCTGTTCTATCCACACAAGTCTTAGACTTGCTTGAAGGTGCCACAGCCACAGCCGACAGCACTTTCAGATGCAAACAGTTTTTTCATGTGTAATTGGATGGATGAATAAGAAAGAGTTTTCAAATGAAAAACCAAGGAAAAAGTAAGAATAACTTCTGTCAACAGAGCCCTTTGGAATAAAAGCCACATAAAGGCACTCCTGCAGCTAACACTGCCTATTGTCAGAATAATCCCTATTCACCAAACCATGCTACTATTTCACCTAAAAGCTGAAGGCAAAATTCTATCCAAAAAAGGAGATAATACCATAACGGGCAAGCATAAAAGGATTAAAAACACAAATAACCAAATATGGGTAAATGATAGAAAAAGGGAAAAAATGAAAAACTTGATCACAGTAATTTAAACATGTTAACGTGTTTGTGTTAGTGAACCAAAATCTACCTTTATTTCCATCACTTGGCACCATCACTGGTATCCTAATATGCTCTTTGAAATCAGGAAGCCTACTGCACCTTCAGGCAGCACTTCCTTTCAACATTTTTTAACAAAGCATATTCACACTTAAAGCCACTAATAATTACTAAGAACCAACAAATTCAAAACCAACACTAATTCATTACCTGGCTCTTACACATATTCATCATCTTCATTTGGGAAAGGGGTTTGATCCCACAGCTCAGCATTCTAAACATGCTTTGAGAATGGAGAAAGCCATTATTCTTGAGATGGAAGGAGAAATCATTAAAAATTTGTATCTCGAAATATAGCACAAATGAAAAACCCAACATCTGAACATGGATCAATGCAAATTAGTATCTTAAATACCATAAAAAACTTTAATTATTATTATGTATAGAGGTACCTTAGAAAACTGTATATAGAACCACTATATGACCCAGCAATCCCACTCTTGGGGGCATATATCTGGACAAAACTTTTCTTGAAAAAGACCCGTATGATCACTGAAGCACTATTCACAATAGCCAAGACATGGAAACAACCTAAATGTCCATCGACAGATGACTGGATTAAGAAGATGTGGTATATATACACAATGGAATACTCCTCAGCCACAAAAAAAGAACAAAATAACACAATTTGCAGCAAAATGGATGGAACTAGAGACTCTCACATTAAGTGTAAGTCAGAAAGAGAAAGGCAAATATCATATGATATCACTTATATCTGGAATCTAATATATGGTACAAATGAACCTTTCCACAGAAAAGAAAATCGTGGACATGGAGAAAAGACTTGTGGTTGTCAAGGGGGCGGAGGAGGGAGTGGGATGGACCAGGAATTTGGGGCTAATAGATGCAAACTCTTGCCTTTGGAATGGATAAGCAATGAGATTCTGCTGTACGGCACTGGGAACTGTATCTAGTCACTTGTGATGGAGCATGATAATGTGAGAAAAAGAATGTATACATGTATGTGTGACTGGGTCACCTTGCTGTACAGTAGAAAATTGACAGAATACTGTAAACCAGCTATAACGGAAAAAATAAAAATCATTAAATAAAAAATTTCTAAAAATAAAGTCAGTGAGATCATAAAAAAAAGAACTTTCAATTACCAGGCAAATTTGGTTTTGAACCATTTTAGTTTTTCTGCCTCTTTCTGGAAAGAATTCCATTAATTTCACTCCATGATACTGGCCATGATACACAAGACTATTTCCCAATATTTGTAACTTGTCCCTACCTTAGTTTAAAACATAAGCCTAGCACTACATGAGTTCATGGTCTAATTCAGTCTCACTCTTCAGACCAAGTACTAAATTACAAAGAAAAAGCCAAGACGTGTGTTCAGTACTAGGCAAAGGTTCTAAAGGACTGAATCCTGGTTTAAAAATGATTCCAGTTCAACTGTATTTCCAAATCCCAACAATTAGTTAGCTCTTAGGCACCAAACTGAGGTTTTAGACCAACAAATAAATTATGATGAAATTTAACATCTGTTTATTGTTATAATTTCTTCCATGAGAGTAGGTCTAGCTTAGGAGGGTAATAATAGGGATATATAATGTGCTGTTTGGAACATTTATCAGACAGATTTACTAGCCTTTAAAAACCCAGTATTCATTTATGGACCAGTAGATTATTTGTGATGCTACAGTAACAGACTTGCCAGGAATCTGAGCCTATATTAAAATATATATATTTTCCCCCAGAAACTTATCTTAATCATTACCTGTCATTGTCTACAAGAGAAAAATATTACCTCATTATTGAAATAATTTATTTTTATTAACTATTTTCTTTGAAATGCATTACTAAGTACATTTTTATAGCTCATATAAACCTGTTTTTACTAATCATTCACTCATTCATGAAAGGCAGTAAAGCTTAGAGTTTAGGGACCTGATTTCTGGAGCCAAAGTACTTATATCAGAATCCTTGCTCCAGCTCTTCTGAGCCCCGCAACCTTGAGCAAGTTCCCAGTCCTGTGGCTCTGTTTCTCATTTCTAATATGGGCCTAACAAGACTCCCGGGGGTCAGGTGAGTACGCACCAAGCATTTGGCACAGGCTTGCCTGTGATGGTTATTAATATTATCACTGATTTACAGCATTTCTTGAGCAACTACTATGTGTCAGGCACAGTAAAGTGAGAGAGAGCGCAGGCCACTGTTTACTAGCAGACGTGAAATCTGCACACAGCAACTGCAGTGACCTGCTGCCCGGCCCCTCCGTAAGGCCCCATCTGCGTGTCAGAAGGCAGGTCAGAACTGAGAAGTGGCCCCTGGCCACACCAGCTGCTAGTGATGTGAGCCTGGGCAAGTCGTCCAACCCCTCTAGGCCTCAGTTTCCTCTTTGCAAATGGGGAGAATTCCAGAAACCACTTCACAGACTTCAAGGAGTCGATGCCCGAAAGCGGCCCAGTGCACCGAAAAAGCAAAGAGCACAAGGTTGACGACAGCAAGCACTCCAGAAGAGCCAGCTGTAAGCACTGCGCTGGCTTCCAGCCCTCCGTCTCTGTGTCTCTCCTGCGAGCCCTGGCTCCACACAGCTGTCTCCCTAGTCCCTCCAGCCCCAACTTCCCAAACACGAACTCACTGTGTCAGCTCACGGACCCCTTCTAATGCCCCGTGAGACCTGAGACATACTGTCTCCATCATGGGACTCCTCATGGCTGCCCCAGGGGAGTCTGGCCACCACCCCCCTTTTTTTATTTTTTTACCATTGCACCTGCGGCATATGGAAGTTCCCAAGTTAGGGGTCAAATCAGAGTTTCAGGTGCAGGTCTACACCACAGCCACAGCTATATCAGATCCAAGCCACATCTGTACCCTACACCACAGCTCATGGCAACGCAGGATGCTTAATCCACGAAGCAAGGCCAGGGATTGAAAGCATATCCTCTGGATTCTAGTCGGGTTCTTAACCTACTGAGACACAACGGAAACTCCCAAACTCTCTTTCTCCAACGCTCAGTTCAAAGGTCATGACAAGGCCTCCACTGACCTTCCCAGGCAGGGCAGGCCACTGCCTGGCCCATGTTCTCACCGCGGCTGCTGATGGAGCCTCGGGCAGCAGGGACCGCCTGGAGGGTGGCACAGGCTGACTGGGAGAGGTCAGCCTGCAGGGCGTCACCACCCTAGCCCCCCACCCAGAGTACAGGCTTCCTCTCCACACGTGCCCGCATGCACAGCCACCTCACTGGGTCCCCAGTGTCACCACCAGACATGGTACTGATGTCACCACCAGGGGAGTGAGATCTCAGGTGAACACTTCCATGTGACCCTGGCTCCAGGACCAGAATCCTGAGCAGCAGCATCCAGCTGCCACCCTGAGCTGGGGAGACCAGCATCTGGCTTCTGACGTCTTTGAGGGTCGAGCCCGCTCCCACAGGACCCACGAGGGGCAGAGTCCTCCAGCGAGGGGTGGGTCCGAACCCCCGGCAGCCCAGCTGGTCCAAGACCCATGTTCTCGACATACGGTGAAGAACTCACCAGCCTGCCGATCGGACTGGCCCTCACCATTCCGTCTGCTCCTGGAGCATCCCGCCCGGGCCCTGGCGTATGTAACTACTCCGTGAAGTCTTCTAAAGGGATGCATAAATTCTTCAACAGCCACATAATAAAAACCGCAGCTTAATAAACAACTTCATGTTCATTTAGTAAGTAACTCAACACCCATACGTTACAAAAAAACTGAACTTTTACTAACTACACATCCAAATGCTCTTGCCTGAAGAGGAAAGTTTAGTGAAAGCGACTCTCAAAGCTGACCTTTAATCAAGCACCTCATACCGTCTCCTTGCCAATAAAAAAAAAAAAAAAAAGACTAAAAATAGAAAACACAAGGCCATTTTCTCAAGCTTCTTCACACTAGTCTATGAAAGGCTTTGCTCCATGCTTTCCTGGCTAAGCTCAAAGAAACGAGGTTTTTTTTTAAACTAAAGAGCCAGGGCCTCACTCTTCTCAAGAAAAGAGTCACTTTCAAAACTTTCTGTGAACAAGCAAAAAGAATCACTTACTTGTTAAGGTTGCAATTCTGGCAGGTTTTAAATAAAGTTCATACCACAAAAGAAGGCAACAACATTAGGAGGGCCTGGGTCTCTTCCAAAGCTATTTAACTGGGGTACAGCAGAGTTGGAGGAGGTCTCCATGCAGCTAGTCTGGCCCCTTTGGGCCTTAAAATAGAAAACATATTCCAACATCTGCCATAAAAGGAAATTTAGGAGTTCCCGCCATGGCTCAGCGGTTAACGAACCCAACTAGTATCCGTGAGGACTCAGGTTCAATCCACGGCCTCTCAATCAGTGGGTTAAGGATCCGGCGTTGCCGTGAGCTGCAGTGTAGATCGCAGATACGGCTGGGATCCTGTGTTGCTGTGGCTGTGGTGTAGGCCAGTGGCTTCAGCTCCAATTCAGCCCCTAGCCTGGGAACCTCCATATGCCGCAGGTGCAGCCCTAAAAAGACAAAAAAAGGAAATTTATAAAGCTGTGTTACACCCCCGACCCACCAAAAAATCCTTCTAAGTCTAACCCACTTCTGAACTTTCTTTTCTGTATTTGCAGGATGGCTTAAAAATGGATCCATAATTTATATGTGGTTTTGCCCCTTTCTCAGCCCCTGCCTTCATTCTAAACTCCGCCCATCCCCTCTCCTCCTACAGGGGCTTGTTCCCCGTTCCCCAAAGGGATTCCCCAGCCAAGACCTGCGCCTCGTGATAAGGTTAAAGGTCACACTTTAGTCTTCAATATGTACCTGAATCTTTGTTTTACTGGAACCTACTTAAAAAAAAAAAGATAGTGTCTCATCCTCTCTCCTTTATTGTTTACCATTTAATCTTACTTTGAAATTCCTATGAAGAAAAATAATGCTTTCTATAATTTTAATCAAGTATTAATACACTTCTGAAACCACAGTAAAAATTATCTTCATCTAGGATCAGCCTCGGTTACTGGATCCCAGGTTCCAGAATGGGGTGGGAGTGGGAGTCTGAGACGACGGCCGCTGCATCACAACATAAAGACAAGCTTCTCCAGGTCTTCAGAGACTAAGGTGTTTGTGCCCATTTCATGTAACAAAAATAAAGAATTTTCTGAGAGTTCCCGTCGTGGCTCAGTGGTTAATGAATCCAACTAGGAACCACGAGGTTATGGGTTTGAACCCTGGCCTTGCTCAGTGGGTTAAGGATCTGGCGTTGCCGTGAGCTGAGGTGTAGGTTGCAGCTGCGGCTTGGATCCTGCGTTGCTATGGCTGTGGCATAGGCCGGCGGCTGTAGCTCCAATTAGACCCCGAGCCTGGGAACCTCCACATGCTGTGGGTGTGGCCCTAAAATGACAAAAAGACAAAAAAAAAATAAAAAAAATTTTCACACAAACATCCACTCAAGAAGGAGTTCTTTCAAGTTCAAAAAAACGCAAGTCAAATCGTAATTGACACATAGATGATATGCACTTAATAGGTATTTAAAATGAAATACACCAAAATGCCTAATTAATTCAAATAGCATCGTGAACTCTCCTTATAGCTTCTGTTAGCCTCACCGCCACTCGGCTTTTGTTTGGGCACCTCTTTAAACAGTCCAGCTTTATAACTTCACATTACCAAGGGGAGAAAAAAAAAAGCCTCAGGAAAAGGTAGTACTTGTTCCAAACCTCCATCTGCATCCACGGATGTGCCTTTGGGAGCCTGTGTCGGTCAATCACACCCCCCACCTCCCCAGCTCTACTTTCCACCCACTTCAAGCTAAAAAGATCACTACTCCTGCTAATTCACACTTTACCCCACACACACCCCCGCCGCCCTCCGCAAACTGTGCCTGCACAGACGCCAGTCCCCTGGCATCACATAAGCCAACCGTCCAGATCCCGGTTCTAAATCGACATCCCTCTAGCTGATTTCCCGCCTCTCCTACCTGATGTGACAAAAGTCCCCCTCCTTGGTCCCCTCGGGCATGCCAGGTACAATCAGCACTGTGTTTGCTCCGCTTCTGACACACGGCTCTACATCCCCAACAGCTTTGTGAGTGGCGTCTTTCTCAAGGGCCGCCTGCACTGTCTAGACACTTCCGCCCCTTAATACAACTGCAGATGCCCAACTAATATTTGCTGGACAGGCTTTTAACATGCTCGTGTGGGACATCTAATTTCTACTAATGAGACAGCCGTTTCTCTATGAGACCATGACCCTCAACCTTATAAGGAATTCAAAGAACAGAGCACCCTTTCTAACTCGTCTCCTCCTCGCTGCCCCCGGGCAACCCAGAATGGGCCTCTGTGCACAGGACGCCCTCGGTAAAGTCCACTGGCTTCCCGATTAGAAATACGTCACCATAAACTTCAGAACCGCTACGAACTGCATGACAAGCCTCAACCTGGCAATGGGAGCCACAACTCGCCATGACCCAGATTTCAGAAATCAAGGAAAACAGTTTCACCTCTCTGGTCACAGCCCCAAATACAGCATTGAGTTTCAGACAGAAAGTTCATTTAGGCTTCTCTTTTTATACTTAAATTAGGGGGATGAAAAATATTTGTGTTTTTTAGTAAGACTGCATTTTAGCACCTTGGGGGAACACAGGCACAGGGAAAGAGCTGCTGAAGCAAAGGAGAACAGCTAGAAGCAGAAGCATCACCATTAAATTTTTGTACCTTAATTTTTGGCAGGTCTCATCATCAAGCACAAACCCGACAGGAATAATGAATAAATAAACAGCAGTTCTAGACATCTGGTAGTGTGGGAGGAATAGCTATTTGGGGCTATCAGACAAATATTCAGATGATAAAACTTACCACTGATTCCTCCCTCACTAAGCAACTTCTGTGGATGCTCGCGGTGGACAAAACCATGGAGAAAACCGAAACTGCAACCGGCAGACTTCACGGTTCAGGTCCCAAGTGACATCCTGTTCCATGAGAGGCACAGCTGGCAAAGCACAGACCGAACCCCTGGAGGAGGCGCCGGCCCGCCCCCACCCCAGTGCCGGGGATGCCCCGACAGCTCCGAGGATTCAGCCCGTCCTCGGCTTCCAGGGCTGATGCCTGGGCTAGCAGCTCTTCCTCCAGAACATGCCCGTTTCTTAAATCCAGTTCCAGACAAGCTGGAACTAGGAAGCCACACTCTGCCTCTTAAGGTGACTTTACCGCCCTGAGTTCTGGGCCCCTTGGCCTTTGATTCTCTGCAGTTAATCTTCTTTCTGTTTTCATGTAGCGCTAGGTTAGGGTATCTCATCAACGCCCCAAGTATTGTCTGCAGACCAACGTGAGTTCTGGACAATCTGTGCATCTCCACAGTGCTAGTCATGGAATACATCTGACTTTCAATCACATGTGCCATATAAAGAACTCTCTACAGAGAGAAAAAAATTAACCAGGATCGTGTACAGTTGCAAACTCTGAAATCTTTCCAGCCATTTCAACTACCGAAAGGCTTGTGAACCCAAATATGAAATTACCTAAGTTGTAACAGTACACCCTGGAGCTCATGAGCAAATTAAATCAAGTGCTAAAATAAAGTTCTATCACTACTGCAGTACTCACTGCTGGCTTCCATCCTAGGGAAGAACTTCGGAATAAGAAAGATAGACTATCTGGTAATTAAAGGACGGTTTCCTATTGCTCTAGTCTAGACTCCACTTATTATCACAGAAATCAGATGCCCAGGGAGAGGGGTTTGCCTGATGACACTGCTTAATTAGGTGTCTTTAAACGTAAAACCAACATTGCCACCTAGTGGCAATCTAAGTCACCGGCTAAACAGGTAGTCTAAACTGCAAACTGTGAATGGAAAGGACAGTAAAAATTAGGTGTAAGCCTACTGAGCTAAACAGAAGCACAGAACAGAGCGCTAGAAAAGTTTCATTAGAGAAATGGAACTGCTTTCTAAATTTTAAACACTGAGATGAAAGATTCATGAAAAAAACGGTTCCTAATACTGCGTTTGTACCATTTCAAGGCTAGTCCTTAAAATAAGGAAACTGCCCATTCTCCACACACCAGGATGCAGACACAAGGGTGGTGGGCCAGCCTCAAGCAGGAGGTGAGGACTGGCCTCTCAGCTTATGGCAAAGTAACAAGACAGAAGGAACCTGAGCAAAGCTGTCTACCCTGACCCCCAAATGGACTGTGGGGATGGGGGGTGGGGGCCTTCCTCAGTCCCTGCTACACTGTCCCCGTGAGAGCAGTCGGTGACTGTTCTGGTCTTTTCCCATATTGTCCCTCAGAGCTGCATTTAACCATGAGATCGTACTTTCCAAGCACCAACTCAGGCTCAACGTTTTATTCTTCTCTTCCCCCTAAACTCTGTGGCTTCCCTGGCGGAAGTGAAACAATTGCACTTAATATGAGAGGTGTTGGCCCTTATCAGTTTAAGAATTAACAAAAAAAAAGCTGATAAAATAATTTAACATAATGTTTAGTTTTCATTTGTTCAATTTCTTCTGGATTCAATTCAACTGTCCCATGCTGAAGGTGCTGTGGTGGGATCAAAGCAGAACAGGCCAAAGCACCTGCCTTCAGAGAACTGGTGATTTCATATGAGAGAGAGAGAGAGAGTGTGTGTGTGTGTGTGTGTGTGTGTGCGTGTTCCAAAGCGTTCACAGCAGGAGATCCCACTGTGCCGCAAAGGGATTGGCAGCGTCTCTGGAGCACTGGGACGCAGGTTCAATTCCCGCCTGGCACAGTGGGTTAAGGATCCGGCATTGCTGCAGCTGTGGGGCAGGTCACAATTGCAACTTGGATCTGATCCCTGGCTCAGAAACTCCATATGCCTTGGGGCAACCAAAAAGAAGGAAAAAAAGAGAAAAAAACGTATTCATAGCATCACTATTTACAACGGCCGAGAAAGATATGGAAGCAAACTAAGTGACCACTGAGAGACGAATGGATAAAGATGTGGAATGTATACACAACGGAATATTACTCAGCTGTGAGAAAGAAGGAAATAATGCTATTTGCAGCAACACGGATGGACCTAGAGATCATTAGAGATTAAGTGAAGTCCCAGAAAGACAAATATCATGATATCTCTTATGTGTGGAATCTAAAAAAATGGTATAAATGAAATTATTTATAAAACAGAAACAGACTCACAGACATAGAAAACAAACTTCCCAAAGAGGAAGGAACGGAGGGTTAAATTAGGAGTCTGGGATTAACATAAGTACACTACTATACACAGATAGGGCCTACTGTATAGCACAGGGAACTACATTCGATATTTTGTAATAACTTATAATGGAAAATAATCTGAAAAAGAATATATATAACTGGAATTCCCCTTGTGACTCAGTGGGTTAAGGGTCTTGCGTTGAAGCAGCTGTGGCACAAATTTGACCCCTGGCCCAGGAACTTCAACATGCTGCAGGTGCAGCCAAAATAAAAAAAGAATATATATATAATTGAATCACTTTGCTGTATACCAGAAACTAACACAACACTATAAATCAACACTAATTAAAAAAAAAGCTTGTTTAAAAAAAGTGATTATGCAATAAGAGAAATAAAAGGAAATTTCTATTACAATAGAAAAGAGAATAAGGAAAAATTAGGTATTAAATTTCAGGGATTTCATTCAATTAACATTCACTGAGGGCTCAGGATCAGTACATGGAAAGCTCTGTGCTTGGATCCGAGGCATCAAAAACTAAGACACACTCTCTGCTCTTGAAATTTATAAAAGAGACAGAGGCATAACAAATAAAAATAGAACAAAGTGAAAGGTATACCATAAAAGCAGAACCAAAGAGGAAGTGATTTTTTCCTGTGGGTGTAGACACTGCACAAAAAGGCTTCACCAGGATCCAGCCAGGGGCTTGTCCAGGTGAGGTGACGTTGTGCAATTCCACCCAGGGACCATGAGGAGCATGAAATATCAGCAAAGAAAATGTAAGGAGACGAGTGGTGGGAAATGAAGCTGGGATCAGAGACGGGGACTTCCACTAACGAGTTCTGTGCGACTGTCTCGGCAAAAGGAAAGGAGAACAAGAGGTTCCCAGGGCTCTGCTGGAGCCACATCCTCTCAGCTGCTGCCACCCCACCTGACTCCCGAGCCACACACACATTCTCCATCCATGGATGGCACCGCCCAGCTCAGCACAGACGGGAGCCTGGAAGCATCCTCCCCAGGGTCCACAGAGTTTTTTAAGCATCTCCTGATCTTGCACCTGGGCCCAGTTCTCTGAAGAGCCCCAAGGCCTCCCGAAAAAGCAGGTATTCCAGCCCCTAGTAGCAACTTCCACCTCCAAGGTGGAAAAGGAGGGACATTTTATAATCTGTAAGGTACCCACAGGCCTTTTCCCCGGTAAACCAAGTGCTGGCAGCTCCGTCCTGCCCCTGGTTCCCTGAAAGAGCAAACGGCAGGTCGTGAGCCAGTGATGAGTACACATCTTAACACACAAAGAAAGCAAAAAAAAAAGAAAAAAACCCACAAAGGGAGCTGACAAACAGAGGAACTACTGGGGGTAATATATACTTAATCAACTGGCCTTGGCTGGCAAAGTATGTAACCACCCCCATTAACAGAAAGGACTATCGGCATGATCAGATGGGCAAGACACAGAATCTAAAACACACATGAATCTGCCTCTACGAGAGGGAAGTATTTCTGGCAACAAGGTACAGAGAGGAACCCTGCGCCCTTAATTCATACATGAATTCAAATGACACATAACCCTGTCCTGACACCATCACTGACTGCGCAGTTTGGGTTAATGGCCAAGGCCGACTCAGACAACCTCCCAGAAAGCTGGTCTGGACCCTGTGGGCTCCCAGCTCCCCCTCCCCGCAGCAGCCTGCACCAGGGCCCACGGAGGAATTGCACCCAAAAAGGCTGGTGCCTGTCTTCCTTTCTGATGGAATCTGAAAAGGTTCAGTAGAAGGAAACCTCCAAAGTTGGGTTTCCAGACAAAGAAGAATTTTAAATTCATCAAGCTGCTATGTCCTATTACCAAAACAACACAGCTCTCTAGAACTTAAAACTCTTTCCTCTCCCTTGAGAAGGTTCAAGGCTCTAAGTAGAAGAACCAAGGATCTGTCCTTATGGGGACGTGTGGAATTTGGATGAATTTCTTTTCTTTTCTTTTCTTTTTTTTTTTTTTTTTTGTCTGTTTAGGGCCATACCCTCAGCATATGGAGGTTCCCAGGCTAGGGGTCGAATCAGAGCGGCAGTGGCCGGCCTACACCACAACCACAGCAATGAGGGACCCGAGCTGCATCTGAGACCTACACCACAGTTCATGGCAATGCTGACGGAGCCTTAACCCACCAAGCGAGGCCAGGGATTGAACTCACGTCCTTGTGGATACCAGTCCGGTTTGTTACCACGGAGCCACAACGGGAACTCCCTGGGTGAATTTTTCTACATAAAGCACTTAAAGACTGAGCACAAGAAACCTGACTGTCAGCAGTGCCTTAACCTTGAACACCATTAAAGCTGTTCATTCTTCCCCTGATATTTTCAAGCAGCCACCAACATAGAGCAAGTCATCTGTCCAAAACACAGGTCCCCTGTCAGAGTGCTCGACAGCTTTTACCTGCGGACAGCACCTCCGTCTTGAAGACCACAGCCATGCAGCGAGATGGGCTGGGAGGAATGTCTTTGCTTGGCTAAAGAAGAAAGCTCCTATGTGGCAGCTCCCTTTGCCCCAAACCTCCAACATCATTCAGAACAGATTTATTTTATTTTTGGGCCTTTTGTCGTTGTAGGGCCGCACCTGCGGCAGATGGAGGCTCCCAGGCCAGGGGTCTAATGGGGCTGCAGCCGCTGGCCTACGCCACAGCCACAGCAACGCGTGATCCAAGCTGCGTCTACAATCCACACCACAGCCCATGGCAACGCCGGATCCTCAACCCCACTGAGCGAGGCCAGGGATCAAACCCACAACCTTATGGTTCCTAGTCGGATTCGTTTCTGCTGAGCCACGACGGGAACTCCCAGAACAGATTTAAATTCCATTCATGCCTATTGTAAACGTTATTAAAATATTCCTGTATGTGTCCAGCTTTCTCCATAATCCTTCTCAAATAATACATTATAAATCAAAAGGTTCAATTAATACTATCCAATTAAAAAACAGACGAAGAGATTCAGAGAAGAAGCACGGCACCAAGGTTAATGAAAATGTTATTTCAACATAAAAATTGCCTTAGAACGTGTTACCCAAATTTTGAACATTAATTATCTTTGCTATTTTAAGCCCTGCCTTTCAAATGTTATTTCTTCTACCTTCTTCTATTACACTGTATGATGAAACCAGCAAAGTCCTATCACTTACATAATTCTCTCTCTATATATATAGACACACACGCGTAGATATATAAAATTTAGAATATGATGCTTTAAGCATTAGGAATTAACTAGAGCATTTTATACAATAAATAATCCACATCACACCAGAAAACACATTAGAAGAGGAGCCCTCATCCAAATAAGATTGATCCTCTGTGGATCAAGAACGTTGGAAAACAGCAATGTATCAAGAAACTAGCAATTACGAGGCCACCCAAACCATGTCCACCTACCTGTGTAAGGTCTGCAGCTTGCGTTAAGATGCTTTTTTTTAACTGTTCTGCTTTCTTTGCATGAAAAGAATTACTTTGACTCTGGATGACAAATACAATTCCTTTTAAATCTAGAACAACAACAACAAAAAGTTTTCAGTGTTTTTTTTTAAACAGCAAATGAAACTTGAAAACAAGTTAAAAAAAAAAATGAAACAATAAAAAAAAAAACGGCCACAAGGCAAGACATCAGGCAATAAACTCTCGGGGGGGGGGGGAGTCAATTTCTTTGTAAATCTATTGACAAAAACCTCTCTTTTTAAACTCATCTCTGAAACTTCCTTTCTAGAAGTTAGCGAGTAAATAAGCTTGCTGCGCTAGACCAAGTCTGGGGTAACAAACTGCGTTTGCTCCAGCATCTGTCAAAAGTATGCGGATGTAAATGTGGGAAGTATGACACTGCCTGGAACACTCACCTCCCTAGTCACTGAAAACCCGGCGCTAGCAAGAAGCCTTTAACAACGCATGCATGATCCTACAGCGTGCTGTCACCTGGTGGGGCTGAACGGCGCCCCTCAACTTCTCCCATGCACGCCCTAACCCCCGCAGAGTGGGACCTTTTACAGAACGGGGTCTTCACAGAAGTAATCAAGTTCAAGTGAGGTCATTCCTACCGGTCCTACTCCAATATACTTGGCTCTTCATCAAAAGAGGAAATCTGGACAAGAGCTGCACAGAGGGAGGCCACTGCGAAGACACAGGGAGAAGACAGACATCCACATGCCCAGGAGGGAGGTCTCGGAGGAAACCAACTGGCCTCCAGGACCGCGGGACCAATTTCTGTTTAAGCCACGCAACTGGTGGCACTTTGTTTCAGCAGCCCCAGCACACTAACACTCTACCTCAAGGATGCTCTGGACGGTCCCTCAAGGTGGCACGAGCAGTGACCTCATAAGACACCTGGCCAGGATGAATTATTATCGCCAGGAAAACAGCCACGATTCCATGGCAGCAGGGCTGTGGCAGGCAAGGTTGCTAAAGCCCACAGGCAGGACTGGCAGTATTTGGCAGCTGGACATGGGCTCAGGGAAGCCCACGTCTTGACAGGGGCTGGCAGAGCGGCAGCCCTGGCTTGTCACCTCCTCCTGACCAGGGGAGACCATCAGAGGTCTCACCCACAGAGGGGGAGACTCAGGGCCCACCCTGGAAGGGCACGTCAGGAGCTTGTGATAAAGAAAAAACAGCTGTTGTATCAGGACCCTGCCACCAGACAGGCATGTTGGCCAAAGGCAGATGTCACATAAAAGTGCAGCCTACAGCCAGGCTGACAGTAAATTAACATGGGACCCTCCCCCCACCGTGAGATTCTCCCCTTAATACCTTGACTCAGGGACGACCTTGGTTTTAATTCTATACCATTACATCTTATCATTCTCATGTTGTGTTCTATAGTTCCATTCATTTATTCACTTACTTAAATATTCAACAAATAGCTCCAGAGTGAGCCATCATGAGCTTAAAAATAATCCCAAATGTTCTTTGGTTAAAACTCTATAAAAAATTGAAAAGGAAATGCTGAACAACCTACTGAATATGACCTAATGCTTTCTTTGCAGGAATTTATATAAATATGAACCTTCCACATACCTATTTTATTTTTTTGGTAACAGCTACAGCACATGGAAGTTTCCAGGCCAGGGATCAAACCCATGCCACAGCAGCAACCCAAGCCACTGCATTGACAACACCAGATCCTTAACCGAATACACAAGGAAACTCCCCATCTCTATTTTAAAACAGCTCTCTGGCTCTATAAACCAGACACACAGATATCACTTCAACAGGTGTCTTCTATTTCAACTGAAATGTAACCTCTGACCCGCTGTATCTGAAACATTAACATAGCTGACTTCTCAAAATGAAAAAGATTCCTTTTTGTTAAGGATGGAGTCACTAAACCTCAGAGAATAATTTCTGCAAAACTTAATGAAGTGAAGAAACACAATCCCGATGACCCAGAAACTCCACTCCTATTAGTCATCCTTGAGAAACCCTCACGTGTGTACCGGGGGCATGACCGGCGTGCTCACAGCAGCGCTGCGTAGCAAGAAAAAACTGGAGCAAACCGGATTCCCACTAACAAGACACACAGATTAGACTACTAGAGAGCAATAAAGATTTAACTGGCAGTACATGGATCAATCCAGATGGATAATGGAGATGAAGCCTACAGATAGGACACTGAAAAAAGCCAGCTGCAAGGGCACAGCCACACAGTATACATCCACAGTTTTCAAAAATAAAAACACACACATATATGAAATGGACATATGCGACAGACATGCACGGGTACATATCAAGTATGATGTGGAAGTATAAAAGGCTGCCTGAGAATGGTGAACGCCAAATC
The DNA here is from genome assembly GCA_004024745.2 of Catagonus wagneri. Lineage (NCBI taxonomy): Eukaryota > Metazoa > Chordata > Mammalia > Artiodactyla > Tayassuidae > Catagonus > Catagonus wagneri. Next base: position 37,996,489 of record PVHT020004944.1, read on the forward strand.
AAGATAATGGGTTTAAAGGCTTGAGCTGTATTAGCAATGTCTTATTTCTTAATCTCAGGGCTAGACACGTGGATGTTCATATTACTCTTTGCAGCTTCCTAAATGTTCAAAGTAACTCATAACACATTTTTTCAAAGAGCAGCTCCACCTGTCAAAAATCCTGCAGTAATCACCTCCTGCCATCTCGTCTACCAGATCACAAAGTCCCCACTGTCTGCACAGACGGCAGTTCTTCCAAGCAGGAAGAGGCTCGGCAAGAAGAAAAAAAAGGCAGTTCTTCCCCTCTTCCTATACCGGGTCCTGTGCTGGGCGCTGTACTTGTTTCCTCTGCTTTCTTGTTCACGTGACTAGACCTTGCACTCGACGTGCACTCACTCAGCAAACATCTCCAAGCCTCTAAAGCGTGAGCGTCCAGGACACAAAAGGATCAAGCACGGCCCCAGTCCAGGAGGCCCCGAGACCAGCTGAGAAAACACAGACACCTCAGAAGATGAGTGTCACGCGGAGCCAAGCAGGACGCCGGGAACAGAGGAGGGGAGCCGGCGAGGAGCGTTTCTGGGAGGGGTGTTTCCTGCGTGTCCTTGAAAACGCAGCAGTTTTCTGCAAACTCAGCACAGAAGGTAGCAGCTCAGCAACAAAGACAGGAGAGGGTTATCAAGAGCCCACAGCCCACCTGATGTCTCCGGCAGCCCCGAGGAGGAGACCAGGGAGTTACCAGCGTTTCTGAGAAAGGGATGCGGATGCAGGAGCGGTGCTGATAAAGTCAGAGACGAAGGCTGGGTCGGCAGGTCACATCAGGAAGGAGTCATATGCCAGCTGACAAAGGGCCCCAGGATGTGATGACGACACTGAGTCCTGGGGACACCTCAGGGACGACGGCTCACCCAGCACAGGGCAGGGAAGGTCTGGGACGGCACAAGGAGCGCGGGGCCCTGATCATCACAGTGAGGACGGCGCTGCGCTGGGCGGCGAGAGAGCAAAGGGGACGCCTCTGCAGAGCCACCTGCAATGAGGCCCACAAAGAAGGGTGTCCCCAGCTGTTGCAACCTGGAGTGATGACAGGAAGTCACCGACACGCCGTTCAGCCCGGCCCCACTCCAGGAAAGAAGTACAGTGGGCTTCTCCACTGCCCGCCGGTCTTCCTATCAGCACCAAGAGGTGCTTCCGGACGCACATCTGGCTGCAGCCAGACGCCAGGACTCCCGTGGGGGCCGGCTTCTCCGGCTATGCCATCCCGCTGCCTGACCAATCCCGCCGCCCAGCCAGGGGAGCCAAACAAGACTATTCCCCATTTCCTCACACTCGGGGCTACTTCCTTAACCCCACGCAACTTGCCTTCAGCAAACACTGTCACAGCTCAAGACAGACTGCCATTGTTTCTCCTCCAGAACGAGCGATAAATGGGTCGTACACTAAGCGCCTGACAATAACAATGAGTGTGACAGGCATGAAAGGGGACGTAAAGACATTAGTCAAGGATATGGAAAGGACCCATGCGGTTCTGAAACCCAGGGTAGCCACAGAGAGCTTTCAGGAAACAGAACTGAAGATGGCAAAGGGGGGGGTCGCAGCAGGAGAATCAACTCTTCTGAGAAGGTAAAAGCAATCAGAGGT